>CM046002.1:7169399-7804957 GCA_025175895.1 Wurfbainia villosa
ATCTGTCATCCAAATGACGGAGGAGCCCCTCAGTGACAATATTCCGAAATACATGGACTAGATCAGGTAAAAACCTCAAAATAATAATAGAAATACAAGTATTTTATTATCTGCATGCATGCACGACTAAACATATATCAATTAAAGTAATACAGTTTTATGACACTAAATCAAACTATGACAAAATCCAAAGTGCATAACAAAATGCAATACCGATAAAGTAAATAAAGCGGCATCCCGACGATGCAGGGAGACAAGCACGACAAGTAACTCTCTGAGCGACACAAAGGTAGGTCAACAGGACATGTCCTCCATCAGTTAACCTAGAGGATAAGTGAGGAGGGGTAAGTACAACCACTCAGTGGATGAATAGACAATAGTGCATACTCATAATGCACATAATGGAAGTCAAAGGAAACAACTAGAGTAACCCAATCCTCAGAGTACCAATATTAGTCTGCTACTAACCTGGTCAGCAGTATAACAAATATACCCGTAGCATACACAACCCCTGCAATCTACAAGCAATGCACATCTAGATACCACGACAAAGCCTCGTGGCTCTCGAGGTAATACAAAGGGAACTATCTATGAGCTATTGCGAATGGAACTCGTGGGTCAACAATCAATATACTAAGCACTGTCTACGCGCAACTACATGCTACCACGAATGAGACTCGTGGATAGACAGACAGTATATAAATATCTAGTTATTGACTGCCCGCACTAGCATACCACCACTAATAGGTCGCATGGCCAGTCGATTATCCTAGGTTGTTAAGCCTAGGGTTATCCAATACATCCAGCATAAAACGACTATCAATGTCGACAAAGATCATCGATCTACAATTAAACCCATTGAGGCGGTCAAGCGAGGGTTTCAACACCTCTAATACGAAATGTTTACCAAAGTCGGTAAAGATCATCGACTTATAGATAAATACCTCGAGATGGTTAAGTTTAGTGTTCCAACCCTTCTAACATGAACGGTTATCATGGTCGATAAAAATCATAAGTCCACTAATAAACACGTCTAGACGATTAATCATAGGGTTTCGTCCCCAACTACCAGGAAATGCCTATCGAGGCCAATAAAGACAACCCATCTACTAACAAGTACGGCAAGAGGGTTAAGCCTAAATTATTTCATTCTACCAGTTCTATCATGCATGCTACAACATGCTACCACGAACAGATCTCGTGGGTACTTAAGATGTAAAGTAGCTATCTAGCTACAGGCGTCATACGAATCCGATTATTACCAACTCCGAACGAATAACACAAGAATATAACCTTACAGTAGGTCATCTCAACCATGATTGGGAGGCATGATTGACCACATATATACAAAGCACCTACCTATAGAGAGACTCTACTGCAGACTCTCTCTCAACCAAGAATGGGAGATATAGTAAGGATTAATCGCATCCTAACCATACGAACTCTACTAGTCCGATCACCATATCACTGAAACAGTAAATGGATAAACATATATCATTAAGCACATCCGGATTATTACGCCTAGGGTTCCAACACCTAGGGTTCCACTAATGTTGTTTCATTCCTGAGATCCGCTCCTACAGAATAACCTCATCTAAGTTATTCTATCTCTACTAGTCTCAATCATAGTATTCACCACAAAAACACATAACCATATAAACATATAATACGCTATCTAATAAACGACAGCATAGTCATACTAATGGAAATCAATGGCTGAAATTAATTAGGGTATAACTAAAGGGTCATGCCGGAACAAAGTCAAAGCAATACTAAATAAAGCATCAGATGCCTATATATACCCTAAACTACGTAAGTAATGTAATCATGTCATCATGCACTAGGATCTAGAGAGTCAAAAAGCCTATATGTATACCTTCTATGAATTTATCTATCTTAGTCATATTATTCAACTAGTCTAATCCTAATACTAGTCCAACAAGTAAGAGGTAAACATCTACCAATAATATCTAATCATTTATATCACAATGATAACTAGCTATGTATAGCAGTAATAGCAATTAATAACCATATGCTAACGATAAACCAGTAACCTAAAAATCTAACAGTTTAACAGATATAAGGTTAAAACAATACTAAACAAAACATGATACCACCGCATAACCAATATAACTAATACAAAAATGCACTAAATCTAGAAAATTTTCTAGAATTTATTCACCTGTTAGCCGTCTGGAGATGTCCTGTCACCGCCAAATCCCCAAATTGACTTCGTCAATAATACCTTGAATTTTCGAAACATAAAAATCGTCGAAAATCCGTACAACTCCGAAAATACCCCAGTTAACTTGCCAAACGTGGAAAACTCCGAAAACCCAAAGACCCTAAGGAACTCGGAACCTAGGCTCTGATACCAAATAAATTGTCACGCCCCAAGGGAGTCCCCGCCAGACAAAAATTCGGCAGCATCTCCCCTGTACGAGTGATAATGCCAATCTTGCATATAAGGCCTACACGACCACTATACCTCGGTCAACACGACCAGAATCCAAACAACACACGCATGTCATAAGGCCTCAGGCCAACAATCAAGGTAAATAGTAAACAATCTACAATATCTAGACTTACCCCTTCTGCCATCTGGGTATAAAAACCCAACCAAATCCAATCGAAATAAAATCCGAATATAGGTCCATAAGTACACCAAATATCCACGAGTACATAAATCAAATATTAGGACCTAAACATATCCTCTATACAAAATCCAAAACCATAACTCAAATAACTAATAAACTATCACAACGAGGGAGGGGTATGACAATTGGACTCTCCTGACAGCTTCATCCTGAAATAAATATAAAACCACGGGGTAAGTTCAAAGAACTTATTGGATAATAGTTGATATGCATAGTAAAATATAACTAACAATAACAGTCATGCCAGTACAGTCTCATATATAGGGTATACAAGAAAGAAATACAAAAGGACTGTACTTACCTGAATCTCCTATCCTGATATAGGAGCATGTGCCATACTAGCATAAATAAAGTCGTCCGATCCAAATACAAATATGTATCCTATATGCATGACAATCATATGCAACATCTAAGGTAGCAATCAAAATGCAGCAAACACAATACAAATGTCATCCATACAAAATGCATGCGATGCAAATGACATGGTCACCCCTGACGCCAGTCAGCCGCCTCACACGAGATGGTGAAGCCGAGTGGGTAGGGCTATGACAACTGTGCATTCTGCCATCACTGCTCCTGAGTGACCGAGTGGACAGGATGCTATCATAGTACACCTATCCTCCTGCCCCAAACAGAGTGGGGGAGCAAAGCTCTCATCTCCCGGTGTCGTAGACCAGAGGAGGGATCCCTGCCCGCTACCACGCTGTTAAATACTGAAAAATTAAAATACTAAATTAAATGGACAAAGAATTAAGGAAAATAATTCTAGAAATTTTTTTGAGATTTTTAGGGAATTTTAGGAATTTTTTTGAAATTTTTCTGAATTTAAACGGAGGTCGTACGAGATAATTACGGGGATAAAATAAATAGATTTTAGGTGGGGTCTATTTAAGGGGATTAATATGCGATGGTAACCTAGGTTTTTTCTATTTTCTTTTTCTATTTTCCCCGCCGCGACCCCCCTTCAGCAGTTCCTCTCGGACGATCCTCTCCATTGTCGATTTCTCGTCTTCCTCGCGCCCGAAACCACCGCAACCAGCGCCGAAAGCCATCCCTTCTTCCCGACGCCGCGCTGTGCTCCCCTTCGCCGACGATGCCCTTCTTCCTCGAGCCCGAGCCCTTTCTTCCTCATTGTTTCTTCCCCTCGCTCCCGAAGCAGGTGCCTCTTTCCCTTCGCTGCCCGATGCCTCTTCTCCGCACGCGCCGACCTCCGCAAGTGTCGCCGCAGAGCCTTGCCGCCACCGCCCCAATGACCCTCTGCGTGCTCGCCGATCATAGCCATGGCAACCGGATTTCGTCGGCCTCCTCTGCCACAGTTGAAGGCATCGGCTCCTTTTCCACGGAACTGCCCGAGCCTCCCCTTCCCCTTCGCTGTGATTTCTGGCCGGAGGTTGCCGGAGCAGACTATTAGGGCATCAGCAGGTCCTCGTCTCCGGTGAACCGAGCGGCTGGGAGGGAAGTGTCGCTAGTGAAGAGAAATTCACGGTAATCACTTTGTTTCATTTTTTTTCCTTTGCTGTCCAGCGTGCGGGTTGTTGTCGGGTGGTGAGACAAGGGAAGGGGTCGGCTGTAAATGGCTGTGGGTTATGTTAGGTTACAATTAGGGTTCATTAGATCCCTAATTTCGTGCAACGGTGGGCTGTAAAGGGCTGCCGGTGGGATCCTGGGGCTGGTAAGTATGATTTTGGTGTTATTCGGTTGATCGTATTGTATTCGGAGGATATGGGATGGTTGGGTGATATTATTGTTTTGCTGTAGGTGATGAATTATGTTAGTTGATTAGGAACTAATTGGGTAAATTGATTGGTACAATTATTGGATAAATTAAAAGCCATTAAATTTTATTTATTTGGCTTAGGTTGTTAAAATGTGGGTTAATTCAGGTTTAATTGATTAATTAGCTTATCATTAATTAATCAAAATTTTTATCAATTGATTTAGTGGGCTAAATTAATTGTATGGATATTTTTGGTAGGAAAAGATTAATAAGATGGTTGGAAAATTAGTGAAAATTGGAAGTGGTTTGGGTTAATTGGTTACGAATGAAATCGATTAAGTATTTGATTTGTCGATGGATTGTATTTTTGTGCTTAACAAATAGTTATGTTATATGCAGGTTTTGGTCACGAGGCAGGTCCCCAGTCATGACGATTTCATTCTTGCGGATATTTTTATTCAGGCGAGTATTTTGACTTATCTTTTAGATATAGTCAAGTCGATATGCTAGTTAGGATAGCTTGCAATAATTTTCATGTTTATATGCCTAGTATGTTTTTGGTGCCTACTTGATACATGCATGTGATAGGTTATGATTATACCTTCCCTGTTTTATTTGGATCATAGTTACTTGGATTATGGATATGTACATATTGATTGTGCATATTGTTCGGATAGGTGTATTTAGTTGGATTTACATGCTTTAGTATCATGCACCATCTTGCATGATTGCATGCTAGCTGGACGGGGTTCCTTTATTGTTGAGCCTGCACACTATATGGGGTTAGTGGTACATCGAGGTGTGTGCGATTGCTCTGTCAGTTCATTGGTCCGCTCATGGGTAGCGATGAGGCAACGTGGTAGCGGGCAGGGATCCCTCCTCTGGTCTATGACACCGGGAGATGAGAGCTTAGCTCCCACTGCTTGGGGGCGTATGATAGGTGTACTCCGACAGCATCCTGTCCACTCGGTCACTCAGGAGCAGTGATGGCAGAGTGCAGTTGTCATAGCCCTACCCACTCGGCTTCACCATCGCGTGTGAGGCGGCTGACTGGCGTCAGGGGTGACCATGTCATTTGCACGACATGCACTTTGCACGGATCACATTTGTATTGTGTTTGCTGCATTATTTTATTGATGCCTTGGATGTTGCATATGATTGCCATGCATACAAGATTCATATTCGTATATGGTGATGACTTTATCTCTTATAGTAGGGCACATGCTCCTATATCAGGGTAGGAGATTCAGGTGAGTACAGTCCTTTTACATTTATTTCTTGCTTACCCTATATGTGAGATTGTACCGGCATGATTTTTATTGTTAGCTATATCTTACTTTGCATATCGACTATACCCGCTGAGTTCTTTGAACTTACCCCATTGATTTATATCTATTTCAGGATGAAGCTGTCAGGAGAGTCCAGCTGCCAAACCCCACTCATCGTGAAAGTTCTATTTGTTATTTGTGTTTACGGTTTTGGATATTCTGATTAGAATATATGTTTAGGACTGGAGTTGGATATTTGTACCTATGGATGTTTTGGTATGTCCTTAGGGACCTTTGATCGGATTTATTTCGATTGGTTTTGGTTGGGTGTTCCTGCCCAGATGGCAGAAGGGGTAAGTCTAGTTATGTAGACTGTTTACCTTTTTCTTTGATAGTTGGCCAGAGGCCTAATTTATTATCTGCATGAGTTATTTGGATTCCGGTCGTGTTGACCGATGTATAGTGGTCGTGTAGGCCTTGTATGTAAATTGGCATTGTCACCCGTACAGGGGAGATGCTGTCGGATTTTCGTCTAGCGAGGACTCCATCGGGGCGTGACACACGCTGACTCAACACTACCCATGAGCGAACCAGCGGAGCCTGACAGAGCAACTGCACACACCCTCCTGATGTACCACTAACCCATGAGTGGCAGCGTGTGCAGACCATGTAACTGGCTGCGGGCTCAACTATAAAGGAACCTCGTCCAGCCAGCATGCAATCATGCAAGATGGTGCATGATACTGAAGCATGTAAATCCAACTAAAATACATATCCGAATAATATCTACAACCAATAAGTACATATCAATGATCCGAGTAAAACAGGGAAGATATAACTATAAACTGATCCAATGCATGTATCAGATCCCCAACTCAATTCCCCCCAACACAGTTAGCAAATCCCTAAATTTGTAGCCCCTAACTCGACCACAACATCCACCAACAATAACAAGAGAAAAGAAACCTTACTAGTCGTGGAAACCTCACCGGCAGCCCTTCCCCTAAAGCCGCACTGTACGCTTGAAAACACCACTCTGATGCCACTGCCCTAATTCCAATCCACTATCAACCACAGAAAAATACCAAAGGGTTAGACAAAAACACAAGGTCGACCCTTTACCTTGCTCCGACAACCACCGGCGCTGATCAATCGTGCAGAGGAGAAAGCTACGGTGATAGGGGCGAGTGGAGAAGGCAGCCACAACCTCGATCGGCGGCGTCAGTGGCAGAGGAGCCAGCGCGTGCGGCTATGGACGGCGAGTGCGCGACGCACCGGGGCGGCGGTGTTCGCGGGAAGCGGTGACTCGGCCGTCAACGCGTGTGTCTCAGGCGAGCAACGACGATGTCGTGGGGTTGAGCACTGCTGCGGTGCAGGGGAAGGAAAGAAAGAGGGTCGAGCGGTGGTCCTGGGCACAGGGAAGGGCGGCGGCGTTGAGCTGCTGGCGGCGGACGCGAAGAAGAGAAGGTGGTGCTTGCGGAGGAAGGCGAGCGCTGCCTGTGAGCAGCGACGACGGCGCGACCTCGGCGTCAGACGGCGAGCACGCGACGCGCCGGGGCGGCGGCGGAAGGGCGCTGTGGCGGTTGCGACGCGGGAAAGAAGGGCTCGGGAAATTCGGGAACGACAGCGAGATTTGGGAACGAGTATCGGGGGAAAAATTAAGAGAGAAACCTAGGTTTAGATGTTTAAATAGCATGAGTTGGTTATTAATCACGGGCCCATTCGATTAAATACCACTAAACCTAGATTAGGTTTAATTATTCCATAAACTTTAATTATCCCCTTAAATCTTGTACAAGCCCCATTTAAATTCAGAAAATTCCGGGAGAAATTCCTAAAATTTCCTAAAAATCCCGAAAAATTTCCAGGATAAATTTCTTAATTCTTTGGCCATTTTATTTAGTATTTACATTTTCTGTATTTAACACATTAATTGTTGCATGCATAAAATAGAGAGAGAAAGGTTTTTAAAAATTCAATACAAACAATTGGTGTTGATTTTCGAAACTAGCACCACACTTTGTGGCATTGTTGGTTTTCGAATCTAACACCAATAGATGATATTGATTTAAAATCAGCACCACACTTTGTGGTAGTGTTGGTTTCGAATGTTGGGTTTCCGACACCGCGGCGAGTGTGTGTTCGAACATGTTTCGTAAATATGTACACAATGGAAGGAATAAAATAATAAATCTAATTTATTACAACACACACATCACACGCATGCATAGTACAACATGTGTAGACATAACCACAATTTCAAATTTTGCAATAAAAGGAATTTACACTACGCATACCTGACGTATCACGTGTAGCGGGAAAGGCAACAACCGGAATGATTCTCACTAGAATCGTCTCTATCCGTATCCACGCCGAGTATCTTCGGGAAGACTTCACTAAGTCACGAGCCTCGTGTTGAAGACGATGTGATTGAGAGAAGATCACGATCCGAATCAAAATTCGGATCCAAAAATGAGTCCTCAAAAACTCACTTCTCCGGAGAGGTATTCGTCAACCGTTTGACGAATACTTCGTCCTCCACCTATGAGGATTACCGGAGATCGAATCCCCGGCAAGTCTACCGCTGTCGGAGCTCCAAATGTCGTCCAAATGACGCTCCGACGAGAAGGAAACAAGCTGTCCAGAAAACTGGACAGCTTTGGTGGAGGAATAAGGGCCGGCCAAAAGGGAAGGTTGAAGCTCACCTTATTGCCGAACCCAAGGGAGATCACCGGAGCTCCTTGAATGCTCAGCGGCAAGAGAAGAAGTGGCACAAGCTGGAGGTTGGAGGGAAGGGTGGAGTGCGGCGGCAACCCTTAAGCCCTATTTTATAGAGAACAAATTCTCTTAATGGTTATTGGATCATAACAAAAGGTCCGTTAACCCGCTCCATTAATTTAAGTTAAAATAAACCAAACCATGATGATTTATTTTAAGTCAAAACGAACCGAACCAACTTTGGTTCATTCGTTTAAAACAAACCAAACCCTTTGGTTTATTCTCCTCCATTGGATTAGAACCAAACCAATTTGGTTCATCCATCATGTCTTCATAAGACACGGCCCATCCACGCTTCTATTGCGACTGAAACGATTTCATGCTCGCTCCATGTTTGGTCCAACCAAACCTAGTTTCTCTCAGTCTGAGAATCTCATTCTCAAGCTCGTTTTAAATCCTTCGGATTACGCTTGTTGTACGTGTGACCAAATAGGTTCTCAGTTTATGTTGGTCGTCTATAATTAACCATTAATTATAGAATGAACATGAGTGGCACCTAGTAGTACATCATGATCCCTAATTAACCGAAAAGATCAACGGTTGATCCAGAACTATTTCTGAAACCCTTCAGCAGCTCGAATGAATCATGCCCCATTCCCTTCACTCATCTTATACCCTCTTGGTTCAGGACATGGTCTATAGTGTCAGTCCCCACTAGGCTGACTACGTCACACCTAGCCCAAGTATCATTTCCTCGTCCTACGGATTCTAGTTACTGAACATGTATCGAAGAGTACCTCATTCTAAATATGTAATGCTTTGACCAAAGACTTTAGTAACAATCCGACGAGAGGCCATGGGTATACATCTCCTCGCAAGGAATGGTGAATCCTTTATAGGCTATTCAAACACCTTCGATCACTTCGACTTATACCCAATCATCTCGGGTTCACATCTCCTCAGAGATGCTTGCTTAAGATGTCAAAGCATAAGTCTCTATGATCAAGATGACTTGAATACCGCAAGTCAAAGGAACATCACACTTAAGCTGCAGTAAGAACTTCATTGACATATCTATATATGCAGAGAACCATATGAAGTCTTACGGCTGGTCACTCCAATGAACTAGTTACCATAACTAGCATCCACGATTAACTCCGGACATCACTATGTCTCCAGCCAGTGAGAATCAGCTGCTTGGATACACCAAGGAGTATACCTCGTGATAGTCTCGACAGAATTGATGGTGTCCAAATCCATCAATTCATCGACTAGGGATAATTCCGATACATCACAATTACACATGTAGAGATACTCACTAGTTGTGATCCAATCACAAATTCTCTCATGCTGTGAATCGTATCGTGGACATTTAGTAAATGAGTTTAAGATCCAATCAAATACATGAAAACATGTATACTCAAATAGTGAATCTTCATTTATCATATAAATGGTTCATACATAAGGCGATTGCCTTAGGACATCTCTCATGTATTACTAACAAACTCCCACTTGGCCTAATGTCAATCGCTACGGTATCCAATATCATAGGCTCTAACATGACCCTCAAACTTACTTTGAGGTAATGCCTTAGTCAAAGGATCCACTAAGTTCCTTTCAAAGGGGATTTTCTCGATTTGTATTTCCTTCCTACTAATGATCTCTCTGATCAGATGATAGCGGCGAAGAACATGTTTGGATCATTGATGAGACCACATCAAGTTCAGAGATGAACTTCTTGATCCAAACCGCTTCCTTTGCTGCTTCCAAAGCTGCAATGTATTTTGCCTTAGTGGCAGAATCCGCTATAGTGTCAAGCTTGGAACCTTTCCAACTTATTGCGCCTCCATTCTAGGTGAATACATACCCAGACTGAGACATGGAATCATCCTTGTCTGTCTGGAGCTGACATCCGTATACCCACGTATCACCATGTACCCTTCTCCATACATTAGGAACACATCCTTAGTTCTTCTCAAGTACTTAAGGATTGTCTTAACAGCCACCCAATGATCCATTCCTGGATCAGACTGGTATCTACTCGTGACACTCAGAGCATACGATACATCGGGCCTCGTACATAACATAGCATACATGATAGATCCTATTGCGGATGCATAGGGAATCTTACTCATGCAAATCCTCTCGTCTTCTGTGCGCGGACACATAGACTTCGAAAGGTGTACCCCATGCCTGATGGGTAGGAAATCTTTCTTGGATTCCGACATGCTAAACCTCTTTAGCACTCCGTCTATATATGTAGACTGCGAAAGACCAAGCAACCGTTTCGATCTATCTCTATAGATAATAATCCCGAGGATGTAGGTTGCTTCTCCCAGATCTTTCATGGAGAATGTCTTGGATAACCAAATCTTCACTGACTGTAAGATTGAAACATCATCTCCTATAAGTAATATGTCATCGATATACAATACTAGGAACATGACTGTACTCCCACTAACCTTCTTGTACACACAAGGTTCGTCTGGATTTTGTGAGAAATCAAACTTTTTGATTGTCTCATCAAAACGGATATTCCAGCTCCTGGATACTTGCTTTAATCCATGTATGGACCGTCGCAATTTGCATACCATGGTTTTATCAACCGATGTGAAACCCTCAGGTTGTATCATATACACGTCCTCGAGCAGGTTTCCATTAAGGAAATCTATTTTCACATCCATCTGTCATATCTCATAATCATAATGAGCCGCTATGGCCAGGAGCATCCGAATGGATTTAAGCATAGCTACAGGCGAATAGGTTTCGTCATAATCAACACCTTGTTTTTGACGATATCCTTTCGCCACTAATCTAGCCTTATAGGTAATCACATTACCATCCATGTCGGTTTTCTTCTTGAAAACCCACTTGCACCCTATAGGTTTGATGCCTTCAGGTGGGTCAACCAAGTTCCAAACTTGGTTTTCATACATAGAATCCATTTTCGACTTCATGACAGCATGTCACTTATCTTTTTCTAAACTTGTCAACACTTCTTCATAACTGGTAGGCTCTTCATCATCAATGAGTAACACGTCGTTCGATTCACTTACGAGAAATCCATATCTCTCAGGAATGTTGCGTGTTCTACCAGATCTACGAAGATGTGGTGTTACAATAGGTCTAGCCGATTGCTCATCACTATGAGTTATCGGCTGTTGTGCTTCACCAGGTATCTCATCAATGTCTATTTGAGTTTCTCGAGCCTCCTCAAGATCGACGATACTCCTACTATTTTCTTGCAAGAGAAACTCTTTCTCTAGAAACACAACATGCCTTGAAACAAACACCTTTTGTTCCACAGGATGATAGAATTGGTAACCCCTTGTTTCCTTAGGGTATCCAATAAATAGATATTTATCTGACTTGGCATCCAATTTGTCTGATACAGTCAGCTTCACATAAGCAGGACAACCCCATATCTTCAAGTAAGATACATGAGGTTTCTTACTATTCCATATCTCATATGGAGTAGTAGAGACTAACTTGGTTGACATTCTATTTAACAAGTAAACAGCTGTCTGAAGTGCATAGCCCCAAAAGAACTTGGGAAGATTCGCATGATTCATCATTAACCTGACCATGTCCAACAAGGTCCGGTTATGCCTCTCAGATATACCATTATGCTGTGGTGTATATGGCGGAGTCCATTGAGACAATATACCATTGTCTCTTAGATAATCAAGAAACTCTTGACTTAAGTATTCACCATCTCGATCCGATCGAAGTATTTTAATACTCTTGTCATGTTGTTTCTCTACTTCATTTCTGAATTCTTTGAACCTTTCAAAGGCTTCAGACTTGTGTTTCATCAAGAACACATACCCAAACCGAGAGTGATCATCGGTGAAGGTAATGAAGTAGCTATAGCCTCCTAAAGCTTGAGTTGATATAGGTCCACATACATCAGTATGTATTAGACCTAGCAACTCTCCCACTCGTTCACCTTTTCCTGTAAAAGGTAACTTAGTCATCTTGCCTTTTAAGCATGATTCGCATGTATCGTATGAATCCAATTCAAACAATTCCAGAATTCCACATCGGTGTAATTCGGACATGCGTTTCTTGCTTACATGGCCAAGACGACAATGCCACATGTAGGAGTCTAATTGATTATCCTTTTGAGCACGCTTGTTGCTCACTTCGATATTGAAAATGTCACTGGATACATCCAACGTATAAATGTCATTGCTCAAAGTTCCAGTCCCATAAAGAACGTCATTTAAAGTTATGTAACAACAATTGTTGCTAAAAGTTAAATGGTGTCCATTTCTATTTAAACAAGAAATAGAAATGATGTTCTTTATCATCAAAGGAACATAAAAGCAATTGTCCAGTTCTAAGACAAGTCCTGTAGGGAGTCTCAACAAATACATTCCGATGGCGAGTGCAACAACCTTTGCTCCATTCCCCGCATGTAAATTTGACTCTCCCTTGACGAGTGTTCTTCTATTCCTTAGCCCATGTATGTCATTACATATATGTGAGACACACCTAGTATCCAATACCCAAGTGTTTGAGGAAATAGAATGACAATCAATAACGAAGATATCTGAAGAAGATGGGGCATCCGATGTCTTATTCTTCTTCACGAACTCAAGATAAATCTTGCAAATTCTTCGCCAATGGCCCTCCTTGCCATAATGATGGCAAGTGCCCTTTTGAGCCGGTTCTGCCTTTTTAGCCCTTTTCTTCCCCTTCTACTATTCCTTTGACTTCCTCTTAGAACCTTTCTTCGAGGAATCAACTCATAGCACCGTCCCCTGCTCATGCTTCTCAGAAGGCTCCACAGTCTTCATCATGTTGAGCAGTACCACAGATGAACCTTCTTGCATCTCAGAGGTGAAGAGGAGCTTGGAGACTTCAAACCTTTCGAATCTCACTTGCTCATCAAACAACTCATAAAGATGAAAGACTATGGTATGAGCATTCATATGCTCATGCTGCTTCCGCAGCTCAGGTACCATCGCGGCTAGCATGATGCAACTTGCCAGTTCAGAATCAGTCACATATTTCTGATAGACCAACAATTGGTCCAGAGTTGCATCGTCACTAGGATGGGCGGGAAGAGGCACTTCGAGGACATACACAAGCTTTTTACCTTGAGAACAATTCTCAAGTTTCTAAGCCAGTCCAAGAAGTTCGGCACAGTCAATTTATTCGAATCAAAATGGAATGCAAATTCAAAGACATCATGATCAATCTTAGAAATACAAAACGAGCATATATGAGAAAGATGATTTAAAATGCATCAATATACATTCATAAATCCCATTCATTTTTTTAATTTCAAAAACCCCAAAATCACTTCGGGAGATCGTAGGTCCATCTCCGAATGAGCTGATATCCAACATAGATATGAACAACCTTGGAGAGAGTCTAACAAGCCATTCATAACTATGATGGTAGGTATCAACTATACCGATTGCATATCACGTATATGCAACTATCACAATGTGCTATCAACTAATTGAATGTTCACACATACATCGGGTTGTTAACACATTAACAAGTATGCATCATATGCATAACACCCAACTTCACCTCCCTTTACATCGACCTTGGAGAGAGTCCAACAAGCCGATGCTCCAGGTTAAAGCCAACCCATTAATCGAGAAATAGTTTTAATATGGTTAGAGCGCATTCAACCAATTAGCCCGGCTTGGAGAGAGTCCAACAACCAAAGCTAATGATTGACCTCTGACTCTTACCATATTAGTATTAAACTATTCCATGGTTTGAACATGTTCGGGTTCGAGCCGGGCTTGGAGAGAGTCCAACAACCCAAACAAGAAACGGAACTCTGGTTCTAACCATATTAATGGAAGGTGTAGGCTTTAATATTGAGTAAGGGTTTTTATATCTCATTCTCTTTGCATGCAAATAACTATTATCTACATGACATGACATACATGGCATACATCTACATGTCACGACACGCATGACATAATGATATGCATATAATGCAATTACATGACATACAATTATGTCATGTACAAAATTTTCTTATATGTCATAATTATTTATGGAAATAAAATATGTTTAAGATTTGATTCTCCAAATCAAATCATGATTAAATTAGGAAATAAATTTCCAAATCTAATCACATATTTTATTTGTGGAAATAGTTGATTAAGGAAAGTCAATTTAGGAAACCAATTTCCTAAATCATCAAAACTACTTATGGAAATAAAATATTTAAAGATTTGATTTCCCAAATCAAATCATGATTAAATTAGGAAACAAATTTCCAAAATCTAATCAAATATTTTATTTATGGAAAATATCAATTTCCATAAATACTTCCAACTTTCAAAAGTAGAAGATTTCCATAAATACTTCTAGACTTTCTATAATTGAAAAATTTCCATAAATACTTCTAACTTTCCAAAAGTAGAAAATTTCCAGAAATATCATTATGACTATCGCAAAACAATTTTACGATTATGTCGAAACACAACCTGGGCTCTGATACCACTGTTGGGTTTCCGACACCGCGGCAATTGTGTGTTCGAACATGTTTCGTAAACATGTGCACAGCGGAAGGAATAAAATAATAAATCTAATTTATTACAACACACACATCACACACATGCATAGTACAACATGTGTAGACATAACCGCAATTTTAAATTTTGCAATAAAAGAAAATTTACACTACGTATACCTGACGTATCACGTGTAGCGGGAAAGACATCAACCGGAACGATTCTCGCTAGAATCGTCTCTATCCATATCCACGCTGAGTATCTTCGGGATGACTTCACTAAGTCACGAGCCTCGTCTTCGTACGGGTTACTAGCCTCATGTTGAAGATGATGTGATCGAGAGAAGATCACGATCCGAATCAAAATTCGGATCCAAAAATGAGTCCTCAAAAACTCGCTTCTCCGGAGAGGTATTCGTCAACCGTTTGACGAATACTTCGTCCTCCACCTATGAGGATTACCGGAGATCGAATCCCCGGAAAGTCTACCGCTGTCGGAGCTCCAACGTCGTCCAAATGACGCTCCAACGAGAAGGAAACAAGCTGTCCAGAAAACTGGATAGCTTTGGTGGAGGAATAAGGGCCGGCCAAAAGGGAAGGTTGAAGCTCACCTTATTGCCGAACCCAAGGGAGATCACCGGAGCTCCTCCGGCAGCAGCTCGACACCGGCAAGAGGAGAAGACGACAGTAGCTGGTCGCCGGTTGGAGGAGGTGGGCGGTGGCAATAGGGTTGGCGCCGACTAGAGGGAGAGGGTGGGCGGCCAAAACAATTAGGGTTGCCTCAATTCCCGGTTTTAACAAAAACCCTTAAGCCTTATTTTATAGAGAACAAATTCTCTTAATGGTTATTGGATCATAACCAAAGGTCCGTTAACCCGCTCCATTAATTTAAGTTAAAATAAACCAAACCATGATGGTTTATTTTAAGTCAAAACGAACCGAACCAACTTTGGTTCATTCGTTTAAAACAAACCAAACCCTTTGGTTTATTCTCCTCCATTGGATTAGAACCAAACCAATTTGGTTCATCCATCATGTCTTCATAAGACACGGCCCATCCACGCTTCTATTGCGACTGAAACGATTTCATACTCGCTCTATGTTTGATCCAACCAAACCTAGTTCCTCTCGGTCTGAGAATCTCATTCTCAAGCTCGTTTTAAATCCTTCGGATTACGCTTGTTGTGCGTGTGACCAAATAGGTTCTCGGTTTATGTTGGCCGTCTATAATTAATCATTAATTATAGAATGATCATGAGTGGCACCTAGTAGTATATCATGATCCCCAATTAACCGAAAAGATCAACGGTTGATCCAGAACTATTTCTGAAACCCTTCAGCAGCTCGAATAAATCGTGCCCCATTCCCTTCACTCATCTTATACCCTCTTGGTTCAGGACATGATCTATAGTGTCAGTCCCCACTAGGCTGACTATGCCACACCTAGCTCAAGTATCATTTCCTCATCCTATGGATTCTAGTTACTGAACATGTATCGAAGAGTACCTTACTCTAAACATGTAATGCTTTGGCCAAAGACTTTAGTAACAATCCGACGAGAGACCATGGGTATACATCTCCTCGCAAGGAGTGGTGAATCCTTTATAGGCTATTCAAACACCTTCGATCACTTCGACTTATACCCAATCATCCCAGGTCCACATCTCCTCAGAGATGCTTGCTTAAGATGTCAAAGCATAAGTCTCTATGATCAAGATGACTTGAATACCGCAAGGCAAAAGAACATCGCACTTAAGCTGCAGTAAGAACTTCATTGACATATCTATATATGCAGAGAACCATATGAAGTCTTACGGCTGGTCACTCCAATGAACTAGTTACCATAACTAGCATCCACAATTAACTCCGGACATCACAATGTCTCCAGCTAGTGAGAATCAGCTGCTTGGATACACCAAGGAGTATACCTTGTGCTAGTCTCGACAGAATTGATGGTGTCCAAATCCATCAATTCATCGACTAGGGATAATTCTGATACATCACAATTACACATGTAGAGATACTCACTAGTTGTGATCCAATCACAAATTCTCTCATGTTGTGAATCGTATCGTGGACATTTAGTAAATGAGTTTAAGATCCAATCAAATACATGAAAACATGTATACTCAAATAGTGAATCTTCATTTATCATATAAATGATTCATACATAAGGCGATTGCCTTAGGACATCTCTCATATATTACTAACATCGAAACCATCACCGCCATAAATGGTGATGTTGGTTTTGAAACCAGCACCCAAAGATGGTGTTGGAAAATCCAACACCACACTGGCGGTGTTGGTTTTTTATATCAACACTATAATAATGTTGATTTTTGAAAATCAACATCAACTGTGGTGATGATTTTTTAAATTAACACCACAATAGTTGTTGCATGTATATAAGGGAAATTTTTTTTAATTAACAAATAATTTATCATAAGGATGTTAAAACAAGACATGAACATCATAAATAATTACATTGCATTGTCCTCTTTCATTATATACCGACTTTTCAAAAATCCAAAACCTTTAGGTCTATCAATAACTTTCGATCGAAACCTATTGATGGACCTAGAGAGCTTTGATCGAACCCATTCTAGGTGTTGTGTTTTTGAAATGCCCTAGAGTTTGTGTCAAAAAATATTAGCTCGAAGTAATTAACAGTAGTGATAAAAAAAATTTCAAAGCTTAACTGTGCTACTAATATAATTAAATTGCGATAGTGATTTTTAAAATCTAACACCACATTAATTATTGCATGCATGCAATGGAGAGTGAACCTTTTTTAAAAATCAAACACAAATAGTTGGTGCTGATTTTCATAACCAGCATCACACTTTATTGGGTGTTGGTTTCGAAATTAGCACCAACATATGATGTTAGTTTTTGAAACCTTACGGTATTGGTTTTCGAAACCAGCACCACAATGGTGTTGATTTTTGAAAATCAACACTAACTGCAATACTAATTTTTAAAAATCAACATCATAATGATTGTTGCATGTAATATAAAGGGGAGAAAAAAATTTAATTGACACATAACTTATTGTAGGGATATTAAAACAAGACATGAACACCATAAATAATTTCACTGCACTGCCCTCTTCAATTATATGTTAACTTTTCAAAAATCTAAATCTCCTAGGTTCATCAATGAATTTCGATCAAAACTCATTGATAGACCTAGAGAGCTTCGATTGAATTCATACCAAGTGTTATAGATTTCTAAAATGCCCTAAAGTCTATATGCATCAAAAAATATTAGCTCAAAGTCATTAATAGAAGTGATTAAAAGGTTTCAAAGCTTAATCGTGATATTGATATAATTAAATTATAGTGTTGATTTTTAAAAATTATCACTACATTAATTGTTGTATACATGCAATAGAAAGAGAATGATTTTTAAAAATCTAGCACAAACAGGAGGTGATGGTTTTCGAAATCAACACCAATAGGTGATGTCACGCCCCGAGAGTATGTCGAGCCCAATAAACGGACATCATCTTCCCCGTACGTGATATAATACCCTGTTGATACAAAGCCTTTCAGCCACAACCACACTACATATAGATGTATAAAAAAATAAAGTCACAGCGAAAAATCATCACAATAGAGTTATGCACTCCACAAAACTGCATACTGGTATGACTAACAACAAAATAGAAAAGTACCGTAATAAAACCAGAAAGACAAGTGCAACACTAACAATGTCCAACACTACATCCACCATATGAATTCAAGATCATAACAAAATAAAAAACATACGAAAATCAAAGTTTGGACCCTCGGATGTGAGATGAGACAAAATCAACTGGCGATGCTCCAAGCCCATCACGAAGTCTGCTACCTATTACCTGGGTGACGAGAAAACTCAGGGTCTATGGTGGTGAGTATAAAACTCAGCGGTAATAAGGAAAATAGTGCATGCATATCAGATATCATATGATAATCGACAATATACTATCTAAAGGTACAACAAATCTACACCAGTATGATAAAACTACTGTATAACCAACTGATAAACTAAAACAACATAAGGTACTGACATACTTGAAGATTTGCAACGATGAAACTCATACAACCTGAGCATATATATATACCACAATATAACACATACGACATCTCTGTAATCAACAAACCGCCTTACTAACATTCTATGTCAAATACAACAACAAACCTGATCCATCCCATGCCACATCATGATACTAGTCCAAGGTATACAACAGACCAACCAACTCTACACTGGTATCCCATACACGAACATATAGAATATGCAAGTATCATACAAGATGATGTACAACAAAATGCAGCAAACATAGCTCAAGCAAATGCAACAACACAATGAGCATATATATATATATATATATATATATATATATATGCAAACGACATCAACCATGACAACACAGATGCATGGTCATGCCTACACACCCTACTCGCTACCACGATTCCAGTGTGACCTAGGTGGCACAACATGACAATTGTTCCAACTCAACAATAACCACTACTCTCGAGTGGGCGAGTGGGCAATATGAACAAGTAGCAATGAGCTAAAAAGTTATAGGCTACACAACGGGGGTCCTTGCTGCTGGCCACTCCGACTGTCACTACCCATTGAGTTAGAAACCCCGATCACCCATGGCCAATTCACAACAACCAAACTCCCCATCGAACCTTCAGCTTCTACATTAGATCACTAACATCTAGCTCACACCCAACCCATCATAGATCCATACACAATACAGAATAGATCATCATCACACACATATCTATCCACACCGAACTCAACAACAAAACCAACTATAGATCAATACACTCCTTTCTTCATAAATCAATCCACCACAACTCCACATCTTTCTTCATAAATCAATCCACCACAACTCCACAACTTCCCTGCTTCTTCTTCTCTCATGTTTCTGCCCCTAATCACCATAGATCTAAACTCTCAAATTCACCATCCATTCACCCACAGCAACATCGCAATGCAACAACCAAAAAATCCAAGATCAACTGAAACAATAACAGAAAAACTGAACAACACCTAAATCAAAGCTGTAAATGCAGGTTACCTTCTCGTCTCACACACTAATCGGGCTCCACACCAACAGAGCACTTGATCGAAGATCTCAGCTCCTAGCCCTGCTACAAAATAGAGTTCGCACACCTAATTTTGCTGAGCAGCACACAAACCATCTCACTAGCTACTATGAACGAAAGCACACCCAAAACCTACCTCACGACGCATCCCCCTTTCACGATCCAAGCTATTCACCATGGACAACTCAATCACCAAAAATTGCTACTGCTCTTCCCCTCAAAAACCACCAGCTACAACCCGATGAGAGGAAGAAGAAGACGCAAGACCGAAGTTAGCAACACAATCCCACCTTTGGATCAAATGAAACAGACTCACCTTCAAGACCCCACGAGACCTGTGGCAGCAGATCTCTGCCACGACGACAATGTCACTGCTCACCTCATGCGAAGGGGTAAACAAGTGCCAAGGAGGAAGAAATCGGCTAACCCGCGGCAAGAGCAATCGGCCAAGGCGACCGACGAACTGCTAGGATGGAAGGGATCAGAAGCTGGCGATGAAGCAGAGAGAGATCGCGCGATGAGAAAGAGGAAGGATTATGGTGAGGAAGAGGTGAGGTCGCAAAGGGGGAAAACGCTCGAGGAGGAAATGCTGGATGACAAGAAATGCTTGCGGCACGGAGAAGGGACATTCGACGGTGAGGAACGGAAGTGGCTGAGCGTTAAGGAAAAAAATGGATCGGGTTTAATAACGGGTTGGGTTTAAAACCTTATAAGACTTAAACCTAGATCCACTTAAACCCATTTAACATTAAGCTAAGGTTAGGTTTAATTAAATCCCTAGCCATGCTTTATTTATTTAATTTTTCCCAATAATAATATTACCCCCTTTAGCCATTTATTTGTGGTATTTTATAGGTGATGCTGATTTTTAAACTAGCACAATGCTTTGTGGTGGTACTAGTTTTTAAAACCAACACCACTTGTTGGTGCTGGAAAAATCAAATACCATACTTGGTGGTGTTGGTTTTCATATTATAATGCTGATTTTCGAAAATCAGCACTAACTGTGATGTTGATTTTAAAAGGAGAGAAAAAAAATAATTGATACATAAATTATCGTAGGGATGTTAAAACAAGGCATGAACGTCATAAATAACTTCATTGCGCTATCCTCTTTTATTACATATCAATTTTTAAAAAATTCAAATACCCTAGGTCTATTAATGGATTTCCATCAAAATCTATTGATGGACCTAGAGAGCTCCAATCAGAACCATTCCAAGTGTTATAGATTTTTTTAAGTGTCCTAAAGTCTATATGTGTTAAAAAATATTAGTTCGAAGTCATTAACAAAAGTGATCAAAAGGTTTTCAAGTTTAACTGTGGTGCCGATATAATTAAATTGTGGTATCGATTTTTAAAAATTAACACAACATCAATTGTTGCATGCATGAAATGGAGAGAGAAAAGTTTAATTTTATTGGGAAAGAGAAGAGAAAAATAAATCGGAAAAATTTTGGGCAATTTATCAAAGGCTACAACAAAAGTAGCAACTTCCCCAAAGAGCACACCTTGATTTCAGAATTCTTGAAAGATGTATTGAATTCTTGCATTACCCCTCTCAACAAAAGTATTATTTAATCCCTTATATTTTGCATCCATCCGAACCATAACTAAAAATCTCGAGCTATCTAATGTCATGTCGACCTGCGTGCATCCTTATCTATCCAAACACAACACCATGATTTGTTCAACACACAACTCTGTTGGTGCAATTGACCCAGGTCATGATTGACCGGACTCGAATTTGACTCGAGCGATGTTTTGATGTTTGACATGAAGGTTTGACATTGATATTTGACATTGATGTCTGATAATATTTTGGGGAGATTGTTGGTGCAATCGACCCGGGTCATGATTGACCGGACTCGAGTTTGACTCGAGGGGGATTTTGATGGTTGACTGAGGTTGACCATGTCATGGAAAGTCCAAGTCTTGAGTACTTGACATGTAAAGTCCAAGCATGGGTCTTGGCAAGGAAAAGTCCAAGTATGGGTCTTGGCATGGAAAGTCCAACATGGGTTGACAAGGGAAAGTCCAAGTCTTGAGTACTTGACATGTAAAGTCCAAGCATGGGTCTTGGCATGGAAAGTTCAACATGGATTGGCAAGGAAAAGTCCAAGCTTGAGTCTTGACATTTGAGAAGTCCAAGGGGTTTGATATTGGCGGCGTAAAGTCCAAGGGTGAAGTCCTGGCAGCATAAGTCCAATAGTTGGCGGCGTAAAGTCCAAGTGGAGTCTTGGCAGCATAAGTCCAATGTGCCTTGGCGGTGTAGATAATGTTAGTATGACATAGCCGATAGAAGCACCTGAAGGATAGCGTATGGATGAACAAGTCATGGATGACTTGGAGGGATTCGATAGGCGCGAGGCTGAAGGAGGTGGCTAGAAGGCTTAGGTCTAGGCTAAGGGTAGTCTAACAAGTATGGGGGCACCATACTTGGGTTAAAACCTCATGTTTGAGGTTGCCAGTCGACTGGCAATATGGCCGGTTCGACTGTCGTGAGTCGATTGCCGATTAAGGGCTGAAAATGCCTTGGCAGTCGACTACTGGACGAGGTTTTCGATCGCGACCACAGAATACTTTGTAGCTGACTGGGCAGTCAGCTACGGACGCTAGCAGTAGATTAGTGATGTCATCAGTCGACTGCTAAGAGATCCGTTGGAATTTTTCCAGCATGGATCGAGCCGTTGTCTCACGACAACTGTGTTGGTAGTCGAACTAGGGATTTTGGCAGTCGACTGCCAAGGCGGAATCCAGCCCGATGCAGGTTAAAAAGAGGAGCTCGAGGAGGATTTCGACATTGGTTCTTTGGGAGCTTCGGTGTTAAATACTGAAATATTAAAATACTAAATTTAATGGCCAAAATTTAGGAAAAAATAATCCTGGGAATTTTTCAGGATTTTTGGAGAATTTTAGGAATTTTTCTAGAATTTTTTCTGGATTTAAACGGAGCCTGTACGAGATAATTACGGGGATAAAAAAAAACAGACTTTTAAAGGGCCTGTTTAGATGATGTTTAGGGATTAATTGAACCAAACCTAGGTTAAGCTTTTGGTTTTATTTCTCCCCGCTGCACCCGACACCCACCTTGTGATCCGCTCGTTTTTCCCTCTCGCGACTCAGTTTCTCGCGCAACCTTCTCCCAATCTCGCTTGAGCGCCGTCGAGCCTTTCTCTTCTCCCAAAGGCACAGTGCCGACACCTCACTTCTTCCCCCACATCACTCGCCCCCTTCTTCTCTTCGAAGGTTTGGAAGGGAGCTCTGATCCGAGGCGAGTCGAGCCTCGTCTGAGACGCGCGAGATGGACGCCTACGCTCTCCACCTCGTCGCTGCGCACGCGCCGCCTCCGGTCGCCTGTCTCGCTTCATCACTGTTGAATGCACGGGGCTGCCATCGTCCACCTTGCCGAATCCTGTGACGGCGCTGTCCTAGGTCTCGCCTTTGCGGCTGTCGTTGCGACCACCTGGATCAAGTACCTCGCTACCTCTGCTGTCCTTGGCCGCATCGAGATTGCCTCCTCCGATCTATTCTAGCCATCGGAGAAGATGAGTCCGTCCTCGTTGTCGTCCTAGGTCGTGCCCAGCCAACCTCCTCCACAGAGGCGGGAGGCCTTTCGAGAGCGAGGGGGGTGCTCACTTCCCATGGCTCCGATGAGAGTGCCGTTGCAATTCTCAGCACCCAGATGGTAAATCTTGCCTTTGTATTCCCTTGGAGGTTGCAACAGAATTACATCCCATTCTTAGCCTAAGTATATTCATTTAGTCAATGCAGTATATTAATTCAATCCATATGAGTTCCAGTACTAGAGCTGGTGAATATCTTTTGGGAAAAGAGCTGTTGAGAGGAGGTTCTGTTGCAGGTAAATATCTTGATTTTCTCTGTTTTCTTGCAGTCCATTTCGATTCTAGTGGTGAGTGTTGTTGTTGGCTGTGAGAATTAATAATTAAGATGGAAATTGATAAGTTTGGATATGAGTGTTTATAAATGCTTAATAGGTTGTTAATTGGTTTAATGGTCGATAGGGTTGGATTTGAAGAATTGTTTAGGTTGTGTGGATAACTAGATCAATCTAGTTTATCGGGCTACGAAGTCGATGTAGGATTCTATTCGATCAGTCGTTGCATGATTGTACTTAATCAAAATGGTTGTTATATGCAGGTTTCGGTCACGAGGCAGGTCCCCGGTCGTGACGATTTTATTCTTGCGGACATTTTTATCAGACGGGTATTTTGACTTATCTTTTAGATATAGTCAAGTTGATATGCTAGTTAGGATAGCTTTCAATAATTTTCATGTTTATGTCACGCCCCGAGGGAGTCTCCGCCAGACGAAAATCCGACAGCACCTCCCCTGTACAGGTGACAATATCAATTTTTATACAAGGCCTACATGGCCACTATACATCAGTCAACACGACCGGAATCCAAACAACACACGCAGATAATAATAAGGCCTCAGGCCAACAAATCTAGGTAAACAAAAGTCTACACTAACTAGACTTACCCCTTCTGCCATTTGGGAAGGAATACCCAACCAAACCAATCAAAATAAGATCCGACCAATGGTCCACAAGAACCCCAAAAATCCACGAGTACATAAATCCATTTCCAAGCCTAAACATATCTTCTATACAAAATTCAAACCATAACTCAAACAACTAATAAACTGTCACTACGAGGGGGGGGGGATATGACAACTGGACTCTCCTGACAGCTTCATCCTGAAATAAAAATAAAACCACGGGATAAGTTCAAAGAACTTAGCGGATATTAGTCGATATGAATAGCAAGATATAGCTAACAATACTAATCATGCCAGTACAGTCTCATATATATGGTAAGCAAGAAATAAATGCAAAAGGACTGTACTCACCTGAATCTCCTACTCTGATATAGGAGCATGTGCCCTACTATAAGAGATAAAGTCATCACCATAAATGAATATGAATCCTGTATGCATGGCAATCATATGCAACATCCAAGGCATCAATAAAATGCAACAAACACAATACAAATGCGATCCATGCAAAAATGCATGCCGTGCATATGACATGGTCACCCCTGACGCCAGTCAGCCGCCTCACACGCGATGGTGAAGCCGAGTGGGTAGGGCTATGACAACTGTGCACTCTGCCATCACTGCTCCTGAGTGACCGAGTGGACAGGATGCTGTCGGAGTACACCTATCCTCCTGCCCCAAACAGAGTGGGGGAGCTAAGCTCTCATCTCCCGGTGTCATAGACCAGAGGAGGGATCCCTGCCCGCTACCACGCTGTCTCATCGCTACCCATGAGCGGACCAGCGGAGCCTAACAGAGCAACTGCACACACCCTCCTGATGTACCACTAACCCATGAGTGGCAGTGTGTGCATGCCATGTAACTGGCTACGGGCTCAACAATAATGGAACCCCATCCAGCCAGCATGCAATCATGCAAGATGGTGCATGATACTAAAGCATGTCAATCCTACTCAAAATATCTATCCGAATAATATGTACAATCAATATGTACATATCCATAATCCAAGTAACTATGATCCAAATAAACAGGGAAGTCAAAAATTATACCCTATCCAATGCATGTATCAATAGGCACAAAAACATACTAGGCATATAAGCATGAAAATTATTGAAAGCTATCCTAACTAGCATATCAACTTGACTATATCTAAAAGATAAGTCAAAATACCCGCCTTATATAATGCTCGTGATAACTATCTTCACGCCCGTGAACCTGCCTCGTGACCGAAACCTGATACGTAGAATGTCCAAGCTATCTTCCAATCCGAGGATTTCTTCAGCTTTCCGTTCTCAAATCTGTTATTTAACTTGATCAATAATTTTTAACTAACTAGTGGACAAGTATTTAATAACTCAATTAATCTCTTAATTGATTATCAAATCAATTTAGGTTAATTAACTCTTGATTAATTAGCCTAAAGCTAATTTAACCAATTTAATGATAATTAATCTGTTAAGTAGGTTAATTAAATCCGGACCAGTTATCCGATTAAATCCAAACTAATCAATATGATTAAACTAGATTAATGAACCGAATTTATAGCCCTAGTTAATCAATTAAATTAGAAATTTATCCATTCAATTAATTTAATTGATCCGATTAATCAATCTCTTAATTAAACTCTTAATTAATCCAAAACTTAGTTGCAGTTAACTCACCGATGTGGGCTGACCGTAAACAGAGGTGATGCCAGATCTTGGCGTCGATCGATGGTGGCTAGCAATGACGGACCGGCTACCGGCGACATTAAGGCTGACCCCAGATTGCTAGGCCGACGACAATGGCTACAGACCCGGACGCAAGGCAGCGGATCTGGTGACGAGAAGAGAGACGGCGATCTGGGCACCAGAAAGAGTGGCAACGGTGACGACGTCGGCAGCTATGCGAATGGTGGCAGCGAACGGATCCAGAGGACAGTGAATCTGTCACCCGCGGTGAGGACAAGCTCCTCCTTAACCTTAGCAACTACCTCCCCAAGCGGTCACCGGCGGATGGCAGCTCGGCGCAGAATCGCAGGTGGGTGCATGATCGAGGGTGGTAGATCGCCAGTACGGCGCGTGATCCGGAGAGGCCAGCGGTGGCAGAGAGCGACGCGCGATCGAAATCCTCCGCGGAGTGGGGCAGGGGCGGGCGGCCACCACCGGTGGTCGCACAATGAGGTCGTGTGTGCAGCGGCTGGAGGCGGTGCGAGAAAAAGAACAGGCGATTGCTGAATAGGGTGGCGGCCTGGTCGTCGGCGCAACGCGCGAGAGGAGAGGGCGTCGGCGGTGGAATCGCGGTGAAGAGAAGAATTGGATTTGGGGGAAAGCATTACGGTGTACAGGGAATAAGGAAGAAACGAAAATAAAAACCAAGAAATTAAAACCTAGGTTTAGCTATTTAAACCTAGCGTTACTAAACCCATTAATCCCTCAATTATAGATAATCTAAACAGGCCTTATAAAAGTCTGTTTTTTTTATCCCGTAATTATCTCGTACAAGCCTCATTTAAATCCAGAAAAATTCCAAAAAAATTCCTAAAATTCTCCAAAATTACAAAAACAATTTCTTCCTAATTTTTGGCCCTTTAATTTAGTATTTTAATTTCAGTATTTAACATTCTCCCCCTCTAATAAAAATTTGGTCCCCAAATTTCTACTCAAGTACTAACAAGCAATGTCACACTGCTCAACTCAAGTACTTGGGAAAAACCACACATCAAGTAACTAAGTGGGTTACTGAGCTTGAATCTTTTCCTCAAGCTCCCAAGTAAGCTTCTCATCAGTGTGGTGACTCCATCCGACCTTGACAAGTCGCACAATCTCGTTTCGCAACTGTCGTTCCTTGTGATCCAAAATCCGTACCGGAACCTCTACATAAGTAGCATCAGGTTGAATGAAACCTGACACATCTGATAGAATATGTGTAGAGTCTGACACATACTTCCTTAGCATGGACACATGAAATGCATCATGGATACCAGCCAAAGACGGTGGTAGCTCTAGACGGTAAGCGACTGCTCCGATCCTCTCAAAAATCTCGAAAGGCCCAATGTACCTTGGAGCTAACTTACTACGGAGGTCAAATCTCTTCACCCCTTCCGTGGGTGAGACTTGCAGGAATACCTGATCACTAATAGAGAACTCTCGAGGTCTCCGTCTCCGATCTGCATAACTCTTCTGACGATCCTGCGCCTCTGCCATCCTACGTCTGATAGTACGGACCAACCCTGTCTCATACTGAGCTCTATGGGTCCTAGCAACTAGTCCTCCCAGTTGCCCCCGAAATCCATTACACAGGACCTTAGCAAGTCCTCGAGTGTCTAAATGGCCCACTCAGACTGTCCATCTGTCTGCGAATGGAATGCAATACTAAAACGAAGCTGCGTGCCTAAGGCCTGCTGCAGATTCTGCCAGAACCGGGACGTGAATCAGGGATCTCTATCTGATATAATGCTCAAGGAATACCATGCAATCTGATGATATCCCGACAATATATAACTCTGTCAAACGATCCAAAGAGTCGGTCTTCCGAATCGCTAAGAACTGCGCGGATTTGGTTAGTCGGTCAACGACTATCCAAATCGTGTCATGGCCTTGACATGTCCTAGGCAAACTCACCACAAAATCTATAATAATATGCTTCCACTTCCATTCCGGAATCGGAATTTTCTGAAGCATATGTTCCTTAAACTAATGCAACTCCGGAAACCATTATCCTCCTCGAAGTCAAAGACGGTAGTCCATCTATCATCCTAAATCCACTCCACCACACACTTTGTAAGTGCATGGGAGGCTATCGCGACCAAACTTCCTTGTTACAACCATTCGTGTTTCAGCTACTCTATAGTAGTTATCCAGTAGCTAGCTAAAATCCCATGAGCATTCCTGCTCTTCACCTCTACAATACAACCTAATCACTGCTAAGTCCATGTCATATATATGACTTATCTCGCAGTTCCTTAACTGTCGTAAGTTTAGGATACGTCTTATTCTATAGCATCGGAATCGCTCCGATCCCCGAAATGTTGCATCCATATACACTACCCTTCCATCCACACCAGAATGATTAATCAACACTGGCGTAAAAATCAACCATCGTCTGAGCCCTGAAGCTAGTTTCACAAGCTTCAGACCAAATAAATTCCATCACCTTCCTGGTCCAACCAGTCAGCAATTGTAGTATCGCTAGAGCATCCTATCCATATCTATGATAATAATCATATCAATACCTGAAAAATCACCATCTACGGTGGCCGAGTGCGCAACTCCTACTACCACCATCAACAGTGGCCAAGTTACGCAACTCCAACAACCATAACTAACCCAATCGTGTCCAGAATACACGACTTCCCAAATCCCTAGACGACTAAGTCATCAATAAGTCTAATAAGATAATCAAAAGCTCAAACAATTCATACCAAGTATGAAATTGTCATCGCTACACACATGTATTCTCTTTACTCTAAGCTGATGATATAACAATCATCACAACGATAATGATAATTGTATGACACCATGTCACTACAATATCATCACACCAGTCACCAATCAATCCTAGAGTATATATAGGTGTCCTATAGCTGATCTAAATAGATCCTCTATCCAAAATGAGGAATATACATTTCCTTCCACAACTACCGCATTCTATCATCGATAATCGATGCATAACCTCAAAGGTTCATCCCTCTTTTAACAAAGAGTTCCGGATCTTCTCTAGAAGAAATACTGGGACAGATAAATATCCCATCCAACACCTCCTATAATAAGGTATAACGACCTTTCATCGTCTTGACCAGTGTAGGTATACACGCCTTATCCATAACCATAACACTATTAGTAGGGACTGATATTCTCTGAGGGTTTACTCCTTGTCCTTCCGATTGGTGGCTAGCAGGCCAAATTCCTAGCTTCCTAATTCGACATCAGTCGGCACCTCTAAAGAGTCCGTACTTCCGAAATCATCGTTAGGTTCCGTAAGGTCAATACGTCATCGCCCTCGTCCACGACCATGAGTAGGGGCAATTTCACTAAGTCAATACTTTTCCTAACCATTAAAGTACAGTAACCACTAAAGACAATACTTTTCCTAACCATTAAAGTACAGTAACCACTAAAGACAATACTTTTCCTATAGCTCAGAGATATCCTTCAGCTCGTCTGGTCCCAAAACCCAAGAACTCCCAAAAATCCAAGGGAAATCAAATCCTCGAAACACAAAACCCACAAACTAAAACCGTAAACCAATAAAATTGTCACGTCCTGGGGGCATATCCGTCATCTAAATAACAGAGGAGCCCCTTAGTGACAATATTCCGAAATACATAGACCAAATCTGATAAAATCCTCGAAATAATTATAGAAATACTAGTATTTTAATAACTGCATGCATGCATGACTAAATATATATCCATTAAAGTAAAATAGTTTTATGACACCAAATCAAACTGCGATAAAATCCAAAGTGCATAATAAAATGCAACACTGATAAAGTAAATAAAGCGGCATCTCGACGATGCAGTGGGACAAACACGACAAGGAACTCTCTGAGCGACACCAAAGTAGGTCAACATGACACGTCCTCCATCAGTTAACCTAGAGGATAAGTGAGGAGGGGATAAGTACAACCACTCTGTGGATGTATAGACAATAGTGCATAATCATAATGCACATAATGGAAGTCACAGGGAACAAGCTAGAGTAACCCAACCCTCAGAGTACCAATATCAGTCTGCAACTAACCTAATCAGCAGTATAATAAATATACTTGCAACATACACAACCACTGCAACAAGCAGTGCACATCCGGATACCACGACAAAGCCTTGTGGCTCTCGTACAAAAAGGGAACTATCTATGAGCTACCGCGAACGTAACCCATGGGCCGACAATCAATTGCACGATCAACACGCAACTATATGCTACCATGAATAAGACTCGTGGATAGACAGACAGTATATAAATATCTAGTTATCGACTGCAGGCATTAGCATACTATCACCAATAGGTCGCGTGAGCAGTCGATTATCCTAGGTTGTTAAACCTCGGGTTATCCAATACATCCAATATAAAATGACCATTGACGTCGACAAAGATCATCGATCTATAATTAAACCCATTGAGGCGGTCAAGCGAGGGTTTCAACACCTCTAATACGAAATGTTTACAAAATTCGGTAAAGATCATCAACTTATAAATAAATAAGTCGAGATGATTAAATCTAGCATTCCAACCCTTCTAACATGATCGGTATCAAGGTCGATCAAAATCATAAGTTCACTAATAATCGCGTCGAGACGATTAATCATAGGGTTTCGTCCCAACTAACAGGAATCGTCTATCCAGGCCAATAAGGACCACAAATCTACTATCAAGCCCTTCAAGAGGATTAAGCCTAAATTATACCGTCCTACCAGTTCAATCATGCATGCTCCAACATGCTACTACCACGAACAGATCTCGTGGGTACTTAACTCGTAAAGTAGCTATCTTGCTACGCATCATCATACGAATCCGATTATCACCAACTTTGAGCGAATAACGCAAGAGTATAACCTTACGATGATTATCTCAACCATACATGGGAGACCTATTCACCTCAACTACACAAAAGCCCCTTTAGGAAACTCTACTTTAACTTTCCTCAACCACGAATGGGTGATATTATTGGATCGATAAATATGAACAACGTTATATACCCTCTAAGGATTTAATCGCATCCTAATCATATGACTCTACTAATCCGATCACCATATCAAATTTGAAATAGTAAATGTATAAACCTATACCAATATCCGTTATTACACCTAGGGTTTCCACACCTAGGGTTCTACTAATATTGTTTCATTCACGAGATCCGTCCTAGAATAACCTTATCTAAGTTATTCTATCTCTACTAATCTTTATCAGGTGTCCATCGCAAAAACACAGAACCATATAAACAAATAACAAGTCAGTCTAGTAAATATGACCTAATGGGAATCAATGGCTGAAATTAATTAGGGTATTACTAAAGGGTCATGCCAGAACAAAGTCAAGGCAATATATAAATAAAGCATCAGATGCTCATATATACTCTAAACTACATAAGCTATGTAATCATGTCCTCATGCCTTCTACGAATTTATCCATCTTAGTCATATTATTCAACTAGTCTAATAATCCTAATACTAGTCAAATCCTAAGTGGTAAACATCTACCAATAATATCTTATCATTTATATCACAATGATAACTAGCTACGATAGCAAAGAATAGCAATTAATAACCAAATGCTATCTATAAACCAGTAATCTAAAAATCTAATTGTCCAACAGATATCAGGTTAAAACAATACCAGACAAAACATGATATCACCGCATAACCAATATAAATATGTACTAAATCTAGAAAATTTTCTAGAATGTATTTACCTGTTAGCTGTCTGGAGATGTCCTGTCGCCGCCAAATCCCCCATATTGACCTCGTCAATAATACCTCGAATTTCCGAAACATAAAAATCGTGAATCCGTATAACTCGAAAAATACCATTAACTCCGCCAAACTTGGCGAACTCCATAAACCCAAAGACCCTAAGGAACTCGAAACCTATGCTCTGATACCAAATAAATTGTCACGCCCCGAGGGAGTCTCCGCCAGACGAAAATCCGACAGCACCTCCCCTGTACGGGTGACAATACCAATTTTTATACAAGGCCTACATGGCCACTACACATCGGTCAACACGACCGGAATCCAAACAATACACGCAGATAATAATAAGGCCTCAGGCCAACAAATCTAGGTAAACAAAAATCTACACTAACTAGACTTACCCCTTCTGCCATCTGGGCAGGAATACCCAACCAAACCAATCAAAATAAGATCCGACCAATGGTCCACAAGAACCCCAAAAATCCACGAGTACATAAATCCATTTCCAAGCCTAAACATATCTTCTATACAAAATTCAAACCATAACTCAAACAACTAATAAACTGTCACTACGAGGATATGACAAGGACTCTCCCGATGCCATCACGAAATAAAAATAAAACCACGGGGTAAGTTCAAAGAACTTAGCGGATATTAGTCGATATGAATAGCAAGATATAGCTAACAATACTAATCATGCCGGTACGGTCTCATATATATGGTAAGCAAGAAATAAATGCAAAAGAACTGTACTCACCTGAATCTCCTACTCTGATAAAGGAGCATGTGCCCTACTATAAGAGATAAAGTCATCACCATAAATGAATATGAATTCTGTATGCATGACAATCATATGCAACATCCAAGGCATCAATAAAATGCAACAAACACAATACAAATGCGATCCATGCAAAAATGCATGCCGTGCATATGACATGGTCACCCCTGACGCCAGTCAGCCGCCTCACACGCGATGGTGAAGCCGAGTGGGTAGGGCTATGACAACTGTGCACTCTGCCATCACTGCTCCTGAGTGGCCAGAGTGGGCGGGATCTTTGTCAGTACACCTATCCTCCTGCCCCAAACAGAGTGGGGGAGCTAAGCTCTCATCTCCCGGTGTCATAGACCAGAGGAGGGATCCCTGCCCGCTACCACGCTGCCTCATCGCTACCCATGAGCAGACCAGCGGAGCCTGACAGAGCAACTGCACACACCCTCCTGATGTATCACTAACCCACGAGTGGCAGCGTGTGCAGGCCATGTAATTGGCTGCGGGCTCAACAATAATGGAACCCCGTCCAGCCAGCATGCAATCATGCAAGATGGTGCATGATACTAAAACATATAAATCCAACTAAATACACCTATCCGAATAATATGCACAATTAATATGTACATATCTGTAATCCAAGTAACTATGATCCAAATAAGCAGGGAAGACAAAAATCATACCCTATCCAATGTATGTATCAATAGGCACAAAAACATACTAGGCATATAAGCATGAAAATTATTGAAAGCTATCCTAACTAGCATATCAACTTGACTATATCTAAAAGATAAGTCAAAATACCCGCCTTATATAATGCTCGTGATAACTATCTTCACGCCCGTGAACCTGCCTCGTGACCGAAACCTGATATGTAGAATGTCCGAGCTATCTTCCAATCCGAGGATTTCTTGACTTTTTTGATCAATAATTTTTAACTAACTAGTGGACAAGTATTTAATAACTCAATTAATCTCTTAATTGATTATCAAATCAATTTAGGTTAATTAACTCTTGATTAATTAGCCTAAAGCTAATTTAACCAATTTAATGATAATTAATTTGTTAAGTAGGTTAATTAAATCCGGACCAGTAATCCGATTAAATCCAAACTAATCAACATGATTAAACTAGATTAATGAACCGAATTTATAGCCCTAGTTAATCAATTAAATCAGAAATTTATCCATTCAATTAATTTAATTGATCCGATTAATCAATCTCTTAATTAAACTCTTAATTAATCCAAAACTTAGTTGCAGTTAACTCACCGATGTGGGCTGACCGTAAACAGAGGTGATGCCAGATCTTGGCGTCGATCGATGGTGGCTAGCAGCGACGGGACCGGCGCTGGCAGCGGCATTAAGGTTGACCCCAGATTGCTAGGCCGACAACAATGGCTACAGACCCGGACGCAAGGCAGCGGATCTGGTGATGAGAAGAGAGACGGCGATCTGGGCACCAGAAAGAGTGGCAACGGTGACGACGTCGGCAGCTGGGCGAATGGTGGCAGGGAACGGATCTAGAGGACAGTGAATCTGTCACCCGCGGCGAGGACAGGCTCCTCCTTAACCTTAGCAACTACCTCCCCAAGCGGTCACCGGCGGATGGCAGCTCGGCGCAGAATCGCAGGTGGGTGCGCGATCGAGGGTGGTAGACCACCGGTGCGGCGCGCGATCCGGAGAGGCCAGCGGTGGCAGAGAGCGATGCGCGATCAAAATCCTCCGCGGAGTGGGGCAGGGGTGGGCGGCCACCACCGGTGGTCACACAATGAGGTCGTGTGTGCAGCGGCTGGAGGCGGCGCGAGAAAAAGAACAGGCGATCGCTGAATAGGGTGGCGGCCTGGTCGTCGGCGGTGGAATCGCGGTGAAGAGAAGAATTGGATTTGGGGGAAAGCATTACGGCGTACAGGGAATAAGGAAGAAACGAAAATAAAAACCAAGAAATTAAAACCTAGGTTTAGCTATTTAAACCTAGCGTTACTAAACCCATTAATCCCTCAATTATAGATAATCTAAACAGGCCTTATAAAAGTCTGTTTTTCTTATCCCGTAATTATCTCGTACAAGCCTCATTTAAATCCAGAAAAATTCCGAAAAAATTCCTAAAATTCTCCAAAATTCCAAAAACAATTTCTTTCTAATTTTTGGCCCTTTAATTTAGTATTTTAATTTTAGTATTTAACAGTTTATATGCCTAGTATATTTTTGGTGCCTACTTGATACATGCATGTGATAGGTTATGATTATATCTTCTCTGTTTTATTTGGATCATAGTTACTTGGATTACAGATATGTACATATTAATTGTGCATATTATTCGGATAAGTGTATTTAGTTGGATTTACATGTTTTAGTATCATGCACCATCTTGCATGATTGCATGCTGGCTGGACGGGGTTCCATTATTGTTGAGCCCGCAGCCAGTTACATGGCCTGCACACGCTGCCACTCGTGGGTTAGTGATACATCAGGAGGGTGTGTGCAGTTGCTCTGTCATGCTCTGCTGGTCCGCTCATGGGTAGCGATGAGGCAACGTGGTAGCGGGCAGGGATCCCTCCTCTGGTCTATGACACCGGGAGATGAGAGCTTAGCTCCCCTACTATGTTTGGGGCTGGAGGATAGGTGTACTCCGACAGCATCCTGTCCACTCGGTCACTCAAGAGCAGTGATGACAAAGTGCACAGTTGTCATAGCTCTACCCACTCGACTTCACCATCGCGTGTGAGGCGGCTGACTGGCGTCAGGGGTGACCATGTCATATGCACGACATGCATTTTTGCATGGATCGCATTTGTATTGTGTTTGTTGCATTTTATTGATGCCTTGGATGTTGCATATGATTGTCATGCATATAGGATTCATATTCATATATGGTGATGACTTTATCTCTTATAATAGGGCACATGCTCCTATATCAGGGTAGGAGATTCAGGTGAGTACAGTCCTTTTGCATTTATTTCTTGCTTACCATATATATGAGACTGTACTGGCATGATTAGTATTGTTAGTTATATCTTGCTATTCATATCGACTATTATCCACTAAGTTCTTTGAACTTACCCCATGGTTTTATATTTATTTCAGAATGAAGCTGTCAGGAGAGTCCAGTTGCCAATCCCCCTCGTCGAAGTGGATAGGTTTTGTTGGTCTTATGGTTTTGGTTATTAGTTTTATGGATTGGGATTTTATTAGAGGATATGTTTAGGATTTATGTGTGGATTGTATACCGGTGGATGTTTTGGTTATATTTGTTATGTTCTTGTGGACTTATATTCAGTTCGTTTTGGTTGTTTGTTCCTGCTCAGATAGCAGAAGGGGTAGGTCTTGATGTTTTAGATATTTTACTTATTTTGGTTGATGGCCTGAGGCCGCATATTATGTATATTGTGTTGTGGTATGTTCCGGTCGTGTTGACCGATGTATAGTGGACATGTAGGCCTTGTATTAAAAATTGGTATTGTCACCCATACAGGGGAGATGTTGTCGGATTTTCGTCTGGCGGAGACTCCCTCGGGGCGTGACAATTTATTTTGGTATCAGAGCTAGGTTCCGAGTTCCTTAGGGTCTTTGGGTTTTTGGAGTTCGCCAAGTTTAGCAGGTTAACAGGGTATTTTCGGAGTTGTACGGATTTCCAACGATTTTTATGTTTCGAAAATTCGAGGTATTATTGACGAGGTCAATATGGGGGATTTGGCGACGACATGACATCTCCAGACGGCTAACATGTAAATAAATTCTAGGAAATTTTCTAGATTTAGTACATATTTGTATTGGTTATATTCATTATGCGGTTTATTTAGGTAGTATCATGTTTTGTCTAGTATTGTTTTAACCTGATATCTGTTAGACTTTTAGATTTTTAGGTTGCTGGTTTATGGTTAGCATATGGTTATAAATTGCTATTACTGCTATAGGTAGCTAGTTATCATTGTGATATAAATGATTAGATATTTTTGGTAGATGTTTGCCTATTACTATTGGGACTAGTATTAGGATTGGACTAGTTGAATAATATGAATAAGATGGGTAAATTCATAGAAGGTATATATAGAGGTTCTTTGACTCTCTAGATCCTAGTGCTTGATGACATGATTACAGCTTATGTAGTTTAGAGTATATATAAGCATCTGATGCTTTATTTAGTATTGCTTTGATTTTGTTCTAGCATGACCCTTTAGTTATATCCTAATTAATTTTAGCCATTGATTGCCATTAGTATGACTATGCTGTCGTTTATTAGACAGCGTATTATGTGAGTATATGGTTATGTGTTTTTGCAGTGGATACCATGATTAAGACTAGTGGAGATAGAATAACTTAGATGAGGTTATTCTGTAGGAGTGGATCTCAGGAATGAAACAACATTAGTAAAACCCTAGGTGTTGGAACCATAGGCATAATAACCCGGATGTGCATATTGGTATGTGATTATCCATTTACTATTTCATTTGATATGGTGATCGGACTAGTAGAGTTCGTATGGTTAGGATGCCATTAATCCTTACTATATCTCCCATTCTTGGTTGAGAGAGAGTCTGCAGTAGAGTCTCTCTATGATTGTTTTTGTATATTTGTGGTCAATCATGTCCCTCATACATGGTTGAGATGACCTACTGCAAGGTTATATTCTTGCGTTATTCGTTCAGAGTTGGTGATAATCGGATTCGTATGACGTCTGTAGCTAGATAGCTACTTTACATGTTAAGTACCCACGAGATCTGTTCATGGTAGCATGTTGTAGCATGCATGATTGAACTAGTAGGATGATATAATTTAAGCTTAACCCTCTTGAAGGGCTTGATAGTAGATTTGTGGTCCTTATTGGCTTGGATAGACGTTTCCTATTAGTTGGGACGAAACCCTATGATTAATCGTCTCGACGTGATTATTAGGGGACTTGTGATTTTTATCGACCTTGATAACCGATCATGTTAGAAGAGTTGGAATCCTGGACTTAACCATCTCGACTTATTTATTTATAAGTCGATTTTTACCCATTTTGGTAAATATTTCATAGTAGAGGTGTTGAAACCCTTGCTTGATCACCTCAATGGGCTTAATGGTAGATCGATGATTTTCCTTATCGATTTTGATAGACGTTCTATTTTGGATGTATTGGATAACCCTAGGCTTAACAACCTAGGATAATCGACTGCCCACGCGACCTATTAGTGGTAGTATGCTAGTGTGTGCAGTTAATAACTAGATGTTTATATACTGTCTGTCTATCCACGAGTCTCATTCGTGGTAGCATATAGTTGCGCGTAGACCGTGTTATTGATTGTCAGCCCACGAGTTACGTTCACGGTAGCTCATAGACAGTTCCCTTTGTATTACCTCGAGAGTCACGAGGCTTTGTCATGGTATCTGGATGTGCATTGCTTGTAGATTGAAGTGGTTGTGTATGTTACGGGTATATTCATTATACCGTCACCCAGGTTAGTAGCAGACTGATATTGGTACTCTGAGGGTTAGGTTACTCTAATTGTTTCCTTTGACTTCCATTAGGTGTATTATGAGTATGCACTATTGACTATCCATCCACTGAGTGGTTGTACTTACCCCCTCCTCACTTATCCTCTAGGTTAACTGATGGAGGACGTGTCTGGTTGACCTACCTTCGTGTCGCTTAGAGAGTTCCTTATCATGCTTGTCCCACTGCATTGTCGAGATGCCGCTTTATTTGCTTTATCGGTGTTGCATTTTGTTATGCACTTTGGATTTTGTCGCAATTAGATTTGGGGTCATAAAACTATTTTACTTTGATTGATATATGTTTAGTCGTGCATGCATGCAGTTAATAAAATATTTATATTTCTATTATTATATCGAGGTTTTTACAAGATCTGGTCTATGTATTTCGGAATATTGTCACTAAGGGGCTCCTCCGTCATTTGGATGACGGATATGTCCCCAGGACGTGACAATTTTATTGGTTTGCGGTTTTGGTTTATGGGTTTTGTGTTTTGAGGATTTTCTTTTCCTTGGATTTTTGGGAGTTCTCGTGTTTTGGGGACCAGGCAAACTGAATGATATCTCTGAGCTATAGGAAAGGTATTGTCTTTAGTGGTTACTGTACTTTAGTGGTTAGAAAAAGTATTGACTTAGTGAAATTGCCCCTACTCATGGTCGGGGATGAGGTCGATGACGTATTGACCTTGCGGAACCTAACGATGATTTCAGAAGTACGGACTCTTTAGAGGTGTCGACTGATGTCGAATTAGGAAGCTAGGGATTTGGCCTGCTAGCCACCAATTTGAAGGACAAGGAGTAAACCCTCAGAAAATATCAGTCCCTACTATTGGTGATTTGGTTTTTTATAAGGCGTGTATACCTACACTGGTCAAGACGATGAAAGATTGTTTTACCTTATTATAGGAGGTGTTGGATGGGATATTTATCTGTCCCAGTATTTCTTCTAGAGAAGATCCAGAACTCTTTGTTGAAAGAGAGATGGACCTTTGAGATTATGCATCGATTATCGATGATAGAATGCGGTAGTTGTGGAAGGAAATGAATATCCTTCATAGTGGATAGAGGATCTATTTAGATCAGTTATAGGACACCTGTGTATACTCTAGGATTGATTTATGACTGGTGTGTTGACATTGTAGTGACATGGTGTCATACAATTGTCATTGTTGTTGTGATGATTGGTATATCATCAACCTAGAGTAAAGAGAATGCAGGTATGTAGCGATGACAATTTTATACTTAGTATGAATTGTATGAGCTTTTGATTATCTTATTAGACTTATTGACGACTTAGTCGTCCAGGAATTTGGGAAGTCAGGTATTCTGGACACGATAGGATCATTTGTGGTCATTGGAGTTGCGTAACTTGGCCACTGTTAATGGTGGTAGTTGGAGTTGCGCACTCGGCCGCCGTAGATGGTGGTTTTTCCGGTATTGATATGATTATTACCATATATATTGATAGGATGCTCTAGCGGTACTACATTGCTGACTGGTTGGATCAGGAAGATGATGGAATTTATTTGGTCTGAAGCTTGTGAAACTAGTTTCAGGGCTCAGACGATGGTTGACTTTTACACCAGTGTTGATTAATCATTCTGGTGTGGAATGGGAGGTAGTGTACATGGATGCATCATTTCGGGGATCAGAGTGATTCCGATGCTGTTGAATAAGACGTCTCCTAACCTTACGACAGTTAAAGAACTGCGGGATAAGCCGTCATATATATGACGTGGACTTAGCAGAGATTAGGTTGTATTGTAGAGGTGAAGGAGCAGAAATGCTCATGGAATTTTGGCTAGCTACTGGATAGCTACTATAGAGTAGCTGGGACCCGAATGGTTATAACAAGAGAGTTTAATCGCGATAGCCTCCCATGCCCTTACAGAGTGTGTGGTGGAGTGAATTTTGGACGGTAGATGGACTTCTCTTGTGAAAAGAAAATTCCCCATCTCTGACTCCGAGGAGGATAATGGTTTCCGGAGTTGCATTAGTTTAAGGAATAGATGCTTCAGAAAATTCCGATTTCGGAATGGAAGTGGAAGCATATTATTATGGATTTTGTGGTGGGTTTGTCTAGGACACATCAAGGTCATGACGCGATTTGGGTAGTCGTTGACCGACTAACAAAATCCGCGCACTTCTTGGCTATTCGGAAGACGACTCTTTGGATCGTTTGACAGAGTTATATTGTCGAGAGATCATCAGATTGCATGGTGTTCTTTTGAGCATTATATCAGATAGAGATCCCCGGTTCATGTCTCGGTTCTGGCAGAGTCTGCAGCAGACTTTAGGCACGTAGCTTCGTTTTAGTACTGCATTTCATTCGCAGATAGATGGACAGTCTGAGTGGGCCATTTAGACACTAGAGGACTTGCTGAGGTCCTGTGTTATGGATTTCGGGGCCAACTGGGAGGACCAGTTGCTAGGACCCATAGAGCTCAGTATGAGGCAGGGTTGGTCCGTATTATCAGACGTAGGATGACAGAGACGCAGGAATGTCGGAAGAGTTATGTCGATCGAAGACGGAGACCTCTGGAGTTCTCTATTGGTGACCAGGTATTCCTGTGAGTCTCACCCACGAAAGGGGTGAAGAGATTTGACCTCCGTGGTAAGTTAGCTCCAATGTACATTGGATCTTTCGAGATTTTGGAGAGGATCAGAGCAGTCGCTTACCGACTAGCGCTACCACCGTCTTTGGCTGATATCCATGATGTGTTTCATGTGTCCATACTGAGGAAGTATGTGTCAGACTCTACGTATATTCTATCAGATGTGTCAGGTTCCATTCCACCTGATGCTACTTATGCAGAGGTTCTGGTACGGATTTTGGATCACAAGGAACGACAATTGCGAAACAAGATTGTGCAATTTGTCAATGTCGGATAGAGTCACCTCACAGATGAGGATGCAACTTGGGAGCTTGAGGAAAAGATCAGAGCTCAATACCCCACTTAGTCACTTGAGGGGTGTGACTTGTCTCCAGATATCTGAGATGATTGTTGTGACATCTCGTACTCGTACATTAGCAGGAAATTTGGGGACCAAATTTTTATTAGTAGGGGAGAATGTTAAATACTGAAATATTAAAATACTAAATTTAATGGCCAAAATTTAGGAAAAAATAATCCTGGGAATTTTTTGGGATTTTTGGAGAATTTTAGGATTTTTTTTAGAATTTTTTCTGGATTTAAACGGAGCATGTACGAGATAATTATGGGGATAAGAAAAACAGGCTTTTAAAGGGCCTGTTTAGATGATGTTTAGGGATTAATTGAACCAAACCTAGGTTAAGCTTTTGGTTTTATTTCTCCCCGCCACACCCGACACACACCTTGTGATCCGCTCGTTTTTCCCCCTCGCGACTCAGTTTCTCGCGCAACCTTCTCCCAATCTCGCTTGAGCGCCGCCGAGCCTTTCTCTTCTCCCAAAGGCATAGTGTCGACACCTCACTTCTTCCCCCACATCTCTCGCCCCGTTCTTCTCTTCGAAGGTTTGGAAGGGACACTACAACAAAAATGCTAAAAGACAACACCACAAAGACAACGATTTTAGGAGAAACCGTTGTGATTTTGATAAAAGACAATGATTTTTGACAAAATCATTGTCTTTGAGCGCCCATATAATACAAAAGACAACGATTTGACACTATCCGTTGTCGTTGAGCATTTGTTTTTAATCAACAACACATTTTACAACGGTTTCCCAGAACTGTTGTCTTTAAGTTTTTTTTATCTTAACAACAGTTGGGACAACGGTGCAATCAATCGTTATCAATGAGAATATTTTTGTAACATTTAGCACAATGGTCAAAAATTGTTGTCGTTGTGATAATATTACAACGGTTTTAAATCGTTGTCAATGAAATTTTAAAAGTTTATAATACTATTTTTTTATTTTTTTTTACTATTTTTTAAAAATTATTGGAAATAATACAACGGTGTTTTTTTTAATACTATTAATACTATTTTTTTTATTATAATACAACGGTGAAATTATTTTTTTAATTATTAATACTATTTTTTTAAATTATGGGAAATAAGTTTTTTTTTTAAAATATAAATATATACGTTTACAACAATATATTTAAAAGTTTATATATATTTTTTAAACAATATATTACAACAATATTTTTTTTAAAAGTTTATATATATTTAAAAATTTGTTAGGTTAAATAATTCTTCCCTAAACTTCTCCGTCGTTCCTACTTCTCAAAAACCTCCGTCGTTCCTACTTCCCAAAAAACCTCCGCCGTTCTCCGTTACGCGCTCGTCCATCCCATCTTCTTCCGCACCGGCTTCTCACGGTTGCTCGCCCTCTTTTCATTCTCTTCCTTTTCCGTCGGTCATTGCTCGATCAACCTCCGTCCGTCAGCCTTCGTCCATCGTTCAGCGTCCTGATTCCGTCCCAACAGGTTCGTTCTCACAGTTATCATGTTGTGCCTTCAAACCTTTATTGGTTATGAAGGTTTGAGTTGGATTGTTTGGTCAACCAAACATTCATAAATGAAAAAAGTTCAAGAAAATAGGTTGAAATGGTATTTTCTTCATTTGTTTCTGTCCATTGAACATGTGGAATCAAGTTTAAAACCTGAATGGTCACATATGGAAAAATTTTACTATAAAAAATTAAATTTTTTACAGCGCGCCAATCAAGTGTGCTGCGGATAATATTAGGTTTATTAATATGAAATACTAACAACGTACATTTTGCACGTTGCTAAAAGTCTCACTATAAATAATTAAATTTTTCACAGCGCGTCAATCAAGTGTGCTGCAGATATTATAAAGTTTGTTAATATACAATAATAACGACGTACAATTTGCACGCCGTTAAAAGTATCATTATAAAAAAATTAAATTTTTTACAGCGTGTTAATCAAGTGCGCTGCGGATAATACTAAACTTGTTAATATGAAATAATAATAGCGTACAATTTGCACGCTATTAAAAGTTTCATTATATAAAATAAAATTTTCGCAGTGTGTCAATCAAGTGTGTTACGGATAATATTAGATTTGTTAATATTATCCGTAGCGTGCATTTTGTACGTCGTTAAAAGTATTATTATAAAAAAATAATTTTTGTACAGTAGGTCAATCTAGTGCGCTGTAGATAATATTCTATTTGTATGATTAAAAAATAAATTTTTTAAAATTTAACAACCCATTTACTATTAGTATTAAATAATTTATTATTTTTTAATCTGAAAATATTTTTTTTAAAAAAAAATTAACGTTGCATTTGCTATTAGTATTAAAAATAATCATATTCTTATTAATAATCATATTACTAATTAATTATATTACTTTTTTAGGTTAAATTTTTTCCTAAACCCCTATTCTCTCCATCGCTTCCTCACGCTCGCCCCTTTCTCACGCTCACCCGTCTCCGCCCATTCTCTTCGCCCTTCCTCGACGCTTTCTCACGCTCGTCGCATCCCATCTCCGTCCATTCTCTTCACCCTCCGTCGCCGCTTTCTCACGCTCGCCTGGTCTTCGTCTGTCACTTTCTCAGCACACCCTTGGTTCGTCAGCCTCCATTCGTCGGCCGTCGTCCACCTCTTTCTAACGCACAACCTCCGTTTGTCAATCTACGTCCGTCGGCACTCCTCTTGCAGGTTAGTATCTAAAGATTTTTACATAACACATTACAGCACTTCATAAGCTAAAAAAAATCAGTTTGAATTTGTTGTAGTGGTAGTCTAGGTATCCACCATCAGAATTCAACATCAGTTAGCAGCGCCCTTCATGGACTTAGGAAATTGGGTGCTAGTCTTGATGACCTCTTGCCGTCGTCAGCCCTGTCAGCCTCTTCCTCACGGCAGAGTGGGCGACTAAAAAAGGGTCTTGGCTGGTCGGCTGGTCTTCGTGCTGTGGCGAGGAGGATAAGCAGTTTGAGGCCCTGAACCAACTCTGTGACATGCTTTCCATCGGAACTGAGGATTCTCTTGGGTCTATAGCGATGGACTCATTTGTGCCAGTGTTTGTGGGACTTCTCAATCATGAGGGTGTGCTATTATCCAAAGGATGGGTTATGATTTGAGCAAGAAGAATTATATCGACTCTTGTTTATGGTTCATGTCGTTTGTTATTGAGGTAGGCACAACCCCTTTTACCCCACGTTGCTAGACACAGAGAGGGAGGTAGGCATGACATTTTTGTCCCATGTTGTTAGGTCCTGAAGGGAAAAGGTCCTTGAATGTGGAATCCTTGGGATCTGAACAAAATTTTCAATGTTTTTTAGCAAGGAGTTCAAAAGATTCTTAATGTCAGATTTCACCCAGACGGGCTGCCGCAACTGGTTTGTAGTTTGAATCAGGTTAGTGATCTCTACTTTATACGTTTGGAATGCTTGCAAGTTCAAGTTTGTTGACTGTGTTAAGTTCATAGTTATTTTGTCCTACCCTGTATTCTTTAGTTGTTTGTATATTGGTTTTTATTATTACTTTTAGATTAGTTCCATGTCTCAAACTTAATTGTTTATTCTTTGCTTTTAATGATTTGTGCCACATGCTCCTAATGAATTACTACTCAATAATCTTCTTTCTGGTAATGCAGCTCAACTTAATGGTCACAATTGTCTGGGATTGTCATTCTATTTGCTAAAATTATTTTGCTTTTCTTTGTATTATACAAGTGCAGATAGGGTTCTTTTGTTTAATAGCTTAAGGTTTTGGGACAAGGCTTTGCCCAGATATAAGAGCAGCAGCTCCAATAAATCAGTGCATTGTGTTTGGCCAGCAAGCTTCTTTTATACTTCTAATTTCATCTTAACTGATAGTAGCAACTTGTAATACAAACTTCTAGGAATATATTATTATCATTATTGGTGGTGTTTCTTGCGATATTATGATGCAGGAGGATCATACACAAACTTTTCTAAAGATAGTTATCTCCCCGTAAACTGATAATGCATGTAATAGAGCTATTTTCCTCTTCTATTACAAACTCAATATTTGTTATTAAATTCTTGAGGATATTTACTCTTGCACAGTTTGAATGAAAAATATTCTTGTTCTCATTAGCAACTACGCATGATGATTTCTTGAACTTTCGCATTTGAGATTGGCATGGTAATTTATCTGTCATAGTTTTGTATGCTCGTGGTGCAAGAAAAGATAGTCAATTGCTATTCTGTGTGGAGCAAGTTGGCTTGTAGTGTTTAACTACGGAGCAAGTTGGAAAAGATAGTCATACTTTTTCCATCACAGGTTCCCTTTCAATCAGATGGAGCTCAATGCGGGTATTTTATTTTACGATATATGAGAGAGATAAATGAAGGCACTGCATCCTTTGACAAGTCTTCCCTACGATCAATAGTAATATTAGATATATTTTCAAATTTTCTTATTGATACCATAGTGTTTAATTACATTTTCATTCATTTATTCACATGCAGTTCGCAAAATCTGTGATAGCTGCAAAGGAAATTGATGAAGTACGTTCGGAGTAGGCTGAATGCATACAAGATCACATATCTGATGATTAGGAGAGATTTAAGTGTACATACATCTTTTGATTACATGTGGTAATCTATAAGTGTTTTGCTTATTATGCATAATACTTTTGGTGCATATGATGTGTAGTTGTTTTTCCACAGTACTTTTTAATATATATCGGTAAGAGTGATCATTTAAAATGTGATGTGACCTTGTACTTGACATTGCTACAAGTGCGTGTATATATGTATTTTCTATAATTCTTTTTGTTGTTGTATGATTTATATTAAAAATGCAACACTATAAATCTACAACGGTTTATTGTGTTCTAGAGTAACCGTTGAGAAATGACAACGGTGAAAAATCGTTGTCTATGAGCAAAAAAAATCCGTGGTAAATCGATGATCGGTCAAAGACAACGGTGAAAGACCGTTGTAGATTTAAGGAAAAAACAACGGTGAAAAATCATTGTCTATTAGTAAAAACATTCGTGGTAAATCGACCCGTTGTGAAAAGTGGTTCGGTCAAAGACAACGGTTAAAAACCGTTATCTTATCCTTGAAACGACAACGGTTTTTCACCGTTGTCTTTGCCCGAACCACTTTTCACAACGGGTCGATTTACCACGGATCTTTTTGCCAATAGATAATGGTTTTTCACCGTTGTCTATTTGATTTTTTGTAGTAGTGGGAGCTATGATCCGAGGCGAGTCGAGCCTCGTCTGAGACGCGCGGAATGGACGCCTACGCTCTCCACCTCGTCGCTACGCACGTGCCACCTCCGGTCGCCTGTCTCGCTTCGTCGCTGTCGAACGCACGGGGCCGCCATCGTTCGCCTCGTCGGATCCTGTGACGGCGCTGTCCTAGGTCTCGCCTTTGCGGCTGTCGCTGCGACCACCTGGATCAAGTACCTCGCTACCTCCGCTGTCCTTAGCCGCATCAAGATTGCCTCCTCCACAGAGGCGGGAGGCCCACGGCATATGGGAGGCCTTTCGAGAGCGAGGGGGGTGCTCACTTCCCATGGCTCCGATGAGAGTGTCGTTGCAATTCTCAGCACCCAGACGGTAAATCTTGCCTTTGTATTCCCTTGGAGGTTGCAACAGAATTACATCCCATTCTTAGCCTAAGTATATTCATTTAGTCAGTGCAGTATATTAATTCAATCCATATGAGTTCCAGTACTGGAGCTGGTGAATATCGTTTGGGAAAAGAGCTATTGAGAGGAGGTTCTGTTGCAGGTAAATATCTTGATTTTCTCTGTTTTCTTGCAGTCCATCTCGATTCTAGTGGTGAGTGTTGTTGTTGGCTGTGAGAATTAATAATTAAGATGGAAATTGGTAAGTTCGGATATGGGTGTTTATAAATGCTTAATAGGTTGTTAATTGGTTTAATGGTCGATAGGGTTGGATTTGAAGAATTGTTTAGGTTGTGTGGATAACTAGATCAATCTAGTTTATCGGGCTACGAAGTCGATGTAGGATTCTATTCGATCAGTTGTTGCATGATTGTACTTAATCAAAATGGTTGTTATATGCAGGTTTCGGTCACGAGGCAGGTCCCCGGTCGTGACGATTTTATTCTTGCGGACATTTTTATCAGGCGGGTATTTTGACTTATCTTTTAGATATAGTCAAGTTGATATGCTAGTTAGGATAGCTTTCAATAATTTTCATGTTTATATGCCTAGTATGTTTTTGGTGCCTACTTGATACATGCATGTGATAGGTTATGATTATATCTTCCCTGTTTTATTTGGATCATAGTTACTTGGATTACGGATATGTACATATTGATTGTGCATATTATTCGGATAGGTGTATTTAGTTGGATTTACATGTTTTAGTATCATGCACCATCATTATTGTTGAGCCGGACGTTATATTGAGCTGCCATTATACACGCCGCCACTCATGGGTGGTACATCGGGAGGGTGTGTGCGATTGCTCTGTCGCTCCATTGAGTCCGCCGCTCATGGGTAGCGATGAGGCAGCGTGGTAGCGGGCAGGGATCCCTCCTCTGGTCTATGACACCGGGAGATGAGAGCTTAGCTCCCCCACTATGTTTGGGGCAGGAGGATAGGTGTACTCCGACAACATCCTGTCCACTCGGTCACTCGGGAGTAGTGATGGTAGAGTGCACAGTTGTCATAGCCCTACCCACTCGACTTCACCATCACGTGTGAGGCGGTTGACTGGCGTCAGGGGTGACCATGTCATATGCACGACATGCATTTTTGCATGGATCGCATTTGTATTGTGTTTGTTGCATTTTATTGATGCCTTGGATGTTGCACATGATTGTCATGCATACAGGATTCATATTCGTATATGGTGATGACTTTATCTCTTATAGTAGGGCACATGCTCCTATATCAGGGTAGGAGATTCAGGTGAGTACAGTCCTTTTACATTTATTTCTTGCTTACCATATGTGAGACTGTACTGACATGATTAGTATTGTTAGTTATATCTTGCTATTCATATCGACTATTATCCGCTAAGTTCTTTGAACTTACCCCGTGATTTTATATTTATTTCAGGATGAAACTGTTAGGAGAGTCCAGTTGTCAATCCCCCTCGTCGAAGTGGATAAGTTTTATTGGTCTTATGGTTTTGGTTATTAGTTTTTGGATTGGGATTTTATTAGAGGATATGTTTAGGATTTATGTGTGGATTGTATATCGGTGGATGTTTTGGTTATATTTGTTATGTCCTTGTGGACTTATATTCGGTTCGTTTTGGTTGTTTGTTCCTGCTCATATAGAAGAAGGGGTAGGTCTTGATGTTTTAGATCTTTTACTTATTTTGGTTGATGGCCTGAGGCCGCATATTATGTATATTGTGTTGTGGTATGTTCCGGTCGTGTTGACCGATGTATAGTGGTCGTGTAGGCCTTGTATTAAAAATTGGTATTGTCACCCGTACAGGGGAGATGCTATTGGATTTTTGTCTGGCGGAGACTCCCTCGGGGCGTGACATTTGGTGAGGCGATTTGAAGGCGAATTGCAGGTGCATTTCAGGGTCCTTGAAGTTCATCCAAGCAACCAACAAACAAGCGCTCAAAAACCCTAGATTGTAAAGTGTTTTTTATATTTCTTTGTATTTTGCTTGTATTTTCGTGTATTGCTTTTGTAATCACTTGTACGAGGTTTCTCCACCTCTGGATTGTTCCGAGAAGGAGTTTTTTGATTAGTGATGTGTGATTGGCATCGCTAGGGCTCTTACGAGCCCAATCCATGGAGTATGAACCATTCGGTTTCGAACCACGTTATATCGCCGTGTCTCGTGTGCTTGTGTTGTATTTATTTTTGTTATTATATATTTTGTTGCGTTAACAAGTATTGTAGAGACGAACGCGATCAAATTCCATCGAAGCATGAAAACGCGCTATTCACTCCCCTCTAGCGGCCATCAAATCCTCAACAAACTCTTCCCTCGCAAAGCCTTAGAGAAAATATTTGAAGAAAGGGCGGAAAAAACTCCAATGTCTGATTCTTCTTCAAAGAATATTGATTAGGATTTGCAGAATTTGGTGTGGCTCATTCACCTTCTACTTCTCATAGTATTATCATGTATATAATATATTTGTTTTTATACATGCTAGGGTTTAGCCTACATTAGGAGGAAAGTTTGTGTGACGAACCTATTGGATCCCATTTGTGATTTACGTAAGGGATTAGATCGATTAAGGGGATAAGCTACGATTGATTATGGATTAATTAATCAGTTGGAGATTGGTTTAGATTCCTATTTTTACAATTTATTTATGCTAGCATTTGGTTATATTGTATGCCACAGTTTCAGGACTTTGATTCGAGGCAAATTTGCAGACGTGAAGACAAACAATGTTGTACGTATCAGGTGGGTGACCTCTTTAGCTCCTATAGATCATTGATCTTAGTGTATGAACTCTGTTATATTGTTAGGTTGAATTATTTTGACTCCACTCGTTTTCTTCTTGAGTTTGATACTTATCTGCTTGATCTTAGAGATGATCCATTTGATGCCTACACAATCTCTTTTGTTATCCCTATTATTTGGTATCGTTTATACCTACTAGTATTATATGCATTGTTTATTCTTCAGGCTTCTAATTATGATCATATTACGATTGCGTAGTGATGATTGTACCTATGTAGATGACTATTATGCATTACTTGTTGTTCATATCTCTATGTTGACCATATTACTATTGTATAATGATTACTATACCCGTGTGGGTAACTATTCATTTACTGTTCATCATCGCATTACATGCATACTGTTCGACTATGTCTCTCTTGTAGTTGAGAGAGTCGTCAGTCGTATCTGCTCACCCGACCACTCGAGATAGTGGTGGCGGAGGTGATTGTAGCTTGTCCTGTCGTACCCACTCGGCTATTCATGGATAATAATAATTGAAGTTGCGAGCAATATAGATCCCACAGTACATATCGAAGAGCTACCTACACTAACCACTCGGTACCTGTTAGAATATAGTCGTCTTTTAAATATTTTGGCCATATATATATATCCTCATTTCAGAGTGATTGAATTTATTTTAAACATTTATTTTATATATATAAAGGATTTCTATAACCATTGACATCTTTAAGAATATGAGAGCTTCGGATCCCTAAGAGCTCAACACCGCCATCAAGAATCAAGTTAAAACCATTGTCATAGATCCCTGGTAGGGTGGTAGCTTTCAACACCAGCAATCTGCTACAAACGACTATGGAACTTTACGACATCCATTCCACCACGGTTGTCATGGATGAAGGGCCACCTCTCTCTAACAATGATATAGCCAAATCGCACTCATGCTGGCTAACTTTTGCAGAGTCTCATGCTTTACTCCTCCACTCATGCCGGTGCAAATGGTTGGTGGTGGACTCACATATAATTATCATAATACATCCGAATACATCTTATTGATTCTAATTCGATGGAAATGATCTAACTATTATAATTTTGATTAACAGATTTGTGTTATTAAATGTGAGTTAATAGATTTTAAATCTATATGTACAAAACTCTTTAATCTGTAATGTTAATATTGATGGAATGTTAACAGATTATAAGGTTAGCTTTATATAAGGTGTGATCTCCACTGGAAAGATGACGATCGACCGACTCTTTTTCCTCATCGAATAGAGCATACGGAGTCGACTCTTTCGATCTATGAAAGATCAAATCCTGCGACTCTCTGACTTCTTCCGACTTCAGATTCTTCCAGCGATGATATTTCCGGATTCAGGTACATATTTATACTTTCAATTTATGCTTTCGTTTTTTTTTTGGATTTTGTATCGCATATTTATTGTAGATCATTTGATAAAATCTTGTAGGGATCATTTTTTTATTTGTCTTGAATAATGCACAATCCATTTACGGATCCAAAAGATCCGTAACAAAAATTCATCAGCAAGCCGACGAAGCAAGATACATCGATCATATGCCTTCCGTGTAGCCTTCCACCGCTCCAGCAATAAAGTCCTTGTGGATACCGATTCGCCTCAAAGAGAACATCAATCTGTATGCTGTGGATGTGTTCCCATTTCTACATAAGATTAGCATATAGGCCATAGCATACCCTTCGAGAATGTTTGGTACTGGTCCACGAGAGCCTCCTGATCTCGAAGATCTACAACCTACAGAGTTACCGTGGCACTCTGCTGTGCCAGTGTTAGTATCAATGTCGAACGACAGATATAATTTGGAATTTTAAACCATGGAGCTAATATAAATATGAATTGTGGGATTAGTTGGATCTTCAAAACGAATGAATCTACACAAGCAAATTATTAAGGATTCAGCAGGAACGTTGGATGCCAAAAAAGAGAACCATTGAAGGCATTAAAAAAGCTTGGTGATATTAATCCATATGAATTTGAAACACTAATCATGCATAACTAATTTACATTACGTTTGGTAGGACGTAATGTAATTTCTCTTGTAATGTAATCAAGTTTGTAATGTATAGTAATCTTGATTACATTACTATATTTGGATACAATTATATGTAATCTTGGATTACAAAGTTAATTATATTCATTTGTTTGATATGCATTACAAGGACGGTAGGAATCGAGCGACGACGATGGCGAGCGGTCGGTCGACCAGGGGGGTTGGGCTTCCCCAACACCGATGTGGGTGTGTGTTCGAACACGTTTCGTAAACATGCACACAGCGTAAGCAAAAATAAATAATAAACTAATTTATTACAAAACACATATCACACGTATGCAAGAATACAACAAGTGTAGACATAATTGCCATTTCAAATATTTCAATAAAAGAAAACTTATACTAGGTATACCTGATGAATTATGTGAAGCGGAAATGACATCAACCGAAGCGATCCTCACTAATATCGCCTCTATCCATATCCATGCCGAATATCGTTGGGACAACTTCACCGAGCTACGAGCCGCGCCTTCGCGAGAGTTACTAGCCTCGCGTCGAAGACGTTGTGATCCGAGAGACGATCACAATTCGAACCCAATTCGAATCCAAAAACAAGTTTCGTAAACTCGCTTCTCGAAAGCGGTTTTCGTCAACCAATTGACGATACCTCAACCCTCCACCTATGAGGATTGCCGGAGATCCAATCCCCGGCAAATAGGTCGCTGTCGGAGCACAAAACGTCGACCAAACGACCTCCCCACGAAGAGGACAACAAGCTATCCAAAATTGGACAACTTGTTTTGGTGGAGGAGATGGCTGACTAAACAAGTTGGTCGGCTACTCCTTGGTCACTGGCGGCCAAGGAGGTTGGTCGGCGGCTGAGGATGGTTGGAGGACTGTCGGCGGATGGTGGTTGGCTGACAGCAAGGAGGAGGTAGCGGCACAACAAGCTTGGGTGGCACCAAGGGGTTGGGCAACAAGGAGCAAGGAGCAAGGAGAAGAGGTTGAGCGGCTAGGGTTTCCAACTCTCAAAGTTATACGCGAAAAACCCTTAACCCTCTATCTTATAGAGAGCATATTTCTTGACCATCAAGAAATCTTTTCCTAGCGGTAATTGGTTCATAACCAAAAATCCATTAACCCGCTCCAATAACTTAAGTTAAAATAAACCAAACTACGTGGGTATATTTTAAGTTAAAATGAACCGAACCAATTTTGGTTCATTCGTTTAAAACAAACCAAACCACTTTAGCTTATTTTCCACCATTGGATTAGAACCAAACCGATTTGGTTCATCCATCATGTCTTTATAAGACTCAACTCATCCATGCTTCCGATGCGACTAAAACAATTTCATGCTCGCTCCATGTTTGGTCCAACCAAACCAAGTCTCTCTCGATTTGAGAATCTCATTCTCAAACTCATTTTAAACCCTTCGGATAACACTCATAGTGCGTGTGACCAAATAGGTTCCCGATTTATATTGGTCGTCTATAATTAACCATTAATTATAGAACTATCATGAGTAACGCCTAGCAGTACATCATGATCCCCAATTAACTGAAAAATCAACGGTTGACCCAAAATAACTTCTGAAACCTTTCAGCAGCTACAGTTAGTCGTGCCCCTTCCCCATCACTCATCTTATATCCACTTGGTTCAGGACATGTTTTATTGTGTCAGTCCCCACTAGGCTGACTACGTCACACCTAGCCCAAATATTACTTCCTCGTCCTACGGATTCTAGTTACTGCACATGTATCTAAGAGTACCATACTCCAAACATGTAATGCTTTGGCCAAAGACTTTAGTAACAATCCGACGAGAGACCATAGGGTATACATCTCCTCGCAAGGAGTGATGAATTTTCTGTAGGTTATTCAAACACCTTCGGCCACTTCGACTTATACACAATCTTCCTGGATCCACATCTCCTAGGAGATGCTTGCTTAAGATGTCAAAGCATAAGTCTTCATGACCAAGATGACTTGAATACCGTAAGTCGAAGGAACATCGCACTTAAGCTACAGTAAAAACTTCATTGACATATCCATATACAGAGAACCATATGAAGTCTTACAGTTAATCTCTCCAATGAACTTGTTACCATAACTAGCATCCACGGTTAACTCCGGACATCCCAATGTCTCCAGCCAGTGAGAAACAGCTACTTGGATAAACCAAAGAGTATAACTCGTGTTAGTCTCAATAGAATTGACGGCATCTGAATACATCAATTCATCGACTAGGGATAATTCCAATACATCACAATTACACATGTAGAGATACTCACTAGTTATGATCCAATCACAAATTCTCTCATGTTGTGAATCGTATTGTGGACATTCAATAAATGAGTTTAAGATCCAATCAAATACATGAAAACATATATACTTAAATAGTGAATCTTCATTTATCCAATAAGTGGTACAACAATAAGGCGATTGCCTTAAGACACCTCTCATATATAACTAACAAACTCCCACTTGGATTAATGTCAATCGCCACGGTATCCAATACCATAAGCTCTAACATGACCCTCAAACTTACTCTGAGGTAAGGCCTTAGTTAAAGGATCCGCTAAGTTCCTTTCAGTGGGAATCTTCTTGATTTGTATTTCCTTCCTACTGATGATCTCTCTGATCAGATAATAATGGCAAAGCACGTGTTTGGATCGTTGATGAGACCACATCAAGTTTAAAGACGAACTTCATGATTTAAACCGCTTCCTTTACTGCTTCCGAAGCTGCAATGTATTCTGCCTCAGTGGTAGAATCCGCTATAGTGTCTTGCTTGAAACTTTTCCAACTTATTGTGCCTCCATTCAAGGTGAATATGTACCCGGACTGAGACCATCATCCTTGTCTGTCTGGAAGCTGACATCCGTATATCCGCGTATTACCATATCACCCTCTCCATATATTAGAAAAATATCCTTAGTCTTCTCAAGTACTTAAGGATTGTCTTAACAGCCGCCCAATGATCCATTCCTAGATCAGACTGGTATCTGCTCGCGACACTCAGAGCATACGATACATCGGGCCTCGTACATAACATATCATACATGATAGATCCTATTGCGGATGCATAGGGGATCTTACTCATGCAAATCCTCTCGGCTTTTGTGCGCGGACACATAGACTTCGAAAGGTGTATCCCATTCCTAATGGGAAGGAAACCTTTCTTGGATTTCGATATGCTAAACCTCTTTAGCACTTGGTCTATATATGTAGACTGTGGAAGACCAAGCAATCATTTCGATCTATCTCTTTAGATCTTAATTCCAAAGATGTAGGTCGCTTCTCCCAGGTATTTCATGGAGAATGTTTTTGATAACCAAATTTTGACTGACTGTAAGACAGATATATCGTTTCCTATAAGTAATATGTCATCGACATACAACACTAGGAATACGACTGCATTCCCACTATCCTTCTTGTACACACAGGGTTCATCTGAATTTTGTGAGAAATCAAACCTTTTGATTGTCTCATCAAAATGGATATTCCAGCTCCTGGCTGTTTGCTTCAGTCCATATATGGACCGTCGAAGCTTGCATACCTTGGTTTTATCAGCTGATGTGAAACCCTCGGATTGTATCATATATACGTCATCGAGTAGGTTTCCATTAAGAAAAGTCATTTTCACATTCATCTGTCATATCTCATAATCATAATGAGCCGCTATGGCCAGGAGCATCCAAATGGATTTAAGCATAGCTACTGGTGAATAGGTCTTGTCATAATCAACACCTTGCTTTTGACGATAGTCTTTTGCCACTAATCTAGCCCTATAGGTAATCACATTACCATCCATGTCGATTTTTTTTCTTGAAAACTCACTTGCACCCTATAGGCTTAATGCCTTCATGTGGGTCCACCAAGTTCCAAACTTGATTTTCATATATGAAATCCATTTCCGACTTCATGGATTCAAGCCATTTGTCCCTTTCTGAATTTTTCAGAACTTCTTCATAACTGGTAGGCTCCTCATCGTCAATGAGTAACACGTTATTCGATTCACTTACGAGAAATCCATATCTCTCAGGAATATTGTGTGTTCTACCAGATCTACGAAGATGAGGTGTTACAATAGGTTCAACCGATGGCTCATCACTATGAGTTATCGGTTGTGATGCTTGACCAGGTATCTCGTCAATGTCTATTGGAGTCTTTTGAATCTCCTCAAGTTCAACGACACTCCCATTGTATTCTTGCAAGAGAAACTCTTTCTCTAGAAATACAGCATGCCTTGAAACAAACACCTTTTGTTCCACATGATGATAGAATTGGTAACCCCTCGTTTCCTTAGGGTATCCAATAAATAGATATTTATCAGACTTAGCATCCAATTTGTCTGATACAGTCCGCTTCACATAAGTAGGACAATCCCATATTTTCAAGTAAGATAAATGAGGTTTCTTACTATTCCATATCTCATATGGAGTAGTAGAGACTACCTTGGTCGGGACTCTGTTTAGCAAGTAAACAGCTGTCTGAAGTGCATAGCCCCAAAAGGACTTGGGAAGATTCGCATGATTCATCATCGACCTAACCATATCCAACAAGGTTCGGTTTCACCTCTCAGATACACCATTAAGCTGTGGTGTATACGACGGAGTCCATTGAGATAATATACCATTGTCCCTTAGATAATCCAGAAACTCTTGACTCAAGTATTCACCACATTGATCGGATCGAAGTATTTTAATACTTTTGTCAAGTTGTTTCTCTACTTCATTTCTGAATCCTTTGAACTTTTCAAAGGCTTCAGATTTGTGTTTCATCAAGAACACATACCCAAATCATGAGTGAGCATCGATAAAGGTAATGAAGTAGCTATAGCCTCCTAGAGCATGAGTTGACATAGGTCCGTATACATCAGTATGTATTAGACCAAGCAAATCTCCCACCGGTTCACCCTTTCCAGTAAAAGGTAACTTAGTCATCTTGCATTTTAAGCATGATTTGAATGTATTGAATGAATCAAATTCAAACGATTCCAGAATTCCACGTCGGTGTAATTCGGGCATGCGTTTCTTTCTTACATGGGCAAGACGACAATGTCACATGTAGGAGTCTAATTGATTATCTTTTTGAGCACGCTTGTTGCTCGCTTCGATATTGAAAATGTCACTGGATACATCCAACTTATAAATACCATTGCATAAAGTTCTAGTCCCATAAAGAACTCCATTCAAAGTTATGTAACAACAATTGTTACTAAAAGTCAAATGGTACCCATTTCTATTTAAACAAGAAATAGAAATGATGTTCTTTATCAACGAAGGAACGAAATAGCAATTGTCCAGTTCTAAGACAAGTCCTGTTGGGAGCTTCAACAGATATGTTCTGATGGCGAGTGTAACAACCTTTACTCCATTCCCAACACATAAATTTGACTCTCCCTTGACGAGTCTTCTTCTATTCCTTAGCTCATGTATGTCATTACATATATGTGAGCCACACCCGATATCCAATACTCAAGTGTTTAAAGAAATAGAATGATAATCAATAATGAAGATATCTGAAGAAGATGGGGCATCAGATGTCTTATTCTTCTTCACGGACTCAAGATAAATCTTGCAGTTTTTTCGCCAATGACCCTCCTTGCCACAATGATGGCAAGTGCCCTTTTGAGTTGGTTCTGCCTTTTTAGCCTTTTTCTTCTTCCCCTTTTGTTGTTCCTTTGACTTCCTCTTAGAACCTTTCTTCGAGGAATCAACTAATAGCACCGTCCCCTGCTCATGCTTCACATAAGGCTCCACAGTCTTTAGTATGTAGAGCAGTACCACAGATGAACCTTCTTGTATCTTAGAGGTGAAGAGGAGTTTGGAGACTTCGAACCTTTCGGATCTCATTTGCTCATCAAACAACTCATAGAGATGAAAGACTACGGTATGAGCATCCATATGCTCATGCTGCTTCTGCAGCTCGGGTACCATCGCGGCTAGCATGATGCAACTCATTAATTCAGAATCACTCACTTGTTTCTGATAGGCCAACAATTGGTCTGGAGTTGCGTCATCACTAGGACAGGCGAGAAGAGGCTCTTCGAGGACATTTGCAAAATTTTCAACCTTGAGAACAATTCTCAAGTTTTTAAGCCAGTCCAAGAAGTTCGACCCAATCAATTTATTCGAATCCAAAATGGAAAGCAAATTCAAAGACATCATGATCAATCGATTAACCTAGATATACAAATCGAGCATATGTGAGAAAGATGATTTAAAATGCATCAACATACATTTATAAATCCCATTCATTTTCAAATTCAAAAACCAAAACCCTCAAAATCAATTCGGGAGATCGTAGGTCTATCTCCGAATGAGCTGATATCCAACATAGATAAGAACAACCTTGGAGAGAGTCCAATAAGTCGTTCATAGCTACGATGGTAGGTATCAAGTATACCAATTGCATATCACATATATGCAACTATCACAATGTGCTATCAACTAATTGAATGTTCACACATACATTGGGTTGTTAACACATTAATAAGTATGCATCATATACATAGCACCCAACTTCACCTCCCTTCACATCGACCTTGGAGAGAGTTTAACAAACTGATGCTCCAAGTTCAAGCCGACCCATTAATCACGAAATAGTTTTAATATGGTTAGAGCACATTCAACCAATTAGTCATGCTTGGAGAGAGTCCAACAACTCAAACTAACGATTAACCTCTGACTCTTACCATATTAGTAATAAACTATTTCAATGGTTTGAACATGTTCAGGTTCGAGCCGAGCTTGGAGAGAGTCCAGTAACCCAAACAAGAAACGGAACTCCGGTTCTAAACATATTAATGGAAGGTGTAAGCTTTAATATTGTGTAAGGGTTTTAAGGTCTCATCCTCTTTTCATGCAAATAACTATTATCTACATGACATGACACGCATGATATACATATGTGCAACTAATGCATCTACATGTCACGACACACATGGCATAATAATATACATCTAATACAATTACATGACATACAATTATGATATGTACAAATTAGTTTCCTTATTTGTCATAACTAATTTTGAAAATAAAATATGTTTGAGATTTGATTTCTCAAATCAAATTTTGATTAAATTAGAAAATAAATTTCCAAATCTAATCACATTTTTTATTTATGAAAAATATTAATTAAGGAAATTCAAATTTAATTTAGGAAATAAATTTCCTAAATTGTAATTTCCTAATCACATTAGAAAATTTCCAATTTGAATTTCTTTACTAATTAAAATTTCCATAATTATTTCTAAACTTTCCAAAAGTAGAAAATTTCCAAAAATACAATTATGACTATCGCAAAATAATTTTACGACTATGTCGGAACATAGTCTGGCTTTGATATCACTATTCGGCTTCCCCAACACCAATGTGGGTGTGTGTTCGAACACGTTTCGTAAACATGTACACAGTGGAAGAAAAAACAAGCAATAAACTAATTTATTACAACACACACCACACGCATGCAAGGATACAACAAGTGTAGACATAATCGTCATTTCAAATTTTGCAATAAAAGGAAACTTATACTAGGTATACATGACGAATTATGTGAAGCGGAAATGACATCAACCGAAGTGACCCTTGCTAGTATCGCCACTATCCGTATCCATGCTGAGTATCGTCGGGACAACTTCACCAAGCTACATGCCCCATCTTCGTGAGAGTTACTAGCCTCGCATCGAAGACGTTGTGATCTGAGAGATGATCACAATTCAAACCCAATTCGAATCCAAAAATGAGTTTCATAAACTCGCTTCTCGAAAGCGATTTTCGTCAACCAATTGACGATACCTCAACCCTCCACCTATGAGGATTGTCGGAGATCCAATCCTCGACAAATAGGTCACTGTCGGAGTGCAAAACTTCGACCAAATGACCTCTCCACGAAGAGGACAGCAAGCTGGCAAAAATTGGGCAGCTTATTTTAGTGGAGGAGATGGCTGGCCAAACAAGTTGGTCGGTTGCTCCTTGGTCACCAGCGGCCAAGGGAGGTTGACCGGTGGCTAAGGATGGACGGAGGACTGTCGATGGCTGGTGGTTGGCCAACGGCAAGGAGGAGGTGGCAACACAACAAGCTTGGGCGGCACCAAGGGGTTGGACGACAAGGAGCAAGGAGAAGAGGTTGGGCGGCTAGGGTTTCCAACTCTCAAAGTTATACATGAAAAACCCTTAACCCTCTATCTTGTAGAGAGTGTGTTTCTTGACCATCAAGAAACCTTCTCCTAGCAGTTATTGGTTGATAACCAAAAACCCGTTAACCCGCTCCAATAACTTAAGTAAAAATAAACCAAACCACGTTGGTCTATTTTAAGTTAAAATGAACCGAACCAATTTTGGTTCATTCGTTTAAAAAAAATAAACCACTTTGGTTTATTTTCCACCATTGGATTAGAACCAAACCGATTTGGTTCATCCATCATGTCTTCATAAGACTCGACCCATCCATGCTTCCGATGCGACTGAAATAATTTCATGCTTGCTCCATGTTTAGTCCAACCAAACCAAGTCTCTCTTGATCTGAGAATCATATTCTCAAACTCGTTTTAAATCCTTCGAATAATACTCGTAGTGCGTGCGATCAAATAGGTTTCCAATTTATGTTGGTCATCTATAATTAATCATTAATTATAGAACGATCATGAGTAACACCTAGTAGTACATCATGATCCCCAATTAATTGAAAAATCAATGGTTGACCTCAGAATAACTTTTGAAAACTTTCAGAAACTACAGTGAGTCGTGCCCCATTCCCTTTACTCATCTTATATCCACTTGGTTCAGGACATAGTCTATTATGTCAATCCCCATTAGGCTGACTACGTCACACCTAGCCCAAGTATTACTTCCTCGTCCTACGGATTCTAGTTATTGTACATGTATCCAAGAGTATTATATTCCAAACACATAATGCTTTGGCCAAAAACTTTAGTAACAATCCGACGAGAGGCCATAGGGTATACATCTCCTCGCAAGGAGTGGTGAATCCTTTGTAGGCTATTCAAACACCTTCGGCCACTTCGACTTATACCCAATCATCCCGGGTCCACATCTCCTCTGAGATGCTTGCTTAAGATATCAAAGCATAAGTCTTCATGACCAAGATGACTTGAATACCGCAAGCCAAAGGAACATCACACTTAAACTGCAATAAGAACTTCATTGACATATTCATATACAGAGAACCATATGAAGTCTTACAGCTAATCTCTCCAATGAACTAGTTACCATAACTAGCATCCACGGTTAACTCTGGACATTCCAATGTCTCCAGTCATTGAGAAACAACTGCTTTGATAAACCAAAGAGTATAACTCGTGCTAGTCTCAATAGAATTGACGGTGTCTCAATTCATCGACTAGGGATAATTCCAATACATCACAATTACACATATAAAGATACTCATTAGTTGTGATCTAATCACAAATTCTCTCATGTTGTGAATCGTATTACGGATATTCAGTAAATGAGTTTAAGATCCAATTAAATACATGTAAACATGTATAGTCAAATAGTGAATCTTCATTTCTCTAATAAGTGGTACAACTATAAGACGATTGTCTTAGAACACCTCTCATACATAACTAACAGGGGGTCGACCAGCGACGATGAGCGGTCGATCGATCAAGGGGACGACCGACGACGGTGATCAATCGGCAGTGATCGGCCGATGGCGGCGGTCGGCCGGTGGGCAGCGGTCGACTGATGGGCGGTGGCTGATGGCGATCGGTCGGTGGGCGGCGGCAACAGCCGATCGGCGAGCAATGGGCAGCGGTAGCGGTCGACCGACGGGCAACGACGATCGACTTGCTAGTGACGGCGACCGACTAGCGACGACGACCGATTGACAGTGGCAACCGACCGACAGCGGCGGTCAACTGACGTCCAATCGATCGGTGGCATCAACGGACAGCGACGATCAACTTCGATTGTTAAGCATCTGATTCTTTTCAAATTACAGTTTCGAATATAATTGGATTACATAGGTTTTGCTTCGTAATCCATATTATAAAATTTTAGTATCTTTTGTAATCTAGATTACATTACATTGCAACTTTAAAACAATAACAAACAAAGTAATAAACCTTGTAATGTAATGCAGATTACAGCGTATCAAATGTAGCCTAAGAAAATAGACGAATCATGAAGAAAGCACTTTCCATAATTAATTAAGGGAACCAAATACTATAAATAGATTTTAAAGAATAGCCATCAATTTTAATTATAGTACATTAAAATCAAAATCAATAGACATTAGATTCTCAAAAGGAATCGACATCAACTCCATGACCAAGGAGTAGGAGGAGTTTCTAATGAGTAATTCATAATGAAACATGGATGACTAACATATGCAGGGCTATAGATGAGCCAAGTCAAGCCAAGATTTACAGCGTTAAGACTTGTTTTATAAGTTAACCAAGTCGAGCTAAGTCAAGCCTAAAATTAACCAAGCTATTGAAAAATTTGTTCAAGCTTAGCTTATTTTTTTTTTGAGCTTGAGCTAGGCTTGAGCTTGACTTATTTAATGGGTATCGAGCTTTTAATCAAGCTCAATTCAAGCTTGAATCATGATTGATTAAACTTTTTTAAGTTCGACTTATTTAAACATTATCAAGCTGAGCCAAGCCAAGCCTAAAATTGACCAAGCTATTGAAAAATGTGTTCAAGCTTGGCTTGGTTTCTTTTTTTTTTTTAGCTTGAGTTAGGCTTGAGCTTGGCTTGTTTAATGGGTATCGAGCTTTTAATCAAGCTTGAATCATGCTTGATAAAACTTGTTTATGTTCGACTTATTTGAACATTATCAAGCTCTTAAGTTGTTAAATACGAAAAATTTAAAATATAAATTTAATGGCCAAAATTTAGGAAAAATAATCCTGGGAATTATTTCGGGATTTTTGGAGAATTTTAGAAAGTTTTTCAGAATTTTTCTGGAATTAAATAGGGTTTGTACGGGGTATTTACAGAGATAAGGAAAATTGACTTTTAAAAGGCCTGTTTAAATTATCTAACCTAAGGTTTTAAATAGAAAACCTAGGTTTTTCTAATTCCCCGATTCCTTTCTCACGCGTCGTCTCCTCTCCACTCGCGAGCCCTTCTTCCCTGCGTCGCAACCGCCGCCGCCGCCCCAGCGCGTCGTTTGCTCCCCTTCGCCGTCTGATGCCGCTCCTTCCATTTTTTTATCCTCGTGGCAGACAGTGGCTCTCATTTTCTCCTTGTGATAGACGACGGCGGCTAAATCTCCCTCTGTCGCTGCTCGCTCGTGTCGCACACTCGCCGACCATCTTAGTTTCACCGCGAGCCGCATCTCCTTCCCATGCTCACCGTCGTCGACCCATCGCCGCCTCCCCGAGCCATTTGTCCACCCCTTCTCCACTTCAACTCGTTGCCTGATTATGGCCATTCGCCGACCACAAACATCGTCAACCATCACAAGTAGCAAGTACCATTGCCCAAGCCTGCACTGTTGCCCCATCGCTGCTACCACATTTGATCAGTGTCACCTCCCATTGCCTGCCTTCATCGACGCTTCCCTTTGATTTCATTGGATCACCGGAAGAGAAAGAGGTTCCCTCCTTCTTCGGTGAGCCTTCCAAAGTTGTTGCCAGCCTTTCAACAACCACTGTCATCTTGTTCCCCATCGCACTGTCCAAGCTTAATTCGTTCATTGTCGGGGTTCATCAAGATGCTGACGGGCTGAAGACGAGTAAGGGGATTCCCTACTTGTTCATCGGATCAGATCGCATAAGGTTTTCTTCCGACCTTGATTTTTGGTGCACGAGCAGTGTTTCGATTGCTCTGTTACTGTTGACTTTGTTGTGGTGTAGTTTTCTGTCGGTGCAGTGCAGGGCTGGATCAAGGAATCTGCTGTGGGATTCCATATAGTGTTCACCCTCGATTTATGGTAAGGGACCCCTGTGATCTATTCCTATAGATTAAGGGAAACTGAGAATTTACAAATTTGTTGTGAGCTTGGAGATTTTGATTACAGGGGTTAGGGTAATCAAAATTAGATTTTTGTTGTCGATCAATCGAATGATTCCTATCGGAGAATTACAGGTGGATCAAGAAGTTGTGAAGCATTGTAAGGTAAGCTTTGATTTAGTATGTTATGAAGTAGGATATGTTACCTTTATAGTTGATGCTAGAGTTGATTCAAGAATTATACGGTGAATTTAATCTGATTAAGGTTGGATTAGATTCATATTACTACCATTTGTTTAGGCTAGTGATTGGTTATACTATATTCTACGATTACAGGAGGTGGATACGAGACAGGTCCACGAGTGTAAAGACAGTGATATTCTACAAAGCAGACGAGTATTTTGACTTATCTCCTAGATATAGTCATGTTGATATGCTAGTTAGGATAACTTGCAATAATTTTCATGTTTATATGCCTAATATGTTTTTGTGCCTACTTGATACATGCATTTGATCAGTATGATTATATCTTCCCTGTTTTACACGGATCATGGATATGTACTTATTGGTTGTGCATATTATTCGGTTATGCATTTTAGTTGGATTTACATGCTTTAGTATCATGCACCATCTTGAATGATTGCATGCTGGCTGGACGGGGTTCCTTTATAGTTGAGCCCGTAGCCAGTTACATGGCCTGCACACACTACCACTCATGGGTTAGTGGTACATCAGGAGGGTGTGTGCAGTTGCTCTGTCAGGCTCCGTTGGTCCGCTCATGGATAGCGATAAGGCAGCGTGGTAGCGGACAGGGATCCCTCCTCTGATCTATGACTTCGGGAGATGAGAGCTTAGCTCCCCCACTCTGTTTGGGATAGGAGGATAGGTGTACTCTGACAGCATCCTGTCCACTCGGTCACTCAGGAGCAGTGATGACAGAGTGTACAATTGTCATAGTCCTACCCACTCGGCTTCACCATCGCGTGTGAGGCGGCTGACTGGCATCAGAGGTGACCATGTCATTTGCACGGCATGCATTTTGCACGGATAACATTTGTATTGTGTTTGTTGCATTTTTATTGCTGCCTTGGATGTTACATATGATTGTCATGCATACAAGATTTATATTTGTATATGGTGATGACTTTATCTCTTATAGTATGACACATGCTCCTGTATCAGGGCAGGAGATTCTGGTAAGTACAGTCCTTTTGTATTTCTTACTTGCATACCCTATTTATATGAAACTGTACTGGCATGATTCTTATTGTTAGCTATATCTTGCTATGCATATCGACTATTATCCGCTAAGTTCTTTGAACTTACCTTGTTGCTTTACAAATGTTTCAGGTTGAAACTGTCAGGAGAGTCCAGCTGTCAATCCCCCCTCGTCGAAATGGATAGGTTTTATTGGTCTTATGGTTTTGGTTTTTAACTAGATGAAGTGTGTAGGATTTGTGTTTGTTTTGGTTATGTACTTGTGGAGGTTTGGAGATATTTGTTGTGTCCTTATGGACTATTCGATTGGTTTGGTTGTATATTCCTGCTCAGATGACAGAAGGGGTAAGTCTAGATATAGTAGACTGTTGATGTTTACCTGGATTGATGGCCTGAGGCCAATTTATTATCTGCGTGTGTAGTTTTTGTTCCGGTCGTGTTGACCGATGTATAGTGGTCGTATAGGCCTTGTATGAAAATGGGTATTATCACCCGTACAGGGGAGATGCTGTCGGATTTTTGTTTGGCGGGGACTCCCTCGGGGCATGACAATTTATTGGTATCAGAGCATAGGTTTCCGAGTTCCTTAGGGTCTTTGGGTTTTCGGAGTTTGCCACGTTTGGCAGGTTAACTGGGGTATTTTCGGAGTTGTACGAATTTCCGACGATTTTTATGTTTCGGAAATTCAAGGTATTATTGACGAGGTCAATTTGGGGATTTGGCGGTAACAGGACATCTCCAGACAGCTAACAGGTAAATAAATTCTAGAAAATTTTCTAGATTTAGTGCATATTTATATTGGTTATATTGGTTATGCGGTGATATCATGTTTTGTCTAGTCTTGTTTTAACCTTATATCTGTTAGACTGTTAGATCTTTAGGTTGCTAGTTTATCGTTAGCATACGGTTATTAATTACTGTTACTGCTATACGTAACTAGTTATCATTGTGATATAAATGATTAGATATCATTGGTAGATGTTTACCTCTTACTTTTTGGACTAGTATTAGGATTGGACTAGCATTGGGATTAGACTAGTTGAATAATATGACTAAGATGGATAAATTCGTAGAAGGTATACATATAGGTTCTTGAACTCTCTAGATCCTAGTGCCTGATGACATGATTACATTGCTTATATAGTTTAGGGTATATATAGGCACCTGATGCTTTATTGAGTATTGCCTTGACTTTGTTCTGGTATGACCCTTTAGTTATACCCTAATTAATTTCAGCCATTGATTCCCGTTAGTATGACTATGCTGTCGTTTATTAGACAGCATGTTATATGTTTATAGGGTTATGTATTTTTGCGGTGGATACCATGATTAAGACTAGTAGAGATAGAATAACTTATATGAGGTTATTCTGTAGGAGTGGATCTCAGGAATGAAACAACATTAGTAAAACCCTAGGTGTTGGAACTCTAGGCGTAATAACCCGGATGTGCATATTGGTATGTGATTATCCATTTACTATTTCATTTGATATGGTGATCAGACTAGTAGAGTTCGTATGATTAGGATGCGATTAATCCTTCGAGGGTATATAACATTGTTCATATCTCGGCTGCCAACTATATCTCTCATTCTTGGTTGAGAGAGAGTCTGCAGTAGAGTCTCTCTATAGGTAGGTGCTTTGTATATTTGTGGCCAATCATGGTTAAGATGACCTACTGTAAGGTTATACTTTTGCGTTATTCGTTCAGAGTTGGTGATAATCGGATTCGTATGATGTCTATAGCAAGATAGCTACTTTACATCATAAGTGTCCACGAGATCTGTTCATGGTAGCATGTTGGAGCATGCATGATTAAACTGGTAGAAATGATATAATTTAGGCTTAACTCTCTTGTCGTACTTGTTAGTAGATGGGTTGTTCTTATTGGCCTTGATAGGCGTTTCATGTTAGTTGGGACGAAACCTTATGATTAATCGTCTCGACGTGTTTGTGAGTGGACTGAACTTATGATTTTTATCGACTATGATAACCGATCATGTTAGAAGGGTTGGAACCCTAGACTTAAACTATCTCAACTTATTTATTTATAAGTCGATGATCTTTACCGGCTTTGGTAAACATTTCATATTAGAGGTGTTGAAACCCTCGCTTGATCGTCTCAATGGGATTAATTGTAGATCGATGATCCTTATCGATTTTGATAGACGTTCTATGCTAGATGTATTGGATAACCCTAGGCTTAACAACCTAGGATAATCAACTGCTCACGCGACCTATTGGTGGTAGTACGCTAGTGCGTGCAGTCAATAATTAGATATCTATATACTGTCTGTCTATCCACGAGTCTCATTCGTGATAGCATATAGTTGCACGTAGACCGTGCTATTGATTGTCGGCCCATGGGTTACGTTCGCAGTATCTCATAGATAATTCCCTTTTTGTGCGAGAGCCACGAGGCTTTGTCGTGGTATCCGGATGTGCATTGCTTGTAGATTGCAGTGGTTGTGTATATTACGGGTATATTTGTTATACCGTCGACCAAGTTAGTAGCAGACTGATATTGGTACTCTGAGGGTTGGGTTACTCTAGTTGTTTTCTTTGACTTCCATTATGTGCATTATGAGTATGCACTATTGTCTATCCATCCATTGAGTAGTTGTACTTACCTCCTCCTCACTTATCCTTTAGGTTAACTGATGGAGGACGTGTCCTGTTGACCTACCTTCGAGTCGCTCAGAGAGTTCCTTGCCGTGCTTATTCTACTGCATCGTCGAGATGCCGCTCTGTTTACTTTATCGGTATTGCATTTTGGTTATGCACTTTGGATTTTGTCGCAACTTGTTTTGGTGTCATAAAAATTATTTTACTTTAATGGATATATGTTTAGTCGTGCATGCATGCAGTTAATAAAATACTTATATTTCTATAATTATTTCGAAGTTTTTACCAGATCTGGTCCATGTATTTCTGAATATTGTCACTAAGGGGCTCCTCCGTCATTTGGATGACGAATATGCTCCCAGGACGTGACAATTTTATTGGTTTGCGGTTTTGGTTTATGGGTTTTGTGTTTCGAAGATTTTCTTTCCCTTGGATTTTTGGGAGTTCTCGTGTTTTGGGATCAGGCAAGCTGAAGGATATCTCTGAGCTATAGGAAAAGTATTGTCTTTAGTGGTTACAGTACTTTAGTGGTTAGGAAAAGTATTGACCTAGTGAATTGCCCCTACTCATGGTCGGGGACGAGGTCGATGACGTATTGACCTTGAGGAACCTAACGATGATTTCGAAAGTACTGACTCTTTAGAGGTGCCGACTGATGTCGAATTAGGAAGCTAGGGATTTGGCCTGCTAGCCACCAATTTGAGGGACAAGGAGTAAACCCTCAGAGAGTATCAGTCCTTACTAATAGTGATTTGGTTATGGATAAGGCATGTATACCTACACTGGTCAAGATGATGAAAGATCATTTTACCTTATTATAGGAGGTGTTGGATGAGATATTTCACTATCCCAATATTTTTTTAGAGAAGATCCGGAACTCTTGGTTAAAAGAGAGATGAACCTTTAAGATTATGCATCGATTATCGATGATAGAATGCGGTAGTTGTGGAAGGAAATGAATATACTTCATTGTGGATAGAGGATCTATTTAGATCAGCTATAGGACACCGGTGTATACTCTAGAATTGATCTATGACTGGTGTGATGATATTGTAGTGACATGGTGTCATACAATTATCATTGTCGTTGTGATGATTGTTATATCATCAGCCTAGAGTAAAGAGAATGCAAGTGTATGACGACGACAATGTCATACTTGATATGAATTGTATGAACTTTTGAATATCTTATTAAACTTATTGACGACTTAGTTGTCCAGGGATTTGGGAAGTCGTGTATTATGGACATGATTGGATCAATTGTGGTCGTTGGAGTTGCGTAACTTGGCCACTGTTGATGGTGGTAGTTGGAGTTGCGCACTCGACCACCATAGATGGTGGTTTCATGGAATTGATTTGATTATTACCATAGATATGGATAGGATGCTCTAGCGGTATTACATTGCTGACTGGTTGAACCAGGAAGGTAATGGAATTTACTTGGTCTGAAGCTTGTGAAACTAGTTTCAGGGCTCAGACGATGATTGGCTTTTGCATCAGAGTTAGTTAATCATTCTGGTGTGGATGGAAGGGTAGTGTACATGGATGTATCATTTAGGAGATCAGAGTGATTTCGATGCTATTGAATAAGACGTATCATAAGCTTACGGCAGTAAAAGGACTGCGAGGTAAGCCGTCATATATATGACATGGACTTCGCAGTTAGTATGTTGTTTTGAATAGGTGAGGAGCAGAAATGCTCATGGAGTTTTGGCTAGCTACTGGATTGCTACTATAGAGTAGCTGGAACACGAACGGTTGTAACAAGGAAGTTTGGTCGCGATAGCCTCCCATACACTTACAGAGTGTGTGGTGGGGTGGATTTTGGACGGTAGATGGACTACCGTCTCTGACTCCGAGGAGGATAATGGTTTCCGGAGTTGCATTAGTTTAAGGAACAGATGCTTCAAGAAATTCCGATTCCGGAATGGAAGTGGAAGCGTATTATTATAGATGTTGTGGTGGGTTTGCCTAGGACACGTCATTGCCATGATGCGATTTGGGTAGTCATGATCGACTAGCCAAATCCGCGCACTTTTTAGCAATTTGGAAGACCGACTCTTTGGATCATTTGACAGAGTTATATTGTCAGGATATCATCAGATTGTATGGTGTTCCTTTGAGCATTATATCAGATAGAGATCCCCGATTCACGTCTCGGTCCTGGCAGAGTCTGCAGCAGGCCTTAGGCACGCAGCTTCATTTTAGTACTGCATTCCATTCGCAGATAGATGGACAGTCTGAGCGGGCCATTTAGACACTAGAAGACTTACTGAGGTCCTGTGTTATGGATTTCGGGGGCAACTGGGAGGACCAGTTGATAGGACCCATAGAGCTCAGTATGAGGCAGGGTTGGTCCGTACTATCAGACAAAGGATGGCCGAGATGCAGGATCGTCAGAAGAGTTATACAGATCAGAGATGTAGACCTGGGGAGTTCTCTATTGGTGACCAGGTATTCCTGCGAGTCTCACCCACGAAAGGGGTGAAGAGATTTGACCTCCGTGGTAAGTTAGCTCCAAGGTACATTGGGCCTTTCGAGATTTGGGAGAGGATCGGAGCAATCACTTACCGACTAGCGCTACCACCATCTTTGGATGATATCCATGATGGGTTTCATGTGTCCATGCTGAGGAAGTATGTGCCAGACCCTACACATATTCTGTCAGATGTGTCAGGTTCCATTCAACCTGATGCTACTTACGAAGAGGTTCCGGTACGGATTTTTGGATCACAAAGAACGACAATTGTGGAACAAGCCTATGTGACTTGTTAAAGTCGGGTAGAGTCACCTCACAGAGGAGGAGGCTACTTGTGAGCTTGAGGAAAAGATCAGAGCTCAGTACCCCACTTAGTTACTTGATGTGTGGTTTTCCCCAAGTACTTGAGTTGAGCAGTATGATATTGCTTGTTGGTATTTGAGTAGGAAATTTGGGAACCAAATTTTTATTAGTGGGGGAGAATGTTAAATACGAAAAATTTAAAATATAAATTTAATGGCCAAAATTTAGGAAAAATAATCCTGGGAATTATTTCGAGATTTTTGGAGAATTTTATAAATTTTTCCGGAATTTTTCTGGAATTAAACAGGGTTTGTACAGGGTATTTATGGAGATAAGGAAAATCGGCTTTTAAAAGGCCTGTTTGGATTATCTGGCCTAAGGTTTTAAATAGAAAACCTAGGTTTTTCTAATTCCCCGATTCCTTTCTCACGTGCCATCTTCTCTCCACTCGCGAGCCCTTCTTCCCTGCGTCGCAACCGCCGTCGCCGCCTCGGCGCGTCGCGTGCTCCCCTTCGCCGTCCGACGCCGGTCCTTCCATTTTTTCTCCTCGCGGCAGACAGCGGCTCTCGTTTTCTCCTTGTGACAGACGACGGCGGCTAAATCTCCCTCTGTCGTTGCTCGCCCATGTCGCACACTCGCCGACCATCTCAGTTTCACCGCGAGCCGCATCTCCTTCCCATGCTCACCGTCGTCAGCCCATCGCCGCCTCCCCGAGCCATTTGGCCGCCCCTTCTCCACTTCAACTCATTGCCTGATTATGGCCATTCACCGACCACAAGCATCGTCAGCCATCACAAGTAGCAAGTACCATCGCCCAGGCCTGCACTGTTGCCCCATTGCTGCTACCACATTTGATCAGTGTCACCTCCCATCGCCTGCCTTCATCGACGCTTCCCTTTGATTTCATTGGATCGCCGGAAGAGAAAGAGGTTCCCTCCTTCTTCGGTGAGCCTTCCAAAGTTGTTTCCAGCCTTTCGACAGCCACTGTCATCTTGTTCCCCATCGCACTGTCCAAGCTTAATCCGTTCATTGTCGGGGTTCATCAAGATGCTGACGGGCTGAAGACGAGTAAGGGGATTCCCTACTTGTTCATCGGATCAGATCGCATAAGGTTTTCTTCCGACCTTGATTTTTGGTGCACGAGCAGTGTTTCGATTGCTCTGTTACTGTTGACTTTGTTGTGGTGTAGTTTTCTGTCGGTCAAAGGTGTTTTGGATCAAGGAATCTGCTGTGGGATTCCATATAGTGTTCACCCTCGATTTATGGTAAGGGACCCCTGTGATCTATTCCTATAGATTAAGGGAAACTGAGAATTTACAAATTTGTTGTGAGCTTGGAGATTTTGATTGCAGGGGTTAGGGTAATCAAAATTAGATTTTTGTTGTCGATCAATCGAATGATTCCTATCGGAGAATTACAGGTGGATCAAGAAGTTGTGAAGCATTGTAAGGTAAGCTTTGATTTAGTATGTTATGAAGTAGGATATGTTACCTTTATAGTTGATGCTAGAGTTGATTCAAGAATTATACGGTGAATTTAATCTGATTAAGGTTGGATTAGATTCATATTACTACCATTTGTTTAGGCTAGTGATTGGTTATACTGTATTCTACGATTACAGGAGGTGGATACGAGACAGGTCCACGAGTGTAAAGACAGTGATATTCTACAAAGCAGGCGGGTATTTTGACTTATCTCCTAGATATAGTCATGTTGATATGCTAGTTAGGATAACTTGCAATAATTTTCATGTTTATATGCCTAATATGTTTTTGTGCCTACTTGATACATGCATTTGATCAGTATGATTATATCTTCCCTGTTTTACACGGATCATGGATATGTACTTATTGGTTGTGCATATTATTCGGTTATGCATTTTAGTTGGATTTACATGCTTTAGTATCATGCACCATCTTGAATGATTGCATGCTGGCTGGACGGGGTTCCTTTATAGTTGAGCCCGTAGCCAGTTACATGGCCTGCACACACTACCACTCATGGGTTAGTGGTACATCAGGAGGGTGTGTGCAGTTGCTCTATCAGGCTCCGTTGGTCCGCTCATGGATAGCGATGAGGCAGCGTGGTAGCGGACAGGGATCCCTCCTCTGATCTATGACTTCGGGAGATGAGAGCTTAGCTCCCCCACTCTGTTTGGGATAGGAGGATAGGTGTACTCTGACAGCATCCTGTCCACTCGGTCACTCAGGAGCAGTGATGACAGAGTGTACAATTGTCATAGTCCTACCCACTCGGCTTCACCATCGCGTGTGAGGCGGCTGACTGGCATCAGAGGTGACCATGTCATTTGCACGGCATGCATTTTGCACGGATAACATTTGTATTGTGTTTGTTGCATTTTTATTGCTGCCTTGGATGTTACATATGATTGTCATGCATACAAGATTTATATTTGTATATGGTGATGACTTTATCTCTTATAGTATGACACATGCTCCTGTATCAGGGCAGGAGATTCTGGTAAGTACAGTCCTTTTGTATTTCTTGCTTGCATACCCTATTTATATGAAACTGTACTGGCATGATTCTTATTGTTAGCTATATCTTGCTATGCATATCGACTATTATCCGCTAAGTTCTTTGAACTTACCCTGTTGCTTTACAAATGTTTCAGGTTGAAACTGTCAGGAGAGTCCAGCTGTCAATCCCCCCTCGTCGAAATGGATAGGTTTTATTGGTCTTATGGTTTTGGTTTTTAACTAGATGAAGTGTGTAGGATTTGTGTTTGTTTTGGTTATGTACTTGTGGAGGTTTGGAGATATTTGTTGTGTCCTTATGGACTATTCGATTGGTTTGGTTGTATATTCCTGCTCAGATGGCAGAAGGGGTAAGTCTAGATATAGTAGACTGTTGATGTTTACCTGGATTGATGGCCTGAGGCCAATTTATTATCTGCGTGTGTAGTTTTTGTTCCGGTCGTGTTGACCGATGTATAGTGGTCGTATAGGTCTTGTATGAAAATGAGTATTATCACCCGTACAGGGGAGATGCTGTCGGATTTTTGTTTGGCGGGGACTCCCTCGGGGCATGACATAAGTCAAGCTTATTTATTTATTTAAATTTCTAATATTTTAATACTTATTTATAAATGAGCATAAATATGTTCATAAATAATTTTTAAATGATTTTAATCATAAATAGTGTTCTCGAACACTATTCACGAACATTAACAAAAAGAACACATTTGTGTTTAAGCTTGTTTATTTAATTTATCAAATTTTTTAAGCTTGTTTATTAATTGACTTTGATACATATTGAATGAACGTAAACAAGCTCTTATCGAGTCAAACACCAAGCTTGTTCATAAACACTTGTTCGTTTACAACCCTAAACATATGCACTTATCTTAAGAAGGTTGCCTAAATAATAAAGCAAACAAAGAAAAAGCATAGATACATCATCTAAATTGAAATATACGAGATATATAAGTACTCATTTAAAGTTTCTAACAAAATCATGCTATGATTCAATGGAGAGAACCTTTTATATATATATATATATATATAATTGATAATACTTGAGAAAGTTTGAGAAACATTTATTCTGTCAATAATTTAGACATTTTAACATGCTTGTTTCAAGTTACCTTGCATTATCTTCTTTACGAAGAAGGACAAATTTAGAGCACTTTTCGAACTCCTCATTGTAGATTATTTACAAGAATAAACAATTATTCAATCACATTATTTTTTCGTTGCTTTTCATAGTTCCATTATTGTTTATTTTTAACATTGGTTGGAAAAAATCTATTCAATGCATAAGTGTAAATGTAACACAAAATAAATTATTTATAAAGCTAGGTTACATTTGGTACGCTGTAATCTGATTTGTAATGTAATTCAGATTACATTATAAGGTTGATTACTTTATTTATTACTATTTTAAAGTTTTAATGTAATGTAATTTGGATTATAAAAGACATTAAAATTTTATAATCTGAATTACGAAGTAAAACCTATGTAATCTAATTACATTCCAAATCGTAATCTGAAAATTGTCGGATGCTCAACAATTGAAGTCATCATCCATTGCCATCATCGATCGATCGATCATCGGCTGGCCGCCACCGATTGCCCACCGACGCCGACCGATTGATCGCTCTCCGCCGTCGACTGGTCCCTACCATCCTTGTAATACATATCAAACAAAAGAATCAATATTACATACAATTTTTATCTAAACATAGTAATATAATGAAGATTATATTATTTTACATTACGAATTTGATTATATTATAAGCGTGATTACATTAAGTCCTATCAAACATAGCCTTAATGGGTCTACACAATTCAATGTGTTAGAAAGAATAAATTAAAACTCACATAATTGTAGAATTAAACGCTAACATAATTTTAATGCTCCTACCATGGTTAATCCATTATCCATGTTGACACTTCATGCATTAGTGGTCACAAGAGTTAATGCTCATTGAAAGCATGCCAATTCACTATTCTCAAATTGATTATTTACATGATAATTAAAGTTTGTGTTTGAATAAACAATGTTTTGCGCTAGTAAAAATACAAATAGTCTAAGATTTTTTATTATTGCTTCATCACGATAGTAAAAGGGAAATACATATAGTCGTTGTTAACGATCAAAGAAATTATTTTTCTTCCAATACATTTGACATTGAAATTATGGAATTAAAAGGTTTACACATGGGAATCTCCTATAAGCCAAAAGAGTATACTAAAAAATGACTTATGAGCCAAGAAAAACAAATTGTGAATGAACATACATAATAATTAGAAAGGAGATAATGAAAAAATATATACACAAACTTCATCATAAATCACACTCCACTAAACTCAATATGTAACTTGGGTAAAGAATAAGCTCATTGAAAATTGACAATTCTTGAACCAAATCTCCAATATCAATATAAATGTTGAACTCTAGAGAACAAAGCTGATACATTTTTAAGATCCTTTTCTTCCTTTGAAAATGAGAATATGACTAATAAATAATTATTTTTTTGAAAAGATAGAGAATCCTTGACTAATAAATTTCATTTTAGGAAGACAATTGAAAAATAAGAACAAGCTTAATGAAAATCAACAATTATACCAAAAATGTATATCTCTTCTCACCCTGACCAAGACCAAGACCAACATAGTTAATGTGTTTTTTTTAACTGAGATTAAACAAGTTTGAAGAGAATATCCATAAAAACAATTTTCTCTTGGTAAAAATACAAAAACAAAATCGAAAGCAACTCATTGGCAGGTACAATATTCTTGCAACAAGTAAAATGTATGATCACTGCTTCACAAGACATAAGACAATATCTATGACTAGAGACTAGTTGATCAAAGATTATACTTATCATTATGATTGTTGGTAGGATACTTATCATATAGATCAATTATTGACTTACAAAATTGAGTATCGATATTTTTTATTCCTTTCCAATTTTCCAAAATATTCAAATCTTGATAATATACAAATGTAAATTTTTGCTCCTCCAAATAGAGATTCAATTGAAATTTTTTTGTCCTTGTAATTATTTGATTTTGATATGTTATTATTTCCTACATTGATTAAAATAGTAGTGACAAGATAATATAAAACAATTAGAGTATACAAAAAAATAGAATACTTCATCAAATATTCTTTTATTTTTTTCCTCTTAACTTCTTTTATATTTTGTTGAGATGTATGTGTGATAGAAGAAGATTGTGAGGGTGAAAAACTTGTCTTGTTAATATTAAAATATTGGTCAAAAAACTTATACAATTTTATTTTCATATGCTCCATCTTTTGACATTTCTCAACCTGCGGACCAACCCGTGCCCAGGGTGAGCCGACCCATCTAGACCCGCAACCCGCAAAGGGTCGATCCGTTTAGGCTCGCCAAAATGACGGATTGATAAAATTTCAACTAAACCCGCTTAAATTATTTAGCAGAGCGGGCTAATCCGACGGGCTCAACCCAACTTGACAGCTCTACAGTTAATGCTCATTGAAAACATGTCAATTCACTATTCTCAAATTGATTATTTACATGATAATTAAAGTTTGTGCTTGAATAAACAATGTTTTGTGCTAGTAAAAATACAAATAGCCTAAGATTTTTTATTATTGCTTCATCACAATAGTAAAAGGGAAAAACATATAGCCGTTGTTAATGATCAAAGAAATTATTTTTCTCCCAATACATTTGACATTGAAATTATGGAATTAAAAGGTTTACACATGGGAATCTCCTATAAGCCAAAAGAATATATTAAAAAATAACTTGTGAGCCAAGAAAAACAAATTGTGAATGAACATACATAATAATTAGAAAAGAGATAATGGAAAAAATATACACAAGCTTCATCATAAAGCACACACCACTAAACTCAATATGTAAAGCTTATTGAAAATTGACAATTCTTGAACCAAATCTTCAATATCAATATAAATGTTGTACTCTAGAGAACAAAGCTGATACATTTTTAAGATCCTTTTTTCCTTTGAAAATGAGAATATGACTAATAAATAATTATTTTTTTGAAAAGATAGAGAATCCTTGACTAATAAATTTCATTTTACGAAGACAATTGAAAAATAAGAACAAGCTCAATGAAAATCGACAATTCTACCAAAAATGTATTTCGCTTCTCTTCCTGACCAAGACCAAGACCAAGACTAACATGGTTAATGTGTTTTTTTAAACTGAGATTAAACAAGTTTGAAGAGAATATCCATAAAAACAATTTTCTCTTAGTAAAAATACAAAATAAAAATGAAAGCAACTCATTGGCAGGTACAATATTCTTGCAACAAGTAAAATGTTGTATTGAGGCAACGACGGAGTTTATTTCATTGAAGCAGTCCAAAGCAAGTAAATTTCAATGAGACAAGGACGGAGTTTAATGATCTTCTGGGCATAGATGACCATGTCTGTAGCCTAGCCAAAGGTCCTACATGATAGTTGATTAATCATTATATTGGAGTGGCAGAAGGCCTGACGCAATCCATGGATGCCGACCGCCAGGAGCAGCGAGGCAATGGAAGCGGTCTAGCCGACGCAGATGGTGGACAAGGGGAATTTGATGTGCTGTATAACGGCATGAATGGCGAGGCTAGCAGCGTGAGATATCGAAAAATAAAATATTCTTAGTTATTTAGGAAATTATCTTATGAAATTTTTTTCAGGGATTTTTAAATAATGTTGGATTTAAATGGAATTCATATGGTATTTCAAGGAGGATTGAAGTAATAGACTTTGATTAAGCCTATTTGAGTTATTAATGAATTGGGAGTTAATGGATTTAATTAGCTAAGGTTGGGTTATTAAAACCTAGGTTTCATTCCCTTGCTATCTATTTCTTCCGATCCCCATTGTTTCCGTCGGTCTCACCCTTTCCTCTCCTGATCATGCCTTCTCCTCTTCCCAAACTTCATCGTCGCCTCAGATTTGCTCCGCCTGATCTCCGCCGTAGTAAGATGCGTCGGATTGTCTCCGTCGGATCTTCTCTTGATTCTGATTGATTCTGATTGTGGCACTGTGGCTGCCTTGCAAGCGACATCGACGTCGTTGCCTGACCTCCTTCCTTCTGTCTATGGTCGCCACCGGACCTACCCATGCGAGCTTAGCTCGGCAAGATCAACGTTGTCGTTGGATGTTCCCCGCTGATCCAGACGATGGTGAGTCTTGACGATCTCTTCAATCGTGGTCGCAGTGGTGTTGGTCGTTCTCTCCTTCCTCTACTAACGATTCACTCACCTTAGTCTCTTTACCAAATCGCCCCATCGCACGATGATAACGGCGATTTGTGTCGTGGTACCATTACAAATTATTTACCGAACTCCCTCTACACTAATATAGCATAGTGAATGACCCGGATCATTTCCCAACGAGTGTAATCGACAGAATAGTAAACTTAAAATTTCTAATTATTGCTAATCCTACTGAATGGGAGTTTGGAATTTAAAAGACTAATCCTACTGAATGAAAGACAATGCAAGTAATTAAAATATTAATCTAACTAACTATGATGACAATGAAATTAAAGAAGATCTAAACTAAACATGTAAAGGAAAGCATTCAAAATAAGAGCATTAAAAACATAAAGAAAGTGTAGGAATTTGAAATGTAGAGTAAACTACAACTAAGCTCCTAAATATAACCACAGAATCAATGGACAAACAAGATAAACATTAAAATCAATGGACAAAATCCCCAAATATAACCACCGATCACTCCACAACGGTGACAACAATCCGAACAGCTCCTCCGGTGGATGAGATGATTGAATTTCTTGTCGGAAATCCTCCGGCAAGTGCTTAATTGATGGATGAAGCAAGCCCTTTTCTCCGGTGGATGGCACAGAGCTGCTGAAGGCTGGTGTGTTTGTCGGGAACCGAACCCGGGTCTCTCAGGTGTCAGCCGAGTATACTCACCACTATACTACAACCGCATCGACACCTGACAGCCTATGGATGACTCTGTGAAAGTGGAGCAACCCATAGTTCCGCCGCCGGGAATTGAACCCGAGTCTCTCGGTTGTAGCCGAGTATACTCACCACTATACTACAACGGAACTGCCTGAGCTGCGTGGAGAGGATGGAACCGGAGTAGAAGCTGAAACTCTTCGCCGGCGATGGAATGAAGTGCTACCGTCGAAAATTGGAGAAGGGATATCACTGCCGCAAGAGTTGGAATAGGTTCTGCCAAATCGGTGCAGTATCAAGTACCACAACCTTTCGAAATCTCGTCCAACTGCGGCGTCTCAGCTCCGGCAGTTGGAGTTGGAAGTTTCGCTGGTGAAAAGCGCCGGAATCGCCTTCACTGCTCGCTGCCAATGAGCTAGCCGGAATCCCAGCATCTCATCACCGGCTGAGGAAGGGGATCGCCGTCGGCTTGGATGGAAGGAGGCGGCCGGAAGAGACGCCCGAACCTGCTGTCGCCGCGTGGAGGATTGATGGCTGCCAGCTCGCGCGCGAGGAAGCAGCGTCGCCGCTGCTCGCACGCGAGGAAGAAATCGTGATGTTTTCTGCGCTGCGCGATGGAGATGTAGCTTTTAAGGGGTAATTTCCGCGACCGTCCGATTGAAGCACCCTTCAATCTCAGCCGTCCAATAAAGTTAGGGCTTGATTGATCAATTAAGTTGGCTTAATTTGGCTGTTCAATCCAACTGTGGTGATTGATCCAACTCTGGATGGACGGATCTGATCCATCTGACGGGATAATCACGATCGGTCGAATCTGGATGAAGGGCTCATATGTCCAGATCTAAATGTGTAAAATACTGGAAAAAAATATAAAAAATAAAATAATGCTTGTTAATTAGGAAAATACCCTATGGAATTTTCCAGGAATTTTTAGAAATTTTTTTGAATTTAAACGGAAATTTTATGGATGTTTCATGGGGATAAAGCAAACATGCTTTTGTAAAGCATGTTTAGACCATTTTCTAATGTATTAAATGGTTTAATTAATCGATTCCTTCCATTTTTTGTCGTCGATTTTCCTTTTCACCGCGCGACCTTCTCCTTTCTCCCGATCGCCCGTTCCTCCTCTTCCCATTCGCGATCTTTCCTCTTCCCTACCCAAACGTCTCCGCCTCCACATCGCTCGTCGCTCCACTCGCCGTTGTCGCGCCATTCGCCGCTGCCGCTTCACTCGCTGTCGCCGCCCTAGCGTCGACTCCTCGAGCCGATCTGCTACCACCGCACGCCACTGAGCCATAGCTACTGCCACCGGTGTCTATCTCCGTCCAATCCAGCAGATCTCCGTCGCCTCTTCTCCCCTCTGCTTTGACGCCACAGCTCCTCTTCCGACGTCGATCTCGATCTACTATCGCCTTGGATCGCTCCAAGCTTAGCTTCGTCGGCACTGTTGCCCTCTTGCCGGCCTCTGGTTTTCACATCTCGATCAATTCCCCTTCACCAGTGATGATCTACATCACGTGCACTCTGCCCTAGTTATGTCGTCGAATTTCCTTTCCGTGCACTGCTGATTCAGACGATAGCGAGCTCCGACAGCCTTCCCTCCCCCACTGGTTGCCACTGTCTGCCTCTGTCGATAGTTGAAGTCGCTGATCTCCTTCCTTGGTTCGGGTTGTCATGGTTAAGGCGACAATTGTGCATTGATGGGCTCTGGTGAGCACCTTGTTATTGTGGGATAAAAATTTCTCCATCTTTTGTTTGTTGGATAGTTGATTTTAGGAGTAAGGAGTTGTATTGAGAGATTTGAGATATATGTTGTGTTTACAAGTTGTTTGGTGGGGTTGATAAGCTGCGGTGGTGATCAGAAATTTGTTGGAGAAATTGGATATGATTTAACAGGGCAAGGATAGATTAAAGGCATGGATGAATATCGGTCTGGCCGATGCTCTATTTGTGCTTGTGAGGAAGCTGCGAATCATTGTGAGGTAAGCTTTGATTTGGTATGTTATGAAGTAGGGTGTGTTATCGTTATAGTTGATGCTATGAATTGTTACTTTAACTGTAGATTGAGATGTTAATTAGTTAGCTTGATTAGCTATGACTAAATTGATAGTTTGGTACTGTGATTAAGAGCTAATGGAAGAAACTATTCAGTTAGTTGATCGAGATATAAAGTTGATGCAGGATTAGGATTTGATCATAATATTAGAATTGACAGTATGATTGGATCGTATATGATTTTGTTTGTAGGATGTTGATGTCAAGACCTTGATTCAAGATAGGTTAATGGACGTGAAGACTATTGACATAGTCTACATAGCAGGTGGGTAATTCCTACCCTGGTCAGGTAGTTTAATGCATACAGATTTAGATGCATGATCATCTTATATGATCATGTTACCTTGACTCCATTCTTATTTATCGTATGCTTGATACTTTACCGTTGGCTGTTAACTCCATTGCTGCTATCATGTCTGATTTTATCATGATTAGGAGTTATATATATATAGGTGATGTAAGTAACCTAGAATTTATTTAGTTAAGTGCAAATAGTAAAGTCTGGATGACAACCTGACTGTAAATTGGGCAGAAAGGTCATCCGTAGGTAGTTAATGTCTTGAACCTAGGGTTAATTCTAGTAACCTTAGATTGCATGTTTACTACCGACCATGTATTATGTAAATGGTCAGGGGAATGATACTTAGTGTGTCGCTATGAACCGGTGGTCCTAGCTTGTTATAATCAGATGAGTACGACTCTCTACAGGATAGAGAGTGCTTCCATCAGTTGAGTACGACTCTCTACAGGATAGAGAGTGTGTCGATCATTTAAGTATGACTCTCTACAGGATAGAGAGTGCGTCCATCAGTTGAATACGACTCTCTATAGGATAGAGAATATGTCGATTAGATTGGTATGACTCTCTACAGGATAGAGAGTGTTATGATCAGTTGAGTATGACTCTCTGCAGGATAGAGAGTGCGTTGATATGATTAGTATGACTTTTTGTAGAATAGAGAGTCTATGGTGGATGTCCGTATGTGAGACATTGCATTCATGTCATTTGCATTCACACTGGCGACCAGGTCTCCCTTGTGGTTGAGAGGGTCGCCAGTCATCCTGCCTCCACGGTTACTCATAGGAGGAGTAATCGGTGTGAGGGCAGAGCATTGTGGTGTCGCACTCTACCACTATAGACGGTGGTAGTTGGATTTGCGTGTCGTAGTCCTGCGTGTGTGACACTCGACCACTCATGGGTAGTGACTGTTGGAGTGGCCAACAGTAGGGACCCCCATCGTGTAGCTTGCTCTTTATGCTTATATGATACTCGATCATACTGCTCACTCGGCCACTCGAGAGTAGTGGTTGGTGTTGAGTTGGGATAGTTATCATGCTCGAGCCACCAAGGCCACACTGGGGTCATGGTAGCTTTAGGGTGAGCTGACATGACCATGCATGCTGCATTGCCGACTTATGACATTTTTGCATATTGCCATATATATACATATATGCATGTATATATATATATGGATGATTGTGATTAGTATACATATATAGATGCAGTCTATATATATATGCTTATTGTGATGCTGCATTTGTATGTACTATGCTTGTTGCATTTGTTGTACATATTCATACATGCTATTGCATTTTGTGTATGGTAGTAGGCCGGTACTTGTATACTTGTTGGTTATTCACTGTGATACCCTCGACCCATATCAGGATGTAGTGTGAGTTAGTATTATTCCTTATACCTTATGTTGTAGATATATGCCCAGGTTGGATGATGATAGAGTAGCTGACTGTCAGTTATGTCAACATCGTTTGTTGTTCAGTTTACTTAGTGTATGCATGCATGTATACTTGTTATGCTGATGTATACCTATTGTACGAGTATATTAAACTGTTGAATGACATGTAAAATGGATACATATATTTACATGTTTTTCTATTACCTGCTGAGTTTTACTCACCACCACCACGGACCCTGGGTTTTTTCTGTCGCCCAGGTAACAGGTAGCTGACTTCGTGATGGACTTGGAGCACTGCTGGCTGACATCGTCTCATCTCAACTCCGAGAGTCCGGATTTTTGGTGTTTTCATTGGTGTTCCGATATGGATTTGGGTTAGGTGATGTTTTGTAGTGATTGGACATTGTGAATGTTGTACCTTTCTTTTTTCCGGTTTTGTTATGGTGTTCTGAGTTGGTGTTAGTCATATTGGTATGCATGTGTGTAGTTTGTGATGTTGTGTTTTATGTTTCCACTGTGTATTTATTGTAGTTAGTTTGTTTACATATTTATTTGTTGTTGTTGTTGTTGTGGCCTACGAGCCTTGTATTAACACGAGATGTTACCACGTACAGGGGAGATGTCGTCCATTTGATTTTCGGACCGGCATACTCTCAGGGCATGACAACTTTAGTGGTATCAGAGCCCTAGGTTCTGCGATGCCTTACAATGTGATTTTTATTTTGAGTCTTGGATTCTCGGGAGTCGATTTATTCGGTTTTGGTTTTCTGAGATGAGATGGACAGTGGCCTGAGCTCCAAGCAGCACGAGGTAAGAATCCCTGATAACTTATATTTAGTTAGATGTTTATCTAAACTTGATCAGTAGGTGTATACAGTATAGTTATGACACCTGTGCAGACTTGTAGTAGGGGTCATCCACCGAGGCGACCAACTGGAGTGACCTTTAGGGTTTATACTCTCGGTTTTAGTTGACTATGCTTTTAATGTTAATAACAGGGAATAACCTGTAGTATGTTGGTTATTATTCGTAATCGTGGTATTAGTTGACCACAGAAATGACCTGTTGAGTCGGTGAGTCTTGAACTTGTGTCAAAAAGGTGATTTACCTTTGAGAGCCAACTGATACCGAGTCGGAAAATAGGGGTCAAGTCGTCATTTATTATGGAAATCGGAGACTACAATCTTAGAGATTTTCACTAATGGTACTAGTCAGATCATTACCTAATGGGTAATGGATAAGACAAGTAGGCTATTGTTGATGCAGATAGCGGAAGGCTAGTTTACGGTGTTTCATAGGGATTTTTATCCCTGAGTTGTGTGTACTGGGTTGTATAACTTTGAAGGTACTTTTGAGTACTTAACTTGGGTTATACAGAGAAAGTAGAGTTATTTGCATACCATTATCGGGATCTAGCCGGTATTCGGTGGTAAATGCAAAAATAACATACGGGGAATGATATATCACTTGATCATGGTTTAGTGATGTTGAAGGAGAGTATTTCCCCGCGTCACTTTTAGTGACACCTTGTAGGGAATTCGTGAGCTTCAAGTAGGGTGATCGTCGGTAGTGGAAATACCATGCAAAGTCGTTAGATTTGCAGAGTTACGCTCACCTAATAGCTCAAGAAGATGGTATGGAAGTGAAATAGGAATTAATGTGGAGGATTGATTAGGCTAATTATATAACTAGATCAATTTAGTTGATCGGGATATGAAGATCGATAAGCAGACATTGCAAGTCAGATGTTGGAATGAGAAGTTTCTGAATGTCGGACAAAAGGAGCAAGATCGGAGTCATAGGCCTAGAGCTATTTTCCGATTATAGAAGACCAACCGCAGATCATCAGGATGTTCTCGTGCACATCAGCGAAATCAGAACAAAGACACCAAAGGGATTATGTGCGTGCAGTGCGGATGCGAAGTCAGATTATTTGTTGGATAAGTTCGTCTGTTGCTATTGTAAGCAACTAGTACATTTGAGGAGCTATACTTGAAGACTCAGTTGAAGACTATCGATGGTATTCTAGGTGGATGATGCACCGTCTCGACAGGAGAGATCAACACCGAAGATTGGGTTATCTCATCAGCAACAACCTACTACCTCAGGCATGGTTGGAGTTCCTTAATACTACCCTTCAGCGGAGATCAGCACAGAAGCAGCATCAGCAGAAGATATTGTAGAAGACTTAGCAGACAACAATAATAGTTACCCCTGATGTGGATTGACTTTGTACATAGGATAGAGTATACGACGATGGTCGTATCTATTCGGTAATCTTCAGTTGCAGCTCGTAGGATTAAGTGATAGGATCGGATGATCTAGGAAAAATCCCTGGATCATTCATCGTAGAAATGCAATCGCTTTGTCGCGAACTATTGGATCTGATCTGGTTCTCTTCGGAGAAAGGTCGAGACCTGCGGGGAGCCTTTGGATTGGATCGACAGATAATGGATTGTTCAGGGTATTACTTTAGTTTACCCTCAAGGTTAATATATTGAGAGATACTTGTAGTTTACGGGTATCTTAGTCTAGAACATTCTTTGTTTGGATTAGAAGGGTTCCTATACATCGACTTGTGGGTCGGTGGTATCTCTACCGTCAGGTGAGATGTGTACCGACAATTTAGAAGTTAAGGGATGCCCTTAGACTTGAATAGACATATCCTTACGGATGATCAAATTGTTGGTAGTATGGTATGATATGCTCTCGGATGTGCATATAATCTGAGAGTATTCGGATGTAGTTTCGGATGAACTCCAAGGCTTGCCGTAGTATAGGCAAGTGGAGTAGGCGATCGAAATGATTGCAGAAATAGTTTTGGTATCGAAGATCACATATCGAGTGATAGTTTTGTTGGTATCAGTGTTGCTAAACACTATAGAAATTGAAAGAATGTAAGATGTGATTATAAGAGATGTTGGAAGGGATATTTATTTGTCCCAGTATTTCTCTTTGAGAAGATCCGGAACTCTTTGTTGAAAAAGAGATGAACCTTTGAGATTATGCATCGATTATCGATGATGAATATAATAGTTGTTGTAAATGAATATCCTTCGTTGTGGATAAATGATCTATTTAGATCAGATAAGGACACCTGTGTATACTCTAGAGTTGGTTTACGACTGGAGTATTGATATCGTAGTGACATGATGTCATACAATTATCATTGTCGTTGTGATGATTGATATATCATCAACTTAGAGTAAATAGGATGCAGGTGTATGAAGGACGACATCTCATACTTAGTATGAATTTACAAGCTGTTGTTAATGATATTAGATGTATTTAACGATTTAGTCGTCCATGAATTTGAGAATCGTGTATCCTGGACATGATTGGATCAGTTTGTGGTTGTTGGAGTTGCGTAACCTGGCCACTGTTGATTGTGGTAGTTGGAGTTGCGCACTCGACCACCGTAGATGGTAGTTTGCCTTGTATGGTTTGGTTAGTACCGTAGATGTGGATAGAATGTCTTAGCATTACTATACCACAGACTTGTTTGACAAAGGTAATGTTGGAAATCATTTAGTCGGAAGCTGGTAAAACCAGTTTACAGGACATAGATGGCGGTTAACTTTTACGCAAGTATTAGTTAATCCTTCCGGAGTGGATAAAAAGGAGGTTGTATGCGGATGCATCGTTTCAGGGATCGGAGCGATTCCGATGCAGTTGAATGAGGCGTACCTTATGTTTAAGACAGTTAAGAAGCTACGAGATAGGTTGTCATATACATGACGTGACTTTAGTAGTTATTATTTGGATTTGTAGTGATATGGAGCAGAAGTGCTCATGGAGTTTTGACTAGCTACTGGATAGCTACTATAGAGTTGCTGGTACGCAAATAGTTGTAACAAGTGAGATTGATCGCTATAGTCTTCCATGCACTTACAGAGTGTGTGGTAGAGTGGATTTTGAATGGTTGATGGACTCCTCTTTCGAGAAAATAATTCCCCGTCTCTGATAAGGATAGTGGGTTCCGGAGTTGCGATGTTTAGGAAGAGTTGCTACAGAAAGCACATTATTCAAGATGGGCTATATACCTTGGTGGTACTCAGATGTACCGAGAGTTGAAACGTTTATACTGGTGGAATGGTATAAAGAGAGTTATATAGTAGATTTTGCTGCTCGATGTTTAGTATGCCAGCAGGTGAAGGCTGAACATCAGAAACTCGCTGGATTGCTCTGGAAAATTCCAATTCCGGAATGGAAGTGAGAGCATATCACGATTGATTGCATTACGGGATTGCCTAGAACCCATAAAGGACGTGATGTGATTTGGGTGATTGTGGATGGACTGACCAAATCAGCTCATTTCCTTCATATTCGTGGGTCGTACTCATTGGACCATCCGACAGCGTTGTATTACTGAAAGATTATCAAATTGCGTGGGATACTTTTAAGTACCATATAGGATAGAGATTCGTGATTTACCTTGCGATTTTGGCAGTCTGCACCAGACCATGGGCACAGAGCTTCGACTTAGTGCAATGTTTCATCCGCAAACAGATGAACAGTCTGAGTGTATCATTTAGATGTTGGAGGATCTATTCAGATCTTGTGTTGTGGATTATGGAGGTGTAACTTATCGGTTGGCTTTACCTCCGACACTTGCGGGTGTTCACAACGTAATTCATGTTTCTATGCTGGGGAAATACATGTCGCGATCTGACCATGTTCTAAAAGAGGTTCCGATTCTATCTCAATCTTATGCGACTTACGAGGAGATTTCAGTGCGTATTCCTAGTCGCAACGAGCGTCAGTTGCAGAACAAAACCATTCGACTCATAAAGGTTGGATGGCAGCATCATATTGATGATGAGGCTACTTGGGAGCTGGAAGACATTATCCGAGCTCAATAGTCTCATCTGTTCAATTGAGGAAGGTATGTGGTCCTTTCGGAAACTTGCTTGAAGTAATTTTGCATGTTAGTACGAAATTTGGGGACCAAATTTTTATTATTGGGGAAGAATATAAAATACCAGAAAAAAAAATAAAAAAATAAAATAATGCTTGTTAATTAGAAAAATACCCTATAGAATTTTCAAAGAATTTTTAGAAATTTTTCTGGATTTAAACAGAAGTTTTATGGATGTTTCATGGGGATAAAGCGAACAGGCTTTTGTAAAGCCTGTTTAGACCATTTTCTAATGTATTAAATGGTTTAATTAATCGATTCCTTCTATTTTTTTTCATCGATTTTCCTTTTCACCACGCGACCTTCTCCTTTCTCCCGATCGCTCGTTCCTCCTCTTCCCATTCGCGATCTTTCCTCTTCCCTGCCCAAACGTCTCCGCCTCCACATCGCTCGTCGCTCCACTTGCCGCCGCTGCGCCATTCGCCGCTACCGCTTCACTCGCTACCGTTGCCCTAGCGTCGACTCCTCGAGTTGATCTGCTACCACCGCACGCCACCGAGCCATAGCTACTGCCGCCGGTGTCAATCTTCGTCCGATCCAGCCGATCTCCGTCGCCTCTTCTCCCCTCTGCTTTGACGCCACAGCTCCACTTCCGACGTCGATCTCGATCTACTGTCACCTTGGATCGCTCCAAGATTGGCTTCGTCGGCACTGTTGCCCTCTTGTCAGCCTCTAGTTTTCACATCCCGGTCGATTCCCCTTCGCCAGTGACGATCTGCATCACGTGCGCTCTGCCCTAGTTGTGTCGTCGGATTTCCTTATCGTGCTCTGTCGATTTAGACGGTAGCGAGCTCCGACAATCTTCCCTTTCCCACTGGTCGCCACTGTCTGCCTCTGTCGACAGTTGAAGTCGCCGATCTCCTTCCTTGGTTCGGGTTGTCATGGTTAAGGATACAATTGTGCGTTGATGGGCTCTGGTGAGCACCTTGTTATTGTGGGATAAAAATTCCTCCATCTTTTGTTTGTTGGATAGTTGATTTTAGGAGTAAGGAGTTGTATTGAGAGATTTGAGATATATGTTGTGTTTACAGGTTGTTTGGTGGGGTTGATAAGCTGCGGTGGTGATCAGAAATTTGTTAGAGAAATTGGATATGATTTAACAGGGCAAGGATAGATTAAAGGTATGGATGAATATCGGTCTGGCCGATGCTCTATTTGTGCTTGTGAGGAAGCTGTGAATCATTGTGAGGTAAGCTTTGATTTGGTATGTTATGAAGTAGGGTGTGTTATCGTTATAGTTGATGCTATGAATCGTTACTTTAACTGTAGATTGAGATGTTAATTAGTTAGCTTGATTAGCTATGATTAAATTGATAGTTTGGTACTGTGATTAAGAGCTAATGGAAGAAACTATTCAGTTAGTTGATCGAGATATAAAGTTGATGCATGATTAGGATTTGATCCTATTAGAATTGACAGTATGATTGGATCGTATATGATTTTGTTTGTAGGATGTTGATGTCAGGACCTTGATTCAAGATAGGTTAATGGACGTGAAGACTATTGACATAGTCTACATAGCAGGTGGGTAATTCCTACCCTGGTCAGGTAGTTTAATGCATACAGATTTAGATGCATGATTATCTTATATGATCATATTACCTTGACTCCTTTTTTATTTATCGTATGCTTGATACTTTACCGTTGGCTGTTAACTCTATTGCTGCTATCATGTCTGATTTTATCATGATTAGGAGTTATATATATATAGGTGATGTAAGTAACCTAGAATTTATTTAGTTAAGTGCAAATAGTAAAGTCCGGATAACAACCTGACTATAAATTGGGCAGAAAGGTCATCCGTAGATAGTTAATGTCTTGAATCTAGGGTTAATTCTAGTAACCTTAGGTTGCATGTTTACTACCGACCATGTATTATGTAAATGGTCAGGGGAATGATACTTAGTGTTGTTAGTGCTTATAAGCTCCACATATCTCCACAATGGCATGATATTGTCCACTTTGGGTCTAAGCCCTCATGGTTTTATTTTTGGGCTTTACCCAAAAGGCCTCATACCAATGGAGATATCTTTTTTCTTATAAGCACATGATCTTTTCCATGTCTTACCAATGTGGGACTTTGATTGTATTCCCCATACTCCCAACAATCCCCCCCTCAAACGAAGGACCACATTGGGCCCCCCCTCAAGCCTATCCCTCCTCGAAGGATTTTCTCTGCTTGATGTCCGATCTTCAACCCACCAGGACTTCCTGTCAGTTGTTCGGTCCCCCCGACCCAACTAGACTTCCTTCCTGATGTCTGGTTCTCTTGATCTGGACGTGGGAGCTCAACTTCCTTCGTTCGAGGTTCATGGCTTGACATGGACCATGGCTCTGATACCAATTGTTAGTGCTTATAAGCTCCACATATTTCCACAATGGCATGATATTGTCCACTTTGGGTCTAAGCCCTCATGGTTTTATTTTTGGGCTTTTACCCAAAAGGCCTCATACCAATGGAGATATCTTTTTTCTTATAAGCACATGATCTTTTTCATGTCTTACCAATGTGGGACTTTGATTGTATTCCCCATACTCCCAACAAGTGTGTCGCTACGAATCGATGGTCCTAGCTTGTTATAATCAGATGAGTACGACTCTCTACAGGATAGAGAGTGTGTCCATCAGTTGAGTACGACTCTCTACAGGATAGAGAGTGAGACAATCATTTAAGTACAACTCTCTACAGGATAGAGAGTGCGTCCATCAGTTAAGTATGACTTTCTGTAGGATAGAGAGTGCGTTGATTAGATTGGTATGACTCTCTACAAGATAGAGAGTGTTATGATCAATTGAGTACGACTCTCTGCAGGATAGAGAGTGCGTTGATCTGATTAGTATGACTTTCTGTAGAATAGAGAGTCTATGGTGGATGTCTGTATGTGAGACATTGCATTCATGTCATTTGCATGCACGTTGGCAACCAGGTCTCCCTTGTGGTTGAGAGGGTCGCCAGTCATCCTGCCTCCACGGTTACTCATAGGAGGAGTAACCGGTGTGAGGGCAGAGCATTGTGGTGCCACACTCTACCACTATAGATGGTGGTAGTTGGATTTGTGTGTCGTAGTCCTGCGTGTGTGGCACTCGACCACTCATGGGTAGTGACTGTCGGAGTGGCCAACAGTAGGGACTCCCATCATGTAGCTTGCTTTTTATGCTTATATGCTACTCGATCATACTGCCCACTCGGCCACTCGAGAGTAGTGGTTGGTGTTGAGTTGGGACAGTTGTCATGCTCGAGCCACCGAGGCCACACTGGGGTCGTGGTAGCTTTAGGGTGAGCTGACATAACCATGCATGCTGCATTGCCGACTTATGACATTTTTGCATATTGTCATATATATACATATATGCATGTATATATATATATATGGATGATTGTGATTAGTATACATATATAGATGTAGTCTATATATATATATATATGCTTATTGTGATGTTGCATTTGTATGTACTATGCTTGTCGTATTTGTTTGTACATATTCATACATGCTATTGCATTTTGTGTATGGTAGTAGGCCGGTACTTGTATACTTGTTGGTTATTCACTATGATACCCTCGACCCATATCAGGATGTAGTGTGAGTTAGTATTATTCCTTATATCTTATGTTGTGGATATATGCCCAGGTTGGATGAGGATAGAGTAGCTGACTGTCAGGTATGTCAACATCGTTTGTTGTTCAGTTTACTTAGTGTATGCATGCATGTATACTTGTTATGCTGATGTATACCTATTGTACGAGTAGATTAAATTGTTGAATGACATGTAAAATGGATACATATATTTACATGTTTTCCTATTACCTTCTGAGTTTTACTCACCACCATCACGGACCCTGGATTTTTTCTATCGCCCAGGTAACAGGTAGCTGACTTTTTGATGGACTTGGAGCACCGCAGGCTGGCATCGTCTCATCTCAACTCCGAGAGTCCGGATTTTTGGTGTTTTCATTGGTGTTCTGATATGGATTTGGGTTAGGTGTTGTTTTGTAGTGATTGGACATTGTGAATGTTGTACCTTTCTTTTTTCCGATTTTGTTATGGTGTTCTGAGTTGGTGTTAGTCATACCGGTATGCATGTGTGTAGTTTGTGATGTTGTGTTTTATGTTTTCGCTGTATATTTGTTATAGTTAGTTTGTTTACATATTTATTTGTTGTTGTTGTTGTGCCCTACGAGCCTTGTATTAACACGAAATGTTGTCACGTACAGGGGAGATGTCGTCCGTCTGATTTTCGGACCGGCATACTCTCGGGACGTGACATTATACAAATGATTGAGTAATATTGACCATGTAGTTAGATCTTTATATATTATCATGGAGTATAGAAATATAGAATCTTTCATGTACTTCAATCCTTAAAAGTTCAATTCAATGTTAATGATGTTTTGAAATTATGTAGACTTGATAACTAACCTATTTCGAGGTGGAGTTGGTTCTTTCAAAGATCCTCACCAACGACACGCCGATATGGTTTTTTCCCTTCAAATTATCAATTTATCTAATGGATTGTGCTTAGGTTTTTGATTTATGAGATGTCTAGTTATTTTCTATGTTTGAAAGTTGTAATTTGTTGGTTTTTGCTCCTCAAATATGTTTCCCTTAGGATTCTTTATCATTGTGTCGGACCTTTTGGCTATTGATCTTGAGTTGTGGTGATGCAACTATGATCTTTCTTAGGAAAATATTGCCTTAAGATGTGCTTGCATTGCTGTTTTATTTCTTTTAGTCCTATTACTATCCTTGTGATTATTTTCTTTGTCTCGATGTTCTATTTTTATTAACAATACTACTAATAAGGTTCTCCTCTACTATGTTTCTACTTTTTCACCTTGTTTTTCTTAATTTGTTTTGCTTTCTTTTTCTACTTTTACTTTGTCTTCATTTTTATGTCATCGATGTGTTATATAAAAGTGGAGCCTTGATGCAACGATAAAGTTGTTGTGTGTTCTAGAGGTCATGAGTTCGAGTCGTGAAAAAAATTTCTTGCAAAGTAGGATAAGACTGTGTACAATACACTCTTCTCCAGAGCCTCGTATCAGTGAGAACTTTGTGCACCAAGCTATCTTTTTTATTCGTGTGATATAATTTTTATTTATATAATTATTATGATTGCTATTATTATTCAATATTTTTTCTTTTATTCTTTCTCTTTGTTCTTTGTAATTATTACATCCTTGTGCTTTCTCTCATTTTTCTTTTCTTATTTTTTTCCCTCTTCTTTTGGGTTCTTTTATTCTTATTGATATTTGTTTTTCTTATATGGTTCTCCATTTCTTACTTTTTTTCTAAAATTTTTTTTTGCTTCTTTACCTTTTTTTTTTTTTTCCATCTATTGCTTTTGTTTTCTTCATTCTTCAGCCTTTCAATTTTAGTTTTTTTTTTCGGTGTTCGTGTTAGTATTCTTTATTTTCTTATCATTATCTTTCTTTAATTAATCTTTTCTTTCTACTTAACTTTTATTCTTTTCCTTCAAGTTCTCATTGTTTGATTGTTTTTTATCCTTGCTTGTTCCCTTATTCTTTTGTCAATCTAGTACCTTGGTTTTTATTCTCTTATTCTTTTTAAACTTCCTACTATTTACTTGTAGCTTGTTCTCCTTTTTTATTCATTATCTATATATTGCACTTTATGTTTGTTGTCTTTCTATTAGTTCAATACCTCACTTTTATCTTCTTTCTACTTGGCTGACCCTCTTCTTATTGTTCATGCTTGATAGTATTTTCTTATTCTTCTTATCTTTCGACTCTTATTTTTTCTTCTTATGTTGTGTTCAATCTTACTATGTCATCTTTTTCATCTAGTTCCTCTTTTTTTAGTGCTATTCATTAATTTATATAATTTTGGTATCTCCGACCATTATGTAAATGATCATGTTGAATTTGCTATGTACTTCAGTTTGTTATAGTATTTAAAATCGTGTAGAATTTCATTAGTTGTTATAGATTGCGTATAATATTAATCATAATGTAGTACATTAATTGAAAAATATCACGTTATTATCAATACAAATGTATATATGATGATGGAGCAATCTTGTTAAATGCCTTCTCAGATCATCATATATACGATCATACTGTAAAATACCAGAAAAAAAAAATGTGTGTTTGGCGATACCTGGTTAGGGATACACTTAGACCTAACCTAGATCTAAATGGGTTGGGTTTAATTAATGGAGCTTAGGGTTAAATTAACCTAGGCTTAATTGAACTTTTGGGTTAATGGATTGTAGGATTAAACCCAAACCCACTAACCCTAAAACCCGACCCGTAAACCCATTTAAAACCATCGCCGTTCCTTCTTCCATTTTCCGCCGACACCATCTCCTCAATCGAGCATTTCGCGCAGTAACTCGTCGCCGACTCCGCCGTCGGCGCCGCCCTACCCAAGCCTCGTCTCCTCTTCTTCCTCACGCACGACGGCACTCTCACCTCCTCACCGCACGCACGCGAGCGACCCTTCTCCCTCACAGCATCTTTCCTCTCGCGACCTCGCTGACTTCTGCCGTCCCAGATCCTGTCGGGTTCTTTGCGCGAGGGGACGGCGAGAACTCTGCCGCGGCTGAACGCCGGATACAGCAGGCTTGAGGGATTTGGGATTTTGGGATTTTGGGAAGAGCACTGGTAAATTCCCCCTCTTCTCAATCGGTGAACAGAGGTTAAAGGGAGGTGGTCGTCGGTGAGCAGAGCCGTCGACTGGGGTTTCTCACTGCCGATCAGTGCCGGAGCAAATTAGGGCAACCTCTCCTTTCTGATCGGTAAGTGTCTTCTTCTCTGATCTCGGATGGGATCCATCTTCGACTGAAAATCCTTCCTCCCGTGCAGCTCACAAACCAGTGGTGTTAGGGCAGCAACAAATTTCGGACGGATTGAGCAAAGTGGGAGGAGTACCATCGGCAAGCACTGGTATATCTTGAGTTTTCTTTCCTTCCCTGCTGTCCAGTTGATTTATTGTTGTCGATGGTGCCTACCGGAGTAGTGGATGGGCGGCTGTGAGCATGGATCCTGCGCGTGGTCGGTGGAGATGGCTGAGGATGGAGTTTTGGTCTGTTAAATGGTTGTGATGTGCTGTGGGAGTTGCTCGGCTGGGGTTTTATCTGTGTTGGGTGTGTTGTGCGAGTTCTGTGGAGATGGGGAGAGGCTGTGAAACTGTGGCGATGGTGTTAGAGTGGCTATGAATCATGGTAAATTGGAGAAAGTGTGAGCTATGGGGGTTGTGGTGGATTGATGAAGGAAGGAGTATATAGATTGTAGGTTGTAAAATTGGGGTGTTGCGAAGAGCGGGATGTTCACGTTCGTGTGAATAAGTGGGAGTCCAAGAGAAGGAACTAAGTTGGTGTGATTTGACCATGAGTGATTTGGGGGTTTTCCTAATTCGATAAGGGATACGAATATATGGATAATATAGTAGCTAATTCGTATTATTGATATATGCTCCCACTGAATGATAATTGATGATATTTGCAGGACGTGGATACGAGGCTGGTCCGCGGACGTGAGGACTCTATTACCACGCGCATTGACAGTAGGTAGGTAATTTTCCTACCGGTCGGGTAGATGTAATGATTTTCAGATTTAGACATAGATATGAATCTTAGGTGTTCATATTACCTTGATCATGCTCTGTTTATCGTTTGCTTGAACGTACCGTTGATATATATGTGTGCTCGTTTATTGATAACACATGTTCCCTAGCATGATTTAGAAGTTACAGATGTAAGTAGGTCTAACTGTTTAGTAGGGTGTAGATGTTCGAGTACGGAGGATGACCTAAATTATAAATTTGGTAAAAAGGTCCTCTGTAGATAAGTATGACCCTAAATGTAGGACTCGTTCCATACCTATATGTTGCATATTTATTTACCAACCACGGGTTGTGTAAATAGTCAGGTGAGTCATGGACAGTGTGTCGCTACAGACCGATGGTCCTAGCTTGTCAGGATCAGATGAGTATGACTCTCTACAGGGTAGAGAGTGTACTGATCAATTGGGTGTGACTCTTTGTTGAACAAAGAGTCTAGGGTAGATGTTCTGTATGTGAGATAGTACCCTCATGTCATTGCATGTATACTGACGACATCGTCTCCCCTTGAGGTTGAGAGAGAGTCGTCAGTCATCCTGCCTCCCAGGTTACTTCCAGAGGAGTAACTGGTGTGAGGGCATAGCATTTGTTGTGCCGCACTCTACCATTATTGACGATGGTAATTGGAGTTGCGTGCAGTTGTCCTGGGTGCGTGGTACTCGACCACTCATTAGTAGTGTTAGTCGGAGTGACCAGCAGTAGGGACCCCGTGTAGCATGTGAGCTACTACGCTCATATGCTACTTGATCATACTACCCAACTCGGTCACTCGAGAGTGGTGGCGGTTGGAGTCGGGATAGTTGTCATGTCGTGCCACCTAGGCCACACTGGGGTCGTGGTAGCGAGTAGGGGTGAGCAGGTATGACCATGCATGTTGCATTGCCGTATCATACGGTGTTTTGCATATGATTATATATATATACATACCTGCTTGTATATATATATGGATGATGGTGATTAGTATACATACAGATACAGTCTATATGTATACTCACTTTGATGATGCATTTGTATGTATTATGCTTGTTGCATTTGTTTGTACATACTCATACATGCTATTGCATATTCCTATATGGTAGTAGGTTGATATTTGTATACCTATCGGATATTCACAGTGATACCCTTGACTTAGGTTAGGATACTGTGTTAGTACTATACTGTTATACCCTATGATGTGATTATATGCCCAGGTTGGATCAGGATAGAGTAGCTGACTGTCAGGTATGTCAGCATCGTTGATGTTCAGTTTTATTTAGTATATGCATGCATATCTATTGTTATGCTGATGTATACATGTTGTACAAGTAGATTAAATTGTTGAATGACATGTAATATTGATATATATATTTACATGTTTTCTCTGATTACCTGCTGAGTTTTACTCACCACCTCCCCACAGGTTTTTACATGCGCCCAAATGTGCAGTGTGCGACTTCGTGACGACTTGGAGCTGCGCCGACCGATCCATCCCATCTCCGTTTTCTGAGTCTTCCGAGGAGTTCGTTTTTCTTATGGCTTGGACTTGTTTATTGTGTTTTGGATTTTGGTCCTATGTCATGGACCTTAGTTTTATATTTAGACTTCGTTTTTATGTTGTGGATGTTATTTTGGTGTTGATGTTTTTGTACGGTTTTAGTGCTATGGTCTTGTCAGGTGGAGTACACCTGTATGTGATATTTTGTTATGTATGTTGTGGGTATGCGCACTTTATTTCCGCTGCTATTATTTGATATATATATACTGTTGTTGTTGTGGGTCTACGGGTCTTGTATTAATCCGAAATGTTGTCATGTACAGGGAAGATGCCGTCCGTTTAATTTTCGATTCGACATACTCTCGGGGCGTGACACATACTATCTTGTAGCATTTTTCATGTATATGATCATACGATCATCAACTGAGAACGAGATTACTTCGACATCTTTGGCACGTGGTGGAATGGAAAAGGAGAGATGGAGAAGACGGTAGAAGAAAATGAGTAACAAATAGGCGGTAATGGTGTCTAGTGTGGCTAGCAAGTGGAGTAGGCAAGCTGCTATTTACCTTGGCCTATCCACCATGTACAATCTTGCATTTTGTATTCAGAGTACTCTCAAAGGATTCACTACTGATAGAGCCACAGTGTTGAGAAGAAAACACTTCTGTACCCTCTAAATTTGATATTAGAGCTATACCACTCTTGAAGGATGGACCGCCAATAAAGCCACTTTAAAAATTACATATGACAATGCAAGAGGGATTCAATGCCGTACAACTTTTTATTTTGATGAGATAAATTTTTCTTTAGAAAACTTGTATGGAATATTTACTTATAGAGTTCGAGAATTAGATCGCCATCAAGAAGGGGTTCGAGTTAGGAGTCCCATTGACTTTGACAAGTGGAAGGCGAAATGACAAATGAAGGATAAGCAAACACCAAAGCCGTTCTCACACTTAAATGTGGACTTTCACTGGAGCAAATGAGTAAAGTCGGATTATTTGGAAGTGCAAAAAGATTACGGGAACAACTAATTGAATTATATAATAGGTACACATGATTCTAGAATAACTAAAGGTAATTTACTAGCAAGTCAATTGTAGAACATCCAAATAAAGGATGGGGAATTGATTAGCCAAATGCACTACCAATTTAACGAAGTCATCAATGGATTACATGCCATTGGAGAACATATTGAAAATCATGTCTTAATAAGTGACTTAATGAGGTAAACTCTAAAAGCCTTTTGGCATATATGGTAGATGTTTACAAAGTGTCATGGGAATTTTTCTCTTGTTAAATTAATTAATTAATTTGTGAAATGAAACTTAACTTTTATTGCTTATAAAAAGAAACACGAAAAAGGAGGATAACACCTCTAAATCAAATGAGAATTTGAAAGTGAGAACGACTCAACGAATGTGATGGCACACTTCTTCAAGAAGATGAAGAGGAGAAACAAGCACATCAACAAGAAAGATGTTAGAATTCTTTGAGTGCAATAAAAAATGACACAACAAAAGTGAGTGACCGGAGAAAAATAAATAAAAAGAAAAATGTAAGAAGATGAAAGCATTAAAGGTGACATGAGATAACTCCTCCTCCTCATCATCATTTATTTGCTTATAAATGACAACCTATTCTATTTGCTTATAACTTTGATGAACGTCAAACAACTGGATTACACATTTTATTTGCTTCTATTTGTCAAATTGAGATATTCATTTGCTTACGAGAGTTGTATCTACCAATACTAGGAATGAAATTGTACTAAGCAATGATTAGTATAAGATGTCTAGTGATATGGTAAATTCCCATATTACATGCATTAATTCAAATTTCTTCATCACATCTACTTTAGATACATTCTTATCAATCGTATCACCTTTATTTGGCTATTTTGTTAGGAAGATTGATTATTTAATTTTTCAACGTATTTAAACGAAGTGTAATTTTTAAATTGAAAGATATACTAATTTGCTAGAAGAAGTTTAAGCATTCGTCTTAGCATGTTGATTTTGCTACAAATTTTGCCGAATCGTCCTTCCCATTATTGTTTGACACAACATTATTTCAATGAAGGCATGGACTTTATTCTCTTCATGCAATAAATTGAGATATTGCATATTCATTGAAAAAAATGATAAAAAAGAAATATCTCAAAATTAAAGTACAAAATGAGAAACACCGTGTATTGATTTCTTTTTCATTGGATAAGACGTATAAAAAAGTAAAAATAATGAAGATACACTACTAGACAGATTTATCGAAGCAATTGTTCCCTATGCTTGGAAATGATGACCTAGGAAAAAAAGTCAGTGGGGGAAAATAATGTAGATAAACATAAATTTAAAATAAATTTTAGACCAGTACATCAACGATAAAAAGAAGGAAATATGAAATATTCAAAATTACATTTTAATAAATATTCAGCAAACTGCTCACTGTTTAATTGAATTGAAATTAAATAGATCAGCTAGTTGAAGCTTATCTAAGGTCTTTTTGAAAACTATAAAATATAGAGTGGCACAGGGAGCCCATCCAAGAACTAGAAAGCTCATTCCACTATTCAAATTGTCCTTAATTTCATTTTATAGATTTCATTATTTGAGCCTAAGGTCTCGCCTTTAAGTTCTATTTTTTTCAATACAAGTTTTACTTTTGCTTTACTATTTTTTTATTTTATTTTAAAGGCTTTGTTCAATGTTTTACTACCTTGGATAAGGGGAAAATATAATGGTTTTTCGAGAGGTGACTCAGGAGTCTATACGCCATGAAGTATCAACCTAGTGAGGTTTGTGAAAGAAACAAAACTAAATTAAAATTAAATAATAAAATTTTGAACTATTTCACTTTTTCAAAGGGAAAAATACAAGAAAGAATGTCATAATCAAATTCTTTATTAAATGGTCATGAACAAATTTCAAACAAAATCACATAAAATATAATATATATTTATTTAAAAAAAATATCATTAACAATGAAAGCCTCTTGGATATCTAAATCTTAAATTGCTCTAACGTTGTAGAATTTGAAAGCAAAACATGACTAGAGAAAGTCTCATTTATTTGTTCTTCAATTCAGCTTTGTTCTTGCAAAAGTTAAATAGATTACTAGTGTAAATCATTATGAAACAAAAGAAATATGCATAAAACTAAAAATTAAATTTTAATTTTTAACAAACATATTTAACCCTGAATACCAAAGTTATTAAATTAAGTCACAAATATAATCAGGAGAGAAAAAGATGATGTTAGAAATCTAATTAATTATTAAGTAAATAATTAATTAGAATAAAAGTTGATTGTTAGTATTAATGATTCAATTAAATAAGTATGGAATTGGTATGACAATATACGATATTGAAATCGGATTATTCTAGTCAAAGATCGAAATTTCAACGTGACTCAAAATTTTAAACCTCGGAATAAAACCATACAACTTGACCTTAGTAGATCATTTGGATGACACCTTTGATGAGATCTTATCGATCCAATCTTAGGTGTATCTTTGTTTAATCTCTTATACAGTATTATCAACATGCTACTAATTGAAACTTAGACTTATAAATTATAATTTGTGTTACCCTAAAAGACCAAGAGTAGAAGTTCCAAAAAAAGAAGAAGAATAATGGCACCTAAGACATCAATTGTACAACTAATATTCAATTGATCTTTAATAGGTACTTTTCCTTTTATTGTTATTCAAGACTCTTCTAGAAAGTGTACTCGGTAATGATTATTATAAAAGCCTTAGTGATACAACAAGTTATACTCTTATATTTATGAACTTGAATTCTCATAATTACTCTTCTAGAATCTCTAGAAGTTTCATTTCATTCTTCTAATTCTTATTTAACCTACCAACTTATTGAAAGATTACTTCAACTGTCAAATTAGAGAATATGCCAAATTGCAATTATTGGGGACATTTGAGCCTCTATTGTTGTGTATTTACTTTGTCATTGGTTACACTCATTCAATATTTGTGCTTTCATCCTCGATTTAGTATTTCCATGCATTGTTTAAAATTTTGCATTGTTATGTTAGTGCAATCGATTCAGATCACGATTGATCAGACTCGAGTGAACTTGAGTAGGATTTTGATATTTGACAATTGGATTGTCAATGAGTTTGGCCATTGTTTGACAATGTAGTTTGACCATATAGACTCGAGTGTGACTCGAGGGGAAGTCCAAGTTTGGATACTTGATATTGGTAAAGTCCAAGTCATGGGTACTTGGCATGGAAAGTTCAAGCATAGGTCTTGACAATGGAAAATCCAAGTCATGAGTACTAGGCATGGAAAGTCCAAAAGTATAGTCTTGGCGGCATAAGTCCAAGCTTGTGGTCTTGGCGACGTAAAGTCCAAGTGAACTTTGACAGTGAAAGTCCAAGTATGGATGCTTGACATTTGGAAGTCCAAGGGTGTGATATTGACGGCGTAAAGTCCAAGCATTGAGTCTTGGCAGCATAAGTTCAATGTTTGACGGCGTAAAGTCCAAGCGTTTGTCTTAGAGGTATAAGTCCAAATGTATCTTGGCATAGTAGACCCGGTTAGTGTGACAATAGCCGATGAAAGCACCTGAAGGCTAGCATATGGATGAACGAGTTATGGAATACTCGGAGGGATCCGATAGGCGTGAGGTTGATGGAGGTAGCTAAAAGGCTTAGGTCTAGACTAAGGGTGGTCTATCAAGTATGAGGGAATCATACTTGAGTTAAACCTCATGTTTGAGGTTTATTAGTCGACTGAGGTTATGGATCAGTCGACTGACCGAGTATTTGACGCTATTGGTGCAACAATGCCCCAAGCATTTTATGTTTTGATGTTTGGATAATCATCTAAGTTAGGCAATAACTTGTGATCTAAATTGTGATGATGTTTAAGTAATAGGAAAATCCAAGTATGAAGACTTGGTGAAAGAAGAGTCCAAGGTAAAGGTTTGGCGGCATAAGACCAAGCATGTTGTCTTGGCAGCATTAAGTCCAAACGGATCTTGGCAAAGGGAGTCCAAAAGCAAGTCTTGGCAGCGTAAGTCCAAGCATGTAGACTTGGCGGCGTAAAGTCCAAGCACGCTTTGGCAAAGGAAAACTCTAGACATGACAAAACCAAAGAAAGCTCTTGGAAGCAAGGCGCAAAGGACGAACAAGTCACGGACTCGGAGGGATCCTGAAGGCTTAAGGAAGAGCTAGGAGGTTAAGTCTAGGTCTAGGGGGTGAAATCAAGTGTGAAATATTCACACTTGATAAGTATCAGTCGACTGATATGATGTATCGATCTTTCGGCCGAGTCGGGATGAAACCACGACGAATCGTTGTGACCAAGGCGATCGATGATGTTGCAATCACCGACGCCAACTGACAATCGATCGAAGCGACGCGAAAACACGAGCATGTAATGGAGTCACACCGCGATCGCGTGATCACTCGATGATCACTCATCCGGTGATGATGGAGGATCCGATCGATGAAAGTGTCGTTGGATGAAACGACTCTGAATCTCGCGAATCTGGCTATTCAGAAGTCGTTAACCACGCCAGTAGTCGACTGATCGGGCTCCAACGGGAAAATCAGCCTCTTCTCTATAAAAAGAGGGCTGGTAGAGGTTTTTGGGGTTAATGCTTATTCTCCAATCTTTCTCAACAGCCTCCACGAATTCTTTAGCTTTCTAAGTGATTTAAATCTCCTCCTCTTCTCTCTAAGCTTAGATCTTCATCTTTTGTAAAGAAGAGGAGTTGGGGAGTAAAGAAAGCTCATTAGTGGATTTGCTTGGATTGATCCACCTCAAGGATCGCCGTGGAGTAGGAGCGTTATCTCCGAACCACGTAAAAGGCCTTGTTTGCGTTTGATTTTGTTTTTACATATATTATTGTGTTTGCTTCCGCTAATCTTTTTGTAGAAATCGAAAAACGCTATTCACCCCCCCTCTAGCCATTCCAAGGGTCCTAACAAGTGGTATCAGAGCCCGGATCGCATCGGAAGATCTAGCAATCAACCGGAGCAAAGATGACATTTCAAGAGGGGTATAGCACGGCGAGGCCTCCGTTCTTCGACGGCAACGATTTTGGATATTGGAAAGGTAGGATGGAGTATTATTTAATGAACAATATTGAAAATTGGTTTAGTGTTGTAGATGGTTTTGAGAAGCCGGTCGACGAATTCGGAGCACCACTACCGAAAAAGGATTGGACAAGAGAGATGGCCAAGAAAGCACAAGCAAATGCAAAAGCAACGACCACACTTCAATGTGGTCTATCCAAGGAGCAACTTTCTAAGGTCGGGCCATTCAATTCCGCAAAAGAGCTTTGGGAGAAGCTCATCGAACTCAATGAAGGATCCAAAGAGACAAGAAGGGCCAAGAGGGACCTTTTGATTGGCCAACTCCAAAGCTTCACTATGAAGACAAATGAAACCGTGAGCCAAATGCACGGGTGCTTCAAGGAAGTAGTTAACGGACTACACGTTATAGGTAAAAAGGTCGACAACCGAGACCTTGTGAGGTATGTACTACAAGCCTTCCCTAGGACCACCTTATGGGCCTCAATGGTAGATGCCTATAAGGTCTCTAGGGATCTTTCATTAGTTAAATTAGATGAGTTATTTTGTGAATTTCAATTGCATGAACAAGCTAACACTTCATCCAAAGAGAAGGGTATAGCTCTTTTTGTAGGAAAGAAGGAGAAGAAGAAAAAGGAAAAGAAGGAGGTGTCTTCCTCATCCGAATCCGAGGAAGACTCATCAAGTAGTGAGGATGAGTTGTCGGCAAGTGAGGTAGCACACTACGTCAAGAAATTTGGTGGGAAGTCAAGGAGGCTCACCAAGAAAGATGTGAAGAGGATGTTTCAATCCTCAAGAGGTAAATCTTCTAACAATTCAAATTCTATTTCTAACGTGACGTGTTTTGGTTGCAACAAGAAAGGGCACATAAAGCCAAATTGCCCGGAACTAAAGAAAAAGGAGGAGAAGGATAAGAAGAAGGAAAAGAAGGAAAAGAAGAAGAAGGAGGCGATGATGGCACAAACGTGGGATACTCTAAGTATGGAGGAGTCTTCCGATAATGAAGAAGTTTGCCATACAACCCAGAACTTAGCCCTCATGGCATTGGAAGAAATCGGAAGCTCAAGCGAGGAGTCTTCTTCCTCTTCAAGTGATGAATCATCATCAAGTGATGATGATGAGGTAAATGACTCACCCAAAGTAGATTTACTTTATAAGACTATTGCATGTTTACAAAATGCTTTAAATAGATCAAAAACTAGGATTAAGGATCTAAAATTAGAAATCAAATCATTTAAGAATATAGATGCATCATGTGATAAATCATCTAGTGATGATGATTGTACTCTTAGGGATGAAAATGATGAGTTAAGAAAAGAAATAAGTAAATTAAGAACATGCCTAGAAAAGTTCACTAATGGTTCCAAATATCTAGATATGATTATTAAGGACCAAAGGAAATTTACAATAAGGCAGTTTAGGATATAGACCTAAGGAGAAAGAGGTAGCATTTGCATCCCTAGTTAGTAGAAAATCCATGATTAAAAGCAAGGGGAGAAAAGCATGGGTACCAAAGAAATTTATAATTAATGCTAGTGGTCCTAAGATTTGGGTACCTAAGGATTGTGTTTTTCATGTGACATAGGTAGAAGAACCAAGCTTGTGGATAGTTGATAGTGGGTGCTCAAAGCATATGACCGGGGATGAGAGAAAATTCTCCACTATCAACCACACTAGCCAAGGAAAAGTGTCTTTTGGTAATAGCGGCAAACTTAAAATTTTAGGAAAGGGCACCATTGAGGTATCTCCCAATCTTGCTATTCATAAAGTTCTATTAGTTAAAAATATGAAATTTAACTTACTTAGTGTAAGCCAATTATGTGATGCAAATTTTGATGTTAAGTTTGATTCCTCAAAATGCTTTATAAGACACAAAACTATAAATGATTGCATGTTAGTAGGCTTTAGAAAATCAAATATATATTATGTTGATTTATCTTATGCTACTAATCCTTCCACTAAGTGTCTTATTGCAAAAGAGGAAGAAAGTTATTTTGGCATAGGAGACTAGGTCACATAAACATGAAGAATATAGCCAAAATAGTAAAATTGAAGCTAGTCAAAGGATTGCCTAGAGTCAAATATCTCAAGGACAAGATGTGTGATGCTTGTCAAGAAGGGAAACAATCAAAAACATCACACAAAGGTAAAAATTTACTTAGTACCGCTTTACCATTAGAATTACTACATATGGATTTATTTGATTGCCATAGTACCCCATCTATAATTGGTAGTAAATATTGCTTGGTAATAGTAGATGATTTTTCTAGGTTTACTTGGGTGTTTTTCTTGAAAAATAAGGATGAAACCTTAGAAATAATCATAGGATTTAGCAAAAGAATAGAAAATGAAAGAAAACTCAAAATCAATCGGATCCGTAGTGATCATGGTGGAGAGTTTGAGAATTCTAACTTTTCAACTTTTTTCTTAGAACAAGGGTACAAGCATGAATTTTCTTGTCCTAGAACACTCCAACAAAATGGGGTTGTGGAAAGAAAAAATCGTGCCCTACAAGAAGCGGCTAGGACAATGCTTAATGCATATTCCTTACCTAGCTACTTAGGTGGAAGCGGTTAATACCGCTTGCTATATCCAAAATAGGGTATTGATTCATAGGTTTTTAGGAAAAACTCCATTTGAATTGTGGAATGGTACAATTCCAACAATTCATTATTTTAAGGTCTTTGGATGTAAAGTCTATATCTTAAATACCAAAGACAACCTAAGTAAGTTTGAGTCCAAAGCGGATGAGGGAATCCTAGTTGGTTACTCATCCACTAGTGTAGGATATAGAGTTTACAATAAAAGGACTCAAAAGATTGAAGAATCTTCAAATGTTCAATGTAATGAAACTTCAAGTACATACCCTAGAAAATCCCCTATTGATGATGACATAAATAATGAAAATCAAGAAATTACCAAACAATTTCAAGAGATTTAAACTGGGAGGTATTAATCAAGGGGGAGGATTGGATCAAGGGGGAGTAAGGGATGACTCCGATGATGAACTTAGGATTGAAGTTAATCATGATCAAACTCAACTTGATACACCTCCTAGAACCATAAGAGTTCATCAAAGTCACCCATTAGATCAAATTGTGGGTGAATTATCTCAAGGAGTTAGGACTAGGTCATTCCATAGGACCCCACTAGTCATATAGTTTAATTTCTCAAATTGAGCCCAAAACATTAAAGATGCATTACTTGATCCGATTGGATCTTAGCAATGCAAGATGAATTGGCTCAATTTGATAGGAGTCAAGTGGGAGTTAGTTCCTAGACCAAGTGAAAACACTATTATTACTACAAGATGGGTCTTTAGGAACAAACTAGATGACCAAGGAATATCACTAGAAATAAAGCACGATTAGTTGCAAGGGTTTTAATCAAGTTGAAGGACTTGATTATGATGAAACATATGCCCCGGTTGCTAGATTAGAGTCCATTAGAATACTTTTAGCATATGCCTCCTATATGGGTTTCAAACTCCATCAAATGGATGTCAAATCGGCATTCCTAAATGGGTTTATTAAGGAAGAGGTGTATGTAGAACAACCTCCGGGTTTGAAAATATGGACTACCCAAACCATGTATACAAGCTTAGGAAAGCCTTATATGGTTTGAAACAAGCTCCCTGGCTTGGTATGAAAGATTGTCAACTTTCCTAATCTCTAAGGATTTCAAAAGGAGTAGTATAGATCAAACTCTCTTTATAAAGTCAACATCTAAGGACATCTTTGTAGCCCAAGTGTATGTTGATGACATTATCTTTGGGTCAACAAATGATGAGCTTCTTCAAGACTTTATTCAAAATATGGAAAAGAGTTTGAGATGAGTCTAGTTGGAGAATTAAATTTCTTCCTAGGTTTGCAAGTTAAACTAACTAGTGAAGGAATTTACATTTATCAAACTAAATATGCTAAGGAAATGATTAAGAAATTTGGTTTAGAAAATGCTAAGGTAGTGTCAACTCCAATGGCAACCAATACCAAAATAGATAGTGATAGTGAAGGAAAACAAATAGATCTTACCCTTTATAGGAGCATGATTGGTAGCCTCTTGTATTTAACCGCTAGTAGACCCGACATATTATTTGCGGTTGGTATGTGTGCTAGGTATCAATCATGTGCTAAGGAATCTCATTTAGTTGCCGTTAAAAGAATTTTAAGATATGTCAAGGGCACACTAAATGTAGGTCTATGGTACCCTAGGACTAGGTCTTTTGATTTAATTGGGTACACCGATTCCGATTATGCCGGTTGCAAATTGGATCAGAAGAGTACTAGTGGAGGATGCCAATTCCTTGGGTCCTCCCTAGTGAGTTGGAGTAGTAGGAAGCAACCTTGTGTTGCTTTATCCACCACCGAGGCCGAATATGTGGCTATGGGTGGTTGTGTAGCTCAACTCTTATGGATGAAACATACCCTAGAAGATTATGAGCTATCTTACTCCAACATGAAAGTATTTTGTGATAATGTAAGCACCATTAACTTAACCAAAAACCCGGTGCATCACTCTAGGACCAAGCACATTGAAGTGAAGCATCACTTCATTAGAGACCATGTGACTAAGGGGGATATTGAGCTCAATTATATTGAATCCAAGTCCAACTTAGCCGATATATTTACCAAGGCTCTCTCCGAAGTAGAATTTTCATCACTTAGGAGAGAACTTGGAATGTGCTTGGTTGAGTGAAGGTGTAGGTTTGCATGATTCTATAGAAATACTAGGTTTTATACTTTTAACCATCTCACAAAATATCTAAGAAATCATGAATTTTGTATTGAGCCACCTAGACAACATGTGAGATGATAGGAAGATGCACTTGGTTCATCATGCTTGTTATGATGCATTACTATGGACCAAAGTGTCATCTAGAGACATTAATCCTTAATTGGACCAATCATTGGGAAGACTTATACACAATTGATGTGCATATAGCTCCAAGAACATGATTGGAAATGTCAAATAAAACATATTTTAAACTATGTTTATCATACTTTGAAAAACTATTTTCAAGTGAAACACAAAAGTGATACAAAGCTTGCAAAATTTTAGAACTTTTTGCTAGTTTCCAAATTTGTATCAATATTGAAATCTGGAAAACATATATTTTTCAAAATATTTTTCCTTGATAAAGTATGATTTCAGAAATGTGTACACAAATTTTCATGATTTTTCGAGGTTTCTAGAATTTCTGACGCATTTCTGAATTTGATGCAAAAGGCTGATTGATATAGTATAGCAATGATCGTTCGTAAACCAGTCGACCGATAATCGTATTTCGGAAAATCAGTCTCATTTTCTAAGGTTTAGGGTAGTGTTGATATCCTAAAGCAATAGCATGATAGTATTGAGTCTAAACAACGTGTATGGTATTTAATGCCATGTTTTAGAGGGAGTTTCACAAAATATATCTTTCTCCTCTAAAAATTTACATTGTTGGTGCAAAGTTAGGTTTTAAACTTTCAAATTGTTTGATGACTTTAGCTCCACATGTATTTTATTCATCATAATCTATATCTTGGATTAAGGGGGAGTTCAATCTTTAAATCTATGCCTTAGTTCAAGATTGTTACACACTCTTTCATGATATATATATGTTTTATCTTTCTTCTTTTTTGATGTATGTCAAAGGGGAGAAGAAATGTTTAAGTTAGAATTGGAATTGAATACATGATGTGATAATATGCGTATCTTTAAAAGACCTAACTTAAATGATTGTCAAACATCAAAAAGGGGGAGATTGTTGGTGCAACAATGCCCCAAGCATTTTATGTTTTGATGTTTGGATAATCATCTAAGTTAGGCAACAACTTGTGATCTAAATTGTGATGATGTTTAAGTAACAGGAAAATCTAAGTATGAAGACTTGGTGAAAGAAGAGTCCAAGGTAAAGGTTTGGCGGCATAAGACCAAGCATGTTGTCTTGGCAGCATTATGTCCAAACGGATCTTGGCAAAGGGAGTCCAAAAGCAAGTCTTGGCAGCGTAAGTCCAAGCATGTAGACTTGGCGGCGTAAAGTCCAAGCACGCTTTGGCAAAGGAAAACTCTAGACATGATAAAACCAAAGAAAGCTCTTGGAAGCAAGGCGCAAAGAACGAACAAGTCACGGACTCGGAGGGATCCTGAAGGCGCAAGGCTTAAGGAAGAGCTAGGAGGTTAAGTCTAGGTCTAGGGGGTGAAATCACACTTGATAAGTATCGATCGATCGGGATGAAACCACGACTAGCGATCATTCTTGTGACCAAGGCGGATCGTGATGTTGCAATCGATCGCGCCAGCATGATCGGTGATAGATGTAAAAACGAGCATAGATTGGAGTCGCACTCGACTGCGGCCGTGATCACTCGACTGATCACTCCATCAGTCGACTGATGGCGGGATCAGTCGACTGATGAAAGTGTCGTTGGATGAAACGACTCTGAATTCCGCGAATCCGGCTATTCAGAAGTCGTTAACCACGCGTGATCGTGATGTTGTACATCGATCGATCGGGCTCCAATGGGAAAATTAGCCTCTTCTCTATAAAAAGAGGGTTGGTAGAGGTTTTTGGGGTTAATGCTTATTCTCCAATCTTTCTCAACAGCCTCCACGAATTCTTTAGCTTTCTAAGTGATTTAAATCTCCTCCTCTTCTCTCTAAGCTTAGATCTTCATCTTTTGTAAAGAAGAGGAGTTGGGGTGTAAAGAAAGCTCATTAGTGGATTTGCTTGGATTGATCCACCTCAAGGATCGCCGTGGAGTAGGAGTGTTATCTCCGAACCACGTAAAAGGCCTTGTTTGCGTTTGATTTTGTTTTTACATATATTATTGTGTTTGCTTCCGCTAATCTTTTTGTAGAAACCGAAAAATGCTATTCACCCCCCTCTAGCCATTCCAAGGGTCCTAACAGACACTTGGCAACCTAGTGACTCTGAGCAGTCAACTGGTCAATAGTCGACTGGAGCTCGATTACGACTATATGCCACTGCAGTCGACTGCTAATTTGGGTAGTCGACTGACCTTGATCAGTCGACTGCCATGAAGGGCAGTTAACTGGTTTATGTGGATATGAGCACAGAAGGTTTCATAGTCGACTGCTGAGTAAGGGCAGTTGATTGACGGCTATGGGAAGTCGACTGATGGTCATATCAGTCGACTGGTGTGCCCTAATTTAACGTGGATTAGTCTGTTGCGGAGCAACGACACGGTGGGCAGTCGATTGGTGCCTTTTGGCAGTCGATTGCTAGGCGAAAATCAACCCGACACGGAGAATAAAAAGAGTTGTTCGTGGAGGATTTCCATCATCGGTTTCTAAGGGTTTGAAGGGGAGTTGCTGCTACGATTCCAGACCTTCAAGGCATCCCAAAGCAATCAACAAGCAAGCCAAGCAATCTAAGAACTCTTGTAAAGCTTCTTTTTGCATTTCATTTATATTCTTGTATTTGCTTGTTCCTTACTTTTGTAAGCATATTGTAAGGGGTTTCTCCACCTCTAGTGTGTCACTGAAAAGGAGAGGTTTCATAGTGGTGGTGTGCATCACTAGAGCTCGCTATTGAGCTCGACCCGTGGAGTAGGAACCCTAGGTTCCGAACAACGTTATATCTTTGCGTTCGTGTATTGCATTCGTGTTTATTATATTTTGATATTGCTATTCTATATTATGCTGCGCTAATAAGTATTGTAGAAGTATTCGAAGCGATTGAATGATCAAAGCGCTATTCAACCCTCCCCCCTAGCGCGTCACATCGGCCCCTACATGTTAGACATATGGTCAAAATTTTCCATTCCACTGTCGCTCGGCACCAGAATCAACATCGGCACTACAGGGCACCACGACAACTTTGCAAGGTCATAGATATGTGGATTTGCGGAGATTATCTCGATCTTGCAGTAATCTCTACGGAGTTACGGAGGTGCTTCATGTTTTTTTTTCATTTCTTTTTTTTTTAATTTTTTTAATATTTAAGTTATTTTTTTTAATTATTATATTTTATATTTAAAAAGTACTAAAACCGTGTCAATACGGTACGATGTGGTACCAAATGTTAGGAATTGCTTCGGAGGCTCATTGGCTCCTATGTCCCCGGATTAAAATTTTCACTAATGAAAAAACTAATCCGGATGGAATGAGTTTCCTAAGCACAACCATTTCGTCGTCGTGCTAACAACTTGAGTGATCGCTTGAACAAACTAGTTGTTCAAGCAACCCAACTCTTCTAGTTGATTAGCCGCGGAAGAGACGACGGACGAATCGCCGGTTTTTGTGTTTGTCTTCGGGGTCCATGATTATACAAATACATACAAATGCAAACTAGTATAATCAACACATACTAACATAAAGATAAGAACATGCAAAGATCAATAAAAGTTGTAAAACTTTTATACCTCTCGATATTCTATCGTATGTCCTATCCTCCTCGTGGACATCGTGTAGGCGAAGATCCTCCACGAGTAGAAGCCTCCTAGATCACGTTCTTCCTTTCCTTGCTCTATCCGAACAAAGAGAAGAACCAAACAAAGACTCTTTCTCCTTTCTAGAACCGGCCACCAAGCCAAGGAGCTTGATATAACCACCGGCCAAGGAGTAGTTTCTTGGTGGCCAACTGACCTTGAGAAGAGTTGTCGCCGACCACCAAGGAGAAAGCAAGAGGGCGCCGGCCAAGAGCTCCAAGGATGAAACCTAGCCCTTGTTTCCACCAGCCAAGGAGAAAAGGATGAAGGGAAGAGCGCTGACAAAGGATGAGAAGAGGAAGAGGGGCACCGGCCAAAACCCTAGGGAGAACAAAGCTTGCCGCCCACTTCTAGCCGCCCAAAATCCTAACTTCTCTAGGGTTTGTTGCCGCCCACTTTTAGATAGGCAAAACCGTAGTCCACAAGCATTCGTTGCTGCCCAAGCCTTAGCCCTCTATTTATAGAGTTGGGCTTAAGCCTCCTTTAATCTCCACCATCGGATCTAGGGATTTAATCTCCACCGTCGGATCTAGGGTTTCATCCCAACCGTCGGATCTAGGGTTTCATCCCAACCGTCAGATCTAGGGTTTCATCCCAACCGTCGGATCTAGGGTTTCATCCCAACCGTCGGATTTAGGGTTTTATCCCAACCGTCAGATCTAGAGATCTAATCTCAACCGTCGGTTCTAGAGTTTTGTTTTCCATCCTTGGATCTAGGCTTCATGAGGATTATATTAGGCTACGATAGGGACCATGAGGAGTTGGATCTTGGCCACCCGATTGATCAGAACCACACAAACTTGATCCATCAATGATGTTCCATTCCACTAGAGGATCATCATTGAATTACCTCACCAGCCCCCATAAATTAATATGGGCTCCATATATTATTTGTACATCCATCTCCCCGTGTTTAAGATATCGAATGTCCGTTAATTAATTGATTTACTGACCATCAATCAATTAACATCTAACTCCTCGAGTAGTACCACTCAACCTTATCATCATGTTGACTAAGTCAACCAGCTGGGTTTACATGATGAACCTTATGAGCTCCTCAAGGGGACATCATCAACCTAATATATAAGACACGATTTCCTCCTATAATCAACGGCACACCATGTAAATAATATCATTTCCTAACTTACCGGGCATATTGATTTAATCCATCTAAATCTCACCCTTTGATAAATCAAAGAAATAAATACTAAGTACATGTGCCCGTTATTATATCGGGATTAAGAGCATGTACAACATAATATCCGAGGTCCGATTCAATTATGTAGTCAGCAATAAATTGAATCACCTCTATCAGTCTGCTCGAATACACCTAAGTGTACTAGTGTAACTCTATGTTCAAGACAAAACAATACCAAGCTACACTACAACCATGCCAATGGTTTGTCCAAAACCATCTTGGTTGTGAGCCTCTACTTATATTCTACAAGGGACTGATAACATGATCTTCTGTGCTACACCAAGCACCATGTTATCTACAATGTAAAATATTAGACAATATGCACACATATAAAGTGCAAACAATGCGCAGCTTGGTATCCTCTGATGCCAATCTTGGCGACAGCTACTTCTCCTCGCTTTACGATCTCTCGTATCAGGTGGTACTTGCGCTCTATGTGTTTACTCGCCTTATGGGCTCGTGGTTCCTTCGAGTTTGCAACCGCACCACTATTATCACAATAAATTGTGATAATTCTGGGCAAACCAGGAATCACATCCAAGTCCATCAAGAAGTTCCTGAGCCATACAACTTCCTTGGCTGCCTCAGAGGCTGCCACATACTCAGCTTCCATGGTGGAGTCCGCCACGCATTTCTACTTGACACTCCTCCATACTATGGCTCCACCTCCAAAAGTAAACACAAACCCCGAGGTAGACTTACTGTTATCCCTATCTGATTGGAAATCAGAATCCGTGTAACCCACAGGGACTAATTGATCTGCCCGGTAAACCAGCATATAATCCCTAGTCCTTCTCAGGTACTTCAATATATGCTTTACCGCAGTCCAATGTCCCTGTCTAGGATTACTCTGATATCTGGTAACCATGCCCACGACAAAGCAGATATCTGGTCTCGTACATAGCATAGCATACATGAGGCTTCCTACTGCCAAAGCATAAGGAACCGCCTTCATCTCCTCTATCTCCTTTGATGTTTTAGGACACATCTCTTTAGATAAAGGAACTCCATGCCTGAAAGGTAGAAAACCCTTCTTGGAGTTTTGCATGCTAAAACGAGCTAGGACCGTGTCTATGTATGAAGCTTGAGATAAGCACAACATCCTTTTATTGCGATCCCTTATAACTTTGATCCCAAGGATGTGTCCCACTTCTCCCAAGTCCTTCATGTCAAACTGTTTGGACAACCATACCCTTACATCTGATAACACTTTGATATTGTTGCCAACTAACAAAATGTCATCTACGTATAGTACAAGAAATACCACTACGTTTCCGTCACATCTTTTGTATACACATGGCTCATTTGGACTTTGAATAAATTCATATGACTAGATTACCTCATCAAAACGAATGTTCCAAGATCTGGAAGCTTGCTTCAATCCATAAATGGATCGATTAAGCTTACACACTAGATGCTCTTTGCCTTTAGCAATGAATCCCTCTGGTTGCCGCATATAGATGTTCTCCTCAAGACTTCCGTTAAGGAAAGTTGTCTTGACATCTATCTGTCAAATCTCATAATCCATATGAGCAGCTATAGATAAGAGAATCCGGATAGACTTAAGCATAGCTACTGGCGAAAAAGTCTCCTCATAATCGATACCCTCTTTCTGAGTATACCCTTTCGCAACAAGCCTAGCTTTGAAGGTCTCAACCTTCCCGTCTACTCCTCTCTTTCTCTTGTAGATCCACTTGCATCCAATGGCTTTCACACCATCGGGTGGTTCTACTAGCTCCCAGACATGATTAGAATCCATAGATTCTATCTCTGAATTCATCGCTATTTGCCAAGATACCGCATCTCTATCTTGGAGTGTCTCGTCATATGTCCAGGGATTAGGTTCATGTTCGCCAGGGACTAAATCAGAAGATTCTTCCAAGAACATGAATCTCTCGGGTTGTCTAACAACCCTCCCACTACGACGAGGTGCCTCCTGTGTATGCTCTGTGACACGCGGTGCAGTGACTTGTGGTATCTCCTCTTGTACCGGTGGTACTGAAGTCTGGACTTCCCCTGTCAACTCCTCAAGAACAATCCTACTCGTGGGCTTGTGGTTCATCACATAGTCCTCCTCTAGAAATCTGGCATTCGTACTCACGATCACCTTCTGATCTCTAGGACTATAGAATAAACCACCCTTCGTTCCCTTAGGATAGCCAACAAACAAGCTGCATTTGCGAGATTCCAACTTACCAAAGATCTCCTTCAAAGACATGTGGACTACTAAATTCAAATATGTCTTAGACTAGGCTTTTGATCCACAGTGCGTAGGAGTAGAGGGTACTGACTTAGATGGAACCAAGTTCAGAATGTGTGCTGCCGTTTCCAGAGCAAACCCCCAGAACGAATCAGGTAACTCTGAATAACTCATCATCGATCTAACCATCTCCATAAGAGTCCTATTCCTTCGCTCCGCCACACCATTCTGCTGGGGTGTGCCCAGTTCGGACAATTGGGATTGAATCCCAGCCTCTGATAAGTAACTCCTAAACTCTCCCAAGAGGTACTCGCCACCACGATCAGATCGTAGTGTCTTGATACTTTTACCTTGACGGTTCTCCACATCAGCCTTGAATTCTTTGAACCTGTCAAAGCATTCAGACTTGCGGCGCATCAAGTAAATGTATCCATATCTTGAATAATCGTCTATAAAAGAGACGAAATATTCAAAATCACCTCTAGCTTGGATAGACATAGGACCGCACAAATCAGAATGAACCAATTCTAACACATCTTTGGCTCTATACCCCTTGGCCTTGAAAGGCCTCTTGGTCATTTTACCTTCCAAGCAAGATTCGCAGGTTGGGAGATCCTCCACCACTAATGAACCCAAAGGTCCATCAGCTATCAACCTTTGAATTCTACTCAGGTTAATATGACCAAGCCTTAGATGCCAAAGATATGTCTGGTTCATTTTCGAAGGTTATTTTCTCTTATTAGACTTAGAAGATGAGTTATTTACTTCTATATTCATCGTGGGAGCTTTCGGTTCAAGAGTATACAAATTGCCAACAAATGTACCAGAACAGATAATCTCCCTATTCCTTTTTATAACCACTTTGTCATTAAAAGAAATAGAATATCCATCCATAAACAATTTAGAAATTGAAATTAGATTCTTTCTAAAAGTAGGTACATAAAGACAATTTCTCAAAACCAAAACTTTATTAATATCAAAAGATAAATAAACGTCTCCCACTGCAATAGTCGCCACCTTTGAAGCATTGCCCATGAAGACGGTAATCTCTCCCTCAGCTAGTCGTCGGGTTTCCTGGAACCCCTGCAAAGTATTGCAGACATGATCAGTGGCTCCTGTATCTACACACCGCATAATCGGTAGATAACACCGCTAAACATGTTTCAACAACTAAACAAGAAGATATACCTTTGTTCTTTCGGCGAGGACAGTCCGCCTTCCAATGTCCAGTCTGCTTGCAAGTGAAGCACTTGCCTTTCGACTTCTTCACTCCTACCTGAGGTCCTACTGCCACTTTCTTTGCTCCACCTTGCTTCTTCTTCTTCTTACCTTTCGGTTTAGAAGAAGAAACCTTCTGAGCAACCATGGCTTGAGCGCTTTGTGAAAAGCCCCTCTCATGCCTGAGTTACACGAAGCTCCCAATGAATACAACCTCTTGTTCATGTTGTAGTTAGGCTAAAGCCTCAAAACTCCTAGCGAGATCGGAGAATAATATCGACCTGGGTTTCCCCATCGATCTCAGCTCCGAGGACTTCCATCTCATTAAGATGAGCCATCATCTTGAGAATATGATCCCTGACGGGTGTTCCCTCGATCATGGTGGTCGTCATCAAATTTCTCATAGCCTCCTGTCTAGCCGCCCTACTCTGATGTCCGAAAAGTTCCTTGAGATTGAACATCATGTCATAAGTCAGGCCATGGCACGATCGATGTTGCGCACATTTGACATAGATGCCAAAATGTAACACCGCGCCATCTCATCTACCTTGATCCATTTCTTATAACTTTCTTTCTCCTTTTCATCAGAGTCATCGGTGGGCTTAGGAGGACAGACCTCGAAGAGTACAAATTTGTACTCCTCTGCAGTTAAGACAATATCCAAATTTCTTTTCCAATCAATATAATTTGTTCCAGTAAATTTATTTTCTTTTAATATCACAGCAAGTGGGTTGAAAGCCATTTGAAAAACCTAAGAATCACAATGATCAAAATATTAGATTTCAAATATCATTGATTCCTCAAACAATAAAATTCTGAAATCAACCAACACCTCAAAACACCGAGAATATCGCATGCCACGATAGTGTGGACGTATACGAATTCTACATTTGTAAGAGGAGGTTTTACCCATTAATTTTATTATCTTGTCAACCTTACTTTTTGACCAATAAAATTAATAGTTGGTTCCTCTTTGGCCCTACAAATAAAAGCAGTGACTCCGATGGGGAGGATACTTTTTATTTGTATCTAAGTGTGCACCATTATACGATACTAAGGGAATTATTTCGGATTATATGCCTTACCGATGGGGAAGTACACACGCTCCTAAATAATTTCCTATAACCATTATTTGACCTAGTGATCCACAAACAAACCCATCCGATGGGGAGGAAGGCACTCAGAGCCGACGCGCAAGTTTGTTGCATCACACGTCAAATTGTAATGGAGGCCGCGGGAATTAATTAAAATGTCCCTCTCCCACTTAGTAAATTGACAATAAAGAATTTTCAAGCACACACAACATGCATATAAAACAAATCAGCAATAAATATGGAAAAAATAGAACTTTTCCAACTATTATCGCATTGTTCTCCAATATGCGTTCCGTCGTGTCGCCACCTCGTCCGCTCCACCTTTTCCCGTGCGCAAGTCACCAAAAAGATCCGAGCCGAGGTAAAAACTATTTTAATTTACATCCATCGATCCTATACTCCATGAAGGAGTGTACAAATAATCTAAATCGAAAGTAAACTAAAATGAGTGGCTAAACAATGCCGTATTTAATTACAAAAATTAAATACCAATCTAGCCTCGTCAACCCCGAGGATTCAAATAATATACATACAATCACACACAAACAATCACATACACACATATGGCCATAATAGTCGGATCTTATGTCTGCAACCAAAAAGTTAGCCTACGCACATCCTACTATTATCCGGCATACTCAATATATGATATGTGCATGAAAGTAACCGAATCCAAAACACACAAAACCGGAAACCGTGGCTCTGATACCGATTGTTAGGAATTGCTTCGGAGGCTCATTGGCTCCCATGTCCCTGGATTAAAATTTTCACTAATGAAAAAACTAATCCAGATGGGAGCACAATCATTTCGTCGTCGTGCTAACAACTTGAGTGATCGCTTGAACAAACTAGTTGTTCAAGCAACCCAACTCTTCTAGTTGGTTAGCCGCGGAAGAGACGACGGACGGATCGCCAGTTTTTGTGTTTGTCTTCGGGGTCCATGATTATACAAATACATACAAATGCAAACTAGTATAATCAACACATACTAACATAAAGATAAGAACATGCAAAGATCAATAAAAGTTGTAAAACTTTTATACCTCTCGATCTTCTATCGTATGTTCTATCCTCCTCGTGGACGTCGTGTGGGCAAAGATCCTCCACGAGTAGAAGCCTCCTAGATCACGTTCTTCCTTTCCTTGCTCTATCCGAACAAAGAGAAGAACCAAACAAAGACTCCTTCTCCTTTCTAGAACCGGCCACCAAGCCAAGGAGCTTGATATAACCGCCGGCCAAGGAGTAGTTTCTTGAGCGCCGACCAACCTTGAGAAGAGTTGCCGCCGGCCACCAAGGAGAAAGTAAGAGGGCACCGGCCAAGAGCTCCAAGGATGAAACCTAGCCCTTGTTTCCACCGGCCAAGGAGAAAAGGATGAAGGGAAGAGCGCCGGCAAAGGATGAGAAGAGGAAGAGGGGCGTCGGCCAAAACCCTAGGGAGAACAAAGCTTGCCGCCCACTTCTAGCCGCCCAAAACCCTAACTTCTCTAGGGTTTGTTGTCGCCCACTTTTAGATAGGCAAAACCCTAGTCCACAAGCATTCGTTGCCGCCCAAGCCTTAGCCCTCTATTTATAGAGTTGGGCTTAAGCCTCCTTTAATCTCCACCGTCGGATCTAGGGATTTAATCTCCACCGTCGGATCTAGGGTTTCATCCCAACCATCGGATCTAGGGTTTCATCCCAACCGTCGGATCTAGGGTTTCATCCCAACCGTCGGATTTAGGGTTCTATCCCAACCGTCGGATCTAGAGATCTAATCTTAACCGTCAGTTCTAGAGTTTTGTTTTCCATCCTTGGATCTAGGCTTCATGAGGATTATATTAGGCTACGATAGGGACCATGAGGAGGAGTTGGATCTTGGCCACCCGATTGATCGGAACCACACAAACTTGATCCATCAATGATGTTCCATTCCACTAGAGGATTATCATTGAATTACCTCACCAGCCCCCATAAATTAATATGGGCTCCATATATTATTTGTACATCCATCTCCCCGTGTTTAAGATATCGAATGTCCGTTAATTAATTGATTTACTGACCATCAATCAATTAACATCTAACTCCTCGAGTAGTACCACTCAACCTTATCATCATGTTGACTAAGTCAACCAGCTGGGTTTACATGATGAACCTTATGAGCTCCTCAAGGGGACATCATCAACCTAATATATAGGACACGGTTTCCTCCTATAATCAACGGCACACCATGTAAATAATATCATTTCCTAACTTACCGGGCATATTGATTTAATCCATCTAAATCTCACCCTTTGATAAATCAAAGAAATAAATACTAAGTACATGTGCCCGTTATTATATCGGGATTAAGAGCATGTACAACATAATATCCGAGGTCCGATTCAATTATGTAGTCAGCAATAAATTGAATCACCTCTATGTCGGTCCTGCTCAATACACCTAAGTGTACTAGTGTAACTCTATGTTCAAGACAAAACAATACCAAGCTACACTACAACCGTGCCAATGGTTTGTCCAAAATCATCTTGGTTGTGAGCCTCTACTTATATTCTACAAGGGACTGATAACATAATCTTCTGTGTCACACCAAGCACCATGTTATCTACAATGTAAAATATTAGATAATATGCACACATATAAAGTGCAAACAATGATTATGTGATTCTTATTTCAAAATAAAAATGTTCATACAAAAAGAGCTAGGCTTTCAGTATATATTCCAACACCAAAATCGTATGATTCCGATTGCGGATCGAAATATCGATAAGGGTCGAGATTTTAGACTAGTTTTTTCATGTACCAGGACTATATTGGAGCTATGATCAATAGCATTGCCTATGCATTGGAAGACATGACTCTAAAGAAAGAAGGTGCGATAAGCATAATTCGTAGTCTCTCAAGAATTAGAAAGAAGATACAATTATTCTTTACTATTTTGAAAAGACATTCAAAAAAGGTTATAAAGAAATTGATTTCTCAAGAAATAAAGATGAAGCTACAGTATTTTCTCACTTATTGGAACTAGAAAATCATGCTTAACAAAGTTTGTGATGCCATTCCTCCTTATGATTGGAAATAACTATCAAAGAAAGAGTTTGTTCTCCTTGGTTAGGAGAATAATGATGCAGTTCAGAGAATAGGGTTTACCTAGTGTTTGTTTTAAAATTGTAGGTTTTAGATTTTAGCAAGATTGTTAAATGTTTAAAAGTCGTTTTAAAGTTTGTTATGTTTAGTAGGATAAGTTAGATTCTGTGTAATTCCTTGTTCAGTTTAATAAGATTTTCTCTGTGAGATTCTTTGTGTGAGATCGTCCCAGCACTGCATCAGTTTATTACCATATTGACAATTTTTAAGTATAATTGTGTCGAGACTGATAAGTAACGTATATTAGTTTCTCTTCATGACAACAATTGATACAAAATTCCTTTTCTAAATTAACATCTATCATCTATAGTGTGTGCCCCTTGCCATGTGTGATCAAACTGCGCGATGCGATGAGGGTGCCCATTGTTTCCAACGTCAAATGAATGCTATAGCAAAGTATTTTGGCTTCAGGAGCAGGTAGTGCAGATGCTACCAGCTTGGTTGGAACAAGGAAGATAGGGAGAGAGAGGAGATGTGGAGATTCTTTTGAGGTGTTTGGTGAGTTTTCTATTTTTTGTTTAGGCTTTCTGTAGTTGAAATGGGTTCAAAGCCTGGGTGGGAGGTAGGGCAATGTCAGTACCCAATCATCTTGAGCGAGCAGTATTGGAAAAATAAAAGGGCACGCCAAAGAGTGTGCTCGTACAATGATTAAGAAAATTAGTGCACCTAATGCCAGAATGGTTTTCTGTGTATAGTCAGTAGTCGGGATTTCTCTTTGTCATTATCTATTGCCCTCCTTTACTGCGGATTACATTCCATATTTTTCTAATTTTTCCAGGGTATACATGTAGACCCAAGTATTTATTTAATGCAAGAGGAAAACAAAGATTCCAGTCCAAAAGATCAAGTGTCAGGAACTTTGGTGGACACTACAAAACTAGCAGAAACTACTCCAGAAAATATCATTGATGAGAGCTGTAATGCATCTGATAATGATACTGAGAATACTTTGAGCATCGCAGAGATGGAAGTCACTATGGATGAAAGGGACAGTTTTGAGATTAAAGACACTAATAACTCGAGACCTAGCTACTTTGGGTGCTGACATTTTTTCTGAATCTCTAGGTAACTTTGATCTTACTCTAACTGACACTAGGTGTAATTTTGTGTAAATAAAGATTTTTTTTTTTTGTAGAAGCCGCTAAGAAATAAAAGACAACAGAAAATTCCTACCCCTATTTTCATTTTCTTGATTTTACTAATGCTTTTTTTTTTTGTTTTTCTTTCAGGTGACACTCATAAGGACTTGGAGTTGCAAATTGATAACACCTTGAAGCCTGAAAATCAGGCAGTGATCCAATAATTATTCCCATAGTTTTAAAGATGGCTGAGTTTGATCACATGTTTTTCCCCCCTTTTTCATGGCATTGGTCACATATTGAAATTTTAGTTTTCATAGTTGCATCATATGAATTAAAATGAGAAATAAATAGTTTGAAATAATATGAACATATTTAAAATGATCGACACAGTTTAAAGCTAGAAGAAATCAACCTATTAGTCTTGAAGCTTTAAAGGGTAGATGGAGATTAGTGAAAACATTGCTCAAACATAATAAAAAAAATAATGAATATTACTAGTGATATTTGTAAGGTATCGAAAAAAAAAATTAAACAAATAAAATAATACTTATTAATTAAGAAAATACCCATCGGAATTTTTCCGAATATTTTTTTTGAGATTTTTCTGGTATTAAATGGAATTTATATAATAATTGGTTGCGGAAAGATTTAATAAGCGTCTGTTTGGAATATTGATTAATGAGAGGTTAATAGGTTTCATTAACTTATAATATATAAAGGAAACCTAAGTTAGGGTTCCTTAATATCCTATTTTTATTTCCCGATCCTTATTTTCTCGGTTTTTCATCCCGTCGATGCCGTCTTCTTCCCCGTGCGTCGCCTATGCCGATTTCTTCACGCCGCTCACCGCACCTCTGTCTTCCGGCCTCCGCGCGCTCGCCGCCCCGTCTGCGACCAATCTTCACACGAATCCGGTGCCCCTTCCTTTAGCAGCCGAGCTCGGCCGACGCAGCCGTTACACGAGCCACCGTAGTCCGTCGCCAGCGCACGCGACACCGCCAGGTTCAACAGTCTCTGCTTCGACTTGGCCTCACACCGCCACTACACGCACACCGCTGTGTGCCTCGCCCGACAGCATCGACTCTGGTTGCCACCGTCGCCTCAGTCGATGGAGTTGTTGCTTCTTTCGTTTCGCTGCTTTTAGTCGGCCACGCCAGAGATCGAGCACTGTAATTGTCCGATCTCTCTTTTGCTGCTAGTGGTCATCGCCGGCAGAGCAGCTCGCTGAGCACCGTTGTGCCCTAATTCCAATTCTGACGAACCGAGCAATCGGGGAGGAAAAATTGTTGGGAGAAGGTTCCAACCATTGTGGACTGAGGAATTGGAGGAGGCTGCCGGTGGAGTATTCTAGGGCTGGTAAGCTTGATTACACTTCCTATTATCTATAAATTTCTAGATTTTGGATGTGTGTCAAGGTTTTGTGATCCGGTGGTGAAGTTTGTTCGGCTGTGATGTTGTTACAATTGGGGGAGTGCCGTCGGTGGAGTTCCTAGGGTTGGTAACTGATCTATCTTCTTCTTTCCGATTGGCTATTGGTTGATTTGTGTTGTCTGCGGTTGGTATACATTTCTATGGTCGCTCATCTCCATTGTGTTCTATGGATGGATTGTGTGGGGGTTGTGTTGTGCGTGTTTCTGTATGGTGGTATGGTATGGGAGAGTTGAGCCGGCTGTGGAGATGGGTTAAGCAGAGGATTCTAAATAGGGTGGATTAGGCCCTTGGGTTGGGTAATCGGTGGATTGTGGAATACGCTGGGTGATGCTCTGTTCTTGATTGTGAATGGGCAAGGATCTTGTTAGAGATGGTTATATATTGTTATCTCTAGGTAAGGAAGGTGGTCCGAATAGGGATTGTTTGCAAAACAATCTAATTGGTCTAGATTTGATACCTATACTCGGATCAAAGGAGTTGTACTGGGTAAGTGGATTGGATTCACGGTATGAAATTGGAGGTCTAATTGTGATGTCCTGTTGGTGAGTTGTTGTGGGGTTGTGGATGAGTGTGTTCATGTAGCATCTAATTTAATCATTGTCGTGTGCTTGGATTTGATGGTAATTATGTTATATGCAGGTTTCGGTCACGAGACAGGTCCACGGACATGAAGGTTTCACTTTTCGAACATTATATCAGGCGGGTATTTTGACTTATCTTTTAGATATAGTCAAGTTGATATGCTAGTTAGGATAGCTTGCAATAATTTTCATGTTTATATGCCTAGTATGATATGTGCCTACTTGATACATGCATTTGATAGGATATGATTATATCTTCCCTGTTTTATTTGGATCATAGTTACTTGGATTATGGATATGTACATATTGATTGTGCATATTATTCGGATAGGTGTATTTAGTTGGATTTACATGCTTTAGTATCATGCACCATCTTGCATGATTGCATGCTGGATGGACGGAGTTCCTTTATAGTTGAGCTCATAACCAGTTACATGGCCTGCACACACTGCCACTCATGGGTTAGTGGTACATCAGGAGGGTGTGTGCAGTTGCTCTGTCAGGCTCCGCTGGTCCGCTCATGGGTAGCGATGAGGCAGCATGGTAGCGGGCAGGGATCCCTCCTCTGGTCTATAACACCGAGAGATGAGAGCTTAGCTCCCCCACTCTGTTTTGGGTAGGAGGATAGGTGTACTCCGACAGCATCCTGTCCACTAGGTCACTCAGGAACAGTGATGGCAGAGTGCACAGTTGTCATAGCCCTACTCACTCGGCTTCACCATTGCGTGTGAGGCGACTGACTGGCATCAGGGGTGACCATGTCATTTGCACGGCATGCATTTTGCATGGATAGCATTTGTATTGTGTTTGTTGCATTTTTATTAATGCCTTGGATGTTGCATATGATTGCCATGCATACAGGATTCATATTTATATATGGTGATGACTTTATTACTTCTAGTTAGACACATGCTCCTATATCAGGGTAGGAGATTCAGATAAGTACAATCCTTTTGTATTTCTTGCTTGCATACCCTATTTATGTGAGACTGTACTGGTATGATTCTTATTGTTAGCTATATCTTACTTTGCATATCGACCATATCCGCTAAGTTCTTTGAACTTACCTCGTTGCTTTACATCTATTTCAGGTTGAAACTGCCATGAGAGTCCAGCTGCCAATCCCCCCTCGTCGAAATGGATAGGTTTATTTGGTCTTATGGTTTTGGTTTTTAACTAGATGAAGTGTGTAGGATTTGTGTTTTGTTTTGGTTATGTACTTGTGGAGGTTTGGAGATATTTGTTGTGTCCTTATGGACCTTTATTCGGATTTTATCTCGATTGGTTTTGGTTGGGTATTCCTACCCAGATGACAGAAGGGGTAAGTCTAGTTGTTGTAGACGATTTACCATTTACTTTGATTGTCGGCCTGAGGCCTTATTACCTGTGTGGGTTGTTTGGATTTCGGTCGTGTTGACTGATGTATAGTGGTCGTGTAGGCCTTGTATATAAGATTGGTATTGTCACCAGTACAGGGGAGATGCTGTTGGATTTTCGTCTGGCGGGGACTCCCCTGGGGCGTGACAATTTATTTGGTATCAGAGCGTAGGTTTCCGATTTCCTTAGGGTCTTTGGGTTTTCGGAGTTCGCCATGTTTCTTAACTAGGGTATTTTCGGATTGGTACGAATTTCCGACAATTTTTATGTTTCGGAAATTCAAGGTATTATTGACGAGGTCAATTTGGGGATTTGGCGGCGATAGGACATCTCCATACGGCTAACAGATAAATAAATTCTAGAAATTTTTTTTCTAGATTTAGTGCATATTTGTATTGGTTATATTGGTTATGCGGTGGTATCATGTTTTGTCTAGTATTGTTTTAACCTTATATCTGTTAGACTGCATATGGTTATTAATTGCTATTACTGCTATTCGTAGCTAGTTATCAAGGTGATATAAATGATTAGATATTATTAGTAGATGAATTACCTCTTAATTTTTGGACTAGTATTAGGATTAGACTAGTTGAATAACATGACTAAGATGGATAAATTTGTAGAAGGTATACATATAGGTTCTTGAACTCTCTAGATCCTAGTGTATGATGACATGATTACATTGCTTACGTAGTTTAGGGTATATATAGGCATCTGATGCTTTATTTAGTATTGCCTTGACTTTGTTCTGGCATGACCCTTTAGTTATACCCTAATTAATTTCAGCCATTGATTGCCATTAATATGACTATGTTGTCGTTTATTAGACAGTGTGTTATGTGATTATATGGTTATGTGTTTTTTTTTTGCGGTGGATACCATGATTAAGACTAGTAGAGATAGAATAACTTAGATGAGGTTATTCTGTAAGAGCGGATCTCAGGAATGAAACAACATTAGTAGAACCCTAGGTGTTGGAACCCTAGGCGTAATAACCCGGATGTGCTTAATGATATATGGTTATCCATTTACTATTTCAATGATATGGTGATCGGACTAGTAGAGTTCGTATGGTTAGGATACGGTTAATCCTTACTATATCTCCCATTCTTGGGTGAGAGAGAGAGTCTGCAGTAGAGTCTCTCTATAGGTAGGTGCTTTGTATACATGTGGTCAATCATGCCTCCCAATCATGGTTGAGATAATCTACTGTAAGGTTATATTTTTGCGTTATTCGTTCGGAGTTGGTGATAATCGGATTCGTATGACGCTTGTAGCTAGATAGCTACTTTACGTCTTAAGTACCCACGAGATATGTTCGTGGTAGCATGTTGGGGCAAGCACGATTGAACTGGTAGGATGGTATAATTTAGGTTTAACCCTCTTGAAGGGCTTGATAGTAGATTTGTGGTCCTTATTGGCCTTGATAGACGTTTCCTGTTAGCTGGTACGAAACCCTATGATTAATCGTTTCGACGGGTTTATGAGTGGACTGGATTTATGATTTTTATCGACCTTGATAACCGTTCATGTTAGAAGGGTTGGAACTCTAGACTTAACCATCTCAACTTATTTATTTATAAGTCGATGATCTTTACTGACTTTGGTAGAACTTTCATATTAGAGGTGTTGAAACCCTCGCTTGACTGCCTCAATGGGTTTAATTGTAGATCGATGATCTTTATCGACGTTGAAAGTCGATTTATGCTGGATGTATTAGATAACCCTAGGCTTAACAACCTAGGATAATCGACTGCTCATGCGACCTATTGGTGGTAGTACGCTAGTACGTGCAGTCAATAATTAGATATTTATATACTGTCTGTCTATCCATGAGTCTCATTCGTGGTAGCATATAGTTGCGCGTAGACCGTGCTATTGATTGTCGGCCCATGGGTTACGTTCGCGGTAGCTCATAGATAGTTCCCTTTTTGTGCGAGAGCCACAAGGCTTTGTCGTGGTATCCGGATGTGCACTGCTTATTGCAGTGGTTGTGTATGTTGCAGGTATATTTATTATACTGCTGATTAGGTTAGTTGGAGACTGATATTGGTACTCTGAGGGTTGGGTTACTCTAGCTTGTTCCCTGTGACTTCCATTATGTGCATTATAATTATGCATTATTGTCTATACATCCACAGAGTGGTTGTACTCACCCCCTCCTCACTTATCCTCTAGGTTAACTGATGGAGGACGTGTCATGTTGACCTACTTGGTGTCGCTCAGAGAGTTCCTTGCCATGCTTGTTCTACTGCATCGTCGAGATGTCGCTTTGTTTACTTTATCGGTATTGTATTTTGGTTATGCACTTTGGATTTTATCGCAATTTATTTTGGTGTCATAAAAACTATTTTACTTTAATGGATATATGTTTAGTCGTGCATGTATGCAGTTAATAAAATACTTGTATTTCTATTATTATTTTGAGATTTTTACCAGATATGGTCCAAGTATTTCGGAATATTGTCACTAAGGGGCTCCTCTGTCATTTGGATGACGGATATGCCCCCAGGACGTGACAATTTTATTGGTTTACAGTTTTGGTTTGTGGGTTTTGTGTTTCGAGGATTTCTTTTCCTTGGATTTTTGGGAGTTCTCATGTTTTGGGACCAGGCAAGCTGAAGGATATCTCTGAGCTATAGGAAAAGTGTTGTCTTTAGTGGTTACAGTACTTTAGTGGTTAGGAAAAGTATTGACCTAGTGAATTGCCCCTACTCATGGTCGGGGATGAGGTCGATGACGTATTGACCTTGCGGAACCTAACGATGATTTCAAAAGTATGGACTCTTTAGAGGTGGCGACTGATGTTGAATTAGGAAGCTAGAGATTTGGCCTGCTAGTCACCAATTGGAAGGACAAGGAGTAAACCCTCAGAGAATATCAGTTCCTACTATTATTGATTTGGTTATAAATAAGGCGTGTATGCCTACATTGGTCAAGACGATGAAAGATCGTTTTACCTTATATTATAGGAGGTGTTGGATGAGATATTTATCTGTCCCAGTATTTTTTTTTTAGAAAAGATCCGGAACTCTTTGTTAAAGGAGAGATGGACCTTTGAGGTTATGCATCGATTATCGATGATAGAATGCGGTAGTTGTGGAAGGAAATGAATATCCTTCATTGTGGATAGAGGATCTATTTAGATCAGCTATAGGACACCGGTGTATACTCTATGATTGATCTATGACTGGTGTGATGATATTGTAGTGACATGGTGTCATACAATTATCATTGTCGTTGTGATGATTGTTATATCATCAGCCTAGAGTATAGAGAATGCAGTTGTATAGCGACGACAATTTCATACTTAGTATGAATTGTATGAACTTGTGAATTGTGATTATCTTATTAGACTTATTGACGACTTAGTCGTCCAGGGATTTGGGAAGTCATGTATTCTGGACATGATTGGCTCAGTTGTGGTCGTTGGATTGCGTAACTTGGCCACTGTTGAGGGTGGTAGTTTGGAGTTGTGCACTCGGTCACCGTTGATGGTAGTTTTCTTGGTATTGATTTGATTATTACTATAGATATGGATAGGATGCTCAAGCGGAACTACATCGCTGATTGGATGGACCAGGAAGGTGATGGAATTTACTTGGTCTGAAGCTTGTGAAATTAGTTTCAGGGTTCAGACGATGGTTGACCTTTACATCAGTGTTGATTAATCATTCTGGTTTGGATGGAAGGGTAGTGTACATGGATGTATCGTTTCGGGGATCGTAGCGGTTCCGATGCTATTGAATAGACGTATCCAAACCTTACGACGGTTAAAGGACTGCGAGATAAGCCGTCATATATATGACGTGGACTTTGCAGTTATTATGTTGTTTTGTAGAGGTGAGGAGCAGGAATGCTCATGGGGTTTTAGCTAGCTACTGGATAGCTACTATAGAGTAGCTGGAACACGAACGGTTGTAACAAGGAAGTTTGGTCGCGATAGCCTCCCATGCACTTACAAAGTGTGTGGTGGAGTGGATTTTGGACGGTAGATGGACTACCGTCTCTGACTCCGAGAAGGATAATGGTTTCCGGAGTTGCATTAGTTTAAGGAACATATGCTTCAGGAAATTCCGATTCCGGAATGGAAGTGGAAGCATATTATTATAGATTTTGTGGTAGGTTTGTCTAGGACACATCAAGGCTATGACGCGATTTGGGTAGTCGTTGACCGACTAACCAAATTCACGCACTTCTTAGCGATTCGGAAGATTGACTCTCTGGATCGTTTGGCAGAGTTATATTGTTGGGAGATCATTAAATTGTATGGTGTTCCTTTGAGAATTATATAAGATAGAGATCCCCGGTTCACGTCTCGGTTCTGGCAGAGTTTGCAGCAGGTCTTAGGCACGCAATTTCGTTTTAGTACTACATTCCATCCTCAGATAGATGGACAGTCTGAGCGGACCATTCAGACTCTAGAGGACTTGCTGAGGTCTTGTGTTATGGATTTTGGGGGGGCAACTGGGAGAACCACTTGCCATTAGTAGAATTCGCCAACAACAATAGCCATCATTCGGCTATTCAAATGACACTGTTTGAAGCATTGTATAGTAGTCAGTGTTGGACACCCACCCTCTAGGGGGAGGTTAGGGAGGACCAGTTGCTAGGACCCCATAGAGCTCAGCATGAGGCAGGGTTGGTCCGTACTATCAGACAAAGGATGGCCGAGACGCAGGATCGTCAGAAGAGTTATGCAGATCAGAGACGGAAACCTCTGGAGTTCTCTATTGGTGACCAGGTATTCTTGCGAGTCTCACCCACGAAAGGGGTGAAGAGATATGACCTCCATGGTAAGTTAGCTCCAAGGTACATTGGGCCTTTCGAGATTTTAGAGAGGATCGAAGCAGTCGCTTACCGCCTAGCGCTACCACTGTCCTTGGCTGGTATCCATGATGTGTTTCATGTGTCCATGCTGAGGAAGTATGTGTCAGACTCTACACATATTCTATTAGATGTGTCAGGTTCCATTCAACCTGATGCTACTTACGAAGAGGTTCTGGCACGGATTCTGGATCACAAAGAACGACAATTACGGAACAAGACTGTGCGACTTGTTAAAGTCGGGTGGAGTCACCACACCGATGAGGAGGCTCCTTGGGAGCTTGAGGAAAAGATCAGGGCTCAATACCCCCACCTAGTTGCTTGAAGAGTGTGATTTTCTTCAAATACTTGAGTTGAGCAGTGTGGTATTGCTTACTCATCATACTCAATAGGAAATTTGAGGACCAAATTTTTATTAGTGGGGGAGAATGTAAGGTATCGAAAAAAAAATTAAACAAATAAAATAATACTTGTTAATTAAGAAAATACCCATCGGAATTTTTCCGAATATTTTTTTTGAGATTTTTCTGGTATTAAATGGAATTTATATAATAATTGGTTGCGGAAAGATTTAATAAGCTTTAATAAAGTCTGTTTGGAATATTGATTAATGAGAGGTTAATAGGTTTCATTAACTTATAATATATAAAGAAAACCTAAGTTAGGGTTCCTTAATATCCTATTTTTATTTCCCGATCCTTATTTTCTCGGTTTTTCATCCCGTCAACGCCGTCTTCTTCCCCGTGCGTCACTTATGCCGATTTCTCCACGCCGCTCGCCGCACCTTTGTCTTCCGGCCTTCGCGTGCTCGCCGCCCCGTCCGCGACCAATCTTCACACGAATCCGGTGCTCCTTCCTTTAGCAGCCGAGCTCGGCCGACGTAGCCGTTACACAAGCCACCGCAGTCCGTCGCCAGCGCACGCGACACCGCCAGGTTCAGCAGTCTCTGCTTCGACTTGGCCTCACACCGTCGCCGCACGCACACCGCTGTGTGCCTCGCCCGGCAGCATCGACTCTGGTTGCCACCGTCGCCTCAGTCGATGGAGCCGCCGTTTTTCGCTTGCCGCTTTAGTCGCCACGCCGAGATCGAGCATCGTAATTGTCCGATCTCTCTTTGCGCTAGTGGTCATCGTCGATCGCCGGCAGAGCACCACGAGCATCACAGGTTCTAATTCCACCTCTGACGAACCGAGCAATTGGGGAGGAAAAATTGTTGGGAGGAGGTTCCAACCATTGTGGACTGAGGAATTGGAGGAGGCTGCCGATGGAGTATTCTAGGGCTGGTAAGCTTGATTACACTTCCTCTTATCAGTAAATTTCTAGATTTTGGATGTGTGTCAAGGTTGTGTGATCCGGTGGTGAAGTTTGTTCGGCTGTGATGTTGTTACAATTGGGGGAGTGTCGTCGGTGGAGTTCCTAGGGTTGGTAACTGATCTATCTCCTTCTTTCCGATTGGCTATTGGTTGATTTGTGTTGTCTGCGGTTGGTATACATTTCTATGGCTGCTTTTCTGTCCATTGTGTCCTATGGATGGATTGTGTGGGGTTGTGTTGTGCGTTTCTGTGTATGGGGCTGGTATGGGAGAGTTGAGCCGGCTGTGGAGATGGGTTAAGCAGAGGATTCTAAATAGGGCGGATTAGGCCCTTGGGTTGGGTAATCGGTGGATTATGGAATACGCTGGGTGATGCTCTGTTATTGATTGTGAATGGGCAAGGATCTTGTTAGAGATGGTTATATATTGTTATCTCTAGGTAAGGAAGGTGGTCCGAATAAGGATTGTTTGCAAAACAATCTAATTGGTCTAGATTTGATACCTATACTCGGATCAAAGGAGTTGTACTGGGTAAGTGGATTGGATTCACGGTATGAAATTGGAGGTCTAATTGTGATGTCCTGTTGGTGAGTTGTTATGGGGTTGTGGATGAGTGTGTTCATGTAGCATCTGATTTAATCGTTGTCGTGTGCTTGGATTTGATGGTAGTTATGTTATATGCAGGTTTCGGTCACGAGGCAGGTCCACGGACATGAAGGTTTCACTTTTCGAACATTATATCAGGCGGGTATTTTGACTTATCTTTTAGATATAGTCAAGTTGATATGCTAGTTAGGATAGCTTACAATAATTTTCATGTTTATATGCCTAGTATGATATGTGCCTACTTGATACATGCATTTGATAGGATATGATTATATCTTCCCTGTTTTATTTGGATCATAGTTACTTGGATTATGGATATGTACATATTGATTGTGCATATTATTCGGATATGTGTATTTAGTTGGATTTACATGCTTTAGTATCATGCACCATCTTGCATGATTGCATGCTGGCTGGACGAAGTTCCTTTATAGTTGAGCCCACAACCAGTTACATGGCCTGCACACACTGTCACTCATGGGTTAGTGGTACATCAGGAGGGTGTGTGCAGTTGCTCTGTCAGGCTCTGCTGGTCCGCTCATGGGTAGCGATGAGGCAGCATGGTAGCGGGCAGGGATCCCTCCTCTGGTCTATAACACCGAGAGATGAGAGCTTAGCTCCCCCACTCTGTTTTGGGTAGGAGGATAGGTGTACTCCGACAGCATCCTGTCCACTCGGTCACTCAGGAGCAGTGATGGCAGAGTGCACAGTTGTCATAACCCTACCCACTCGGCTTCACTATCGCGTGTGAGGCGGCTGACTGACATCAGGGGTGACCATGTCATTTGCACGACATGCATTTTGCATGGATAGCATTTGTATTGTGTTTGTTGTATTTTTATTGATGCCTTGAATGTTGCATATGATTGTCATGCATACAAGATTCATATTTATATATGGTGATGACTTTATTACTTCTAGTCAGACACATGCTCCTATATTAGGGTAGGAGATTCAGGTAAGTACAGTCCTTTTGTATTTCTTGCTTGCATACCCTATTTATGTGAGATTGTACTTGTATGATTCTTATTATTAGCTATATCTTACTTTGCATATCGACCATATCCGCTAAGTTCTTTGAACTTACCCCGTTGCTTTACATCTGTTTCAGGTTGAAACTGCAAGGAGAGTCCAGCTGCCAATCCCCCCTCGTCGAAATGGATAGGTTTATTTGGTCTTATGGTTTTGGTTTTTAACTAGATGAAGTGTGTAGGATTTGTGTTTGTTTTTGTTATGTACTTGTAGAGGTTTGGAGATATTTATTGTGTCCTTATGGACCTTTATTCGGATTTTATCTCGATTGATTTTGGTTGGGTATTCCTGCCCAGATGGCAGAAGGGGTAAGTCTAGTTGTTATAGATGATTTACCATTTACTTTGATTGTTGGCCTGAGGCCTTATTACCTGCGTGGGTTGTTTGGATTCCGATCGTATTGACCGATGTATAGTGGCTGTGTAGGTCTTGTATATAAGATTGGTATTGTCACCAATACAGGGGAGATGTTGTCGAATTTTCGTCTGGCGGGGACTCCCCCGGGGCGTGACAATATTGCTTAGCAAAGTTTCCTGAGGAAATAGTCAAGATTGCTACTCAAAGAAATTACATATTTAATTTCTGTTATACAATCTATAAATTGTTGATAGCTAGAGACTCCAATATAAGATTAGAGACAACAAGAGGTAATGAGAGACTTAGAAGAATTCCAACTATTTGGAATTGGATTAAACTATTCTATAATGACTTCTTAGCATTAACAATAGTATCTGTGAATTATTGTAATCCAGTTTTAGGGAATAGATTATTCAGTAAATTACCAAGAGACTTAGATAAAGAAATCCATAAATCATGGGTAGAGTTACATGTACCCCCCTTATACGATAATATAAGAGTTAGAGGGCAATGTATTATTACAAAACTTAAAAAAAATGCACTTACATTCAAATACAAAAATAATTAAAAAAATCAGCTATACAATTTCTGTAGTCAAATTTATACTCATCACAATATGAATCAGAAGTAACTGAAAGACAAGGAAAAACTAACCACATACCCAAACCTAAGAAGAAACCCAAACAACTTATTATTTGAGAAAAAACTGGGCTAAAAAGTCTTAAATAAAGAAAAATAGGTAAGAAAATTCAAATATAAGAAGACCTATGTCAATATAATAACTTGCTTTGATTGTAATGAGCAAGGACACTTATTTTTTACTTGTCCTATTAGAAAAAAATCTATATACACGGAAAGCCAAACTAGTTTGTTGCACAAAATTAGACTTAGTATTAGTATAATCAGATGTATCCGATATGTCTTCTATTTACTTATCTTAGTAGAAGATATGGAGGAAATACCTTGTTCCTCAAATTATACTTTGATCAACTCCTTTAATAATCCGAATAGGTTTGCTGACAAATATTGCATCAACACCACCATGTTTGATAAAAACTTTAAGGAATTAGAAGACCAATTACAAGATCTTCAAATAGAAAATCTTGATTTAATATATCATTTTGTTCCTATTCCAGAATTAGACTTATAATGTTCTTATGAATGGAATCTAAAGGATGGAATTGAAAGTGTTCCATGTTTCAATTGTGGATATTATCCATCTTTAGTAAAAAGAGAAAAATGTAAACATTATAGAAAATAGATTTGTAACCTATGTCTCAAAGAACTATATGATATCAATATCCCTGAAATCGACGCTGTCAAAATTGGTACTCGGATGTACTTTTTGAAACAAGAGTTTGCATTAGAAACATGACTTAATTTATTGGAAATTGAAATAACAAATTTAAAGCAACATTCTGATCCTAGACAAAACATCCATACATGGTGAATAAGATGCACACTTGGTGTTTATTAAAACACCAAGTATTTGCAATACTAGATATTCAGCTGATATCATGATACACTACACTTTAAACATCCAAGGTCATGAACTTACATTGAATGCCTTACTTGATAGTGGAGCTACTAACTCCACTATTGATGAAACTATTTTACAATCCTTTTTATCTACTTCCTTAATCAAACAAACTAATCCTCCTTTGGGCAGTACACAATTTGATGGTCAAAAACTTGTACTAAATTTGTCAAAAATCTCCAATCACCATTTTATGCCAAATGTGATACTTTCAGCTCTCCAATCACATTAACACAACTATGGGTGCACCCTTTAAACTATAAGGATATTCATCTCATCTTGGGCCTTAACTTTTTGGTAGCCACAGACTGTGTAGTCTTACTCACTAAGAATTATGTTGTGTTTTTTTTATCTACTTCTATTTTTAGTCCTATTCTTGCTGAATACCCTTCTACTTTTCATTCCCTAAAGCATGGTGATATCCCTACTAGTTTTGCTCATGACACTTGTACCAATTCTTGTAAGTGTTCTATTGTCATCTTGGGACGACTTGGTGGCTAGAGCGGCGCAGAATTGCCACCAATGAAGCAAAGTTCGATTTCAGAGGAGGTCAAAAAAACCCTCCTTGGCTCAACAAGACCTCCGCCATTTCTAGCCATCAGGGCATGGGCTTTGCTTACCCGTGATTTACCTCCTTTCACTATAACTAAGGGATCGACGGTGAGGGGCTCTGGGGGTGGGGGTTACCGTCTTTTTTCCATCAATTGTAAGTTTGTAGTCAACATTAAAAGAATTAGAAAACTTAGAGTTTATAAGATTATGATAATCCTATAAATTTACGAGTCCCAAGTATTTACTTAATTAAAACACAAGACACTTTAGATACGGTTGTTGCTAAATTAGAAAATTATAAATCATAGGAGAAAATCCTATAAAATAATGGAAAAAAGATAAAGTATATTACAAACTTAATATAATTAATCCTAATTTAACAATTAAAGCTCAAGAATTTAAATATACAAATTGAAAAAGAGAAGAATGTACCATGCATATTAATCCGCTATTAGCACTAGGAGTTATTCAAAGATCAATCTCTAGACTTAGAAGTCCTGTCTTTATTGTAAATAAATGAACAAAATAGAAAAGAGGATAACTAAGAATGATATTTAATTATAAATGTTTAAATGATAATTGTCGATGGTTATAAAATCTGTGATAAAGATCAGTAATTAAATAAAATTCAAAATATAAAATGGTACTCTAAATTTGACGTGTAGTCAGATTTTTAGCAAGAATGCACTTTGATTCAATAAAATGGATTGCTTTTTCCCATCTTGAAGGATATTTTGAATGATTAGTAATATTTTTGGATTAAAAATAGCTCCTCAAATGTTCCAACAAAAAATGAATGATATTGTTAGACATATTTCTCATTTTATTTGTGCATATATTGATATGTTCTAGTCTTTTCTAAATAAAAAACAGAGCATTATGCTCATTTACATATGATTTTCATTTTATTTGAAAAACATGATGTAAGATACGAAAAAAAAATTAATTAATTAAGTATAGGGATTAACCCTTTTAAGTAGCTATTGGATTTAATCAAAGGCTAGGGTTAATTAAGGTTGGATTTAATCAACATTTGGCATTGAACCGGTTGGCCGAACGACATTTAAAAAGGCTGAAGAAAGCTCGATCAGCCCCACCTCCCTTCACATCGCGATCCACCCTTCTTTCTTCTTTGCGATTTCTCCGCACTTCTGCCTGCTCATTGCAAATCTCGCTTCCTCCCCAGCTCGCCAGTGTCCTTGGGAGAGTGGCTCGGTGACGTTGCAGCCTAGCTGAACCTTTCCTTCCGAGGTCTCGGCGGTCCTTCGCACCGCAATCAGCGGTATTCTTTGTTGCGCGGTGAAATTATCCTGTCACAGGTTCACGATTGTCGTTTAGATTGGATTTCATCGTTGTTGTCCCCTTAGATCTACCTGTGAGCTAACTTCTTATACCCATTTAGATATCTTCTTCCTGTCTGATCGCAGCTGGTGGTCTTGAGGGGAAGAACAGCGACCGAGTGTGGTGGCTAAGCTGTCTACGGTGAACAGCTGGGATCGGGGAAGGGGGTTGCATTGTGAGGTAAGTCTTGATTATGATTTGGTTCACAGCAGTAGTGAAGTGGTTGTGTTCCTCACAGTGAGATTTGGGTTTGCAGCCTCTGTTTGTCGAAGAGCTTGGAGCTGGGATCGGTGATCTGGTCCTATTCGTGTGGTGGCCGATCTATGTGTGTGAGACGTGAAGGTGAGCTACAATTACAGCTCTAATGCATATGTTGTTTAGATTTTTGTTTATGTTGCAGTAGACTTTGGAGTTGTCGATTGATGTTGCTGTGTTATTGTGGTTGTATGGATCTAGGCGATGATTAGGGCAGAAGTTGGATCCGAATTGGAATAGGGAGGTAGGTGATTTTGGATGTGTTTATGGTGATTGTGTTGATTCAGTGGAGCTGTGAATGTAATAGATGTTGATTTGTGGTTAGTAAGGTGGTGTATGGATTGGAGATATTCTGTTGGTGAGGGTTGGTTGTGTTTGGTATTAGATCTATTACCGATAGATTTAGACGTTTGGATAGCTATTTTGGTATGTGTATTCATGGGGTTGCGAAGGGTGTGTGAACGAGACATTAACTTGTATTCGGTAGTTTGATTTGGATAGCAGAGCGATGTGGAAGTTAATTTGAATTCCTTGTGGTATGTTAGAACCTAACTGTAGTTTTTAAATATGTGCAGGACTTGGTTATGAAGCAGGTCCACGATCGTGAGGATTTGTTCGAGCTTCGTATTAGGTGGGTAATTCTTACCCTGGTCAAGTAGATTAATTAATTCCTAGTGCATGAGATATTATGATGTTGATATTTTTATCTTGACTCCACTCTGATTTATTCCTGTGTTTGATACTTTGCCTTTGAACTTTGAGATGCTCTTCTTGTTATCATTACAGTTACATATGTTCCTATTGTTGAATATAGACTTTACATGTATTCGTGTTGTAGATGGCATATTAGGGCATGTAGTTGAGTTTGGTTGTGGTCCTGTGTTGGGTCCTCATATTACCCCGAGTATGAGTGATGCATATAGTTACAGGCATGATTATGATTGCATATTTGATTATGTTGTTGCTGATGTGTAACCATGCATGGTGGCATATATGTATGATACAGCTAGTTGGACAGATTCCCAACTTTTTGGATATATATGTATGATACAAACTTCTGATGTATTGCCATGAGTGGTGGCTTAGTCATGAGCGGTGGCGGATATGTATAGAACACATATTGCATCAGTGTAGCCTTGAGCGGAGGCGAGCCATGAGCGGAGGTGAGCCATGAGCGATGGCGTGTTTGTATCGCGATACATATTGCATCAGTGTTGGCATGTGTAATGGTGTAGCCATGTGTGATGGCATATATGCATGTGGTACCCAATGTATCTGCATACCCATAGGCAGCAGCATACCGGTGACCGGTGGTGTTTATGCATACAATACAAATTGCGTTCGCATTACTAAGTGTAATGGTGTAGCCATGCAGATGGAGTTTTGCATGTGATATTGTGGTATCTGCATAGTCATGAGTCGTGTACCCATGTGCAGTGGTGTATATATATATGTTATACATTGCATCTGCATCGACATATGCGGTGGCATAGCCATGTAGGTGGTGGCATTCATATGTGCTTATGTTGCATATCGCATATATATATGTGATGTTGCATTTGGATGATCCATGGTTGTTGCATATTGATGTACATTGCCATACATGTCATCTACATATTATCCATGTGGTTATATGGTGCTCCGGTGGTTAGGAGTTGTATATGTGTGTGACACTATTCAGGTTGAGTCAGGTTGGTACTTGGTATTTACTTTTCCATCATGATACTGTAGTGGTTAAATCTGGTTGATACATAACGGTTGATAACCTCACGATACCGTCTAGACTGGATCGGGGTGATTATTGCATGTGACCATGTGATGTCCATATGATTAGGAAATGTTTACAGGTGCATTGTTGATTTTGCATGCTGGTTGTATATGTTATGTTGTGGTATACTTGTTGGGTTCATTACAGGTGAGGTTATCGTCGACGTGCAGGTATGTTAGTATTTTTGCATTACATTCGGTTGGTTAGTTGTATATGCATTGTTTATGGACATACCGAGAGTTATTTGATATTGGCTATAAACTGTATAACTGTTGATCTCTACTCATTCTTGTGTTGTTCATGCACTATTTTCTTATTACCACTGAGTTTATACTCACCACCACAAATCCTGGGTTTCTTGTCACCCAGGTGGTAGGTAGAGGATTTCGTGACGAACTTGGAGCCTCGCCAGCTGATCCCGTCTCACCCCACTTCCGATGGTTTCTATTTTCTGGTTATCGTACCCTTTTTATTTGAGATTTGTATTCGTATGTTGATGGTATTGTGATTGGTGATTTGATGTTGCTTATATCTGCTCAGACTCTTTGCCGTAAACTTTTACTTATGGTCAGTCATACCGGTATGCATTTGTAATGAGTTTATATTTTCATATTGTGGTTGTTTTCCTTTGTTGATTATAGGTAATTTCATCTGTGTTGTATTGGTTGTGACTATCTGGCTATATATATTGAATTGTCATAAGAGGCTACCGTCTGTTAGCCGAACAGAGTTTATCCTGAGGCGTGACACATGACTTAATAGTTTCACTGAAAAAAATGGAATTAGCGGCTAATCATATTGATTATCTTGGAACAAAAATAGGAAATGAGAAAATGACCCTTCAAGCCCATATTTCATTAAAAATACTTAATTTTCCAGAAAAAAATGAAAGATATTAAAACCCAAAGATCGTTTCTTGGACTTTTTAATTATGCAAGATCATATATAAAAGACAGAAAAAATTAGTGGACCCATATACAATAAAGCTTCTATTGACAAAAATATTTTAATTAACAAGATAAAGATATGATAAAATAAATTAGGTTGGGAGGTGCTCTTTATAGAAAATTATCAAAATATGACCCTAAAAATTTAGAATATTTGTCAGTATGAAAAAGAACATTTAACATACTTGGATTATGAAATACTACTTGTAATATATTGTTTAGGAGCCTTTCTTTTTTTTATTTGTGGTAAATTTGTAATTACTATAAGAATATATTGTGAAGCAATTATCAAATATAATCAACAGGAACTCAAAAAGGTTTTAGTGCAAAATGATGTCTTAAATTTTATAATGCTATTTTAAATAAAAGATTAAAAGTACATTGGAAACATATAAAATGAATTAATAATTTTTTAGTTGATACCTTATCTAGACTTTTGATTTGATTTATAGCAATATGCGAAGGAAAGTCAAAACTGCACCTGGATTAAAAACCATGAGATTTGGAAATCAGGAATTATAATACTTTACTAAGAAAGAGGATCAGTTTTACTATCCTTTCCAATCCCAATTGGATGATGTGCAATTATATTTGATAGATAATGTTTGGAACATACCAACAACACCAGACATTGCTAATCATAAGATTGTCATTATCAATACTTTAATTAATTATTTCTTGACAACGGTACAAAAACTTTCTGGAAAGATGTTTTCTCATTGGCAGTCTATTCAGGATCAGCTCTTGGACTTTATGTTACTCGGACAGAAGTCAAAACAATTATTACCGACTGTGAAACTCCATATAAGGGATTTTATTCCCTAGATGAAGCACTTGAGTCTTTGAGGACACAAATAGATCCTAATTTCTTTCTTAGCCCCTCTGTGACTTTTGGCAAAACTACACTTCCTCAGTCTGTTGAGACTTCTGAAAACACTATACTTCCTCAGTATGTTGATCAAGCAGGAGACACTTGTATGACTTACAAAGGAGTAACTACTTATTATAAATTCCCTTGCAGTATAATATTTCCCAACTTAGAAGAGTTCAACCCTCAAATTGAAACTTCCAATACAAAAATTTGGAAAGATACAAAGGAAACACTTAAACTTATGACAAACTTACCAGAAGATATTTCCACTTATATTAGAAGCATGGCCGAAGATGTTTCAATGGAACAATTTTTTGACTTATGTGAAGCTCTTGAATGGTTTCACAAAAATCTACTGAAGGGATTGCAATACTTTATGAGATAGTTTTCTTATAAAAGAAAATGTATCAAAGCATATCCTCAATGCTCCGATGAAATAAAAACTTGGCAAAGTTGCCAATGTCAACTTCTCTTCTCCATACGGAGATCAAATATACATTTTGAAAGATTTGAATTCAAAACTTTTAAAGGGAGGCTGATTATTCCTTTTACACTTATAGATTTTGGCTTATTAAATAAACTTTGGGTGCGTTATCTTGAATCAACCCAATAGTCTCCTCATAAATTTGGCATCATACTTGGACACTTGAGTATGAAACTTTTGTTATTTGTTACTTTGAAAGTTCACCTTCAGAATGAATTGGACCAAAATTGAGCCATCATGACATTTGATCCGAATTGACATTAATTCAGATCTAATACAACTGGAACATTTTGAAGATCATTATGTGGATCCAGATTTAGAATGGTTAGCCCCTACTCTGCTAGAACGAGTCAAACATTATAGAGCTTCGATGCAAGGAAGTCAATGAATTTGGGACTCTGAGTATGCTGCTTCAGAATTTTGCTTAGTTGGAGAAATCTATTGAACATGTCTTAGTTTAATACTGGTTGACAATTTAATGCAATCTTACTCTTTTATCTGGATTTGGGACCGACCATGACAAGATTAACTTGTCATTTATTGGCACCACAAAACGAAGACACAACTTATTCCATTTCAGTTTACAACACAACAAACAACCTTAGTGTAACACTATCAAAAGAAACATGAAGAATGGAATAAACAACTAGCCCAAGGGATCACTGTCTTTAGTCAATTCCGGAATTACTACTGAAGATCACAATTGATACTACCGGTATCTTCTTTATATAATCCCCGATAGAGGGGTTAGCGGGTGACCTAAGATCCGGCCCAGAATATACGGCTCAGCTAAGAAAGGAAAGGAAGATTGGCACGGGCGAATATTGAGAGCCAGGGGCACGGGCGAACCTCAGAAGCCATTGGCGCGGGCGAATATTGAGAGCAAGTGACACGGGCGAACCTCAGAAGACATTAGCACGGGCGAATATTGAAAGCAAGTGGCACGGGCGAACCTCAGAAGCCATTGGCACGGGCGAATATTGAGAGCCTTTGGTACGAGAGAGGTAATGAAAGCAATTGATACGGCAAAGGAGAGGCGGAGGGCACTTCGCCAAGAAGCCAGCACATTCGGATCCCTACAAAGGGAAGTTGGGCACGGGAAGGAGAGGAATTGGTTCGGGTTGATGAGGAACCCTAGGGCTAGGGCGCTCGTGGGCTATAGACCTAAAACTAGCTTCCCTCAACACGGAAGGTTGAGGGAGATAGTCTAGCCTAGTGGTCCGAAAAGTGGAGGGAAAGGGTGTTAGGCAACGGCCTGGGAGGCCCCACATAATATACCAAAGAGTCTCCACTCCTGATATCTGTAACAGAATGATTCTCCAGGCAAAAGTGGTGGCCACGTGTACGATGAAGAAAACCCACGACGTTACGATGAAGGAGGAGGGGAGGAGATAAAAGGGGGAGAGAGGAGGAAAAGAAAAAGGGGGCCAGCGATTATTCCCAGCGAGCGAGAGAAGGGGACGCAAGAGGAGAGGAAAGAGGAGGACAACCGCTTCGCCGGAGAAGAAGGATAAAGACCTATCGTTGTTATATCTCTTGTATTTTTCTCGTCTGGTGAGATTATTGTAAAAGGTTTTTTCTCCTCCACCTTTGGAAACTCGCTTTCCGTAAAGGAGGACCTTCATAGTAAAAGTGCTTGGGCATCATCCCCGGTGAGAAAACTCACCTCCGTGGAGTAGGAATCCTTATTCCGAACCACGTTACATCTTGTGTCTGAGTCTCGATTCGGTCTGGTTTTGCTTTCATCTACTTCATCTTTTTACTCTTTATCGATTGCGGCTGTGAGAACCCTCTCGAGATCTCCATCCGTGCTTCATTGCATTGGAAAGGAGTGAACAGACTTCACCACATCGGGCTTGGCGCCGTCTGTCAGGAAAATTTGAGCCGACGCCGAGATGCAACCCGAAGAAATACACCAACCTGATGCCTCTGCGGCGGAGGAGCGCCCCATCACCCTTCTACCATCGCAACTAAAGGCCTTGATGGATGACGCTATCACAGAAGCCCTGGCTAGGGAAAGGAAAAGGACCGGATATCTACATCCGCATTCCGGGGAACCTTCTTCCAGAGATCTACCCCCAGAAATACCTCCCCCCTCCCGTACAGCCGCCAATGGTGAGGTATTGCTTGGAGGTGGACTTGGGGGAAGAACACCTCAGAATCCTATGCCCTTCACCCAAACGCGCCGGGAGGAGCAAGGTGAAAGTCAATCCACCAGACCTCTGGAGGTATACGAGCCCAGTCCCTTCACGATGGACATTCTTTCGGAGCTCCCCATCCTACTCCTAATCCTCGTGTCAATAAGTATGATGGTTCGACGGATCCCCGACGAGCACATATTTCAATTCGACGGAGCGGCCTCGCTTCATCGTATACTGACGCCTCCAAGTCGAGTCTTCCGAACCACCCGCGCTCGCAAAAGTGGTTCACTACTCTGCCCCCGGGGTCTATCACCTGTTTCACTGACTTCCAGAGAATGTTCAGTCGAGAATTTGTCAGCTGCAAGGCGTATAAACAAGACGCCTCTATGTTAATGCATATCACCCAGGGACCTTCGGAATCCCTTAGGGGGTATATTCATCGATTCACTTCTGCAGCCCGGGGGATCCCCGCCACCCGATCTGAGTCTTTCAGAGGCGCTATTCAGCATGGGCTGCGGGAGGGCCCCTTCCTCAGTTCCTTGTTAAGACAACCTACGGATAGTTACGAAGAGCTGAGCTGAGCAGTTTATCCGCGAAGAAGAAGGATTAAAGGTACGGAGGGCCGAACGGACTGCCACAGCAGTCCCCACTGAAAGAGTTCGTCCCGCTGCTCTTCAAGCCCCCCCTCGGCGGGAGTATACAAGACCTTTTCGGCAGGAGGTTCCGAGGCCTCGTCCGATGCTGCAAGGTGTTCGCCCTACCCCACCATTACAAATAATGGCTGCTGAAGCGCTTCCTCCTGTGAGGACATGGAAAGAACGTGAAATGGAATTTTACGACACAGAGTCTGCTACATAACGACTTAGGACACAGGGGGATCCCGCGAACCCCTCACCCCGCTTCTTTTGCCAATATCACACGTAATACTACCATGAGGGTCGATGTTTCGTTACAAGAAGAATTGATCGCCTCCATACCGCATATCCGCAAGTCAAGTTTCAGCAGAGGGCGCACGCAGGCCCCGACCTAATGTAACCCGGCCCAGGTCAGATAATCAGCAACCCCTCGCTTCAAACGCCATCCCGTGAGGTCGCTCTCAAGAAGGCCCATAGAGGCCCTTCATCCAATCTAGATGACATTCCCACACGGGAGTTATTCATGTTATAGCCGGAGGACTCACCGATGGGGACTCCAACCGGGCACTAAGTCGACGCCTGCCTCATGGAGAGTTTGGCCATCGCCGCCGACTGACTATTCAAGTTGCACCGCCTGCTTGCTCGGGCTGTAAGATCTGCAAGGCGTCCGCCCCACACGGACGCTTTGGTTATCCGCATATCCTCGCCAATTATGAAGTGGCTCGCGGTACTAGTTGACTCGGGAAGCTCTGTTAATATCCTTTTCGGGAAGCCTTTGGACAAATGCGGTGAAATGCCCAATTAGAAGATGTGTCCACTCCCTCTTGGTTCGCGAGAGCCATGGTTCACCGAAGGCAGATATCATTGCCTTTAACTCTGGGTGTAAAACCCAACCAAAAAACCAGTATAATTCCTTTCCTTATTATGGATGCTCCGTCCACTTATAACGCTATTCTTGGGCGTCCTTTCCTCACCCTTTTTGACGGTGGCTTCTCGTACCACGAAGGAAATTTCCATGGAGTCGATCGGTGGGTGAAGTTCGTGGAGAACAGAAGGCCTCCAGGAGTTGCTACGTGCAAATGGTTCAGGACGATCAGAAGAAAGCCCGAACTGAGGACCTGAAGGGCAAAGCTGTCATCATCACTGATGTCTGCGTCTTGGAGGAATCCCCCCCCAAAGTCGATAAAATAGAGGAGGGAGGCTGGTGGAAATCGCTCGGGAAAGGCCACGAATAGCCACAATTTGGATGTCAAAGAAGAGCTGGTGGCTTGCCTGAAGGAGAATGAAGACATCTTTGCAAAGGATGTGCATGATCTCACGGGGATCCACCCTCATGTGGCGGAACATCATCTCAATATCATTCAAGGAGCCCGACCCGTCCAACAGAAGAGGCGACATTTTAGACCAGAAAAGGACAAAGTCATAGCAGAAGAGGTGGACAAACTACTAAAAGCGGGTCATGTAAAGGAAATCCAGTTCCCCGAATGGGTCTCTAATGTAGTTTTGGTTCCCAAACCTTCGGGGCAATGGAGGATGTGTATCGATTTCCGTGATTTGAATAAAGCATGCCCTAAAGACTGCTACCCCTTGCCTCGTATTGACCAATTGGTGGATTCTACTTGGGATATGAAGTGGTATCCTAATGGATGCATATCAAGGGTATCATCAAATACCTTTGGCTCAAGAAGATCAAAGAGGGTTAGCTTTGTATTTTGGGGTTATATGCTTATGTGGTAATGCCGTTCGGACTAAAAATGAGAGCCACCTATCGCGCCTTATGGACAAAATCTTCGTGGAGCGAAGGGAAGAATGTGGAGGTATCGTGGGCGACATCTTGGTCAAATCAAAGGTCACTCGAGATTTAGTCAAGGACTTAAATGAAACCTTTGCTACATTAAGGCGGTTTAATATGAAGCTAAACACTAACAAATGCCTGTTCGGGGTAATGAGTGGCAAGTTCTTGGGGTACATAGTGACGGAGAAGGGGCGCAAATAACCACGAAAGTGCAAGCCCTATGCAACATGAAGTCACCGCTAGTCTGCGAGAGACCCAAAAGTTGGTGGCGGGATTGTTTCTTTATCGATTTATAGCGGATCGTGACAAGAGGCTGCCTTTTTCAAGATTTTGCGCAAGTGCTAAATTTGATGGGATGATCAATGTGGCGGGCTTTCGGGAGTTGAAGAAATATTTGTTGGACTCCCCTGCTAGCCAAACCAATACCCGAGAACCATTATGGATGTATCAGCCGTATCGGAAGGAGCCGTTAGTTGGTATTATTGAAACAAGAAGGTTCTCATCAGACCTATTTATTATACAGCCATATTGAAGGGCGAATTCCGTTATCTGAATGGAAGTTGGCGTATATCCTATATCCTACTAACGCCGCAAATTAAGGCCGTACTTCTTGGCTCATCCGTCAGTTCTAACACACAGAATTGGGTAAGGTCGTCACTAAGCCAAATTTCTCTGGAAGATTGGCCAAATGGGTAGTAGAACTAAGCGAGTATGATATTCACTACCAACCTCGAACGGTTATCAAGGCCCAAGACCTCGATTTTACGGGAGGTACCTTGCGGGAAGAGGGTTCGACAACAAAGGAGGAGGATCGAGGCATGAAATATATTCGTGAGACGCGGTTCTTGAGATCTGCCGCGTGGTTGGTATCCTATTAATTTCCCGGAAGGTGAAGAAACTCGATTAGCGGTTCGCTTGGAATATCGGGCATCTAATAATGAAGCGGAATATGTAATTGGGACCTACTACGTTTGCTAAAGCGATGGGAGCTTCTTGCATTGTGATCCACTCGGACTCCCAATTGGTAATATCACAACTTCAAGGTTCTTTTGCGGTTCGGGAGGAAAGGTGCATAGGTATTTGAAGACTTTTGAGAAAGAAAAGCTCAATTTCTCGAGTCCTCTTGAAGCAAATCCAGGAGCATAGCGGGAAGGCAAATGAATTGGCTCGGATGGCTAGCACTATGGGAAGAATAAAATCCTCGGAAGCAATCCATATGAGGCGTTCATACTTCCTTAGCAATATATGCGTGGAGAGGAGCGTACGAATCAAGCCTAACTCTTGATTGGAGGACCGACATCATAGCTTATTTACGGAAGAAGATCCACGAAGGGAAAATAAGCGGCATCCACTTTAATAAACCAAGCTAAAGCGGTTCATCCTCTTAAATGAAGACCTATACAAGACTTCTTTTGACGACCTTTGTTAAAATGCAGGAAAGCGAGGATGCGGAATGGGTACTCGAGAAATCCATGAAGGATGTTGCGTGATCATTTAGGAGGAGAGCTTTAGCAAGAAAGGCTTTATTAGCGAGGATACTTTTGGCCTACTCTTCAACAAGATCTTTGCTCATATAGTGCGGACTGCATCGCTTCGGAAGCATAGCAACCGTTACGAGCGGTGAGTTAATGAAAGTCGTCATCTCATCTTGTCCTTTCTATCAATGTGGAATAGATATATGGGTCTGATGGGCCAACGGCATGACTTTACAAAGGAAGTTTTGTTAGTAGTCAGGATTATTTTTCCAAATGGGTGGAGGCAGAGCCCTTAGCCAAAATTACCGAGAATGTCGAATACGCTTCTTATGGAAAATATCATTTGAGTATGGTATTCCTCGAAAATAGTCATGACAATGGACGTACGCCCAAGGAAAAAAGATCCAAGAGTGGTGCCAAAGTCTCAACATTCAGCAGACTTTTACTTCGGTAGCCCATCCTCAAGCAAATGGGCAGGTGGAGGTAACTAACAGGATCCTCATTCAAGGATTAAAGACTAAGTTGGGTGCTCAGAGGGGAAACTGGGTAGAGGAGTTACGGCATCTTGTGGGCTTATCGAACCACGCCCTAAGACAAAGAACGGAGAAACTCCTTTAGTTTGGTATACGGGCGAAGCCGATTATTCCGTAGAGGTTTTGTTGAATAGCGCTCGGATAAAGGCGCATTTAACCAAATCAAAACCTACTTATCCAAGCAATCGAATTGGACTTGGTGGAGGAAAGGCGGAGATGGCACGAGGCGAGCGGAATTTTACAAGCAAAGAGTACAAATGAGCCTTTAATAAGAAAGTGGTGCCTCGGAGATTTCAAGAAGGAGATTTGGTTTATGAAAGTCAACCCTACTGAGACCTTGGAAAGCTTCCCAACCGGGAAGGACCTTATGAAATAACACGCATGTGGTCGAAGATATTATATGAAGGATGACCAAGGCAAAGAGCTTCCACGACCTTGGAATGCCCTTCATTTAAAACTCTTCCATCGTATGAGAAATATGGGATAGAAGAAGAGAAATTATGAAACTCCAAAGGAAGTACTCTTGAATTAATTGTGCTCATTAGAGGCCAAGTATTTTCCAAATTTCATTAAGGGGTTACTTACAAAAGCAATACGATTGTTAATAAGTCTTGGAAGAAGAAGAGGAAAACAGAGAATACATTCACATGTCAAAATGGGATATTAAATTTTAAATCGGCGGAGGATAACGAAAGTCACCTCCCAATTTAAAGAAAATGAAGGATAGTGGAGGAGGCAACCCTTGGGCGTCATATTGCGAACCGCATCATTAAATCCATCTTGATAGGTGGAACGCATTAAAATAATGAGTCGCTCCTCGCGATTCGGACGGGCAGGGCTTCGCTCTCGATGCAACCTCTTGCACGGCTCTTGTTGTTCTCGAAGGTTTCGACGCACGTCCACATAGCGCCGCGACACTTCCATAATAGCATCGGCCAAGATGAAAACATCATCGGCTCGGGAACTTTGGTCCCGCTGTAGATGCGCCATCTCCACCATATTTTGAGCATGGAAGTCAAATCCTCCACCGCTTCGAATACGATCCGTTCGGGCAAGTTCAGAGCTCATCCTCTGGAGGGAAGTTTCTTGCCTGCGTAGACGGGCATGAGCATGCGCCCGGGAATTTATAAGGGATGAGTTTTCTTGTACCACCTTACACAAGCGGGTGCGAAGGTCCCCTATTTTATCTTGGGCTCGCTAATATTGAACCCGAAGATGGCGATGGCGTAATCTTGTTTCCCCTTGAGGAGCTCGCCACCCGCTCTTGAAGACGTAATACCTCTGAGCCGAGGAAGATTTCGTGTTAAGAGAGGCCGACCGACCTCCCGCAGGGACGAAGGGCTCGCCCTCGGACGTGGTTGCGCTTTAAGGCGCGATAGTGTCGCGATCCTTCCGAATTTGTCGGCGAAGCCGGCCAATTGCTCTTGCATCGTGCAATTGTTGTAGCAGAGTCGCTTCGATTTTGAGCGTCCGCCGAGCCTTCCGTTGTGTTGACGCTCCCATTCTTGGGCTTGAACTTGGTATTGATGAAGAGAGCGATCCAATTCTTTATGGTTGGTCGTACCGCATACCGGTAGTGGGAAAAGGAATTGGTCAGCTAGACAAAGCTAAGGAAGCTGAGTAAGGAAACATACCAAGTCCAGAGCATGGCGCAGGCCTTCCATGCGAGGAACCACTTCCTCTAAGTTTAGAATCTGAAGACTCCGAGGAGAAAGTGAAGAGGACAGGACAGAGGATGCTGAAGAAGGGACCTCTCCTATAAAGGAGAGAAGGAGGGTGGTATCCATCGGTTGAGAAGGGAAAGAGGGAAGCGCATCATTTGAACGGCCCGCGGAGGTGGTAGTCGGGGGCGGCAGATCCATAGTTGCCGGGAGGATATGTGTCTCACCGGGTTGGGGGTTGATAGTGGAAGGAAAGACTAAGGAGGATGATCAAGGAAGGATCTTGAGACGAAGGAGGAGCCCGCGATAGGAGGCAAGACGTAGAGAAGCTCGTCGTGGCCCACAGGAGAGGGATTCTGCAGGCGATGAGCCAGGGGGGAAGTTGGCAGTGAAGGGATATCCATCGCCATGGGTTCAGAAAAGGAAGGACGGGCCGGGGAAAGGGAAGACAAAGGCGATCCATCCCCTGTCATTGGCTGACATGGGAATACACCTTCCTGTGTTCATCCTGTTGCGGGAAGAAGGAGACGATATCCGAACCTCGGTGGCGGAAGGAGAAAGAATGGGAAAGTTAGGGTTTGTAAGGACCCTGGCTTCCTCCGGGATGGGGGTAGTGAGGGTCACCGGAGGAGGAAAGGGAGAACGACGAGGTGAATCGAGTATGATGGTGATTGGGGAAGGTGAAGCGGAAGAAGAAGCAGAGGGCTGACCAGCATCCCGTTTGCGATTCGGGTAGCGGCCCGCTATTTCCTGGAATAAGTTAGAATGCATCTTGAGGGTCTGAAAAAGAAAAGGAAAAAGAGGGGTTGGGAAGAAAGAATCGGGGAAGCGAGGTTTGGCGGCGGCGGAGCAAACAGATGAAGAAGAAGGAGACCAAAAGGCGAAAGGAGGAGGATGGCAGGAGCAACTAATACCAAAGAACCCCCTATAAAAGGGGATGGAATGGGCTTGCAGCCATTAGTGGGCCTCTCGTCTGTGGTAAATGGAAAGAAGGGTTTTTATATTTTTAAGTGGCCCATTATGTACTCAAGCCCCTCATTTGCAGAAGAAGGAGGGGAACCAAAGAAGAATGATATGAAGGCGTTGCCTCCTTTATGCTCATTGCCCTGGCGCTATATACAAAAGTTTCTATCCCCGCAAGGAAGAGCGGAAGATATCCCCGTGTGGTGGTGGAACGGAAGAACCGATATCCTTCGGTTATTATTTATTCTATATATAAGTTTTTATCCCCGCAAGGAAGAGCGGAAGATATCCCCGTGTGGTGGTGGAACGGAAGAACCGATATCCTTCCGTTATTATTTATTCTATATATAAGTTTCTATCCCCGCAAGGAAGAGCGGAAGATATCCCCGTGTGGTGGTGGAACGGAAGAACCGATATCCTTCGGTTATTATTTATTCTATATATAAGTTTCTATCCCCGCAAGGAAGAGCGGAAGATATCCCCGTGTGGTGGTGGAACGGAAGAACCGATATCCTTCAGTTATTATTTATTCTATATATAAGTTTCTATCCCCGCAAGGAAGAGCGGAAGATATCCCCGTTTGGTGGTGGAACGGAAGAACCGATATCCTTCGGTTATTATTTATTCTATATATAAGTTTCTATCCCCGCAAGGAAGAGCGGAAGATATCCCCGTGTGGTGGTGGAACGGAAGAACCGATATCCTTCGATTATTATTTATTCTATATATAAGTTTCTATCCCCGCAAGGAAGAGCGGAAGATATCCCCGTGTGGTGGTGGAACGGAAGAACCGATATCCTTCGGTTATTATTTATTCTATATATAAGTTTCTATCCCCGCAAGGAAGAGCGGAAGATATCCCCGTGTGGTGGTGGAACGGAAGAACCGATATCCTTCGGTTATTATTTATTCTATATATAAGTTTCTATCCCCGCAAGGAAGAGCGGAAGATATCCTCGTGTGGTGGTGGAACGGAAGAACCGATATCCTTCGGTTATTATTTATTCTATATATAAGTTTCTATCCCCGCAAGGAAGAGCGGAAGATATCCCCGTGTGGTGGTGGAACGGAAGAACCGATATCCTTCGGTTATTATTTATTCTATATATAAGTTTCTATCCCCGCAAGGAAGAGCGGAAGATATTCCCGTGTGGTGGTGGAACGGAAGAACCGATATCCTTCGGTTATTATTTATTCTATATATAAGTTTCTATCCCCGCAAGGAAGAGCGGAAGATATCCCCGTGTGGTGGTGGAACGGAAGAACCGATATCCTTCGGTTATTATTTATTCTATATATAAGTTTCTATCCCCGCAAGGAAGAGCGGAAGATATCCCCGTGTGGTGGTGGAACGGAAGAACCGATATCCTTCGGTTATTATTTATTCTATATATAAGTTTCTATCCCCGCAAGGAAGAGCGGAAGATATCCCCGTGTGGTGGTGGAACGGAAGAACCGATATCCTTCGGTTATTATTTATTCTATATATAAGTTTCTATCCCCGCAAGGAAGAGCGGAAGATATCCCCGTGTGGTGGTGGAACGGAAGAACCGATATCCTTCGGTTATTATTTATTCTATATATAAGTTTCTATCCCCGCAAGGAAGAGCGGAAGATATCCCCGTGTGGTGGTGGAACGGAAGAACCGATATCCTTCGGTTATTATTTATTCTATATACAAGTTTCTATCCCCGCAAGGAAGAGCGGAAGATATCCCCGTGTGGTGGTGGAACGGAAGAACCGATATCCTTCGGTTATTATTTATTCTATATATAAGTTTCTATCCCCGCAAGGAAGAGCGGAAGATATCCCCGTGTGGTGGTGGAACGGAAGAACCGATATCCTTCGGTTATTATTTATTCTATATACAAGTTTCTATCCCCGCAAAGCGGAAGCTATCCCCGTGTGGTGGTGGAGCGGAAGAGCTGAGATCCCCTCAGTTATATATCACTTTTTGTCCCTGAAAAGATTATAAAAGCGGAAGAGCCGAAATATATCTCCGTTATAGGTAAGTTTATGTGGATACGGAAGAAGTAAAGCGTGGTACAATGCCGAAGATACTGGAGAAAGAAGACAAACTGGGAAAGTTCATGGACGCAAAAGAATTACATATTCTGAGTCATCTACAAGGAAGAATAACAAACAACAAATTCTTATATATCCCGTTACAGCTTTGTTAGGAGGGATAGAGGGAAGTCCTTGTAGGGTTGAGGTTGGCACAATAGTTGGCGCCAGAGGATCACTGCAGAAGGTCCGCCTCGCCAATTCCTTTGGGACCCTACGCTTGTTGGCGCAGGGAACGATTATGGGCGAAGTTTCTCCACTTTAAATACTCCAATTGCTTTTCCAAGGTAGCTATGTATTGATCATTTATCACATTTCTCTAGAAGGCGAGGAACTGCACTCTGCTCGATATTCTATCCATGGCAAGCAAAGGAAAAAGGAGAATGAGGGAAGCTATCAGGTAGAGGTCGGTGGTTTTTATGGTGACGAAGGGGAAGAGTGCATTCATTGGTAAGAGAAGTAGGGACCATAAATGCCAGTAAAGCAGAGGAAACGTGGGGGCAGTAGTGGGAAGGTTGACGGGACTACAATTGTAATTAAGAGGGTCCGAATCCCCGAGACATGATAGAAGAAGGCATGTTCAGATCAGATTACCGTCCTTTCGGAGGACAGAAACATTACTTCTACAGGAAAAAGACAAGAACGGATATCATTTGCCTCCCTGATTTTTTATTAACATATTTAAAGCGGTTACATTAACTTGATCTACAAAGATTTTCCATGATTACTCCTAACAGAAGAAGCGGGAGATGTCTCTTTGGGAGGAGAAGGAGCTAATATGACTCTGAAGCGCTCGCCTTGAGGGGGAGGAAGAACTGGTGGACCTTCATCGAAAGAGGAAGGATGAGTCCTCGCCGGGGGAACTGGGACGAAAGTCAGTGCTGGTGGAAGTGGGGGAAGTTCAGCGGCAGCACGAGGATCTCCCACTGTATACTCCCACGTGAAGGGAGGATTCCACACGGTATGAAGGAGGGAAAGGAGCGCGAAGGACTCTCTGCCGAGGGGTGGGAGCCGGTTGGAGAGGCGGATATGGAAGGGGGCGGAAGGTCAAGTGGCAATGAGCAGTGTCTCGAATCTTCAAATTCTCAGAGACCCACTTTAGTTCAAAAGATTCGATCAAGAAACTTCGATGGGATGCCCTGCTGAAGCCATAATAAGAAGATAGCAGGACGAAGACATGGGGAACGAAGGATTTATAATGGAAGGAAAGAGGCAACCGAGGTTTTGGGAAAAGGAAAGAAGACGAAGAGATCGATACCATTTCCAAAGCAGTAAGAGGAATAAGGAAGATCAACAAGCAGGAGCTATTTAAAGCGTCGCCCGAACCGGAATCGGAGCGGGTACGAATGATGTTGGGTAAAGACCTTGCGAGTAAATTCTAAATCAAACCGGACGGTGTAAATAATATCGCATAACATACTCCCAGCAGATTCCCGAACCGAAAATGGGGCGGAGGTGGATAATGTCATTTAATATCCCCTCCATAAGCCCGAGCCAATGAAGTGATTACACCATCCTATACAAGAAGGAGGAGGAGTTTTAAAAGGGGTTCATAATTCCCGACCCGTCCAAGAAGCATGCCAAGAAGGTGATAACTAAGCCTATAAATAAATTCATCATTCGGAGGCAGAAGAGAGGCTATTGATAAAATTAGCAAAGAAGGAGAATAGTATAAATTACAATTCAAAAAGTTCGGGCGGACAGTTAGCTAGCGCCTCCGTAGGATCTAAATAACTAGTATCCGTGCAGGAGGCGGGTATCCTCGCCGGCATTTTGAGTCAAGACCCTCAAACCCTAGTATAAAGAGATCTACCCCTTTCTTGACATAACGCCTCTTAAGGTCGGCTTCCTGCTCCTTTAGTCGGTCCTGATATTGAGCCACCTGAGTTTGACTTTCCGCCAATTTGATCGCCAAAACATCTCTCTCGGTGGCTGCCTTTATAGCTCGCTGTCCTAAGGCTGAAAGAACTTCAAGATACTCTGTTGAAGATGGATTGCTCGGGCCACCGGTGATAAGGTTCGGGAAGAGCCGTAGAGGAAAGTTCTCGACACTTCTTTACACAAGATTCCCTAAGGGCCCAGCTTGACGCTCCAGGTGTTTAAGGCGCATTCTTGTCAAGCCGTGAGATAGTAGCCGCAGAGTCGCTTCCTTGAGCATGACATCCATAAGATATCTTTTATACTCCTTCGCCTTGAGTCGATGTCTACCACTGCAACTCACTAGATTGCAAGAAGAGGCGCTATTTTAGTTCTTCATTTTTTCGTTGCGCCTCTTTCTCACTTCAACCAAGGCTAGTTGCATCGGCGCTCTTCGCATTGACCCTCAAAGTCCGCCTCCTTTGCCTCTTGTTCGCTTAATCGTCGCTACGAGCTCTTTCTCACGCGACACGGCGGCAAAATGGCGAGTCTCCACACTAGATCGAATCGGGCCAGTGGACTACCATGTTGTTATGTTGAGTGGAGGCCTAAAAGGAGAGGAAATTATCAAAGATAGGGAAATACCCATAGCAAAGAGGAGGAGAAGGAGGAGTAAATACGCCAAATAGCTTGCCCACTTGCTCACACGGCCTTGTATACCCGATCGTTAAAGAATTTTACCTCAAGGGTGCCGAATTTTCAAAGAACGATCCCAGAGAGGCCCTGAGGAACCGAGGGAAGGGTCTTCCTTCCAAGAAGATGGGGCCCGCACGCCAGAAGAGGGAGGCTGCTCTCGAGCCGACGGCTGAGCTTGGAGGGATTCCGCATGGGGAGGCCGGGTGAATTTCGTGTGGAAGGAGAAGAATGCAAAATCGGGAGGGAGAATCCTCCTGGGAGCTAGAGAAGAGGCAGGGAGGTGTTGCCTTCCTTCGGGTTCATAAATGATTAAGGGTCGAGCCCTGCCAGGGAAGACAAGGGTAGGAGAGCCGATGAACTTGAAGCTCCTTTCTTGATAAGCCGCAGCTTCTTCCGAGGAGATGACGGAGCCGCTGTGGATTTGCCTCTCTTAGTCGGGGTCTTCTTCTTCTTGGCAGCCTCGATCGACTCCCCTTCCACCAAAGCTTTTTGCAGCAGATTATCTACAAGATATACTGGTAAGAAAGATGAATGCCCTAAAAAGGGAGTCACATTGCAGGATAAATGTCACCCTACCTATAGCAACCGAAGTCGTCAAAGGTAGAGGAGACAATCCAAAGTGGCTTAAGAGGGGAGTTTCTAGCAGGTGGTTCGAGCAATAATGTAGCTCTCCTAAGACTCTATACACTTCCAGGAAGGGACATTTGGTCCTCATTTTCCGGAAAGAAGGCAATTCAGGAAGGTCTACCTTCCAAGTATCGGAGTAAGGTAAAGCTTCTGGGAGTTGTACAAAGAAATATAAGGCTTCCCAACCCTTGTGGGAAGTAGGCAGGTTAACAAGGAATTGGCAGTCGGAACGACTAGACAGATAGAAGAGGCCTGCCTTAGAAGACTTTAATTGGAAGAAGCAATGGAATATCTCGGGGGTCAAAGAGAGGTTCAAATGTTGGAACACTATATGGGCTCCCGATATAATCCGGAAGGAGTTGGGGGTGAATTGATTCAGAGGTAGTCCATAGAAGTTTAGGAGGTCCAGATAGACCTGTGGTACTGGCAAGGATAGGCCGTTAAGAAATTGTTCATAAAAAAAGCATGTCAAGCCGAGAGGAGGTTTATGAGGTCGATGTAGTTTAGTCGTGAAACAACATTTTATAGAAGGCTCTATGTAGTTGTTCCTTAGGTTAAAGAAATAATGATTGCAATCTAACTGAGTTATGGTATGTTCATACCAGGCGGGTGAAGAGAGGGTCCTAGGAGTCATGGGTATGAACGAAGCAGAGCACTTACTCGGAGGGTAAAAAAAAATCATGTGAGGAAAGGAAGAACAGGGTCGCCGCAACACCGCCGATGAGAATCACGGGAGAAGAAGAAGAATAGGCTGGATTACCAAGCACACTAACCGATACCTAGAATAAGAAGGCGAGGGTTTATATAAGGTTTTCCGCGATGATTCAGCTGCACAGAAGGAGAAGGAGAAGCGGAGCCCATAGACCCAGTGAGCCTCCTTCAATATACTGGGGGGAGTTATAAGGGAACGGATGGATTTAAGCCGAAGAAATGAAGAATAGGTCAGAAACTTTATGTACATGGGAAAGTCAAGCTTATAACTTCGCTTGACTATTTTTCGGGGTTGACTAATGATACTACTGGTATCTTCTTTACATAATCCCCGATAGAGGGGTTAGCGGGTGACCTAAGATCCGGCCTAGAATATACGGCTTAGCTAAGAAAGGAAAGGAAGATTGACACGGGCGAATATTGAGAGCCAGGGGCACGGGCGAACCTCAGAAGCCATTGGCGCGGGCGAATATTGAGAGCAAGTGACACGGGCGAACCTCAGAAGACATTGGCACGGGCGAATATTGAAAGCAAGTGACACGGGCGAACCTCAGAAGCCATTGGCACGGGCGAACCTCAGAAGCCATTGGCACGGGCGAATATTGAGAGCCTTTGGTACGAGAGAGGTAATGAAAGCAATTGATACGGCAAAGGAGAGGCGGAGGGCACTTCGCCAAGAAGCCAGCACATTCGGATCCCTACAAAGGGAAGTTGGGCACGGGAAGGAGAGGAATTGGTTCGGGTTGATGAGGAACCCTAGGGCTAGGGCGCTCGTGGGATATAGACCTAAAACTAGCTTCCCTCAACACGGAAGGTTGAGGGAGATAGTCTAGCCTAGTGGTCCGAAAAGTGGAGGGAAAGGGTGTTAGGCAACGGCCTGGGAGGCCCCACATAATATCCCAAAGAGTCTCCACTCCTGATATCTGTAACAGAATGATTCTCCAGGCAAAAGTGGTGGCCACGTGTATGATGAAGAGAACCCACGACGTTACGATGAAGGAGGAGGGGAGGAGATAAAAGGGGGAGAGAGGAGGAAAAGAAAAAGGGGGCCAGCGATTATTCCCAGCGAGCGAGAGAAGGGGACGCAAGAGGAGAGGAAAGAGGAGGACAACCGCTTCGCCGGAGAAGAAGGATAGAGACCTGTCGTTGTTATATCTCTTGTATTTTTCTCGTCTGGTGAGATTATTGTAAAAGGCTTTTTCTCCTCCACCTTCGGAAACTCGCTTTCCGTAAAGGAGGACCTTTATAGTAAAAGTGTTTGGGCATCATCCCCGGTGAGAAAACTCACCTCCGTGGAGTAGGAATCCTTATTCCGAACCACGTTACATCTTGTGTCTGAGTCTCGATTGCTGGTGCTGGTTTTTGTGTTTCATCTACTTTATCTTTTTATTCTTTACTGATTGCGGCCTGTGAGAACCCTCTGAGATCTCCATCTGTGCTTCACTGCATTGGAAAGGAGTGAACAGACTTCACCCGTCCGCATCAACAATGTAGATAATTTAATGGATATCTGGCCATTACAATATTTCAACTATAAGCAGTACTTCAATTACAAGACAAAACAGTATAGAAGGACCTACCTTTGATAAAGATGATTCCACCTTTTTGTTAGAAGTCACTGCAGCTTTCAAGAAAGAAGATGCCACCTTTCTGTTACCTATCACTCCTTTAAGTTACATGTCTCAAAAGGAACTTTGATTCCTTTTTCTTTTTCCTGGCTTGTCTATATAAGGTTTGTATAACCTTTGCTCTTCCATATAGCAGAAGAGTGAAAGTTTAGAAAAGTGTGCTAAGGTTGCAAGTGTGCTGTACGTTTTTCTTTTTTGCAAGTGTGCTTTAGTTTGTAATAAAAAAAAAGAAGTCTTTAAGTTTTCTTGAAATATTGGTAAATATTGCAAGGTAAGGTAAAGTTGATGTCTTATGATTTAGAGGTCATGAATTCAAATTCTATAAACAACCTTTTGTTGAGCAAGATAAAACTGTGTATAATGAATTTTTCCTCGAGATCTCATATAGCGAGAGCTTCGTACACCGGACTGCTCTTTATTGAAAATATTACAAGTTTATAAATATCATTGTTTATATATTAGTCATTATGTTAGTTTAAAACTAAGACTCCTCCGTCATTATCCTTTTGCTCTAAGACTTTGTTTGGGAGGAGAGAAGGGGAGTGTAAGTAATGGAAGGGAAATAGAGGGGAGGGGAAAAGAGATTTACACTTCAAATTGAGGTGTAAGAAAAGTCCAGTTTTTGTGAGGAGGAGGGGTATAAATTCATCTTCATTCCCCTCCCTTTCCCTTTCCCTCACTTCTTCCCAAACATGAATAAACTTTTTTCTTTCTTATTTACCCTTACTCTTTCATTACTTACCCCTCCCTCACTCCCTCCCAAATAAGCCCTAAAGGTAATTGTTGATAGAATAGTAAAATAGAAGATATGAGGCTGTCAGAAGTAGCCCTAAGACCTCTGGGTATATCAAGGCACAGTAATCCTTTTATTGGTTCGGATAGTAGGTGAGGCTCATTGGATATGAGTAGGGAAAACTAATCACTAGTTGTCTTGAGGCCTTCTTCGTCTATAATTAAATTTACTATGCCATTACTATAGCTCACTCATTGTAGCTCACTAATTATAGATCATTGTAGTTTAGTCACTGTAGTACTGCTGTAGTAAAAAAATTTAGAAATTTATCTCTAAAATAGTGGTAGTGGTATCAAAACTTAAAAGACCTAGGAACTATTTACATGAATAAATATTTATGAAAGAATCTCACTTAAATTCTCTAACAGATTTATTGATAAGTTTATCAACTTCTTTACAAAATCATCAAAATTATACCTATCATGTAGGACCAGAACAGTAATGGGCTTTTTCTCAATTGGCATGGATGAAATCAAAATTCGTCTGAATTTGACCAATGAAGTGAGGAAGGACTTTGTTGGTCATGGGGAAGGGGAAAGAAGAGATTGAGAGGCTATAAATAACTTGGAATTTAAAAGGAGAAGGCCTATGAAGAAAAATTAAAAGAAGCTATGAGTATGAGTGAAGGCTTTAAGTAGACTGGGGAAAAATACGGTGACTTCAGTGTAGGTGGAGAACTCAGGTAAGATAAGTTGGATTAGAGAGGTTAGTGCTACAGTTGCAGATGAGGAAATTACAATTCCTATCTGTGGTTTGCTAAGGTGTAGTCATTATTCCTACACAACTATCATGTTATTGGTAAATATAATCTTATAATATAATACTATATTATAAATAAAGAAAGCTCGTAAGCGAGTAGATATTTTCTAGATTTGTGCCTTTGTTGCTTGTGTTTGAAACTCCCAGATGGGTGAAGAAAAGAATATCCCAAATTAGTAGCAATAAACTCTGTACCTTTTGCTCCAAACAAATACGGATAACAATTAATTCCGACCCAACCAAATACGGATAACAATGAACTCTTTAAATAGGTGTTGAGCTAGGAGCTGCTTTAGGCTACTTAAACTCTGCAACTTTCCTTTGAGTCTTTTCCCTACCTCTTTAAGGTATGAGAAAAAGGTACTAGCAGAGCCACGTGGAGAATGCACAAATTAAAAATGATTGGAGTTTAATTATAATAGAGTACACAGATATATATAATATGTAATATTATAATATGTATTTGCATATTTATTTTTATAACAAATACTATATCAATACTATATATGATACATATCCATTATAAACTACATATTATTACAACCACCACCATCAAAACTTATCCAGATGGGATTAACTATATGAATTTTTATACATTATTGAGTTTTATCATTGTTGCAAAGGTAAAATCTATCACCCTAGCAGCCCTTATCGATCGGTTCTACGACCATCGAAAGAGAGGTAAATCACGGGAGAGTATTGTAACACCCTAAATTTTAATTCCTATATTTTTATTAGAGAAAAATCGAAATAAGAATAAGAATAGAAATAATAAAAATAGGAATAGAATAATAATAATAATAATAATAATAATAATAATAATAATAAATTAAATAAATAGTTCGTTAGCTGAGGCTTGAACCATGAACCGTTGGTTTGGAAGAATAGACTTCCCACTACTAAGTCATAAGATTACCAATGAGTAGGATATATACGAAGGTGGATCTTTTTAAAGAATTCGATCTACACCTAAAAAAATGTTATCAATCCTCCATACACAAACGATTTATTTAAGTAACATATAAAATACCACTGCTTACTATTTCTTCAAATTGACTAGTGTAAGTTTTCCTGACGGACAATGAGTTGTAGTGGATAAACTCTGCATTTTGCAAGTCTTCCACTAGTAGGTGGCAGTGGTCATCACGGATTATTGGACAAAATATGTATCTGATTGGATCATCGCTTGGGGTTTTAAAAGTTTGTTAGAATGCTTGGGCGTACATCATATTAAACATACTCTGTGTATAAAAAAACTTGTCAAAACACCAAAGCTTTAAAGTTGATAATTCCATGCAAAAGGGGAAAAAACTTACCGGGAATCTAGCCCCATAAAATATTGAGCTATAGTACGCCTTATCAGTCTCCTTACACTCATCGACTAAGACTGATAAATAAACACTGATGCAATCCTCATGTGTCAAAACATTCCAATCAAATATTGTAAGGAGAGAATCTATGTATAAGTTAATAGCATCTGTCTTTCATACTGATCCTGATACTGTTACACTACACAAGGAAAGAGTTATTAGCAACTCTTAAAACATAAGATTACTATTATAAAGTGTATGATCTTACTCCATTTTTTTAGTTTTAATAAACACTCCCCGATTGTTGGATCCATCTTATTGGTGATTTCTTTATAAGCTTGTTCTATACAAAAAAAATAGTTAGAATAAAAATATTTTCTCTGAAAAATAGGACTGGACAAGATAACCTATGCTCACCTCCAATATCCTTCTCTTGACTTCATCGAGTGGTTGTTACTTGTCCGTGGAGACTTGTGCGGCAATAGATAATATTTCAATTTCACACTCCTCGATAGTTGATTTCTCTTTTTTATCCTGGACTGACTCCTGTTCAAAATTTGACTCTTTAGAAGCGATATTAAGGTCTGATGAGGGATACTCAATAGCATTGTTGGGGACTATTTGAGTTTCAACTCTCCTTCTTTTAGGAATGTTAGCAAATCATGCAGGAGGAACACTTGTACTTGTAGGGGGTGATACACCATGAAGAGCCCTCTTTTGTACACAAACCTTCCGCCTAGTGTATGCAGTAGAAGGTTGTTGGGTCTGTGCAGCTTGTATGGGTTGTGATTGTAACCCCTCTACATCCCGGGATTATAAATTCAGTTGAAGCTCCAATATTAAACTGTCCTTTTCAGCGATTAATACTTCTTTTTCAAAAATTATATTATCCCTTTCACTTATCTCATTGTCCTTCCTGCTTCTGACCTCCTCCAACTGTTGAAGAAGCTCTTGTATTTTCTTTTCTTTTTCTTCGATGATCGCATCCTTAAGTAGGGAGGTGTTGTCCAAGTTAGTCCTTGCTTCAACCAGCTTGGTGCATAAAGTTGAAACTAGTTCTGTATTCTTCTGGCATACTGGATACGCCTTTTCTTCTGCGTCGAGTTGAGTTTTGAGTTGAGGAGTTAAAGCACAAATCCTAGGTGGAGAAGTGTTCTGTATTAGATGTAGCTCTGTCTATGCTAGCATTAGATAAATAATTATTTTATCTGGTAGGAGACCATCTATCATCTTCTTAACAACTCTTATATTTGTGGAACTCCACCTCCATCTCAACATTCTTGGTAAAGCATTAGGGATGTGTGGAGATAAGATACACAAGTTGTCACGCCCCGAGAGTATATTGTGCCGAAAATCAAACGGACGACATCTCCCCTGTACGTGGCAACATTTCGGGTTAATACAAGGCCCGTAGGCCCACAACAACAATAGAATATAATGAACAGATAAATATATATATCAACACGCAGCGGAAATAGGAAAACACATACCCACAACAAAATATACCAAAACATATAGGTGTACACCACCTGACAAGACCACAGTACTAAAATCGGACATAAAACATCGACACAAAGTAAAGTCCATAACAAAACAAGGGTCCATGACATAGGACCAAAATCCATAACACATAAACCAGTCCAAGCCATAAGAGAGAAAAACAAAATGAACTCCTCGGGAGACATCGAAAAATGGAGATGGGATGGATCGGTCGGCGCAGCTCCAAGTCGTCACAAAGGTTTACCATTACTCGGGCGGCGAAAAACCGTCGAGGTGGTGAGTAAAACTCAGCAGGTAATCAGAGAAAACATGTAAATATATGTATCAATATTACATGTCATTCAACAGTCTAATTTACTCATACAACAAGTATACATCAGCATAACAATAGATATGCATGCATATACTAAATAACTGAACATCAACGATGCTGACATACCTGACAGTCAGCTATTCTATCCTGATCCAACCTGGGCATATAATCACATCATAGGGTATAAAAGTATATTACTAACACAATATCTTAACTTGAGTCAAGGGTTTCACTGTGAATATGCGATAGGTATACAAGTACCAATCTACTACCATACAGCAATATGCAATAGCATGTATGAATATGTACAAACAAATGTAAAAGACATAGTACATACAAATGCATCATCAAAGTGAGTATACATCTAGACTGTATCTGTATGTATACTAATCACCATCATCCATATATATATATATATACAAGAAGGTATGTATATATATATAATCATATGCAAAACACCGTATGATACGACAATGCAGCATGCATGGTCATGCCTGCTCACCCTTACTCGCTACCACGACCCCAGTGTGGCCTAGGTGGCACGACATGACAATTATCCCGACTCCAGCCACCACCACTCTCGAGTGACCGAGTTGGGTAGTATGATCAAGTAGTATATGAGCGTAAAAAGCTCGCTACGCAATGGGGGTCTCTGCTGCTGGCCACTCCGACTGACACTGCCAATGAGCGGTCGAGTGCCACGCACCCAGGACGACTGCACGCGACTCCAACAACCATCGTCAATAATGGTAGAGTGTGGCACAACAAATGCTATGCCCTCACACCAGTTACTCCTCTGGATGTAACCTGGGAGGCAGGATGACTGACGACTCTCTCTCAACCCCAAGGGGAGACGATGTCGTCAGTATGCATGCAATGATATGAGGGTCGTCTCACACAGACATCTACCCTAGACTCTCTGCTCAATAAAGAGTCACACCCAATTGATCGCATCCCTACCTCAGAGAAAGTCACTCATCTGATCATAACAAGCTAGGACCATCGGTCCGTAGCGACACACTGTCCACGACTCACATGACCATTCACATAACCCGTGATTGGTGAATAAATGTGCAACATACAGGTATGGAATAAGTCCTACATCTAGGGCCATACTTATCCACAGAGGACCTTTTTGCCAAATTTACGATTTAGGTCAACCTCCGTACTCTAACATCTACACCCTACTAAACAGTTAGACCTACTTACATCACATCTGTAACTTCTAGATCATGCTAGGGAATATGTGTTATCAATAATCGAGCACACATATATATCAATGGTAAGTTCAAGCATACGATAAACAGAGCATGATCAAGGTAATATAAACACCTAACATGTTCATATCTATATCTAAATCTGGAAATCATTACATCTACCCGACCAGTAGAAAATTACCTACCTGATAAGAAGCTCGTGACAATAAAAATCCTCACGGCCGCGGTCCTGCCTCGTATCCACGTCCTGCACCAACCATAATATGCATTAAGTTCAAGCCCATGACAATAGATATATTTAATTTACTATTCTATTGTTTCTATATTCACGTCCCTTATCGAATACGATTTAGAAACCCGAATTAGCCAGACTTGACCGTTTATTTTACATCCATCGGTTTTCATTAGCAAAAGTGCTAACTTCCTCATACAATTTTATATTCGACTTAACAAAGTTAATCTCATGAAGATTTAATCTTTTTATACTTAATTTGATGTAATAGGATCACTAACAAATTAAGTATTAATCTAACATATATTCACACCGATACACATCTTTATTTGTAGCCCAACACAGCTACTATCTCACAACCAGTCAAACACCCAATGAAACCTCACCATCGACCAACCCTTATTATTAATTCAACCCAGTTCCATCAATTTGATACCCAACTATTTAACCGTTGTTAACTAGCTAAATCAAGGGCAATAATGAATTGACCTACATCAGAAAAATCAAAATGAAATAGCTTGCTTACAGAAGTTTTGGAACCTCCTCCGACAAAGATAGTCCTAATCCCGGCACAAATTTCGCTCACCGATCGAACCAAATTAGGTTTCAAGCTTAGCCACACCAAATCCATAACAACAACAAGATTAAATAGATAATACCAGCTTTACCTTGTTGTTGTAACTTCCGCCGACAGCCCACACACCAAAATCGGCAGCCCTATTCCTCAAATCACCCACTGCCCACAATCCTAACCTTCAATTCTGCCATCAAACCCATCCTAACAGCAACGAGATCAAATAGATAATACCACAAGTAAGAGGGAAATCAATCTTACCGAATCTTAGATCTCCACCGGCAGCCCGAGTTCCACCGTCCGTCGAAACCTACCACTGCCCAACTCAGGTTAGGTCACGGCAATTTACAGAACCTCTATTCTCGTTCAAGATAAGGAGAGGTCGACAACTTACCTAGCTCCCACGACGATCGGCAGTGAGAACCCCTAAAATCGACAACCCACCGAAACGTTGCTGCCCAAATCCTCGATTGAGTCACGTTCAACAGAGAAAACTACAGAAAGGGTTTATTCACAACCGAATCCCTTTTTGAGATCGAGGAAAACAAGGAACGACTCTTACCTCGCCCGCGATGAACGAACAACAATGGCCGAATCGCCCTACGCCATCGGGAAGTTGCCGAATCGAGCTTCCTCAGGCCCGTCGTCGCCTGCCGACGGCCGTCGCCTGTCGCGAGGAAGAAGACCGGCAGCTCTGTTTGCTTCCACCGCCCAATCCGCGCTTCCACCCATTCCACCGCCGGCCACAACAGAGGAGAGGAAGAGATCGGTCGCTTCGGAGAAGAAGAGCAACCGAAAGGGGAGGCGCTCGGGAAGTAGGATCGCGCCAAGCATGACGGCGCTGAACGGAAGTCGTGAAACGCCACACAAGAGATGCCGACGGAGTGCGCGGAAGGGAAAAAGAAACGGCGGTGTTAATTAGTTTAGCGGGTCGGGGAATTTCTAACGGGTCGGATTTCAGACCCGTTAAACCCCTTTAACCCCTTCTACGCAAAGAGGGCCTTAGAAATCTCCATTCGAGTCCAGAGAAATTTCTAAAAAAAATTCCTGAAAAAATTTCTTAGGATATTCTCCTCATTACCCCACATTTATTATTTTATTATTATTATTATTATTATTTTTTTTTCTTTCGTGGTATTTTACATTCTCCCCCACTTATTAAAATTTGGTCCCCAAATTTCGTACTTTAATGCAAACATTTATTTAAGCATATTCTGAAATAACCACATACCTCAGGTAAACAGATGAGGGTATCGAGCTCGGATAGTATCCTCCAGCTCCCAGGTAGCCTCCTCATCCGTATGATGCTGCCATCCCACCTTTACGAGTCGGATGGTTTTGTTCTGCAACTGCCGCTCCTTGCGATCAAGAATCCGCACTGGAGTCTCCTCATAAGTCGCATTCGCCTGGAGTGGTATCGGAACTTCTTTCAGAACATGGTCAGATCGCGGCACGTATTTCCTCAACATGGAAACATGGAATACGTTGTGAACACCCGCAAGTGTCGGAGGTAAGGCCAACCGATAAGCTACACCTCCAATCCGCTCTAATATCTCAAATGGGCCAATGTAACGTGGAGCTAATTTCGCTTTTAGCCCAAATCTCTTGACTCCTTTGGTGGGTGACACTCGTAAGAATACATGGTCCCCGATTGAAAATTTCAAAGGCCTTCGCCTCCGGTCCGCATAGCTCTTCTGTCTATCCTGTGCCTCAGATAATCGTCGTCTGATCACTCGCACCAACTCTGCATCCCGCTGGATACTCTGGGGCCTCAATATCTGTCGTTCCCCAACTTCTTCCCATAACACAGGAGATCTGCAGGGTCTGCCGTATAATGCCTCGAATGGAGCCATCTGGATAGAAGAGTGGTAGCTGTTGTTGTAGGCAAACTCCACTAAAGGAATGTGATCCTCCCAACTGCCACCGAAATCCATGACGCAAGATCTCAATAGATCCTCCAAAGTCTGAATGGTACATTCTGTCGTCTGGTCTGCGGATGAAAGGTCATCGAGTCGAGCTCGCGCTTCAGGCCCAAGTAAATCGCGGATCTCTATCAGATATAATACTCAATGGTACTCCATGTAATCTGATGATCTCTCGGCAGTATAATTCCGCTAGACGATCCAATGAGTCCGTCTCACGAATCGGAAGGAAGTGAGCGGATTTGGTTAATCGATCCACGATCACCCAAATCGCAGTATGTCCTTTACGGGTTCTGGGTAATCCCGTAACGAAATCCATCGTGATATTTTCCCACTTCCATTCCGGGATCGGAATTTCCTGAAGTAAGCCAGCAGGTTTCTGATGTTCAGCCTTCACTTGCTGGCATACTAGACATCGTGCGACAAAGTCCGCAATATCTCGTTTCATACCGTTCCACCAGTAGAAACGCTTCAAATCTCGGTACATCCGAGTACCACCAGGATGTATAGCAAATCTCGACTGATGTGCTTCCTGTAGCAATTCTTCTTTAACTGGGTGTGTGTCCGGAACACATAGTCATCCTCTGAAATGAAGTACACCATTCTCGTCACTCGAGAAATTCGTCTGACATTCTGAGTCTATCGTGCTGCTCAAGAACTGCAGATGCTGATCACTGACTTGTGCTTCCTTGATCCTCTCGGAATGGGCAACCATAGATACCAATATCCCTCGGGATGTTTGACCATGTTCAGACAGTCCCAACTCTGAGAACTGCCGAACTAGATCGATCGCCGCTGATGACCGCCGTAACTCCACGAGACTTCCTGCTCAGTGCATCCGCTACCACATTAGCTTTTCCCAGATGATACTGGATGGTGCAGTCGTAATCCTTCAGATACTTCATCCATCGTCTCTGTCTCAGATTCAGCTCTTTCTGTGTGAATAGATACTTCAGACTTTTATGGTCTGTGTAGATCTCAAAGGTAATCCCATACAAGTAGTGCCTCCATATCTTCAATGCGAAAATAATGGCGGCTAACTCCAGATCGTGCACTGGGTAATTTCTCTCGTGATCTTTTAGTTGACGGGAGGCATAAGATATCACACGGTTGGGATCGCATCGTAATCGCTCTCCCAACCCTTGGATAGAAGCATCCGTATAGAGAACCATCCCATCAACACCAGAAGGAATCACTAAGATAGGTGCAGAAATTAGTCGTCGCTTAAGCTCCTGGAAGCTAATTTCACAGGCCTCTGACCAGGTGAACTTGACCCCTTTTCGAGTCAGACGAGTGAGTGGCATGGCGATACTCGAGAATCCCTCCACGAACCTCCGATAATACCCGGCCAGACCAAGGAAACTACGAACCTCCTGTACTGATTTTGGCTGCTCCCAACTGGTAATCGCCTCAATCTTCTGGGGATCTATAGAAATACCTCTGTTAGACACCACATGTCCAAGAAAACCCACTGAGGATAACCAGAACGCACACTTGCTAAATTTGGCATATAACTGCTCCTGTCGCAACGTCTCTAATACTATCCACAGATGTTGTTCATGCTCTTCCTCGGATCGAGAATAAATCAATATGTCATCGATGAACACGATCACGAACTGATCTATATACCTCAGGAATACCCGGTTCATTAAGTCCATAAATGCAGCTGGGGCATTCGTGAGACCGAAAGGCATCACTAGAAACTCATAATGCCCATAACGGGTGCGGAAAGTTATTTTCTAAACATCCTCATCTCTTATCCGTAGCTGATGATATCCTGAGCGCAGATCAATTTTAGAATACACACATGTATCCTTCAGCTGATCGAAAAAATCTTCTATCCTCGGCAGTGGATATTTGTTCTTAACTGTGACTGCATTCAGTTGCCGATAGTCAATACATAACCGCAACGATCCATCCTTCTTCTTGACAAAGAGTACCGGTGCTCCCCATGGTGAAACACTAGGTCGAATGAATCCATTATCCAGCAACTCCTGCAGTTGAACTTTAAGTTCGTTCAGTTCCTTTGGCGCCATCCGATAAGGAGGTTTCGATATAGGCGCAGTTCCTGGAATCACCTCTATCGCAAATTCGACTTGCCTAGGAGGTGGCAAGCCTGGAAGTTCATCTGGAAATACATCTGGATACTCTCGGACTACTCGCACATCAGAGAGAGGTGGTAGTCCTTCGTTCTCAACCTTGACCAGAGATAGTAAATAACTCTGACAACCCTGGGTCAATAGCTTCTGAGCCTGTAGGGCCGATATAACAGATAATCCATCATCTCTGGTACCAACAAATTCCCAAGCTGGTTGATCTGGTGGTCGGAATGTCACCACTCGTGCTCTACAATCCACTGTAGCGTGATAAGCGGCCAACCAGTCCATACCGAGAATAATATCGAACTCTATCATTTCCAACACCTGAAGATCCACTGTAAGGATATGCCCGTCAAAGTCTAATGGGCAACCCTTGATTTCTTGGTGGCTAGTTAGCACCTCTCCTGATGGCAAGGATACTGCTAACCCACAAGAACGAACCCTGGGGATTCTTCCAACTCTACTCAGAAATACTCTAGATACAAATGAATGGGAACTACCGGTATCTATCAACGTATCAGCATATATAGAATAAACTGAAACCATACCGCGTATGACTGATCCATCAGCCCGCTGTGCCTCCTCTCTAGTGATGGCAAAAACTCGTCCAGTCTCTATATTCGTCGGCTGCATCCCGGACGAAGTAGTAGTGTGCCTCCACTCCGGCTGGATCTGGCTCTGTGATACTGGAGGCTGAGTAGCTGGTGCAGGCATAAGGTATCCCTGAGAATTTGCTGGTACAAACTGCTGAGGTGCAGATACTCCCGGGTAGTAGATCACCGGAGATGCAGGGTACTGGATCGCTGTCGGCATCACTGTATGGGCACCCCCTGCATCTGGTACAACTGAGCTGGTGGAGGTCTTGGGCCGCCTCGTCCATAAGTCTGAGTCGCGGTCTTTGTCTCGCTTCGGGTAGACTTCTTCCCTTTGTTGGAGCTATCAGGAAACTCCAACTGTGCCTTCAGTGTACAATCACGGCTAGTATGACCCGGTCGTTTGCAATAATAGCAAACCGGCTGATCCAACGGACACTCTGATACTCTGTGGCTTTCAGATCCACATTTATAGCATCCATTCCTGCCTCGGCCCTTACGGCTACTCTGAGATCCTCCAGAAAACTCTGATGCTGGACGCTTCCCCTTCTGTGATCTAGCTGACCCTTCTGCAGCACTTCGCGTAGTTCCTTTCTGCTCCCCTTTCTTCTGAGTCCCATGAACTCTGGTTCTCGCTTGCCCTTGGTCATCTCGCTCGATATCCTTCTCCTTGGACATTTGCTGGGAAGTCATCTTGATGAAGAGGGCGCGGTCCAGTGCCTCCCTATATGAGGTAATGGTAGATCCTGACATTCGGCTCCGTATATAGATAGCAAGACCCTGGGTGAACTGGTACATACGATCTGCATCCTGAGCTACTAGGTGAGAGCAGAACTCTGATAGTCTGGTAAACTCTGCGTTGTACTCCATGTGACCGATCACCTTGCTTCGTGCTTAGAAATTCTGACGACGTCTTTGTAACGCCGAAGGAAAAATCGCCTCGAAAGCGTCTCGGCAGCCCAAGTAATTCCACACTCCCTGGATAGGGTCTTCTGCAATTTCCACCAAGTGATAGCCTGATCTCTGAGATGATATGCAGCAAGGCCCACCTTCTCCACATCTGTGCAGTTCATATACTCGAAGGTGTCTTCCATATTTTCCAGCCAAGATCGGGCAATCCATGGGTCGGACTCCCCTCGGAACAAGGTGAACTTCTCTTTGGCTGATCGTGCTAACACGAGTATCTGTGACTTATCATTGAGCCTACTGGACTTTGTGGGCTCTGGCGTATTCAGTGGTACATCCGGATTCTGAGGCTCCGAATCACCAATAGGGGTTTGCTGAGGTGGTACTTGAGTAGTAGGCTCAATCGCAACGGTATCTCGGCCCCTCCCTCTGGTTGCTCGCCTGGATGGACGGCCTCGACCTCGAAGTCGAGCAGTGGCATAACTCGACGAGATTCACCTGTTGAACAAGTCTAGATAAGTATCTAACTAAAGTATAAATTATCAGGAACACTTACTTCGTGCTGCCCGGAGCTTATGCCGCTGTCAATCCCATCTCACAAAAACCAAAATCGAAAAATATACCGACTCCCGAGAATCCAAGACTCAAAAACAAAATCATAATATGGCATCGCAGAACCTTCGGCTCTGATACCAATAAAGTTGTCATGCCCCGAGAGTATACCGTGCCGAAAATCAAACGGACGATATCTCCCCTGTACGTGGCAATATTTCGGGTTAATACAAGGCCCGTAGGCCCACAACAACAACAGAATATAATGAACAGATAAATATATATATCAACACGCAGCGGAAATAGGAAAACACATACCCACAACAAAATATACCAAAACATATAGGTGTACACCACCTGACAAGACCACAGTACTAAAATCGGACATAAAACATCGACACAAAGTAAAGTCCATAACAAAACAAGGGTCCATGACATAGGACCAAAATCCATAACACATAAACCAGTCCAAGCCATAAGAGAGAAAAACAAAATGAACTCCTCGGGAGACAACGGAAAATGGAGATGGGATGGATCGGTCGGTAAGCTCCAAGTAAATCACAAAGCGTCTACATTGGGCGGCGTGAAAAACCTGTGGTCGGAGGTGGTGAGTAAAACTCAGCAGGTAATCAGAGAAAACATGTAAATATATGTATCAATATTACATGTCATTCAACAGTCTAATTTACTCATACAACAAGTATACATCAGCATAACAATAGATATGCATGCATATACTAAATAACTGAACATCAACGATGCTGACATACCTGACAGTCAGCTATTCTATCCTGATCCAACTTGGGCATATAATCACATCATAGAGTATAAAAGTATATTACTAACACAATATCTTAACCTGAGTCAAGGGTTTCACTGTGAATATGCGATAGGTATACAAGTACCAACCTACTACCATACAGCAATATGCAATAGCATGTATGAATATGTACAAACAAATACAAAAGACATAGTACATACAAATGCATCATCAAAGTGAGTATACATCTAGACTGTATCTGTATGTATACTAATCACCATCATCCATGTATATATATATATACACAAGAAGGTATGTATATATATATAATCATATGTAAAACACCGTATGATACGACAATGCAGCATGCATGGTCATGCCTGCTCACCCCTACTCGCTACCATGACCCCAATGTGGCCTAGGTGGCACGACATGACAACTATTCCGACTCCAGCCGCCACCACTCTCGAGTGACCGAGTTGGGTAGTATGATCAAGTAGCATATGAGCGTAAAGAGCTCGCTACGCAACGGGGGTCCCTGCTGCTGGCCACTCCGACTGACACTGCCAATGAGCGGTCGAGTGCCACGCACCCAGGATGACTGCACGCGACTCCAACAACCATCGTCAATAATGGTAGAGTGCGGCACAACAAATGCTATGTCCTCACACCAGTTACTCCTCTGGATGTAACCTGGAGGCGAGATATTTCGACTCTCTCTCAACCCCAAGGGGAGACGATGTCGTCAGTATGCATGCAATGACATGAGGGTACTGTCTAACATACAAGACATCTACCCTAGACTCTCTGTTCAACAAAGAGTCACACCCAATTGATCAGTACACTCTCTACCCTGTAGAAAGTCACTCATCTGATCATGACAAGCTAGGACCATCGGTCCGTAGCGACACACTGTCCACGACTCACATGACCATTCATACAACCCGTGATTGGTGAATAAATGTGCAACATATAGGTATGGAATAAGTCCTACATCTAGGGTCATACTTATCCACAGAAGACCTTTTTGCCAAATTTACGATTTAGGTCAACCTCCGTACTCTAACATCTACACCCTACTAAACAGTTAGACCTACTTACATCACATCTGTAACTTCTAGATCACGCTAGGGAATATGTGTTATCAATAATTGAGCACACATATATATCAACGGTAAGTTCAAGCATACGATAAACAGAGCATGATCAAGGTAATATGAACACCTAACATGTTCATATCTATATCTAAATATGGAAATCATTACATCTACCCGACCAGTAGGAAATTACCTACCTGATAAGAAGCTCGTGATAATAAAAATCCTCACAACCGCGGTCCTGCCTCGTATCCACGTCCTGCACCAACCATAATATGCATTAAGTTCAAGCCCATGACAATAGATATATTTAATTTACTATTCTATTGTTTCCATATTCGCGTCCCTTATCGAATACGATTTAGAAACCCGAATTAGCCAGACTTGACCGTTTATTTTACATCCATCGGTTTTCATTAGCAAAAGTGCTAACTTCCTCATACAATTTTATATTCGACTTAACAAAGTTAATCTCATGAAGATTTAATCTTTTTATACTTAATTTGATGTAATAGGATCACTAACAAATTAAGTATTAATCTAACATATATTCACACCGATACACATCTCTATTTGTAGCCCAACACAGCTACTATCTCACAATCGGTCAAACACCCAACGAAACCTCACCATCGACCAACCCTTATTATTAATTCAACCTAGTTCCATCAATTTGATACCCAACTATTTAACCGTTGTTAACTAGCTAAATCAAGGGCAATAATGAATTGACCTACACTGTAAAAATCAAAACAGAAAATGGCTTGCTTACCGGTAAGTTTTGGAACCTCCTCCGGCAGTATAGTCCTAATCCTGGCAGCCCTCCGTTCACTGATCGAACCTACTGCTCAAATTAGGTTTCAAGCTTAGCCACACCAAATCCATAACAACAACAAGATTAAATAGATAATACCAGCTTTACCTTGTTGTTGTAACTTCCGCCGACAGCCCACACACCAAAATCGGCAGCCCTGTTCCTCAAATCACCCACTGCCCACAATCCTAACCTTCAATTCTGCCATCAAACCCATCCTAACAGCAACGAGATCAAATAGATAATACCACAAGTAAGAGGGAAATCAATCTTACCGAATCTTAGATCTCCACCGGCAGCCCGAGTTCCACCGTCCGTCGAAACCTACCACTGCCCAACTCAGGTTAGGTCACGGCAATTTACAGAACCTCTATTCTCGTTCAAGATAAGGAGAGGTCGACAGCTTACCTAGCTCCCGCGGCCATCGGCAGTGAGAACCCCTAAAATCGACAACCCACCGAAACGTTGCTGCCTAAATCCTCGATTGAGTCACGTTCAACAGAGAAAACTACAGAAAGGGTTTATTCACAACCGAATCCCTTTTTGAGATCGAGGAAAACAAGGAAACGACAGCCCTTACCTCGCTCCGGCGATGAACGAACAGCAGCGGTCAGAAATCGCCCGGCTGCCTACTGTCGGGAAGTTGCCGAATCGGAGCTTCCAGTCCGTCCCGGGGGTCGTCCAAGCCGACGGCCGTCGCCTGTCGCGAGGAAGAAGACCGGCAGCTCTGTTTGCTTCCACCGCCCAATCCGCGCTTCCACCCGTTCCACCGCCGGCCACAATAGAGGAGAGGAAGAGATCGGTCGCTTCGGAGAAGAAGAGCAACCGAAAGGGGAGGCGCTCGGGAAGTAGGATCGCGTCGGGCGGCGGCATCGGCGTTGAACGGAAGCCGTGCGTGAAACGCTCGCGCCGAAGAGATGCTGACGGCGGAGTCGGCGCGGAAGGGAAAAAGAAACGGCGGTGTTAATTAGTTTAGCGGGTCGGGGAATTTCTAACGGGTCGGATTTCAGACCCGTTAAACCCCTTTAACCCCTTCTACGCAAAGAGGGCCTTAGAAATCTCCATTCGAGTCCAGAGAAATTTCTTAAAAAAATTTCTGAAAAAATTTCTTAGGATATTCTCCTCATTACCCCACATTTATTATTTTATTTTATTATTATTATTATTATTTTTTCTTTCGTGGTATTTTACACAAATGCTCACACATTCATACCTAGAATGACAAAATTAGTTGTTAATAGACAGATTGATCTATACTCTTTGTGGAAAACATAAAATATATTCACTACAACCAATAAGTATGTGAAACCCTTAAACATTGGTCTCATAGATCCACCACCGACCTCTGCTTTTGGTCGCAATGTCACTCTCATACCAATTGACTCCGTTTGAGGAGCCATGTAGGTATAAAGTGCTTCACACCAATTGTACCTGCACCTAAGTTATCAAAATCATCTACACAATCTATAAGTGATCGCATAGGTATTCTAGGCTTATTGCTAGTGGTAGTAAAAAATACACAAGAGAAAAAACATAAAATAAACAATCGACAATAAAAATTTTTTAGATCCCAAATTATCTGGAGATCTGGAACTCTTCATTAATTCCTCCAGATGCTTGTTAGAGCAATCAACTTCCACAAAATATTACAAATATAGCTGACCAGAGGGAGCTTCATTATTCATAGGAACTACGAGTCCATCATCTGGTAGACCAAGGATGAGGGAGACATCAGTCTTTGTGAAATGTAATTTCTTGTCACGGAATATAAAATATTTCTCCTCGTAGTCCCAATTATCAAACATATTTTGAATGAGGGGTCTGACATGGGTAATATCTAGAATGTTCAAAACCCACGCAAAAGGGGAGCTATAAATCAGTGTTTCTTCTTCCTCAGTCAACAACACACTTGCAATAAATTTTTTAAAATGTGAAACGTTGCTTTTCCAGTTCATTCTCTTTGTTCTTCCTCGCATCAACGCAAGGATTCTTCCAGAACTATCGCTTGATGATTCAACAGTTGAAGCTATCGTGAACTGAAAAAACTACGTTAGGTTATGAACTAAATGCATTGTAATACGATGATTTGAAACTAATAGACGAAATGGATTGAAACATGTGCATTGATAGAAACAAACGTTACCTCTGATCAAATGGATTATTAAAATCGTAAACCCTATCAGACCCGACTTAAAATGATATCGCTGATGAAAATGGAAAAAACCCTAGATGAGATGCACCTTCAACTGCGACACAGATTATGGTCAATGAAAGAAGTTAAGCAATATATAAAACTTACGAACACCGAAAATCAAAGCGTCAGGCAATTCCATAAGAGATAGATCGAAAGGAGCGACAGAGAGATGAAATTTAGTCATTTGAACTACCAACGGGGAGTTTTATATTAACGGGTCGGGTGCGGTGGCCCGAATTTTTATTACAGTTTTGCAAAATAGATCAATAGTCAATTAGTTAGGCCATAAGTTTATAACGCCATAAGTTTCAGGTAACCCACGATAATGCAAAATAGATCAATATTCATTTAGTTAGGCCAACCAAAAAGATTTAGATATATATGACATAGACATTTAAGATGATCAAGGTACAAATCTAAGAGAATCCAAGCTCGTTCCCCCACCTCGATCGAGCGACCTCTCGTTCTGCCATCCATTTCTCCACCAACGCCAAAGCAGCGTGTACATTTTGCTCATGCTGAAGAATAACCTCCAAGCGTTGGGTGGCCTCCTCCCGGTCACAGGTCGCGGTCTCCAAGCGCCTTCTTAGAACAACACGTTGTTTCTCTAGTGTTAGGACGAAGATGCACTGAGTCGGAGGAGGGGCCGAGGAGCCCTCCTCAACTTTCGAGGAGGAAGAAGACTTCTCTCCAGGGTTGTATTCGCCTCAGGAAGCCATGAAGGAGATGATCTATTGTAAAGGAAGGGGTTAAGAATCTCCTCGACGATTTTTCACCTTATGTAGCCTAACGAAAAAGAGTTAATGAGGACACTCGAGGATTGGTTTATGATATTTCCAAAATACCCTTCCCGCATACTTTTGTGTCGATGTGTGGGAAATCAGCAAACATTGTTTTGTCAGCATTGGTGCCAGAAAAAAATTTAATACAACTACCACAGACAAATTAATTGCACAGCAAGTATTTGATAAATAAGTCATATAATATAAATAGTGTTTCCTTTACAAATATTTACACAATCACTATTTACAATTAGGAATTAGTAGGTGGTGACATTCTACAGACCTCCTATTATGACCAAGTTGTTTGTATCTGCTGCATTTATTTTTCATCTTTCCAGTATGTTTAGACTCAATGCGTGTCTTTTTTCTTCGACCCGGCTGCACAAAGCTACGAGGAGGTAGAACTCCAAAATTTTTGTCACTATTAGGCCAAAATTTCTTACTTCGGCATGGATAAATATGATCCATGTAAGTGGCCTCCCAAGTTTCCCTTGGAAAATAATGCTCACAATAACGGTATGGATCCATGTTCCGATATATGATGACTGCAATAACATGCGAACAAGGAATTTCTGAATTTTGAAACTCACCGTAGATGCAACTGTGCCTCTCCAAATCAACAATATATGAAGAAGCTATTATCTGTACTTCTATTTCTGTTTGTGAGTATGGAAATACTGAATATAATCGAGTTCTTTTTCTCCTTTCATCAATCTCTTTAATGACATAAGGTGTTAAAAAACTTGACCTTTTTGAAGATTCTTCCCTACGGTTAAAGAACCATTGAGCAACCTTTCTTCTAGTATTATCAATTAAACAGGTGATAGGGAGTTCACGTGTTTCCTTGAATAATGCATTTAAACTCTCAGAACAATTAGTGATTAACATTGTGTACCTCCTCCCAGGAAAGTGTGCATTTGCCTATCTTTTATGATCGATCTTTTGTAGCCATGCATATGCATCCTTGTGTTTTTCATGCATGTTCTGCATTAATCGATCAAACTCAACTGTTGTATTGACTCTTGCTGCTGCCCAAAATAAACCTAATGAGGATCTATCTCGGGTATCTGTTACCATGTTACAAGATAAGTGATAGCAACAAAAAGCATGATGGGTAGATGGATATACTTTGTTAACTGCTGATATAATCTCCCAATGTCTATCCGATACAATACTCAATGACTCTAGAAGGACAGCAAGGAATGTCTTTACATGATCCAAAAACTACTCCCAGGCAAATCCATATTCAACTTCGGCAAATCCACATTCAACTTCGACAATTCCAAATGCAACTGGCAGAATTTTTGCATTACAGTCAACGACAGTTGCCATTATCAACACGCCAAGATACTTGCCGGTGATATGTGTAGCATCAATTCCAATTAGTTTTCGCAAATCATACCTGAATACTCTTCCACAAGCACCAAATGTCCAAAAACATCGCTGGAATTGATTTTCACCATTTCTTAGTATTGCAACATAAGTATCAGGATCTCTAACTCTTAACTCACGCAAGTACATTGGAAGATCAATATAGGCCTGATCAAAATCACCAACCACTCTTTTTAATGTTTTCTGTCTGGCTGTGTATGCTTTCTTGTATGAAATGTGAACATCAAACCTAGCTTGCATTTCTCTTCAAATTGAACTTAGTTTGTAATCATCAAAAGTAGCTAACCGTCCTACAATCTGGTTTGCTACAAATTGTTGGTGCAATCGGCCCAGGTCACGATTGACCGGACTCGAGTTTGACTCGAGCAATATTTTGATGTTCGACAAAACGTATGACAATGTGATTGTCATGGTAAAGTCCAAGTCATGGGTACTTGGCATGGAAAGTCCAAGAGGGACACTTGGCATTTGGGAAAGTCCAAGCATGAGTCTTGGCATGGAAAGTCCAAGCATGGGTCTTGGCAATGAAAAAGTCCAAGCTTGAGTCTTGGCATTTGGTAAGTCCAACATGGGTTGGCAAGTAAAGTCCAAGGTGTTGGTGCAATCGGCCCAGGTCACGATTGACCAGGACTCGAGTTTGACTCGAGTGATGTTTTGATGTTTCGACAAAAACATATGACAATGTAATTGTCATGGGAAAGTCCAAGTCTTATGTACTTGGCATGGAAAGTCCAAGTGGGACACTTGGCACATGAAAAGTCCAAGTATGGGTCTTGGCAATGTAAAATTCCAACATGGGTTGGCAAGGGAAAGTCCAAGCATGGTCTTGGCATTTGAGAAGTCCAAGGGGATTGATATTGGCAGCGTAAAGTCCAAGCGGAGTCTTGGCGGCGTAAGTCCAATGTGCCTTGGCGGTGTAGACACCGTTAGCATGACATAGCCGAGGGAAGCACCTGGAGGCTAGCACGATGGATGAACAAGTCATGGATGACTTGGAGGGATCCGAGAGGCGTGAGGCTAATGGAGGTGGCTAGAAGGCTTAGGTCTAAGCTAAGGGTGGTCTAGCAAGTATGGGGGCACCATACTTGGGTTAAAACCTCATGTTTGAGGTTGGCAGTCGACTGACAATATGGCCGGTTCGACTGTCGTGAGTCAACTTGAGTTCGACTGTCAATTTAGAGCTGGAATTGCTCTGGAAGTCGACTGCTCATTGGAGCGACCGATGTCACTTAGCCGATCGCTAGTTCGCGGTCGAGCAGACGCTTAGCCGACCAGCTGGGCCGACTACGATGGCGTTAGCGCCGATCGCCAATGTTGGCAGTCGACTGCTAAGAGTCCCGTTGGAACTTGTCCAACGTGGATTGAGCCGTTGTCTCACAGCTGCTACCGACCGGGACTTATGGCGGCGATCGCTAGGCGGAAATCCAGCCCGATGGAGGATAAAAGTAGCTGTTCGTGGAAGGCTCAAGCATCAGTTCTTTGGGGGCTTTGGTGAGGCGATTTGAAGGCGATTTGCAGGTGCATTTCAGGGTCCTTCAAGCTCATCCAAGCAACCGACAAGCAAGCGCTCAAAACCCTAGTTTGTAAAGTGTTCTTTACATTTTCCCTGGTTTTTGCTTGTATTTCTATCGTTTATTGTTGTAATCGGTTGTACGACCTATCTCCGCCTCCGACTTGTTGTCGAGAAGGAGTTTATTGATTAGTGATTGCATTGGTGTCGCTAGAGCTCGTTAGAGCTCGATCCGCGAGTAGGAACCGTGTGGTTCAACCACTTTAAATCTTCGTGTTATTGTGTTTGTGATTGTGTTTCGTTATTGTTATCATATATATATTCCGCTGTGCTAACGAAACTTGTAGACACGAACACGCGATCGAATTCCATCTACGAACGGTCAAACGCTATTCACCCCCCCTCTAGCGGCATCAAATTTCCAACAAGTGGTATCAGAGCCCGGGGCTCTTCTACGGACTAACCGCCGGGAGCTAAGACAAAGAGGCTAGAGGGTGAAGATGGAAGAACCATTGGGATGAGACATCAACACCCCAATTCCCTATTCCTTCTATGGACGAGAAGGTTTCAATTCTTGGAAGGCGAGAATTGAAGATTTTTTGATGATGAGAGACCTTGAGGAGTGGTCCGCGTTGATGGAAGGATTTGAATATCCTAAGGGACCAAAGGGAGGGTTTCTCAAGAAGAAGAAGTGGAGTGAGGAGCAACTCCAACAATTCGATAAAAACAAGAAGGTAATCAAATTCATTTTTGATTTAATTCCTAATGACCTCTTTGTGTAGTCTAGGTGACTATGTGGATGCCAAGGAGCTATGGAGCGATTTGGCCAAGCTCCATGAAAGTCTATCATCGGTCCAAGAAGAATGACCATCACCCTCTCAAGCTCAAGCAAGCACATCCCCATCTAAAGAGCTTGAGGAGTCGAAAGTTGATAGGGAGTCGACTTCCGGATCGGAGAAAGAAGAGGTGGAAGAAGCATCCACCTCAAGGATTGAGGGGGAGGAGAGAACTTCCATACCGGAGCCGGAACAAATTCAAGAAGAAGTCTCAACCTCCGGGAGGAATGAAGAATCCACTCCAATCACCACATCCACCATAGGTAACTCAAACATATCAATTTGTAATAAAAATCATATCATATGTTTTGAGTGTAGAGAAGTCGGGCACTACAAGAGTAAGTGCCCAAAGAAGGTTAGGAAAGCTCCACCGGCACCAAAAGTCAAGGATGTCGATGCCCCAAGTCAAAAGAGCAAGGAGCATATCATATGCTTCAAGTGCAACTCAAAGGGGCATTACCGGAGTCAATGTCCTAGGGGGAGCAAAAAGACCCAAGAAGGAGCTATACATGTAGGGGGAGCCTCCAAGGCAAACCCTAAGGTATATTTCAATAATGCACCTTCTAGATTTAATAGTCAAAAGCATGCTAGGAATTTTAATTCCCTTGCAATTCATAAAGAGCATGCTAGAAGTAAGGAATTTTGCTTAGGTGCTAAAAATGTTTACCTTAGGAGTAAGGAGAAATTTGGGACTAATGTCCCTAAAAATATTTTACCTAAGGAATCAATTAGGAAAATAGGAGAACATCTAGATCTAAATCCTAAATGGACTAGGCATATGCCTAGAAAGTCTCATGCCCATGGTTTAAATCAAAATTCTAAAATTGGGAAATTAGAATTAGAGAATCAAGTCTTGAGGTCAAGTCTTGAGAAACTAGAAAAGACCCTTAGGAATATACAAAACCAATTTAAAGGGTCTAATGGTCAGAGTCAAAAGTCCAAAAGTCAAAGTCAACACCAAGGACCTAAGAGTCAAAAGTCAACCAAGGGCAAGCAAGGTTTGAGTCACAAACCTAAGCCTAAGGTATCTTACCATAGTGTTCCATTTGATTATGGGACACAAACTAGGTCTAGGAAGACCAAGGTCAATAGAGAAGTCATCCCTAAGGTTGACCAAAGGTTGTGCCTAGTGGCTAGGGTTTCTAGGAAACCTAGGGTGGCCACTAAGAAGGTTGCAAGGGGAGTTACCCCTAGAGTCAACCTAGGTAAGACCCAAATGATCAAGGCTAACAAGCCTAGGAGGGTCATTAGGAAGGTATCTAGGGAGGTTATCCCTAAGGAATACCTAATTGACCCTAGGAGCTCAAATCGATTTTGGGTTCCTAAGAGCGTGATTGATTTACGCTAGATGGGTTTAGGGTGTGCCAACATTGATTGGATGGGTAGTTAACTCAACCATGGTAAAGGTGGCACTTTAGGATATTTTCAAGGTTATGGTTACCTTGGAAATAGATTTGAATCAATATCCTAAAAGATTTTAGGATGTGCCAATGCACTTTTGAAATTAAGAAAAATCAATTAAATTGACACAATTTAGGTTTAGAGGTTAGTGTGTCATTTTGGGTTTTTGGCACACTAGGGAGATTAGGTTAATATGGCAAAATATATCTAATTATATCAAATGGAAATTAATATTAAAATTTAGGTATTACTATACCTATATATTTTATATGTCATGCTTTGATTGTCATATGCCATGTCATGACATCATGCCTATTTCTATGATTTTATATGTCATGAGTATGCTTAGGTTTTAGGTTAATATCATGTATGCTTAGTTTTATATCATATGTCATGACATCATGATTATGAGCATATGCTTATTTATATCATTTCTAATGCCATAATCATTCATGCATTTAAGACAATTTGGTTGAAATTGATTTAAGGACTATGACATGACTTGAAGTCTCATTTATAAGGGAATCAAGTAGGGTTGCCTAGGAAATGCATGAAACCCTAGATTAGGATGAACAAAACTCACATCTCACATTAAATTGACATGAATGTGTATTTTATACACCTTAGATACATGTGAGATGCTAGGATATGAGTTGAGTTCAAGGTGCATAGGTTTTGCATCTAGATGAACTCAAACTCATCTTATATGATTAGTGGATCATTAGGAAAACTTGTGTACAAGTCATGTGCACAGAGCCCAAGGAATATGATCCAAGACATGGTTTTAAAATCATTTTAAAATCAATTTAGAAAACCTTGATGAAGTCTATCTTTTGATAGCATTCACCATTGATAGAGTTGATACAAAATAGGGCCAAAACATTGAAAATTTCAATGGTTTTGAGTTTTGTATCAAACTCACTATTTTATGGGTAAAATAATTTTCAAATATTTTTCACCCATTGTAATGACTATAAGTAATATACGTATCAAATTTTATGATTTTTCAAATTACGTAGAATTACTTATGCTTTTCCAAATCTCGATTCTGATAGCTAGAATTCGGAAAATTCAACTATCAGTCGACTGCCCTTGGTGGCGATCGGTGATATGGGTGCGATCGTGATCGATTCTTGTCGAGTCATTGTCAGTCTGATTCGGGTTAACAAGGTTTGTTTAGCCCGTGTTCAGCTATGGAAAAGGTTCCTAATCACTCCTAACCCTAGGATATGCTTTAGGAAGCATTATAAAGGGTGAAAATCCATTGGATATGGATTAGGAGCTGTGTTAGGTCAAAGTATCAAATTTAGGGTGAGTGAAAGTTCTATGTTGAACTTAGAACCTTAATTTTGATGGATTAGAGTTCCTATTGGCTTAGAGGCTTCCCAAGGATATTGTTGGTGCAATGGTCAAAGGGAAGCAAGCCTTTAGGGGGAGGTATCCATCTTGGGATGATGGATGTGTTTTTCTCCTTGAAGAGGAGAAGTTATTGGGAGAGTATCATCAATTGGGAAATTGATGGGTTTTTGATACCCAATTTGAAAATTGGGAGAGAGTATAGGATTGTCTCTCTTGAGTGATATGTGAATTATCACTAGGAAGATGGTAGGCATCCTAGGTATTTATTTTTGGATCAAGGGGGAGATTGTAAGATCTCATTGGGACATGAGACATTGACCTCCTTGGAGAGAAAACCTTTTTGATGTTAGTCAAAAAGGGAGAGAATGTTTGGGGGAGAACATTTGGAGAGTGTTTACCAATTTGGGATAATTGGTAAGGGATTTGAGTTAGTGGTCTAACTCAAATAATTTGTTTGGTTTTTGTCAAACATCAAAAAGGGGGAGATTGTTGGTGCAATCGGCCCAGGTCACGATTGACCAGGACTCGAGTTTGACTCGAGTGATGTTTTGATGTTTCGACAAAAACATATGACAATGTAATTGTCATGGGAAAGTCCAAGTCTTGTGTACTTGGCATGGAAAGTCCAAGTGGGACACTTGGCACATGAAAAGTCCAAGTATGGGTCTTGGCAATGTAAAAGTCCAACATGGGTTGGCAAGGGAAAGTCCAAGCATGATCTTGGCATTTGAGAAGTCCAAGGGGATTGATATTGGCAGCGTAAAGTCCAAGCGGAGTTTTGGCGGCGTAAATCCAATGTGCCTTGGCGGTGTAGACACCGTTAGCATGACATAGCTGAGGGAAGCACCTGGAGGCTAGCGCGATGGATGAACAAGTCATGGATGACTTGGAGGGATCTGAGAGGCGTGAGGCTGATGGAGGTGGCTAGAAGGCTTAGGTCTAGGCTAAGGGTGGTCTAGCAAGTATGGGGGCACCATACTTGGGTTAAAACCTCATGTTTGAGGTTGGTAGTCGTGACAATATGGCGGTTCATTGCGGTGAGTCGACGAGTTCATTTGCCAATTTAGAGCTGGAATTGGTGCAGCGTTCATTGCTCATTGGAAGCGATCGATTGATGTCTCTGACGATCATTGCCAAGTCGACGATCATTGCTAGTTTTGTGTCGAACGCAGGCGGCCGTATGGCCAGCCAATCGACTACAGCGTTGGCGATCGGCGCCAATGTTAGCGATCGGAGTCTGTTGGAACTTGTCAGCGTGGATTGAGCCGTTGTCTCATAGCTACGATCTTGTCGATCGGTCGTGAGGACTTATGACGATCGACTACTGCGAAATCGGCCCGATGGAGGATAAGCGGATTGTTCGTGGAAGGCTCAAGCATCAGTTCTTTGGGGGCTTTGGTGAGGTGATTTGAAGGCGATTTGCAGGTGCATTTCAGGGTCCTTCAAGATCTTCTAAGCAACCGATAAGCAAGCGCTCAAAATCCTAGTTTGTAAAGTGTTCTTTACATTTTCACTTGTATTTGCTTGTATTTCTTTCGTTTATTGTTGTAAACGTTTGTATGAGGTTTCTCCGCCTCCGACTTGTTGTCGAGAAGGAGTTTATTGATTAGTGATTACATTAGCGTCGCTAGAGCTCGTTAGAGCTCGATCCGTGGAGTAGGAACCGTGTGATTCTGAACCACGTTAAATCTTCGTGTTATTGTGTTTGTGATTGTGTTTCATTATTGTTATCATATATATATTTCGCTGTGCTAACGAAACTTGTAGACACGAACACGCGATCGAATTCCATCTACGAACGGTCAAACGCTATTCACCCCCCCTCTAGCGGCGTCAAATTTCCAACACAAGGGTGTAGTCTTGGCCACGTAAGTCCAAGGGTATAGTCTTGGCGGTGAAAGTCCAAGTCATGGGTACTTGGCTTTTGGAAAGTCCAAGGGTTTTGATATTGGCGGCGTAAAGTCCAAGGGTGGAGTCTTGACAGCATAAGTCCAATGGTTGGCGGCGTAAAGTTCAAGCGTAGTCTTGACAACGTAAGTCCAATATGCCTTGGCGATTTAGACACTGTTAGCATGACAATAGCCGATGGAAGCACCTGAAGGCTAGCGTATGGATGAACAAGTCATGGATGACTTGGAGGGATCCAATAGGCGCGAGGCTGACGGAAATGGCTAGAAGGCTTAGGTCTGGGCTACGGGTGATCTAGCAAGTATGGGGACACCGTACTTGAGGTTAAAACCTCATGTTTGAGGTTGGTAGTCGACTGACATTATGGCCAGTTCAACTGTTGAGAGTCGACTAGTGCTCGACTGCCGTGTATCGCAAAATCCACGCAATCGATCGATAATTAAAGCCCGATCATTGATGGCGATCGGCCCACGGATGGCAATCATGATCATTGCTTGTTGAGCATGACCACGAGTCTTGTTGGAATTTTTCCAGCATGGATCGAGCCGTTGTCTCACAACAACAGTGGTGGCAGTCGACTGGGGACTTATGACAGTCAACTTCCAAGGTGGAATCCAGCCCGATGCAGGTTAAAAAGAGGAGCTCGAGGAGGATTTCAGCAATGGTCTTTTGGGAGCTTTGTTGAGTCGATTTGAAGGCGAATTGCAGGTGCATTTCAGGGTCCTTCAAGCTCATCCAAGCAACCAACAAGCAAAGCGCTCAAACCCTAGTTTGTAAAGTGTTCTTTATATTTCATTCATATTTTTCTTGTATTTCTTTGTATTTCTTTTGTAAACACTTGTACGAGGTTTCTATGCCTCCGACGTGTTGTCGATAAGGAGTTTTATTAGTGGTGTTGTCATCACTCAGCTCGTAGAGCTCAATCCGTGGAGTAGGAACCATTCGGTTCCAAACCACATTATATCGTGTTGTATCTTGTATTATGCTTGTGTGTTTTTGTATTTCCTATTATTTTTGCTGTGCACTAATCAAATTGTAGCAAGCACGATCGAATGAATTCCATCAAGCAACGCTGACGCTATTCACCCCCCCCTCTAGCGGTCACGACGATCCCTACACAAATGTGGATGTGCAAGTATGGTGATCTGCTGTTTCCCTAACTATGTCACATTCATGCTGCTTTACATATTTTGTGAGAGTGAACTCCACGTCTCCACTTGCAACTAATCTCCATGAACATGGCTGATTGAAGTAAATAACTTTAATTCTATTAAGTCTGGTGTCAACTGGCTTGTATTTGAAGTTTTTTAGCATCGCATGCCTTACTAGTGCATCTTTAAACTCTTGTTGGGAGGGAAAAAAATTATCCAATGAAAAATTCATTTAGATCTGATGAACTGACAACTGCCAATTGGGTTATTCGTGGATTTAAAACATAGGGATCATCAGCAATTGGGAACACTTCCTCTATGTCACTATACTGATCTAGGTTTAACTCACCTTCTTTATGTTGGATATCATCAGCTAAGAATTCTTCCGAAGGATTTGTATATTCTAACTGTTCTATCACTTATATATCACTTACCTCCTCTTCACTCTAAGTTTCTTTAAAATATTCATCAACTACTGTAGTAGTAGTGACAAACTCTTCTTCGAGTATGGAAGAAGTTTCTCTATTTATATCAAGGTGTTGATCACTAGTAATTCTATTCCCCACATCAATAAAGTGAGATGAAGATGGAATATTACTTGGGGACACATTTATGAAGTCTTGATCATTTAACTCTCTATCCTTCAAATTTGATTCAATTATTTCTAAAAATGAGAAGACTTCATCAGGAAGCGGGTCATCCCTGCAAAGATTTTTAAAATCAAAACAATTATATGTAGTGTGGTAACAATATTGACACGTAGGTTGAATTTTTTTAACTAGGGTTTAGAAGGCTAAGGACAAGTGGAGGATGAGAGTTTAGGGTTAGGTTTCCCAATTATGCACTTCACTAACCTACAAATTTGAGATGGATAGGGCCATCAATGGGCTTTGACCGAAACTCATTGATGGACCTAGAGATGTTGAAATTAGGAACAGTTGATATGGAATGGAAGAGGAAGACATTTAGAAGATTTATGCGCAGAGGGATACTTAGTTTCAACATTCCTACCAATAGTTATGGGTGCGTGCCAATTGACACACTCGTCTGAATGTTGGCACGGGGCATGAATGTTTAGAACTACGGTTTGGGAGCCTAAGGAACAGTGGAGGATGATAGTTTAGGTCATGCTTGCACTCCACTCGCCTAGAGGACTTTATTTATCTCCGATGTAAATTATCAGCACCACCATTTATCTCGTCCAGGTTCCATCTCCATGGTGTTGGGAGCTTGAATCCCAGGACCATGGTGGTACTGAGATATAAATTCTCAGCACTACCATTTATCTCAACTAATTCAATCTCCATGGTGATGGGAGTTTTAATCGCAGGACCACAGTGTTGCTGGAGTTTCAATTCCCAGCACCACTTTTCATCTTGATAACTTAAATCTCCCTGGTGCTAGGAATGTAATTCCCAGCACCTCATGGTGTTGTTGGGAGTTTGAATCCCAAGACCACGATGGTACTGGGATATAAATTCCCAGGACCACCATTTATCTCGACCAGTTCAATCTCTATAGTGCTGGGAGTTTTAATCGCAGGACTACAGTATTGCTGGGGTTTCAATTCCCAACACCACCTTTCATCTTGGCAACTTAAATCTCTCTAGTGCTGGGAATGTAATTCCCAGCACCATGTTGTTGCTGGGAGTTTGGATCCCAGGACCACGATATTACGAGAATTTGAATTAACAATAACACATTTTCTCTCGGCCAGGTTCAATTTGTCTGGTACTAGGAGTTTGAATCTTAGGACAACGGTGGTGTTGAGATTTCAATTTTCAGCACCACCTTTTATCCCGAACTGCTTGAACCTCCATGGTGCTAGGAGTTTGAATCCCAGGGTGACGGTGGTGCCGGGATTTTAATTCCCGACACCACCTTTTATCCTGAACTGTTGAACCTCCATGGTGTTGAGAGTTTTAATCCCAGGACCACGGTGGTGATAGGATTTCAATTCCCAGCACCACCTTTTATCACGAATTGCTTAAACCTCAATGGTGCTGGGAATTTGAATCTCAGGACCACAATGTTGCTAGGATTTAAATTCCCAGCATCACTTTTTATCCATACTAGCTTCAATCTCCCTTGGTGCTGGGATTTTAAATTTGAGGGACACGGTGGTACTGGAAATTTTATTTCCAGTACCACCTACTATCTCGGACAGATTCAATCTCCTAGTGCTGGGAATATCAATCAGGGAACTTCAGTAGTCCTGAGACTTAATTCAAAGCATCACCTTTTAAGTTTGGTGGAATTTATTTAGGTGGCGACAAAACTTGGTTATGAACCTCCTACATCGCAATTATGGGTGCGTGCCAAACTTTGGTATGAAATTCCTACCTCGTATTTATAAGTGCGTGACAAACTTGGTTATACAACCTCCTACAATGTATTTATTAACCTCATAGCAGTCTCAAGTATAAAAACACATACATACATGATAATACTATGTGAAACAGGTGGTGAATGAGCTACGCCAACTTATAGAAATCCTACTCGCATATTCTTTAGAGAAGTGATGTCGTTGATAATATCTAGACTTTCAGAGTTTCTACTAGTGTTTCATCAAAAATGTTTTGCTCAGTTGGTTTGCAGGGGAAACTTGCATGTGGTGCTCATCAACAGTATGGAAAGCAGGGGGCTCCCACGCGGGTGGAAGTGATATTTGGATGGCTCGGGATTTTCAGTTGTAGCTCGGATGTATGCAAATTCTCTCTCAGCATTAAATTGCAAGTCTATTTGGCGAAAAGGGGTAAAAAGGAAATTAAGTGCGTCATCTGATAAATATGAAAGTATGGAACGTTGTTTGGATAATTCTAAACTTCATGTGTGCCCTTTGATAAATTGCCGCTTCTTTTTTGTGTGACCACCACTTATCTCTATGAGAATGACACGTTGATTAGTGCGATACAGAATTTGCATTGTTAATAAGGATTGATTCCTATTGTTAGATAGAATTACCAGTTGAGTTCTCAACACTCTCCGCCACACTGATTAACACATTCAAGGACATAGTGTCACTCATGATTTATCACATTTTCATTGTTGTGGAACAAACGGAGAGTGATCCTTGGGAGGAGGGCTTCCCCTTTTGCACCTTTGTGTGACCACTACTTCATCCATCTGACCACCTCTCCTTAGACCTCTTCCTCTCTTTCTCTCACTCTCTTTTCTCTAGTTTGTTTTTCTCTCTCTCAGTCTCTTTTCTCTAGTTTGTTTATTTTATCTCTGTCTTATTATGTAACTGATACTGCTGTTATCTTTTTCCATAAGTAAAATGAAAGGACTCGTACGTAAGACATTATCCGAACCAAATAGTTGGTTCAGCGGAGGGGGTCTGAGAGAACCGGTTCGAACACATAAGTCTGGGAAAAATGGTTCGAGAAGACGGTTCAAGAGAATTGATACGACAGAGCGAATTTGGAAGTTGGTTCGGTACGGGAAGAATAGGAATCGGTTCGGTGGAATGAGCCTGGAGATTGGTACGGTACGGGAAGAATAGGAATCGGCTCGGTGGAATGGGCCTGGAGGTTGGTTCTGTACGGAAAGGATAGAAATTGGTTCGGGTTATTAGAAGAAGTCTAAGAGTTATGCTACACTTAAACAGTAGGTTTAGGCTAGCCTTACGGAAGGCAAGTGGGTGAAAAGGATGGACTAGAATATTTTCCAAAATGTGGATGAGAAGTTTGTTACACCACAACTTAGGACCCCACATAATATTCAGAGAAGTCTTCACTCCTCATTTCTGTAACAGAATGATTCTCCAAGTAAGTAAGGCGACCACGTGTACGGTGATGGAGGAGGTTCGTTATGCAACAGTTGGCCAGAGGAAGAGGAGGAAAATAAAAGGCAGAGAAGAGGCGAGAGGAAGGGATCCACAACTTCTAACAGCGAGAGACAAAGACACACTTGAAGGGAAGAGCGACCACATCGCCGGAGAAGGAAGGGAGAAGGAGACAAGGAGAGTAGTGAGCTCCATTTTCTCCATACTTGTATATTGAACTAACTGTAAGAGGTTTTTTCCTTCACCTCCGGAAGCTTTTTCCGTAAAGAAGGAAGTTCATAGTGAAAGTGTTTTGGCACCGTAGCTCGTGGGAGAGCTCACCCCCGTGGAATAGGAATCTTCATTCCGAACCACGTTAAATCTTGTATCTCTGCTCTTTGCTTGTGTTGCGCGTGTTTTTCTTCTTCGTATTTTATTACTGCTGTGGTCAGAGAGAATCCCAAGCTTCCCACACGCACCTCGGTGTTGAACGGAGACTAGAAAATTCATCTACGACCGCATCAGTGACCATTAGAGACGACAACATCGCTGACTATCCCTTTCATTTTCCATTTGTTTATTTCTATTTATTGGTACAATCGTGGCTTAAACATGTGATTTTGATATTTGAAAAAAAATATAAATCATATAAATAATTATTGATCTTATATGTGTATCAAGTGTGTAAATGCAGGAAGTGAAGTTTTATATGCATCGTAGTTACAACAATAGAAATCTAAGTAGGTGGAGGCCTAAATATTTGGCAAGACAAAGTAAGGAAGATTCGATGCTAGATAATAAGATTCGGTGCTAGATAATAAGATGAAGTCCTAAAGAACAGATGAGAGGCAACAAAACGAAGTCCCAATAGATCAGATTCTATACAACAAGACGTCGAGATGCCAATAGATCAAGAAGACAACTAGATGCTAGACAATAAGATAAGTGTTGAGAGTATTAAGAATACAATCAAAGTTTCGCATTGGTAAGATATGAAAAAGAACATATGCTAGAAAAGATATCTCCATTGGGATGAGACCTTTTAGTATAACTCAAAAATAAAAATCATGAGATATCATACCATTATAGAGATATATGAATCTTATTTGCACTAATAATTGATATCATAGTCATAGTCCATATCAAGTCATGCACTTCAAACGAAGAAAGTGGGGCTCCTATGTCCGGATCAAGAGAACCAAACACCAGACAAGCAAGTCCAGTTGAGTTAAGAGGATCGGACAACTGACAAGAAGTTCAATTGGGTCAGAAGAACCAAATAACTAGCAGGAAGTTTAGCTGAATCAGAAGGATTAGATAGTTAACAAGAAAACCTGGTGGGTTGAGGATCAGATATCAAGTAGAGGAAGTTCTTTAAGGATGGATAAATTTGAGGGGGAGAGGGTCTAATGTGATCATTCGTTTGAGAGAAGGGAAAATTGTTGGGAATACAATTAAATTCTACATTAATAAGACAGAAAATATCATGTGCTTATAAGATGAAAAAATATCTCTATTGAGATGAGACTTTTTGAGTATAATTTAAAAATAAAATCATGAAAACTTAAGTTCAAAGTGGATAATATTATATTATTATAGAGATATATGAATCTTATTTGCGCTAATATAAAGTTCTAGATGTATAGGGTTTATTGGCATAAAAGTAAACTCTGTGGGGAAGAAAAGTTTGAGGGTATATGTACACTAGGAATGAATGAGATTAAACTTACAAGCAGACTTAGTCTTGGCCTTAGAAATGGACTGAGTCAAAGAATCAATCGAAGTTTTCAATTGATTGGCATGACAGTTGACTCATGATTGAATATAAATGAACAGCAGTGAACTAGTCAGTCTCCTTGATGCTCAATTAGTTGATTGGTTACTATAGTAATTGACTAATCATCAACTATTAAAAACTGCAGAGTGCCATTAAACTAGATATGAAGAATCTGACCAATAATCTGACATAGAGCAATCCATTAATTAGTGACTGATTAATATTTGTGATTCTCAATTTAATTAAGCAATTGTCAATTAGAGACAATATCGCTTATGCAAAAGCATAAGGATTTTTTGAGAGGCATTTTCACTTTTCTCTCTGTGAGGAAATTTTTTATTCTATGGGCAATCATTCTAGAATAGCTTTTAGTTAAATACTTTCACTCGATATGAAGAATAAAATGGATCTAACATTATTTAAATTTTTCAGTGAGAATTGATAAATTTAATACAAACTTTTGATGTTTTAATGAATCTGAATTTTTAATTTCAATAAAATTACTTATACTTTTATAACAAAACTAGCACAATATTTTTCAACTTAATACATGTAACATTAATTGATAAAATTTGAAGAATTTTATCAATTAAAATTTCTACTTATGATGAATTTTTATTAATAAAAATGGCTTGTTTTAGTTGAAAAAGTTAAATATTAGGTTTTAATTGAAAAGAAAAAAATATTATGTAATGATATGTCAATGATGTGCTACATTTGCTAAAACATTCAAAGTAGGTGCATAAGTTGAGCAACTAATGGTTTTCTTTATCAATTTTGAATTTGTTATTGTCCATTAGTAATCCATCAGTCATTAATGGAATTAGTAGATGCATAGATTTAGCAATTAATATTGGTTTTCTTTCAATTTTGGAATTTGTTAATTTGCAATCTTACTCAATTTATGTTGAGTGAACAAATGAATTTAACTAGAAGACATGAGTTGTTGATTTTCATTTACTTTTTCTATTATTTAGGTAATATTTCTATCTCATTTATTATCGTTTTGTTAAAGAGTGTGCTTAATGTACAATAACAGGTCATTTTCTGAGTTGTAAGTCAGAGAAAAAAAAGATAATAAATAGCCTTAAATTAGGCAGTGAGTTAAACTACTACTTTGTATGGCTGGTTACATAGCATAATGGAAAAGGAAATCATTAAGAAATCAGGAACACTATTATGGTCAAGGTGACTTAATTGTGATAGAATCAGAGAATTTAGATAGTCTGTTTTATTTGGAAGTTCTATGCAAAGCTACTTCCATACTCCTTGAGTTGCACATATTCACCGACTAGGACAGTAGAAGCACAAATTGTCACTTGTTCAAACCTCAAAGGTAGGACTGTAAACGAATCAAACGTTCATGAATAAGTTTGATATTCAACTTGGTAAGAGCTCGTTTACATTCGTTTAATATGCATCAAAGTCAATTAATAAATAAGCTTGAACAGCTTGATAAATTAAATAAACAAGTTTGAACACGTATGTGTTCGACTTGTTAATGTTCGTGAATAGCGTTCAAGAACAATGTTCGTGAACAGTGTTCGTGAATATTGTTCGTGAACATTAACAAGTCGATTTATGATTATTCTCTTTTAAAAATTATTTTTGAATTTATTTATATTCATTTATAAATCATGATTAAATTAATAAAATTTTAAATAAACAAATAAGTTTGACTTAAGAGCTTGATGACATTTAAATAAATCAAATTTAAACAAGTTTGAATCAAACTTGATTAAAAGCTTGATACCCATTAAACAAGTCAAGCTCAAGCTCAAAAAAAAAAATACCAAGCCAAGCTTGAACAGATTTTTCAATAGCTTGGTTAATTTTAGGCTTGGCTCGGCTTGACTTGATTATCTTATCAAACAAGTCTGAATACTACAAAATTTAGTTTGACTTGACTCGTTACTCAAAGGGCTTAGTTATTGAAATTGAATGTTCTACTTGTCACCTTGTTGAGTCTCTTAGTGGAACTATTTTAAATGTTACTTCTATTACTTGCTGTTCTTTTTTTTTTCTTCAAATTAATCTTCTGTCTACATAATTAAATAGTTTAAATCCATGCATTGCACCCATGATAGTCCTAGTTTCAGTTGAATTTCTAAAAAAAATAGATGTTCTAACATACAACCTCTTTTGGATGTGTTGCAGGCTCTTTTAGAGGAATGGATAGGCACATTTCAAGACAAATATTGCATAGTCCAGGTAAGTGAAATTGCATGCCCCATATTGTGGAATGATTTGTATGTTACTTGCAAAATTCAAACTATTCACTATACATCTCAGTAATAACCCAATTCCCCTTATATGTAGGGAAGAATTTATATAATATTCCTTCTACTACCTATATAGACACTCAAGACTCCCCTAAACACTCCTCCATAAACAGAACAATATGTATGTAAGCTTGTTCTGGATTTAACTCTAGGCAAGGTTTTTCAGTTGTCAAGGTTATTGGTCATTATTTGGAAGGTATTATGTTTGATATTGTATTGGCATCTTGACACAGGGCATCAGTCAATAATAATCCAGAGAAGTGGGGGATTGAGAATACAATTTATGTACTTATAAAATGAAAAAAATATCTTTATTAATATGAGATTTTTGACCAATAAAATTATCGTACAAAGTCCATTCAAGCATGCATGTAAGTCCTTGATCTTATAGGATAATTTCTATTCGGTATGGCTCGGAAAATATCAAATGAAGTGGAAGAAAGGTTCAATAGAGAGGCACACGATGTTGATAAGTTTTACATATTTTTATATGTAGCTTACTGAGCAAGGGACGACGAGGGCAAAAAGCTTGTTACCCAAATGTCACAAATATCTATTTCCCCGAGCTAAAAGCTCAAATGCTTAGAATGCATAAATGCGAGAAATACATCAATTTAGGGAAGAAGAGATTGAGGAGCTTCTTCTATGATCTTCTCTTCAATGGAGATGGGTTCCATCTTCTCTGGTTGACATGAATACAAATACAACTGTTGCAGAGTGGCTTTATGCATTTCGCATGAGTGGCGCAGATTGCGTTGACAGACTATTAGCTCCTGTCGAAAGGTGTACATTCGAGTTGACGTGAGCCGCAACCGAGTCCGAAGCTCCACTATGAGACCTTCTAGCTTTTTGATCCGACGTTGATATGACTTGAGGGACTCCTGTTGTTGACCCTCCATTTCCATCCGGTGAATATTCACCATTACTCGAGCAAAGAGAGCATGGATTAGTAGGTAAGGGGATACGTAGCGGAGAGCAGAAGGAACGACGACCTTTGTGAAGCACCGTATAGTATTTATGGAGAGGGCAGATGGGCTCCGAAAAATGCGGAGATGTTTCGAAAGTCGAGCCGGTGTGAAGAGGCAGTCAAGGTGCATAGAGAAGGAGCGTGCTCCTATTTACTACGGCTCTTTTAAGAGGCTCTTAAATCCGCTTGATGAATATCTAAGATTCGCTGACAAAGGAAGGTGCAGTGAATATCAACCGAGCTCATCGACCAAGACTAGAGAGGCGGATCGAATCACCCCAACCATGCGTGTAAAATAAAATAAAATAAAATAAAATTGAGAAGTACAAGGGAGGTTTAAAAAAGAGAGCGAGAATAGGATGATAAATGAGCCAAAAGCAAGTCCAATTTTATAATATTTAAAATTATTTGATAAAATAATATAATTAAATTATTAAAAATCTATTTAAATTTAAATTTTTAAGATGGAATTTGAATTATTTAATGGATATTAAATTTAAATTTGACTTATTTAAATATTATCAAATTCTTAAGTTTTATTTATTTAATATTTTAATTTTGATTTATAAATAAATATAAATAAATTTATAAATAATTTTTAAATGGGTTTAATCATAAATATAATTTAAGAATACTATTTACGAATATTATTTATTAATATTAATATATATATATTCAATTTATCATTTAATTTATTAATCTGTTTAAACTTATTCATTAATTAATTTAGATAGACGGTCTGAGTTTTTATCTAATCAAATATCAAATTTATTAATGAACATTCACTCTTGAGAAATCTGCTAAAAATTAAGCAAAGATAGACCGTCTCAGTAGACCACTTAAGCCTTAATGAGGAGAAGAAGTGTCACTTTGACGAGCGACCCTTTCTGCTTCTTCTCAAATACGGTTTATCGGAATAGACGTAGAACGTTTGGAATGGACATTTCAGAATTGGAACATCTTATGTTGTTTCAGATTTTCGATCCAAAATATTCCACGGCAAAGAATTGACTTAGGGAGAAGATCAGCTGACGAAGGTTGCAGAAGAAAAGAAGATACAGTGTTACGATCATTCTAGAATGAAATAAGAGATGTTCTGAAACGGAAACGAAAGAGTCAATGCTGACCGTTTCGATGAACCCGTTCCCAAGCGGACTCGGCGAGGTGCACTAGAGCAAGGAGCGTGCTCCTATTTGCACCAACTCCTCTAGACGTTGAGCAGCCTTAACTCCTCGGCTCGAGCCACCGATATCCCGTGTCGGATTTTCCTCGCAAGAACCTCACCAAAAAGCATAGTGGAGTAGCGAAGAGACATTGATGGCGGGATGCCCCTTCCTTTACCAAAAAGCTATGACTTCAATCAATTGCACTTGGTGCCCCGTCCTTTACTATGCCTCTCCTCCTTCCACCGCTCAGGGCAGCCCTGATGACTCCCAGTTTTCTTCATCTTCCTAGGATGATCGCTCTCTAAGTTCTCTATTACGAGCAAGGGCCAAGTCTAAAGCCAAACCTTCCAGACTTCCCAGAAGCTCGGAACTTGCAGATGATGCTGACACACCTGTTTCCCCATCAATTCCTCCTATTATCGAAGCCCCCATAAACTCCTCAGAAGATCTTGTCGCTATGGCTTCTGTCTCCCCTCTTGCATTGATTGATTAAGATGTTGATGCGCTTGCTATGACAATTTACTCTGCCCGCAGAGTATCATATGAAATTTCTTCCCGCGATCTGCCTTCCACAAATATTCCCGGGCCTTCCTTTCACCCATCTCCTCCTGATACAAGACTTCCTGGAGAGCACTCTCATCCCTTAATAACAAGTGCTGAGTACGGTAGACTAATCCCTATCCTTAATTCATTTCTTTACTCCCTTCTAACGGTGTCATATTCCTCAGATCCGTTTGGTTGGAAGTTTTTGTTGATAACTTTGTTAAGTTATCAACAAAAACTTTGTTTAATTTAAGTTATAAACAATTACTTGGTAATTATTTATTACCTATTTATGAACAAAAATCTTTTTCGGGGGAATCGGAAAACCTTAGAGAACTAAGATTTTTGTTAATTCCTGAAGGTAAGAAAACTTTTTTCCAATATTACCCCTATCAATATATTAAATGTCAATTTGTCAAAACTCAATCGATTTGTCGTCCGTCGCTGTCACGGCCACCCCGCCATCGCCGCCGCCGCCGCCACGCCGCTCGCCGTCGCTTGCCGCCGTCGCCAATTCGCCGCCGTCGCCGCCGTCGTCTCCGTTGCCGCCGCCGCCATGCATGCCGCCGCCGCTTGCCGCCATGCGCCGCCGCCGCGCTGCTTCCGCCGCCCGCCGCCGCTTGCCGCCGCCGCCGCCGCTGCCGCCGCCGTCGCTGGCCGTCGCCGCTGTCGTCATGCCGCCGCCGCCGTCGCTGCCGTCAGTCGTCGTCGCCAAACCGCCGTGCTGCCGCCTGGCCGCCGCTGCCCTTGCCGCCGCCGTCGCCGAGGCTCGCCGTCGCCGGCTTCCGCCTGCCGCCTGCGCCGTGCCGCGCCGCCGCTTCGTCGTCGGCCGACGGCGCCGTCGCCGACGGCGCTGCCGCCGGCCGCCGTGCCGCCCGTCGCCGCCAATCGGTCGCTCATCGTTGTCGCCGCCGGTCGACCGATCGTCGTTGTCGCCGTCGATCGGTCGAACACCATCGTCGCCACTGGTCGGTCGACCGTCGTCGTCGGTGGTCGGTCACCACTGTCGCCGGTCGATCGTTGATCGGTCACCGCCACCGCTAGTCGGCCGGGTACTGCTGATGACAGATCGCTGTCATCATCATTAATATTTCTGTTGTCGTCATCGAATTGATTGAGCAAAGACAAAGGATAATTTAGTAAAATGTTAAACTAAGTTATATATTAAAACCTCCAACCAAACAAGGTTTTTATCTAAGGTTATTGATACATCCGTTACTTCTTCTCTACGCACTAGATAGAAGAGCTCATAGGCAAAGTATTACCCGAACCAATTAGAGGGTTCAGTAGAAAAAAAAGAGAGGAACGGGTCGGGCGCAAGCGCCTGGAATAATTGATACGGGAAAGTAAGTGAAGGTAATCGGCACGGCAAAGCAGAGAAGTATTTCGTTGGGAAATAGGCCAGAATCGGTTCGGCCGCATAAGCCTAAAGGTAGACGGAGTGGATCATAATCGGTTCGACCACATAAGCCTAAAGGTAGGCGGGGCGAATCGTAATCAGTTCGTCCAGATAAGCCTAAAGGTAGACGGGGCAGATCATAATCGGTTCGGCCAGATAAGCCTAAAGGTAGGCGGGGCGAATCGTAATCGGTTCGGCCAGATAAGCCTAAAGGTAGACGGGGCGGATCGTAATCGGTTCGGCCAGATAAACCTAAAGGTAGACGAGGTGAATAAGAATCAGTCCGGCCAAATGAGTCTTAAGGCTATATTACCCGTGGGCTATGAACCTAAGTTAGTTTCGCCAAAAGTAGAAGGTTGAGGGGGGCAAGCTAACCTAGTTCACTGAAATATGGAAGAGGAGGTGGTATGTAATAGAAAAGGGAGGTCCCCATATAATATTCTGAGGAGCCTTCGCCCCTCGTACTTGTAACAGAATTATTCTTCAGGTGAACATGGTGACCACGTGTACGGTGAGAATCACTCACAAGATAGCGATGGATTGCGATGGATTAGAGAAGGAGGATAAAAGGGAAGAGGAGGGGAGAAGGAAGAGATCCGCAATCATTCCATCAGAAAGAAAACAAGGACACAGGAGGGGAAGGAGGAGAGCTGTCATCACTTCGCCGGAGAAGAAGAGCTGCGACCTTGATCTTGTGATACACGTATTCTTTCTTGTATTTGTAAGCCCCTGTAAGACGTTTTCACCTCGACCTCGGAAAGTTTCCTTTCCGTAAAAGAGGACATTCATAGTGGAAAGTGCTTGGGCATTGCCCCCGGTGAGAGAGCTCACCTCCGTGGAGTAGGAATACTCATTCCGAACCAGGTTATATCTTGTGTTCAAGTTTCCGCTGTTTGCTTTGGATTTTTGCGTTTCTTGATTTCGTCTTCCACACCCATTCTTACTGTTGCGGCCTGCGAGAACCCTCCCCAAAAGCTCCTTTCGTGCCTTCATCGCGTCGAAAGGGGGTAAAGCAAATTTTCCTCGCCGCATCAGTTTGCGCCGTCTGTGAGAACATTGAGCTGGACGTTGAAATTTAACCTGAAGAGATACAACAACCTGCTGCCTTCGCAGTGGAGGAGCGCCCCATCACCCTCCTACCATCACAGTTGAAGGCCTTGATGGACGACGCTATTACAGAGGTCCTTGCTAGAGAAATGAGAATGACCGGATATCTGCATCCTCATTCCGGTGAACCTTCCTCCAGAGGTCCACCCCCAGAAATGCCTCCTCCCTCTCGTACCGCCGTCAATGTGGAAGTAGGGCCTGGAGAAGGACTTGGGGGAAGAGCACCTCAGAACATTATGCCCTTCACCCAAACTCGAAGGGAAGAACAGGGCGAAAGTCAATCAACCAGACCTCCAGAAGTATATGAACCCAGTCCCTTTACCATGGACATCCTCTCTGAAGTCCCCTCGTCCCACTTTCGGAATCCTCAGATCAATAAGTATGAGGGCTCAACGGATCCCGAAGAGCACCTGTCGCAATTCGACGGAGCAGCCTCGCTCCACTGTTATACCGATGCTCTCAAATGCCGAGTTTTTCGAACCACCTTAACCGGCTCAGCACAAAAATGGTTTAATACTCTGCCTCCGGGATCCATTACTTGTTTCGCTGATTTCCAGAGGATGTTCAGCCGGGAGTTTGCCAACTGCAAGGCGTATAAGCATGACGCCTATATCCTGACGCATATCACCCAGGAACCCTCAAAATCCCTTAGAGAATATCTCCACCGATTCACTTCTGCAGCTAGGGGAATCCCCTCTGGTAGATCAGAAGCTTTCAGAGGCGCTATTCTTCACAGGCTGAAGGAGGGCCCCTTCCTTAGTTCCTTATTAAGACAACCTGCTGACAGTTATGAGGAGATGCTAGGCCGTGCGAAGCAATTTATCCGCGAGGAGGAAGGATTGAAGGTGAGAAGAGCTGAACGGACTGCCGCAGTCGTTCCAATTGAAAGAGCTCGCCCCACCCCTCTTTAAGCACCCCCTCGGCGGGAATATGTGCGACCTTTTCGACAAGGGGCTCCTAGGCCTCGTCCACTACTACAAGGCGTTCGCCCTGTACCGCCGTTACAAATTATGGCTGCTGAAGCACTTCCTCCTGCGAGGACTTGGAAGGAGCGGGAGATGGAGTTTTATGACCAACAGGGTCTGCTGCAACGACCCTTAGGATACAGGGGGACCCCACGTAATCCCCCCGCCCCATTCTTCTGCCAATATCATTCGGAATATGGCCACGCTAGTGGCCGATGTTTCAAGTTACAGGAGGAACTGGATCGCCTCCACACCGCATATCCGCAAGTGTTGTTCCAGGCGGGAGGACTGGCACAGCGAGGCCCCCGACCCAATGTAACCCATCCAGAGCCGTATAATCAACAACCTCAAGTCACTTTCCCCCAAACGCCGTCCCAGGAGGTTGTCTCTCAAGAAGGCCCATTAGGTGAGGGTCCCTCGTCCAATCTAGATAACGCTCCCACACGGGGGGTTATTCATGTTATAGATGGAGGACCTACCGACGGGGAATCTAACCAGGCGCGGAAGTCATACGCCCATCTTATGGAGAGTTTAGCCATCGTCACTGACCAGACTGTTCAAATTGCACCGCCCGTTTCGTTCGGGCCGGAAGATCTACAAGGTGTCCTGCTGCCCCACACGGACGCCCTAGTTATTCGTATATCCTTGGCCAATTATGAAGTGGCCAGGGTGTTGGTCGATTCGGGAAGCTCCATCAATATCCTTTTCCAGGAAGCTTTCGGACAGATCTGAAATGCCCAGCTAGAAGATGTGGCCACCCCCCTCTTTGGATTTGCAGGGCATGTGGTCCACCCTACAGGGCAGATTTCATTGCCTCTGACTCTGGGTGTAAAGCCCAGCCAAAAAACCAGTATAATCCCTTTCCTCATCATAGACGCTCCGTCCACTTATAATGCTATTCTTGGGCATCCTTTCCTTACCCTTTTTCAGGCGGTAGCTTCCCCGTACCACCGTGTCAAATTTCGTGGGACAATTGGTGGGAGAAGTTCGGAGAATGTAAGGCCTCAGAGTCGCTACGTACAAATGGTTCGGGATGATCAAAAGAAGGCTCAAACCGATGACCTCAAAGGCAAAGCTATCATCATTTCGGACGTTTGCGTCCTGGAAGAATCCCCCCCAAGGCCGACAAAATAGAGGAAGGAGAGCTGGTGGAAATCGCTCCGGGAAAGGCTACACGGGTAGCACAACAGCTGGAAGCCAAGGAGGAGCTGGTGGCCTGCCTGAAGGAGAATGAAGACATCTTTGCGAGAGATGTGCATGATCTCACTGGGATTAACCCTCACGTGGCTGAACACCATCTCAATATGACCAGAGGAGCCCGACCTGTCCAACAGAAGCGGCGACATTTTGGGCCAGAGAAGGACAAGGTCATAGCTAAAGAGGTGGAAAAACTGTTAAAAGCGGGTCATGTAAAGGAAATCCAGTTTCCCGAGTGGGTTTCCAATGTAGTTTTGGTCCCCAAGCCTTCGGGGCAATGGAGGATGTGTATCGATTTTCGTGATTTGAATAAAGCGTGCCCTAAAGACTGCTACCCCTTGCCTCGTATTGATCAGTTGGTAGACTCTACTGTAAGATATGAAGTGGTGTCCCTAATGGATGCATATCAAGGATATCACCAAATACCTTTGGCCAAAGAAGATCAAAAGAGGGTTAGCTTTGTGACTGCAGGAGGGTTATACGCTTATGTGGAAATGCCGTTCGGATTAAAGAACGCAGAGGCCACCTATTAGCGCCTTATGGACAAGATCTTTGGAGAGCAGAAAGGGAAGAATGTGGAAGTCTACGTGGATGACATATTAGTCAAATCGAAGACCACTCGAGATTTAGTCAAGGACTTAAATGAAACCTTCGCTACATTGAGACGGTTTAATATGAAGCTAAACCCTAACAAATGCCTGTTCGGGATAAAAAGCGGCAAGTTCTTGGGGTACATAGTGACTGAGAAGGGGTTGCAAGCCAACCCTGAGAAGGTGCAGGCGCTGTGCAACATGAAATCACCCACTAATCTGCGAGAGACCCAGAAGTTGGTAGGCAGAATTGTTTCCTTATCCCGATTCATAGCCAGATCAGCGGACAAAGGGCTGCCTTTCTTCAAGATTCTGCGTAAGGCTACTAAATTTCAGTGGGACGATCAAGGCGAACAAGCTTTCCAGGAGTTGAAGAAATATTTGGCTGGACTCCCACTGCTAGCCAAACCAATAGCCGGAGAACCATTATGGATGTATTTGGCCGTCTCAGAGGGAGTTATTAGTTCGGTTTTGCTGAAACAAGAAGGCTCTCACCAACAACCTATTTACTATACCAGTCATATTCTGAAGGGGGCTGAATTCCGTTATACAGAGCTAGAGAAGTTGACATATATTCTGGTGTTAATCGCATGATTGAGGATACTTTTGGCTCATCCCATCACCGTTCTAACTCACGGCGAATTGGGCAAGGTAGTCACTAAGCCCAATTTCTCTGGAAGATTGGTCAAATGAGTGGTAGAACTAAGCGAATATGATATTCACTACCAACCCCGAACGGTTATCAAGGCCCAAGCGCTTGCTGATTTTCTAGCGGAGGTACCTTATGGCCCGGAAGATGGTTCGATGGCAAAAGAGGAAGGATCGGACATATGGAACATATTCGTAGACGGTTCTTCAGGATCTACGGGTAGCGGTGTCGGTGTTCTATTAATTTCCCCTGATAAGGAGGAGACCAGCATAGCCGTACGCCTGGGATATCGGTCATCTAATAATGAGGCAGAATACGAAGCTATTCTAGTGGGATTGCAGGATGCTAAAGCGGTGGGGGCTTCTTCAATTGTAATCCATTCGGATTCCCAGTTGATAATATCACAACTTTAAGGTTCTTTCACGGTTCGGGAGGAAAGACTGCATAAATACTTGAAGGCTTTTGAGAATGAAAAAACTCAATTCAGTCAAGTCCTCTTAAAGCAAATCCCGCGGGAGAATAATGGGAAGACAAATGAATTGGCTCGGATGGCTAGTGCCATGGAAGGAGTGAAGTCATTGGAAACGGTCCATGTGGAAATCCCTACTTCCCTAGCAATATGCAAGGTGGAGGAAGCCGCGCCCGAACCAAACCTAATTCCTGATTGGAGGACTGACATCATAGCTTATTTACGGCACGGGAAGGTCCCTGAAGAAAAAGCAGCGACATCTGCTTTAATGTACCGAGCCAAACGGTTCACCCTCTTAAATGGAGACTTATATAAGACATCTTTCGAACGACCCTTATTGAAATGCTTGGGAAGAGAGGATGCTGAATGGGTACTCCGGGAAATTCATGAAGGATGTTGCAGTAATCATCTAGGAGGGAGAGCCTTAGCAAGGAAGGCCCTGTTAGCAGGATATTTTTGGCCTACTCTCCAACAGATGCGCTCATATAGTGCGAGCCCGCTTAGCTTGTCGAAACATAGCAATGGTTCGAAAAGTCGTGGTCGCTTCATGTCCTTTTGATCAATGGGAAATGGATATAATGGGCCCGATGCCAGTGGCACCTTTGCAGAAGAAATTTTTATTGGTGGCTGTGAATTACTTCTCCAAATGGGTGGAAGCAGAGCCCCTAGCCAAAATTACCGAGAATGCTATAATACAATTCTTATGGAAAAATATTGTCTGTCGATATGGTATTCCTCGGAGGATAGTTAGTGATAATGGACGTCAGTTCCAAGGTAAAAAGATCAAAGAATGGTGCCGGAGCCTCAACATTCAGCAGACTTTCACTTCGGTAGCTCACCCTCAAGCTAACGGGCAAGTGGAAGTGACTAATAGAATTCTCATTCAAAGATTAAAGACCAAATTGTGGGCTCAGAGAGGAAACTGGGTAGAAGAATTGCCAGGAGTTCTGTGGGCCTACCGAACTACACCAAAGATTGCAACAGGGGAAACTCCCTTCAGTTTAGTATACGGGACGGAAGCTGTTATTCCGGTCAAAGTTCTCTTAAGTAGCGCTCGGATAGAGGTGTACGAACCAGAGCAGAACCAACTTATCCGAAGCACTGAGTTGGACTTGGTGGAAGAAAAGCGAGAGACGACACGAAGACGAGCGGAGCTTTACAAACAAAGAGTGCAGCAAGTCTTTAATAAGAAGGTGATGCCTCGAAGATTTCAGGAAGGGGATTGGGTTTTGCGTAAAGTTAATCCCGCTGGAGACCCTAGAAATCTAGCTCCAAACTCGGAAGGACCCTATGAAGTAACGCGTCGCGTAGCAGGGTCAGCATATTATCTGAAAGATAACCAAGGCAAAGAACTTCCACGACCTTAGAATGCCATTCATTTAAAACTTTTTCACACTGTATGAGAAGTGGGGAATAGAAGAAGAGGAATTGTGAGACTCCCGAAAGGGTGTACTTCATAACTTGATTGCATTAATTAGGCGCAAAGTACCCCCAAATTTCATTTAATGAGTCATTTACAAGTGTGATACGGTATCTTTAATAAACTTTGAAAAAAGAAGAAGAAGAGGGAAAGGAAGCTCCCATTTCGAAGCAATATATCGAATTACAGCTTAAATCGGTCGGGAGGATAACGTTGAAAGTCAGCCTCCCAATTTAAAGAGAATGAAGGATAAGTTGGAGGAGGTAATCCTTGATCAGCATATTGCCGAACCGCTTCATTAAATCTGTCCTGATAAGTGGCGCGCAGCAAAATGATGAGTCGCTCATGGTGGTTCGGACGGTCAGGGCTCCGATCCCGATGAAGCCTATGATATTTTTCTTGTTGTTCTTGAAGCTTTCGGCGTACGTCAACATAGCGTCGCAACACCTCCATAATAGCATCGTCTAGGATGGAAACATCGTCGGCCCGGGAAGTTTGATCCTGCTGTACCAGGTGCGTCATCTCCATCATGTTCTGACGCATGGAGGCTGAAATCCCCTCTACCGCTTCGGAGTAGGACCTGGTGCGGGCAAGCTCAGTGCTCAATCTCTGGAGGGATGTTTCTTGCCTGCGTAGACGGGCGTGAGCATGCGCCCTAGAATTTATGAGGGATGAATTTTCTTGTACCTCCTTACATAAGCGGGTGCGGAGGTCCCCTATTTTATCCTGTGCCTGCTGATATTGAACCTAGAGTCGAGCGATGGTGTCTGAGTCCTGTTGCTTCCCCTGAAGGAGTTCTGCTACCTGTTCTCGAAGGTGGGTCAATTCTTGAGAAGAGGAAGACTCCTTGTCAAGCTGGGTCTGTTGAACCTCCCGCTGTAATAAAGGGAATTTCACACCTGCTCGCTGTTATTCTTGCAAAGCGGCAATGGTATCAGCATCTTTTTGAATTTGTTGGCGAGCTTCTTCCAATTGCCCCTGGCATAGGTGCAGCTGTTGCAACAGGAGTTGTTCTTGATTACAGGCGTAGCTAAACCTTCCTTCTTGCCGCTCAATTCTGAGCTTGGGTTGGTATTGATGAAGAGAGCGGTTCAATTCTTGGTAGTTGATCAAGGCACGCCGTCGGTCGTGGAAAAGAAATCGATTAGTAAAATAAAGTTAGGAAAGTGATGGAAAAACATACTAAATCAAGGGCATGGCGCAGCCTTCCATGCGAGGAACCAATTCTCTAAATTCAGATCCAAGACTCTGGGAAAGGGAAGAAGATGGGACGAATGACGTTGAGGGGGGAATTTCACTTATAATGGGGAGAATGGGGTGGCGGTCGGAGGAGCGGATCGAGGCCGGAGGAGAACATGTGCCATGGCGGTGTGAGGTAAGCATAGCGAAGAGGACGGAAGGTCTTTGGTTGGACGAGGAATCCGGAGAGGATGATAAGATGAGCACAGGGCTGGAGGAACCTTCGGCGGGAAGGAAAGAAGTAGAAGGACCCTGGCTAGTGCCCATGGGATGAGAAGGGCTCTTCAGGCGATGAGTAGAGGGGGAAGTAGGCAATGATGAGATATCAATCGCCATGGGTTCAGAGGTGGAATCGTATTCAGGGGAAAAAGAAAGTAGAGGTGAGCCAACCTCTTTCATTGGCTGACACGGAAGTACATCCTCCTTAAGTTTATCCTCAGATTGCGGCGAAGGAGAAGGCGACTTTCGAACCTTTATGGCGGAAGGAGAAAGAATGGGGGAGCTAGGGTTTGTAAATGACTGAGGAAATGAGGAGGGGCTGATTACCCCGGTTTACTCTGGGATGGAGGCAACAAGGGTGCCTGGAGGAGGAGAGGAAGAAGGGCGAGACGGAGAAGGTGCGATGGTGATCGGGGAAGGCGAGGAGGAAGACGAAGCTGACGGCTGACCGGCGCCTCGCTTGGAATGTGAGTAACGGCTCGCTATTTCTTGAAAGAAGGTGGAATGCATCTTGTTGGTCTGAGAATAAGGAGAAAGGGCTGAAGCAGAGGAGTGAGGCAACGGAGTATGACGGCGGAAAAAAGAACAGACGAAGAAGAAGGAGACGAAAAGGCGAAGGGATAGAGACAGCAAGAGAAACGAAGACGAAGGATCCCCTATAAAAAGAGGGAAGAATGAGCTTGTAACCACTATTGGGCTCCTTGTTTATAGTGAGAGAGGGTTTATTTTTCTAATGGCCCATTATGTACTAAAACCCTCATTTTCATGGGAAGGAATGGATGTAAGTGTTCCCCTTCGGGAGGAAAGCAGAAAGAAGGATGATATGAAGGTGTCGCATTCTTTGTGTTGAAGGCCTTTAGGCAATATATGTTATTATTTTTATCCCCGCGAAGCGGAAGAAATCCCCATGTGGTGGCGGAATGGAAGAACCGAGATTTCCTCGGTTATACTTAAATTTTATCCCCGCGAAGCAGAAGAAATCCCCATGTGGTGGCGGAACGGAAGAACCGAGGTTTCCTCGATTATATTTAAATTTTTATCCCCGCGAAGCGGAAGAACCAAGGTTTCTTCGGTTATACTTAAATTTTTATCCCCGCGAAGCGGAAGAAATCTCCGTGTGGTGGCGGAACGGAAGAACCGAGGTTTCCTCGGTTATATTTAAATTTTTATCCCCGCGAAGCGGAAGAAATCCCCGTGTGGTGGCGGAACGGAAGAACCGAGATTTCCTCGGTTATACTTAAATTTTTATCCCTGCGAAGCGGAAGAAATCCCCGTGTGGCGGCGGAACGGAAGAACCGAGGTTTCCTCGGTTATACTAAAATTTTTATCCCCGCGAAGCGGAAGAAATCCCCGTGTGGTGGCAGAACGAGAGAACCAAGATTTCTCCGGTTATACTTAAATTTTTATCCCCGCGAAGTGGAAGAAATCTCTGTATGGTGGCGGAACAGAAGAACCGAGATTTCCTCGGTTATACTTAAATTTTTATCCCTGCGAAGCGGAAGAAATCCCCGTGTGGTGGCGGAACGGAAGAACCGAGGTTTCCTCGGTTATACTTAAACTTTTATCCCCGCAAAGCGGAAGAAATCTCCGTGTGGTGGCGGAATGGAAGAACCGAGGTTTCCTCGGTTATACTTAAATTCTCTCCCCGCGAAGCGGAAGCAATCCCCGTGTGGTGACGGAACGGAAGAACTGAGGTCTCCTCAGTTATATATCATTTTTGTCCCCGCAAAGCGGAAGAAGTTGAAGTCCTTAATTAAACTTTGTATTATTTTATTCCCGTGCAGCGGTAAAGCAGCAGAATTGGCTCATTTAGCTACTCTATAGTATTGTATTCATGGTAGGGTAAAAAGGCAGAAGAGCCGAAATATGTCCCAGCTATATGTCAGTCTATGTAAAAAAAAAAAAAAAGTAAAGCGTGGCATAACTCAAGAGACTCTGGAAGAAGAAGATAAACAAGGAAAGTTCACTAGTGCGGGAAAATTACATATTCTAAGTCATTTACAAAGAGGAGATAACAAAAGAAACCCTTATACATCTAGGGTATTACAGCTCTTTGTTGGGAGGAACGGATGGAGCTCCTTTGCGCGGTCGATGTTGGCATAGTAATTGCCGACGGTAAGACTGCTGCAGGAAGATTTGCGCTCCTTTTTGGGACCCAACCATTGTTGTAGAGCGATTCTTGGCGGAAGCTTCTTTGATCGTTATTGCAAATACCTCACTGCTCCTCCGAGTAGCTATGTAGCAGCGATCGTCTATCATTCTTGTAGGAGAAGGCTGCCCCTGTTCAGATATTCTGTCCATGGCGAAGGAAAGGAAAGGGAAAAGATGGAAGCCATTTGGTAAGGGTTGGGAGTCTTTATAGCGATGAAGGAGAAGAGCGCATTTATTTACAGAAGAAATAGGGACAATAAATGCCAGTAAAGAAGAGGAAGCGTAGGGGCAGTAGGTGGAAGGTCGTCGGAACTATAACTGTAATTAAGAGGGTCCGAATCCCCGGGAGATGGTAGAAGAAGGTATGTTTGGACCAGATTACAGTCCTTTTGAGGACAGAAACTTTACTTCTACGAGAAAAAGATAAAATCAAATATTAGTTCCCTCCCTCATTTTTATTTACATATTTGAAATGATTACATCAGCTTAATCTATGAAGATCTTCTCTGATTACTTCTAACAGATGAAGCGAGAGAGGTCTCTTTGGGGGGAGAATGCCCCAAGATGACCTTGAAGCGCTCGCCTTGAGCCGGAGGAATGACTGATGGACTTTCATCGAAAGGAGGAGGATGAGCTCTCGCCGAGGAGACTGGGATGAAAGCCAGTGCTGGTGGAAGTGGGGGAAGTTCGGCAGCAGCACAAGAATCTCCCACTGTATACTCCCATGTGAAGGGAGGATTCCACACCCTATTGCAGAATGAGGGGAATGGGGCACAAAAGGACCTCCCTGTAAGAGGGGTTGGAGTTGGAATGGGAGGCGGAAAAGGAAGGGGGCGAAAGGCTGAAGTGGCGGTTGAGCGGGTCTCCGAATCTTCAATGTCTTCCGAAACCCAGTCTTGTAGCTCAAAAGATTCTGATTCTGAAGAAATTTCGATGGGGTGCCCCGCTGAAGCCATGATAGTGAGATAGAAGGACAAAGACATGGAGGACGATGATTTATAATGGAAGGAAAGCGACGACAGAAGTTCTTGGGAAGGGGAAGAAGATGAAGAGACTGATATCGTTTCCGAAGCAGTAAGAGGGATATGGAAGATCAACAGGTAAAGGTCATTTAAAGTGTTTGCTGAATCAAAATCGGGACGGATATGAATAATATCATGCAAGACCCTTCGAGCGAATCCCCGAACCAAAATCGGGTCGGATATGAACAATGTCATTCGAGACCTTCCAAGTAAGTCCCCGAACCAACTCGATGATTGCGCCGTACAACACAAGAAAAGGAATGATAACATAAAAAAGAGGAAAGATTGGAGTTGGACCGGAATCTTCGACTCGCAAGAAGACATACAAGGGTGATGATAAAAGTTATGGTTAACATAATTGTTTTTCATTACAAGAAGCGGAACATTAGAAGCTACAATTAGAATAATTCAGGAGGACACTTGGCTAGGGCGTCTACAGGATTTAAGTAGCTGGTGTCCGTGCCAAGGGGCGGGTATCCTCATTCGATGTTTTGAGTTGAAGACCCCTCAAAGCCTAATATAAATAGGTCTACCCCCTTCTTGACGTATCGCCCCTTAAGATCGGCTTCTTGCTCCTTCAGCTCATCTTGACATTTGGCTAGCTGGGCTTGACTTTCCGCCAATTTAGCCACCAACGCATCTTTTTCGGTGGCTACCTGTATAGCTTGCTGTCCCAGAGTTGAAAGAGCTTCAAAATACTCTTTGTGAAGGGTGGATTGTTGCCAAGCCACCGGTGATAAGGTTTGAGGAAGAGCCGCCACCATGGAGGAAAGCTCCTGACATTTTTCTATATAGGATTTCTTGGTAACTTCCCAGGCTTGACGCTCCAGTTTAAGCCGGTGGCGTTCTTGCTGAAGCTGTAGAATTGTAGTCGAGGAGTCAGCAGCTTTGATCATGGCGTCCCCAAGATACCCTTTATATTCCTTCAGTTCACGGGCCAAGACGTCCACCTGTTGCAGTTCACTGGATTGTAAGAAGATGCGCTGTTCAAGTTCTTCATTTTTTCGTTGTAGCTCCTCCTTTTCGCTCTGGACCAGGGCCAATTGCGTCATCGCATCTTCGCATTGGCCCCTCAGGTCAGCTTCCTTCGCCTCTTTCTCGCTTAATTGCTGAACGGGCTTTTTCTGTTGCGTTATGGAGGCGAAATGACGCGTTTCTACGCTGGACTGGAATCGAGCCAGTTGAACTACCATTTTGTGATGCTGGGTGGAGGCCTAAAGGGAAGGAAAAACCATCAGTATATGTTAGCATATAGAGATACATATAGTGAAGATAAGAAAAAGACAACAAATACCTCAGCCAGTAATTTGCCCACTTGTTCGCACGGGCCTTGCACGCCCGACTGGTTGAAGAATTTTATTTTCGAAGGGTGACGAATCTGTAACAATGATCCCAATGTAGCTCTCGCAGGGGTCGGAACAGGAAGGTCATCTCCTTCGGAAGGAAGATTGGGGCCGACGCGTTGGAGGGGAGTAGGAGAGGTAAGTGTGTCTAAGGGGATCGGGGCAGATAGGGATTCGGTTCGGGATGGTTCGGGAGAATCATGAGGATGGGATGAGGAAGCAGGAGAGTGGGAAGAGGAATCTCCCTCTCGAAGAGATGAGGATGGAGCTGCTCGAGTGGTGCCTCTCCTCTTTAGTTCATAAATGGTTAGGGATTGTGAACCAAGTTGATCAGAAGAGGAAGGGAGAAGAGCTGATGAGCTGGGAGCTCCCTTCTTAACAAGCCGTAACTTCTTACGAGGGGAAGAAGGGGTTGTTGTTGATTTACCCCTCTTCGCGGAGGTTTTCTTCTGCCTGGCTGCCTCAATCTCTTCTCCCTTCACCAAAGCGTCCTGCATCAGATTATCTACACAAGGCGTCGGTTAGAAGGAAGGTTGATACAGATAAAAAGCTGTACTAAAGAGTAAGTATAGTCCTACCTACTGCATCTGAGGCCGTGGAAGGGAAGAGAGACAGCCCGAAATGGTTCAAAAGGAGAGTTTTCATTAGGTGGTTTGAACAATAATGTGACTCCCCTAATATTCTATAGACTTCCGAGGAAGGACATTTGGTCCTCATTTCTCGGAAAGGAGGTAGCTCGGGGAGTCCTAGCTTCCATGTTTCCGAGTGGGATAGGGGTACTGGAAGCTGAACGAAAAAGTATAATTCTTCCCATCCTTTATGGGAAGTGGGCAGGTTCATAAGAAATTGACAATCGGAGCGACTAGATAAAGAAATAATGATTGGGGGTGAACTGGTTTAAAGGAAGTCCGTAAAAGTCCAAAAGGTCTAGATAAGCAGGAGGCGCTGGTAGACATAGGCCATTAAGAAAATGTTCAGAGAAAAAGCACGTTGAACCAGGAGGAGGATTATTGGGCCGATGCATCTTGGTAGTAAAATAATATTTTATAGAAGGGTCTATATATTGGTCCTTAAGATTAAAGAAATAATGATTGCAATCTAGTTGAGTTATGGTATTCTCGTACCATGCGGGTGAAGGGATGGCCTTAGGAGCCATAAGTGTGAATAAGGCAGAGTACTTACTCAGGGTTTAGAAGAAGAACGTACGAGAAGAAGAAGGTTGGGTCGCTGGAACGCCGCCGGTGAAAGTCGCAGGAGAAAAGAAGCGGAAGGGACAGGATTGCTGGGCACGCTAAGTAATACCTAAAAGAAAAAGGCGGAGGTTTATATATGGTTTTTCCGTGACGGTTCGACTGCAGGAGAGAAAAGAGGAGCGGGGCCCATGGGCCCATTAGGCCGCCGTACGTATATGCAGTAAAGCTTTAGAAACGGAGTAAATCTGAATTAGTAAGGCCAAGGATGGAGTAAGAACCTTATATATAGTGGGAAAGTCAAGCTTATAACTTCGCTTGACTATTTTTTGGGGTTGACTAATGATACATCCGTTACTTCTTCTCTACGCACTAGATAGAAGAGCTCATAGGCAAAGTATTACCCGAACCAATTAGAGGGTTCAGTAGAAGAAAAAGAGAGGAACGGGTCGGGCGCAAGCACCTGGAACAATTGATACGGGAAAGTAAGTGAAGGTAATCGGCACGGCAAAGCGGAGAAGTACTTCGTTGGGAAATAGGCCAGAATCGGTTCGGTCGCATAAGCCTAAAGGTAGACGGAGCGGATCATAATCGGTTCGGCCACATAAGCCTAAAGGTAGGCGGGGCGAATCGTAATCGGTTCGGCCAGATAAGCCTAAAGGTAGACGGGGCGGATCGTAATCGGTTCGGCCAGATAAGCCTAAAGGTAGGCGGGGCGAATCGTAATCGGTTCGGCCAGATAAGCCTAAAGGTAGACGGGGCGGATCATAATCGGTTCGGCCAGATAAACCTAAAGGTAGACGAGGTGAATAAGAATCGATCCGGCCAAATGAGCCTTAAGGCTATATTACCCGTGGGCTATGAACCTAAGTTAGTTTCGCCAAAAGTAGAAGGTTGAGGGGGGCAAGCTAACCTAGTTCACTGAAATATGGAAGAGGAGGTGGTATGTAACAGAAAAGGGAGGTCCCCACATAATATTCTGAGGAGCCTTCGCCCCTCGTACTTGTAACAGAATTATTCTCCAGGTGGACATGGTGGCCACGTGTACGGTGAGAACCACTCGCAAGATAGCGATGGATTAGAGAAGGAGGATAAAAGGGAAGAGGAGGGGAGAAGGAAGAGATCCGCAATCATTCCATCAGACAGAAAATAAGGACACAGGAGGGGAAGGAGGATTGCTGTCATCACTTCGTCGGAGAAGAAGAGTTGCGACCTTGATCTTGTGATACACGTATTCTTTCTTGTATTTGTAAGCCCCTGTAAGAGGTTTTCTCCTCGACCTCGGGAAGTTTCCTTTCCGTAAAAGAGGACATTCATAGTGGAAAGTGCTTGGGCATTGTCCCCGGTGAGAGAGCTCACCTCCGTGGAGTAGGAATACTCATTCCGAACCACGTTATATCTTGTGTTCAAGTTTCCGCTGTTTGCTTGGGGTTTTTGCGTTTCTTGATTTCGTCTTCCACACCCATTCTTACTGTTGCAGCCTGCGAGAACCCTCCCCAAAAGCACCCTTCGTGTCTTCGTCGCGTCGAAAGGGGGTAAAACAAATTTTCCTCGCTGCATCAGTTATACTTTATTCCAAGGTTATGTTTTATTCCCTGGTAATCACATAACCAAGGTTATGTATGATTACTTGAACTAAACGCACCCTTAGAGTGCAACAAGGTTTACATTGATTCGAGGACCTTCGACAGGCTGTGAGCTAGAGTTGCAACTGACCCAAGTTTTGTTCCATTCTCAACCCCGAGAGGTAGAATGGGTACAAAAAGAAGCTGAATACCAGCATCGTGCACAGGAATTGATGACTCAACTACAATGCACAATCGACGCTCATGTCCGAGAGGAAGAGTGCGCAAAGAAAGAGGAGTACCAATTCCACGAATAGGAACTTAAAGCCCATTTACAAGCTATGACCAAAGAGAAGCGTAGTCTTGCTCTAGATGTCCAAGGATATTTATGGAGACAACATGACTGTGATCATCGAGTATCCGAAGCCAACTGGAAAGCGGCTTGCAAAGATACAGAAATCCGCCTACTTCAAAATGCATTAGGGACTCGATATCAGGAGATGCAGGTGCTCAGAGAAGGGCAGGACGGGGCAACTGATTGGGCTAATGAGGTGTTTCGAAAGAGAAAAGACTGTCAACTTCTCTAGGTCAATGTTTTAACCCTTTGGAGGCGGTTAAAGATTCAATTATAAACATAACGCAATATGCTCAGGAAGGCCTGGCAGACCTGGGAGCTGATCTAGAAGTGATAAAAAATTGTATAGGTATGTTATCACAAGCTCGTATGAAGACTTCCCAAGATTTGGCTACTATCCAACACGGTTCGTTGGAACGGACATAGAATGTTTGGAACGGGCATTTTGGAACTGGAATATTTTATGTCGTTTTAGATTTCCGGCCTAGAACATTCCACGGCAAAGACATTGACTGAGGGGGAAGATGAGTTGACGAAGACTACGGAAGAAAGGAAGATAAGATGTGAAACACGTGGAGTGGTTACTGCGCGTTGCGCGCAGTAATCGCGCACGAACCTGTGCACGCACTCAAAGGAGTGAGTGCGGTCTCTCCATGAGAATGAACGTCCAAACTCCTATTTAAAGGAGGGAGCATCCAAAGCAGTGGGCTGCTGGATGAGTTGGACGAACAGAGAGATGTGGCTGTGAGAAAAGTGAAGCGCTGTGTGAGTGGAAGTTCCGTCGGAGAGAAATCGAAGAGTAGAAGAACACCAAGGTGCAGTTGCGATCTTGGCTCGTGAAGGAGGAGAATCTTTTCGATGTGATCGACCCTCAGACAACAATCAGAACCATCTCTACTTCCAATACCAGGACACGCGAAGAATTTGATGATCTATGTGAGTTTCAATTCTAGTCGGTATTTCATTTTCTTTTCTGTCTTTATTGTTTAAATTAGGTTAGAAAGATGCTTTAAACCACCAACAATGGTATCAGAGCTCAGTTGGTGAAGCATCTGTTTGTTTTTTTCCTGCAAAATGAGTGTTCATCGTGAAAGAAAGTCGCAAGGAAGCAGAATAGTGATTTCGGCAGCTTTCTAAAATAGCTCGCGAAATCGCTCAACGAGAAGTTTGTGTGCGAGAATCGACGGTTGCTAGTGGGAACAATTCCTGGAAAAGCGCTCGCTTTTTGGCGATTTGATCGATCGAGGATCGGATCCGATCTCGAACGTTTCGCTGGGAAACCGCCTCGACACGAGTAGTTTGATCGGCCGAGAATCGACGGTTGCGGAGGAACAGTTCCTCGGGGAACGATTCCTATAACACTGCTCTATTTCTGAGTAGTTTTTTAGATCGGTCTGGTAATCAGACCGGTTGAGATGGGAATAGTTTTCTGGGGAACAGTTCCTTGGGAAAATTGCTCGAGAGTGAAGTCCTCTGATGGGAACAATTCCCTGGTGGAACAGTTCCCAATGGGACAATTGCTTCCCGAGCAATTCCAAGGTGGGAACAATTCCCTAGCGGGAATAATTCCCTGGGAAAATTGCCCGAGAAAGTAGTCCTCTGATGGGAACAGTTCCATGGGGACAAATACTTTCCGAGTAGTTCCATGGTGGAAATAGTTCTCTGGGAAAATTGCTTGGGAAAGCGGTCCACTGAAGGGAACAGTTCCTTAGTGGGAACAGTTCCCTAGGACAGTTAAAGAAATTATTTTCCCGAGTAGTTTTAGATTGGTGCAGTTAATGACGCCGGTTTAGTTTCTGAATGGTTCCACAGGAAAAGTTAAAGCTGTATTCCCGCGATTCGAAATGCGAGATTTTAAACCGGTTTGGAAGACAGACCGGTCTGGATTGAAAAATAGCTCGGGATTACATAACTAGTCTAGAAACCTGTCTGGATTTCTAGAACCAGTCTGGAAATTCAACAGACCGGTCTGCATTTCTAGAACCAGTCTGGAAATTCAACAGACCGGTCTACATTTCTAGAACCAGCCTAGAAATTTGACAGACCGGTCTAGATTTCCAGAACCAGTCTGAAAATTCGACACACCGGTCTGGATTTCCAGAACTAGTCTAGAAATTTAACATGACCGATCTGAATTGATGACAAAGTGGTCTGGCCAGAGGGCTAAACCTACTATCAGTCAACGTAAGTTGACTAAGTTGACTTTGGTCAACTTAACTCATAACTTGATCGTCGAGTATTTGTTTGAAAAAAATAGAATTCGACTTAAACAACTTATAGATAGGTTAATAAGAACTAGAGTTGATGGCTAGGGACGATGTGAAAATAAACTTCCGTTCATGTTACTCGAGTGTCTGCGGTATTCGAAGAAAAATGGACGGTGTTTAAGTTTTCATGTCAAGTCAAAACAGTTTAAAACGATTGGACTTAGATGATAGTTGATTGGTAAATGTATCATCCGACTGGTCTAAGCGATTCAGTCGACTGTTCTCCACAGAATCAAGGAAATTTATCCTTGATTGAATGTGTTCATTCTATGCAAATATATAAATTGAATTAAGCCGATATATGTATTGGTTTGTTGGTTTTGTACTGACTTAATTAATTTCAATTTTTCCAGATGGCACGGATGATTACCACGATGACTAGACGCGATGTGTTGCATAACCGGCTGAGAGAGGCTATCCAGGGGATATAGTATAACTCGGCACATGGAGTCGGGTGGCACATAGGGAGATTAGACAGACTGTTTTGGAGATCCGAGATGCAGGAGTTTCCTATTTTGTATAACTATAGGATCTGGGCTCTGGTCTGTTCGCTGCCTCAACAACTTAGTGATATTGCGCATCAGATTTGGAGGCGCTATGAGGGGCGCATTTCCTATACTTAGTTGTGCACTGAGTTACTTCATTACGAGGACTGTGAGGTGCACTGTGAAGATCCAGAGGAAGATATGGAAGAAGACCTTGAAGAGATTTTTTCTATGAGATCTCTTCAAAGGTGTCCTTCAAAGGATTCTGCGTTCTGACATCATCTGGAGAGCATCTCGGCAGAAGGTGTTCCAGTTCAGCCCAAGAAGAATGGACTTGTTTGGAATATTGCTGCGCTAGTACTTGTGCTAGTGGGAGTAATAATCAACTATCTAGTTTGTTAGAGTTATTTTTCTTTTTATCAGTTATGAGTTAGAAGAATGTTATGTGTAACATTCTAAGTATAGTTTTCTTTATTATATGTTAACAATGTACAACAAGTTTAGTTTAATGATATGTTCATTTTATGTTGTTAACTCTACATGATGCATGATATTTAATTACTCTTTGATTTGTTCAAAATGAGTATAATTTTAAATGATATATTCATTTAATGTATAATATCATATTTGAATAATGATTAAGTTCATTAGATGAGATGTATGTAATATAATTGATCAAAGTCGATTAGATTGGAACATACAAATGATGAGTGAGAATTTGATTGTCACTTGATTTTGTAAACCAAATCAAATTTATATTGAGTCAATTTAGAGATTACATACATAAATGCATACACTGAATAACTAAATAATGTGTTTATTTATGTTAGGTTATGACAACCAAAAACATCATAGATGAACTCAATAAGAATGAGAAATTGAATGGGGATAACTACAAAATCTAGCACCTCAGGATACAGTATGTCCTAGAGGAATAAGAAGTTCTTGAGACTATAAATCAGGTTTTGATAGAACTTGTAGATGGTCCCACTGCACAAAATAGACGAGATCTTGATGCCTATAAGGCATGGAAGAAAAAGGACTCCACTGCTAAGGGCATTTTGATAAGTTCAATGGTGGACGACCTGACATTTGAGTATGAGGCGTATTCTTCGGCTCATGCTGTCTAGGTAGCCCTTAAAGATAAGTACAATGGAGTCAGTTTGAGCAAGCTTCGATAGTTGACGATCAAGTTCGACAGCTATAAGAAGCGCCCCGAATGTCACGATGGCTCAACATCTCAGGGAGATGTCGAACATAATTTGGGAGCTTAAAACTGCGGGTCATGAGTTGACTGACGAACAATAGGTTTGGACAGTTATACGATCCCTTCCAGATTCTTGAGAGACCATGAAGCAGACCCTTACTCACAGTAAGAGTATTAAGACTTTCATTGACGTCTCGTGCCATATTTGAACTAGAGGCGAAGAGAGTAGAATCCGTAAGGATTTCTGGCCAAGTCTATTTGACTGTCAGTTCTGCTGGATCATCTGGATCACAGAAAAGAAAATGGTTCAAGAAGGGGAAGGGAAAGAAGAAAGAAGCTGCAGGTGGGGCAGACTCAATCAAGAAGAAGAAGAAGAACAAGAAGACAGGAAAGAAATGTAAAAGCAAGGTAACTTGCTTTAATTGTGACAAAAAGGGTCACTACGCTCGAAAGTGTACTGAGCTAAGAAATATAACTTCTAGTCTGTCTTCTGAGCATTTAGTTGCTAGTTCTGTGTTGTTGGCTGATTCTTATCCTTTGTGGATTATAGATTCGAGAGCAATCAACCATATAGCTTGGGAGCGAGTTATATATGTGGAGTACCACAGGGTACCAGCTGGCAACAAATGGATATATATAAGAAACAATGCAAGAGTCGAAGTCAAAGGAGTCGACACTTGCAAACTTAACCTTCGGGGTGGAAGTACTTTGTTTCTACATGATGTCTTGTATGCTCCTGAGATTCGTAGGAATCTTGTTTCTGTTACTTGTCTTCTTGATTTAGGGTATTGTATTAACTTTTATAGTCGATGTGTTGAACTCAAGATTGACTCAATATCAATCGGATATGGTTTTTAACGAATGATTTTATGGTTCTTGATGTGGAACCAAATGTCAATTGTGGGATTGATAATTATTTTTCAAACATTGCTCTCACTAGTGATGCAGATATAATTGATGATATTTGGCATGATAGATTAGGACAAGATCGTATGAATTGGTTAGCTAAAGAGGGCTTATTGGGCTCTCATGCTAAGATTAGTTTATCTATATGTGAGCATTGTCTTGCTAGAAAAGCAACTAGGAAACCATTCGGTAAGGCTATTAGGGCAGAGTCACCGTTGCAATTGATTCATTCGAATATTTGTAGTCCAATGAATGTGAAGGCTAGACATAGAGCTTCCTATTTCATTACATTTATTGATGATTTCTCTCGTTTCAATCATGTGTATTTGATTTCTCATAAATCTAAAGCATTGGATTATTTCATTCGTTATGTGAACGAAGTTGAGAATCAAACGGAATGTAAGGTTAAGACTTTACGCACAGATCGTGGAAGAGAATATTTGTCTGATATGTTTAAGACAATATGTAATGATAAGGGGATTATTAGACAGCTGACAATCCCTAGAACTCCAGAGCAAAATGGGATTGCTTAGGTCTATGATGGCATAGGTTAATTTGCCGATCTCCTATTGGGGGATGCATTATTAGCTGCAACCTATATACTTAACAAAGTATCTTCAAAGTCAGTTCCATCTACCTCATATGAACATTGGATAGGCAGAAAACCAGATTTAGGAAATCTGAGGCCCTGGGGGTCGGCTGTATATGTTCATGATAGTTCTCACAAGTATGAAAAATTAGGATCTAGAGGTAAAAAATATATCTTTATAAGATATTCTGATACCTCCAAAGATTATATTTTAATAGGTGAGCAACAAGATGGAACAATATCCGAATTGGATTTGAGAGATGTTTTTTTTCTCGAAACTGAGTTCCCAGCTAGAGGTAAGGTTGATAAGACAGTTCCTCTGTTTGAGGATGATGAGTCGTCAACTAGACAAGTGTCTAGTGGGATATCTAGAACTAGTCAATCCAGTGAGAGTACTTTGCTTACGGGGTGACTTCTCATCAGCCCAATTTACGGAAAAGTATTTGTAAGATCAAACCTAAGAAGAGGTTTGATATTGAGAATGAGACAATGATAACACTCTCTGTTGATGATGAAGAATCTCAATCAGTTAAGGAAGCTCTGGGCTCTAGAGTTGAAGAAAAGTGGAGAGATGCAATGGTTGAAGAAATGGAGTCAGTGATTAAGAATCATGTTTGGGAGTTAGTCGATCTTCCTCCTGGCCGAAGGGCTATTGGGAATAAATGGATTCTCAAAATAAAGAGGAAAGCAGATGGATCGATTAACTAATACAAAGCTCGTTTGGTTGCAAAATGATTTACCCAATTGGAGAGTATTGACTTTGAGGAGACATTTTCTCCCGTGGTGAAGTTTGTGTCAATCCGAGTTATTTTGGCTTTAGTGGCGCATTATGATTTGGAGTTACATCAGATAAATGTAAAAATTGCTTTCCTTAATGGTAAGCTTGATGAGGAAATCTATATGGTTTAACCAGAAGGTTTCATTACTGAATGCCAAGAAGATAAAGTATGTAGATTGAAAAATCTATATATGGGCTAAAGCAAACATCAAAATAATGAAACATAAGATTTAATGATGTGGTTTTATCTTATGGTTTCGAAATGATCAATGAGGATCATTGCGTTTTCCTGAAGAAGGATAAAGGAAAGTATATCATTTTATCATGTATGTTGATGATATGCTGATTGTAGGAAATGACATAAGTTTTGTGATAGAAGTCAAAAAATGACTTTTATCACAGTTTGACACAATAGATATGAGAGAAGCTGAATACATCTTAGGAGTAAAGATCATCAGAGATCGATCTAAGAGACTTTTGGATTTGTCTCAAGAGTCTTACATAAATAAGATGTTACAACACTTCAGCATGTCTAATTACAACAGTGAATAAACGCCTATTGTGAAAGGTATTGTTCTAAGCAAAAGTATGAGTCCTAAAACTTCTGAAGAAATAATCGAGATGAATAAAAATCCATGTGTCAGTGCTATTGGTAGTTTAATGTACACTATATTGTGTACTCGCCCCGATATCAGCTATGTTGTTGGCTTAGTCAGCTGGTTCCAGTCAAACCCAGGACCGAGACACTGGAAGGCAGTGAAAAGGATATTCAGATATCTAAAAGTGACGACAGGTTATAGTCTCTATTATCAAGGATTAGATATGAGCCTGAAGGGTTATTCAGATGCAGATTGGGTTGGGGACCTAGATGATAGAAAATCCACATCAGGCTATGCGTTCTTGTTGGATGGTGGTGCCATCTCTTGGAACAGCAAGAAACAAGCTTGTGTGGCCTTATCAACCATGGAAGCTGAATATGTGACATGTTCAGCAGCTGTACAAGAAACAGTCTGGTTAAGGAGGTTCTTGAAGCATCTGAAGATTACTGAAGACAGTGAGAGTCTAGTGATTGTCCACTGTGACAGTCAAGCTGTTATAGCTTTTTTCAAGGATCCCAAATATCACAACAAGGGCAAACATATAGCTATAAAGTATAACTTTATCAGGGATATTGTTGCTAAAAAGAAGGTGATTCTTGAGTATATCTCTACACGAGCTATGCTTGCAGATCCTTTTACTAAGCCGATGACTAGAGAGTCATTCAATGAGCATGTAAAGTCTATAGGACTTCGAAGAATGTAACAATTTTATAATAACAATCAGATATTTTAATTTGATTATTTTAAATGCAAGCCATAATTTATTCAGTGTATGTGATATTACATTCTAATAAGATCTCAGTGAGCATGTTGACAGGTAGTGATTGATCCTCTCACATGGACAATCATCTCTGTTTGTTATGTACGAATAGGGGTAAGACTATTACTTATAAGATAGCTTTGGAAGCTATATGTATGGGATATATACCTATAAGTCGGGGTCATCTTGATATGTGTATTAAGATAAGATCATTTAAGAAAAGTGATCAAAGTAAATGTTCCCACCATTTACTATACCTGTTTATGAGCCAGATTAGAATTCATATGTTGAATTCAGGATTAGACATTTGGAATATCTAAATCAAAATCTGTACGATGTTGGTGAAGAGAATAACAATGTAGCATGTGGTTCATACCACGTGTGCTAAGGCAACAATAAGGGTAGTAGGAGAATGGATCCCTGCTTCTCTACTATGTGAGCCCTTTGAGGTTATATGTTAATCTCAGCATTTGCTCTATGTGACTATTTAGGTATCTGCTTGAAGTTTTAATCAGAGTCTGCTACTTTAGCATGTAAACCTATTGACTATGGATGATTCAGTCTAAGGAACATGATTAGGAAAGCGACTGGTTAAAATGAATGGATTCACACTAAAAAGGAAGATTAAATATGTTTACATATTTTGAGAATTATTCACTGGTCGATCCATTTCTATTATGTATGGAAATATTTGTGAATATTGAGAATATGGAACATGCTCTTGACTTGATGGTCATTATGAGAGATTAGAGATGTTCATATTGATGTAAGTGGAGATTATTTAATCTGGGCAAATAGCAAGACATTATATCCAGGAAAACGATTAAGTACCACCAGGAGATTGGTTCAGTATCACTTGGAAAATGGTTGTGAGCCACCTGGAGGATGACAATGGGTCGTCAGGTGAATGACTATGTGTCATTCAGAGAATGGTTATGTACCATTTGAAGAGCGGCTAAGTTAGGCATAATAACTTTTCTTAGCATTGATCGCTCTATGAGCAGCTATATAAGGTGTAACAACTTCCATTTTCCTAAGTATGAATTAGTTGTTCTAATGGTCTTTGTGACTATTAATCTCTGTTCTATTAGTCTTTTGGGACTATGGTCTCAGACTTGATTCTGGTCCATATGACTAGATACTTCTATTAGTCATTTGGGACTGATGACTTCGGCTCTATTTAGTTTATATGACTAAATATCTCTTATTGGTCTATGTGACCATTTTTCTATGTGACATGTTTTTGGACGAGTGGGAGATGGAAACACGTGGAGCAGTTACTGTGCGTAGTAACCGCGCACGAACCTGCGCACACACTCAAAGGAGTGCGTGCTGTTTCTCCATGAGAATGAACATCCAAACTCCTATTTAAAGAAGGGAGCATCTAAAGCAGTGGGTTGCTGGATGAGTTGGATGAACAGAGAGGTGTGGTTGTGAGAAAAGTGAAGCGTTGTGTGCGTGGAAGTTCCGTCGGAGAGAAATCAGAGAGTAGAAGAACACCAAGGCGCAACTGTGATCTTGGCTCGTGAAGGAGGAGGATCTTTCCGGTGTGATCGACTCTCAGACAACAATTAGAACCATCCCTACTTCCAATACCAGGATGCGTGAAGAATCTGACGATCTCTGTGAGTTTCAATTCCAGTCGGTATTTCATTTTCTTTTTTGTCTTTATTGTTTAAATTAGGTTAGAAAGATGCTTTAAACCACCAACACAATGTTACGACCCTTTCGGAACGAAATCAGAGGTGTTTTAGAATGGGAACGAAGGAGTGTCACCGTTCTGACGAATCCTGCTACTCAATGAGAACTACAAGAGGTAATTCATCAAATAGAAAAAGACAAGTGGACCATCCGGGAGGCCACATTGATCGAGAAGATGGCTGCTAAGTCGAGGACTTACTTTCGGTGGGATTTTTAGGGAGCAGTAAAACAATTTAAAGAACAAGGTTTCCCCCTGCAGGCCACTCGGATGAATTTATAGACAAGATAACAACCTTTAACAGTTTTCCTCCCGAGGCATTCGAGGTTGATTCTCACTCTCTGGTGAAACATGAACTTGACTTCGATAAGATGTGAACTTTGTTTTGCAATGAATTATGAACTTGATCCCGGTTAGATGTTTACTTTGAATATTCCTCCTGCTCCATTCCTAGATTAAGTGAAATGGCCCAATGAAGTATTCGCGGTCTAGCCTTCTCAGCCGACTGAATGCAAACTATATCGATCTTCAATGGTTCATTAGATCGTTTGAGTTTTGACTGAGCCTTAAGAGATTGGTTAGAAAAGGGGACCTCCGGAGCTTGGGTAATAAGGGATCTTTGGGAGCTTGGCCTTAAGAGGATCTCCAAAGCTCGGGACCCTGGTAGCTCAGATATCAAAGGAACTTTGGCTATGTTTGATACAGGATAATATAATCAAATTTTTAATGTAATTAAATTTATAATGTAATGTATATTATATTATTATTTTTGGTTAATGATCGATGTATAATCTTTGATTACAAAAGTTATTATATTTTTTTTGTTTATTGTCCATTATTTGTTATAAGGAATATAATTCATATTATTATAAAAAGACAAAAAGATCCTTATAATTTCATCTGAATTTAATTAAAATCTTAGTTGGTAGATGGCCGTCGCCGATTGACGATCGTCGGTCGTCGGTCGACCGTCGCCGGTCAATCATGTGACCGACGACCGTCAATCGATCATCGTCGGCCAACAACGATCATCGATCGGCGATCAATCGCACGATTGACGGTCGATCAGCGGTTCGTTGGTGGTCGTCGTCGATCAGCGGCTTGTCATCCACCGACCGTCGATCGCTGATTGTCGATCGACCATCGGTCATCGACCGATCGTCGATCGATTGTCGGTCATCGGTCAACCACTGCCCGACTGTCCGCCGTCAACCATAGGTCACCGATCACCTATCGCTGATCGCCGACCGACCACTGGTCAACGTTAATCGATCATCGCCCCTTACCCTCGACGGTGGCGACCGTCATCGGTGGTCACCGTCGACAGCTGTTGAGAAGCAATGAAAAAAATAAAAGTATGATATATTTGTTATGAAAAATATTGAGCTCGTAATATAATCGAATTACATTGCATTTTCTTTATAATCCAAATTACGAAAATTTTCTCCTTTTTTTAATCTGATTATATTAATTACATCTTTAAAATTATGTCAAATAAATTAATCCATCTTGTAATATAATTTTGATTACATTACAAATTTGATTACTCCTCACCAAATGTGTTCTTCGGAGATTCAGACACCAAGAGGACCTCGGGAGTTCGGGACCTCGATAGCTAGGGTGCTAAGGGAAATTAAGAAGCTCAGGTATCAAGAGGACCTCTGAAACTCGAGTATAACCCAAGCAAGTTTCGATTGACTTGGCCTCCTGTCTTCACTTATTTTCTCCGTAGCACCACCTAAAATCTGGATTGGGGGAACTGAAACGATTAAAAAATAAATAAAATTATCATATTAACGATCTTCTATAATTATCTTATACTTATAAGAGGAAGATAAATTAAAAAGTATTTTCACAGCCAACTTCAACATCTGTGATTTATCATCCTATTTAATTTTTTTTTAATAAATTTATCACAGTTAAAGATCAAATCATGAATATTTAAAAATCGAAATGAAATATCATAGCTCCGGAGGTGAACTGAAACGAACAAGGGTGCGAAGACTGCTCTGCGTTATTTATCACCATAAGTTTTAAACCATATCCCACGATTGGATAGGTCTATTGCCCAAATGCCCCTTGCTACATTAGGGTATCATACCTACTTTATTAATTGGTCATTTTCATAACACTCAGGACCCTTGCAAATGCGAAGATATGGTTCTTTCGTGCGCTAGTTATTAGTCTCAAAGGTCAAAGATCTATTATAATTTATCTTCCTTACGATGATCCAAAAACGAACTGATAAAAATTGCTAGATTTACGAATTCCAACCTTTTTTTTATCATGAGACACTGCTATAAATAAGGCAGCAATTGTGATGCTAACAATCACGAAGAGCTTTTCTTTCCTTCCATAAGTCTAATTCCTTGAGCCTTCCTAATAATGGCCTCTCAAAAGAATCAAACATATGGTAAAACAGCACCCTCTTCCTCCAACCTGCCTATCATTCTGACTTTGGAGGCTAGGTTAGCTTCAAATACATCTCCTTTCCCACACGCTGACCCTGAAGCTCCTCCTACATCTACACTATCTCGATTACGTTCGAGGAGTAAACTAGCTAAATCAAATCAAATTTTATAATATTTAAATTTGTTTGATAAAATAATTAAATCGAATTAAATTAAATTTAAAATTAATCAAGTTATTAAAAAATCTGGTCAAATTTAATTTGATTTTTTTTTTTGAAGATTGAGTTTAGCTTAAATTTGAATTAAACTTAACTTATTTAATGAGTATCAAATTTTTAATCAAATTCGTTAAAACTTATTTAAGTTTGATTTATTTAAATATTATTAAATCATGTTGATTTGTTGATTTAAATTTTTAATATTCTAATTCTTATTTAAAAATTCATAAATGATTTTTAAATAAATTTAATCATAAATATTATTTATGAATACTATTCATAAATATTAACAAATTAAATACATTTTCAAAAATTTTATTTAATTTATCAAATTATTCGAACTTGTTTATTAATTGATTTAACGAATATAAACGAACTCTTACCGAATCAAACATCAAATTTATTCATAAATACTTGATTCGTTTACGACTCTATCTCCGACAACCCTAGCATCGTTCAACCTATCTCTCATCACTCTCTAAGAGGGTTTCTCCTTACATACCACCAACCCAACCCAACCCAACCCCCTCCCCCAATCATATTCTTTGGAGAGTCTTCCGAAGACTCCCTTTCCCCTGCTTCGCCAAACACCTAGGCTGAGGGTGTTGACCAGGTCATATATCTGATCTCTTAACATGGTTATTTTATGACTATCATCAAATTACTCCAACCTTCTTTGTTGCAGGGTCCTGTGAGGACTAGGGAGGGAAGCAGCTTCCAATCGGACGGCTCCAACTTCTCTCCCACGTCCATGGAAGAGATTCTGAGCCTTAACATTCAACTGAACCCGGCGGCAACCCGACCGGAGGAATTGGGACATTTACTCATCGCAGCTACGCATCATTTGACTGAGGTGTCCCAGTAGGAAGAGACCATGCTTGTTGTTGATTAACGGTGCGATGAATATCGCTGGGGAGAAAATAAATTGATATGAGCTCGTCGAGGTTAGTGTTCAACACTATCTCCGTAAAACGATATTGCTCCGCTCAGATGCTTACGGATAGCAGCAATTCGTTTCCAAGATACAACGACGATGTCTCAGAATAGTAGCACTATAACTTCCGAGACCGGCGAACCTACTCGTAGGCTTTTTGGACTCTGGATGCAGAAGATGGGATGAATGAGATGAGAACTTGAGTGAATGAGTGAATTCCATTATCTAAGAGTTTCTATTTATACTTGTGAAGGGATAGAGGCACCTCTTGGTTCAATCAAATCTCATCCATTCAATTAAAAATGGATGATCTAGATTGCATCCCTTCCCAAAAGACATAATGTCTCTTCATTTGGATGTATCTAAGCTTTTCATTTTGATTTCAATAATCAAGATTAAGTCATCCAAAAAGGTACTTATACCCTTTCATTTGAATGAATCAGATTTATCCATCATAATCCAATGATTTAGATTAAGCCATATTAATTTCTCATTCATATAATTGAGAAAATTAATCAATTTTTCCAACAATCCCCCATATGAATGAAAATTAATGCGTGTATGTATGCTGATACTTTACAAGAGTCCAATCGATAAGTCAATGCATCTGGAGAGGTAGCTTGTGGCTTTGAACTTTTCGTAGTGGAATGCTATCGAGCATACTAGGCTACGCAGTGAACGTGATATCTTGAACTGCTCAGTTGTTTGTGTATACTTAGACAATAACACCCACACAAGGACTTATCTCACCTACTTTTGGTTCTCATGGTTGGTTCCATTTTGACCATGGACACCATCTTAGATTTCTGAGTGTTTCATTAAAGTGGTCTGTCTTCACACTCACATAGGTGACACTTCTATCAAGAATATCCTACCATACCCCACCTAAAAATGTATAGAATTCATTAAAAGCATAAGCTTAACCTCACTACATGTGGTAGGACAACATATATTCATCCTAGGACTGGGATAGGGATAATATATCTCGTGTGCTGTAACACAACTTCTATAACTTTGTTGTCCCATTGAACCAAGATCTTGGGATCTCCAGTCAACAAGGTTGGGTTACCGCTACAGTCGTTTTAGTTGTAGATTTTTAATCTCATTCCTCTCGATGAGCAGTATACTTGATCTCGATTTAGCCCCTTCGTAAGAGGATCTGCTAAATTATTTTTAGACTTGACATAGTCGATTGCAATCACTCCATTCAAGATCAACTGCCTAATGGTATTATGTCTACTACGTATATGTCGTGACTTACCATTATACATACTACTCTGTGTCCTTCCAATCGCCGATTGACTATCACAATGTATAAGTACGGCAGACATAGGTTTTGTCCAGCTCGGAATATCTTCCAAGAAATTCTGCAGCCATTCAGCTTCTTCAGCTGCTTTGTCTAGTGCTATAAACTCGGATTCCATAGTTGACCGAGCAATGCACGTCTGTTTAGTGGATTTCCAAGATATCGCTCCTCCACCAATTGTGAATACATATCCACTAGTGGATTTGGAATCTTTTGTATATGATATCCAATTAGCATCACAATATCCCTCTAAGACAGCGGGATATTTTTCGAAATGTAATCCATAGTTCATAGTATATTTCAAATATCTAAGAATTCACATCAGTGCTTTCCAATGGGTGTCGTTTGGATTACTTGTAAAATGACTTAGTTTGTTAACCACACAGACAATATCCGGACGTGTGCAATTTATGAGATACATCAAGCTGCCTATTATCCGGGAATATTTTAATTGTGATATGGGCTCACCTTGGTTTTTCGCTAAGTGTTGACTTAGATCCATAGGTGTTTTTACTGTAGAGAGATCGTACGCATTGAACTTCTTCAACATCGATTCTACATAGTGAGATTGTGTCAAAACTATCCCCTCAGATGTCCTGAGAATTTTAATTCCCAATATAACATCTGCTTGACCCATATCATTCATATCGAAATTCTTGGTCAATATTTTCTTTGTACTCATGATTATCTCATGGTTACTACCCATTATAAGCATATCGTCTACGTATAAACAAACGATTATATAACCTTTAGGTGTGTTTTTGACATAAATGCATTTGTCACATTCATTTATTTTGAATTCGTTTGACAACATTATTTTGTCAAATTTCTCGTGCCACTATTTAGGCGCTTGTTTTAGTCCGTACAACGACTTAACAAGTCTGCACACCTTTTCCTCTTTTCCTAGAACTATGAACCCCTCGGGTTGCTCCATATAGATTTCTTCTTCCAACTCACCATTTAAGAATGCAGTCTTAACATCCATTTGATGTATTTCAAGGTCATACAATGCTGCAATGGCTATCAGCACTCGTATGGATGTAATCCTTGTCACCGGTGAGTAGGTATCGAAGTAATCAAGGCCTTCCTTTTTCTTGTACCCTTTGGCTACAAGTCTAGCCTTATACTTGTCAATCGATTCATCAGCTTTATACTTACGTTTTAGTATCCACTTACAGCCTAATGGTTTAGAACCAGAAAGAAGGTCTACTAATTCCCAAGTATGATTATTCATGATGGACTCAATTTCACTATTGACAACTTCTTTCCACAATGGGGCGTCGGGACTAGAGAGAGCTTCACTCAATGTTCTTGGATCCGTTTCTGACATAAAAGTCATAAAGTCTGGCCCGAACGATTTCTCAACTCTAGTCCATTTGCTCCGACGTGGCTCTTCATTTTGATAATCAATAGTCCTTTTATGACAATTAAGTTCAGAGACGTCATTGTTGTTAGAACTTCCGTTGCTATCAATTTGAATGTTTCCCCTTTTATTTGGGAATACATTTTCAAAGAATATCACATTCCGAGATTCTATGGTTATTCCCACATGAATATCAGGAATGTCTGACTTGTGAACTATGAAACGATATGCACTACTGTTTTGGGCATATCCGACAAATATTGCATCGAACGTTTTAGGTCCGATTTTTATTTGCTTTGGCTTGGGTACTTCGACCTTTGCTAGGCACCCCCACACTTTCAAGTATTTGTACGATGACTTGCAGCCTTTTCATAGTTCATATGGTGTTTTATCATTTTACTTGTGAGGGATTTTATTGAGAATGTGATTTGCCAATAATAAGGCTTCCCCCCATAAGTTTTGGGGTAATCCTGAATTTATCAACAAGGCATTCATCATTTCCTTGAGTATCCAATTTTTACGTTTGGCAACACCATTTGATTGAGGTGAGTAAGGCATCGTTGTCTGATGGATAATGCCAGATTCTGAACAAAATTCATCAAACGGTGCACCATATTCTCCACCTCTGTCGCTATGAATTATTTTAATTCGTTTATCAAGTTGATTCTCAACTTCTGTTTTATAGGTTCTAAAAGGCTCTAAGGCTTCGTCTTTACTTCTTAAAAGAAAGACATAACAGAACCTTGTGCAATCATCGATAAAGGTAATAAAATACTTTTTACCTCTTCTGGTTTGCACAAATTTTAAGTCACATAGATCACTATGTATTAACTCTAGAGGAGTCGTTGACCTTTCCACCGAATGAAAAGGTAGTCTCGTCATTTTTGCTTCCACGCACACTTCACATTTGTGTGTTTTGTCAACATCGACATTTGGTAATAAATTTAATTTGACAAGATGTTTCAGAGTATTATTATTAACATATCCAAGTCGATCATGCCATAAATTAAAACACTCGACAACATAGCCGGAAGCTTTTATTTTATTACCATCAAATTCACGGTGTACAGTCATTACAACCATCTTGAACAGACTTTGTTGTAAGTAACCTTTATCTACGAATACACCATTCTTCGTAAGTACAAAATTATTTGATTGGAACACTAGTCTGAACCCGGCTTTGACAAGTGCTGATCCAGAAACTAGATTCTTTCTGATGTCGGGAACATGGAGAACATCAATAAGCGTTAGCTCCTTTCCTGATGTCATCTTCAGAACAACTTTTCCGAGTCCGACAATCGGCGATGTTATGGAATTGCCCATATAGAGCTTTCTTCCATTTATCGGAGTATACTTGGAGAACATCGCCTTATCAGAACAGATATGGCGTGTTGCTCCAGTATCGATCCACCACTGTTTCGGGTTGTCCACCACCGTGTTGGCTTCAAACACAACCGCAGTGAGATCTAGCTCCATGTCGTCAAAAGTTGCGACCTGGTTCGCAACTTCCTTCTGACCCTTGGTTGGTTTCTTTGGGCGTCTGCACTCTTTAGACATGTGTCCTGGCTTTCCGCAGTTGTAGCACGAGCCCTTGAATTTCTTGCCTGGAGTCTTCTTTTTGAATTTCTTCGGCTTTTTGGTGTTCGGCTCAGCCAGGTTAGACATCTCGTCGATAGTCCACTTCGTTCCTTTAGAGTCGGAGAATCTTCGATTATCCTCCTCTATTCGTAGCCTCAGGATCAGGTCTTCAAGCTCCATCTCCTTTTGCTTATACTTCAGGTAATTTTTGAAATCCTTCCACGACGGGGGGAGTTTCTCAATTACCGCGGCTACTTTGAATGACTCGTTCAACTTCATGCCTTCGACATCCAGATCATGCAATATCAATTGCATATCTTGGACTTGAGATGTCACACTCTTGGAATCCACCATTTTGAAATCCAGAAATCGACCGACGATGAATTTCTTCAAACCAACATTTTTGGTTTTGTATTTCTTCTCTAGTGATTCCCACAGAGATTTCACCGTCTCTATCAGACTATACACGTTATACAACGTGTTGTCTAATGCATTGAGAATGTAATTATGGCACAGGAAATCTCCGTGCGACCACGCATCGCAAGCAGCCTTACTATTGGAATCTCCTTCCATAACGGCTGGCGGGTCTTCATGCAAAAACCTTACGAGGTTTAGCGTCGTCAGATAAAATATCATCTTCCGTTGCCATCTTTTGAAATCAGCTCCGTTGAATTTCTCCGGCTTCTCTCCGGGTGGAATGGAGGTTGTGACTCCGGGTGAAACGGTAGTCGGAATGTCGTTGATCACAGCCATATCAGATTGCACCGAATATCATTTTACGATTGTTGAATAACGGTGTGATGAATATCGTCGGAGAGAAAGAAAATTGATATGAGCTCGTTGAGGCTAGTGTTCAATACTATCTCCGTAAAACGATATTGCTACGCTCAGGTGCTTACGGATAGCAGCAATTCGTTTCTAAGATACAACGACGATGTCTCGAAATAGTAGCACTATAAATTTCGAGACTGGCGAACCTACTCGTAGGCTTTTTGGACTCTGGATGCAGAAGATGGGATGGATGAGATGAGAACTTGAGTGAATGAGTGAATTCCATCATCTATTTATACTTGTGAAGGGATAGAGGTACCTCTTGGTTTAATCAAATCTCATCCATTCAATTAAAAATGGATGATCTAGATTGCATTCCTTCCCAAAAGACATAATGTCTCTTCATTTGGATGCATCTAAGCCTTTCATTTTGATTTCAATGATCAAGATTAAGTCATCCAAAAAGGTACTTATACCCTTTCATTTGAATGAACCAGATTTATCCATCTTAATCCAACGATCTAGATTAAGCCATATTAATTTCTCATTCATATAATTGAGAAAATTAATCAATTTTTCCAACACTTGCTACAATTACTAGACTGCAAACGAGGCTATGAGGAAGGAGGCAAAAAGAAAGTTGGCCTGCTGAACGAATTTGTTATATGCATAGACAAACTTAACTTGTCTCTGCTAGTTTTTCTAGTTTTGTGTATTTTTTCGTTTCTTAATATTGTAAGACATGGATCGATTATTGTGCATTGTGTGCAATAACTGCACACACGTCCACGCACGCACTCAAAGGAGTGCGTGCAGTTTATCCACGATGAGGAGCGTCCAAACTCCTATTTAAAGGAGGGAGCGTCCAAGGTCTTTGGGGTTGGACGAACTGAGAAGTGTGGCTGTGAAAAAGGCGAAGTGTTGCCGAAGTGAGAAGTTATTAGAGAAACGGTGAGAGTCGAGAATACTAAGGCGCAACTGGATTTTGGCTCGTGGAGAAAGAGGATATTTCTGGCGTGATCGACCCTCAGACGACAAACATAATCATCATTCCTACATCCCTACAGAGCTAGGACGCGAGAAGAATCTGACGATCGCTGTAAGTTTCATTTTCAGTCTGTATTTCATTTCTTTTTCCTTTTTTTGCATTTAAATTAGTTTAATCAAACACATTTAGACCAACATTGATACCAGAGAGTTGTTGGTTAGCATATGTTCGAATTTTTACCTGCGAAATCACTGTTCATCACGAAAACGAGTTGCGAGAACGAAGAACAGTGATTTTGCCGAGCAATTTCAGAAAAGGATCCTGGGAAAACTGCTCTGCTTCGCGAGCAGTTTCAGACCGGTCTGATTTTTAGACTGGTTGTGAAATGGGAACAATCCCTTGGGAAACTGCTCTGTTTGTCGTGCAGTTTTCAGACCGATCTGGTTATCAGATCGGTTGCAATCTGGGAACAGTTCCCTGGCGGGAACAATTCTTTGGGAAACTGCTCTGTTTCCCGAGCAGTTTTCAGACCGGTCTGGTTATCAGATCGGTTGCTCTGGCGGGAACAATTCCCTGGGTAAACTGAGAAGTTCCCCGATGGGAACAGTTCCCTGGTGGAACAGTTCCCTAGGGACAATTGCTTCCCGAGCAGTTCCATGGTGGGAAACGATCCTAGCGAGATTTCCTAGGAAAAGCTGTCGGTAGAATAGTCCTCGATGGGAACCGTTCCTCGGGATTGTTCGAAACAATTCTCGAGCTTCAGAGTGCTGGGATTTGACGGCGGAAGACATCAGTCTGGATTGAAATTCGGGATATAAGACTGTGCAAACAGACGGTTGAAATTTGAACCGATCTAGATTATAGACCGGTTCAGGAGTTATAAGAAAGTGCTATGGAGATTAGACCGGTCTAGTTTTGAAAAACCAATTTGGATATCATCAGACCGGTCTGGATTTCGAAAACCAGTCTGGAAATTCGACAAACCGATCTGGAATTTCAGAAACCAGTCTGAAATTCATCAAACCGGTCTGGATTGACGTCAAACCGGTCTGGAATTTTAGAAACTAGTCTGAAATTCATCAAACCGGTCGGGATTGACGTCAAACCGATCTAGAAATTTAGAAACTAGTCTAAAATTCATCAAACCAGTCTGGATTGACATCAAACCGGTCTGGAATTTCAGAAACTAGTCTGAAATTCATCAAACCGGTTTGGATTGACGTCAAACCAGTCTGGAATTTCATAAACCAGTCTGAAATTTGTATAACCGGTCTAATTTGATGATAAATTGGTCTGACCAGAGGGCTAAGTCTACTGTTGGTCAACGTTAGTTGACTAAGTTGACTTTGGTCAACTTAACTCATAACTTGATTGTCGAGTAATTATTTGGAACAATTAGGAATCGACATAAACAACTTATAGATATGTTAAATGAACTAGATTAGTGGCTAGAGACGATGAGAAGACAGAATGGCACAGATATTGCTTGAGTACCTAGGGTGTTCAGAGTAAATCGGATGGTGTTCGAGTTCTCACAAATTCATGACCCTGTCCAGTCATAACAGTATAAAACGATTGGATTTAAATGATAGTTGATTGGTAAAAGTATCAGTCGACTGGTCTAAAAGTTTAGTCGATTGTTCTCCAAAGAATCAAGGAAATTTAATTCTTGATTTATTGTGTAGATTCTGTGCATATATAAATTGAATTAAGACGGTATATGTACTGGTTTGTCTGTTTTGTACTGACTTAATTAATTTCAATTTTTTCAGATGACACGGATGATTATCAAGATGACTAGACGCGATGTGTTGCGTAACCAGCTGAGGGAGGCTATCTAGGGGATAGAGTATGACTCAACACATGGAGTTGGGTGGCACATGAGGAGACTGAACAGACTGTTTTGGAGACTCAAGATACAGGAGTTTCTAATTCTGGATAACTACAGGATCTGGGCTCTGGTCTGTTCGTTGCCTCAACACCTTAATGAAGTCACGCATCAGATCTGGGGGCACTATGAGGGGCGCGTAACCTATACCCAATTGTGCGCTGAGTTACTTCACTCAAGGATTGTGAAGTGCACTGTGCAGAGGATCCAGTAGAAGATCCAGAGGAAGATCTGGAAGAGGACCTTGAAGAGATTTTTCCTATGGGATCTCTTCAAAGGTGTCCTTCACAGGATTCTGCATCCTGACATCATCTGGAGAGCATCTCAGCTGAAGGTGTTATAGTTCAACCCAATAAGAGTGGGCTTGTTTGGATTATTACTGCGCTAGTGCTTGTACTAGTGGGAGTAATAATAACCTATCTAATCTGTTAGAGTTGTTTTTTCTATTTATCAGTTATGAGTTAAAAGAATGTTATGTGTAATAATCTTAGTAGAGTTTTCTTTATTATATGTTAACAATGTACAACATGTTTAGTTCAATGATATGTTTCATTTTATGCTATTTACTCTACATGATGCATGATATTTACTCTTTGATTTGTTCATAATGAGTACAATTTTCAATGATAAGTTCATTTAATATGTAATATCATGTTTTGGATAATGATTAAGTTCATTAGATGGGATGTATGTAATATAATTGATCAAAGTCGATTAGATTGGAACATACAAATGATGAGTGAGAATTTGATTGTCACTTGATTTTGTAAACCAAATCTAATTTACATTGAGTGAATTTAGAGATTACATACATAAATGCATACACTAAATAACTAAATAATGTGTTTATTTGTGTTAGGTTATGACAACCAAAAATATCATAGCTGAACTCAATAAGGGTGAGAAACTGAATGAGGATAACTACAAAATCTGACACCTCATGATACAGTATATCCTAAATGAACAAGAAGTTCTAGAGGTTGTAAATCAGGTCTCAGTAGAACCTATAGATGGTCCCACTGCACAAAACAGGCGAGATTTTGATGCCTATAAGGCATGGAAGAAAAAGGACTCCACTGCTAAGGGCATTTTGATTAGTTCAATGGTGGATGACCTAACATTTAAGTATGAGTCATATTTTTCGGCTCATGTTGTCTGGGTAGCTCTTAAGGAGAAGTACAATGGAGTTAGTCTGAGCAAGCTTTGGCAGCTGACGATCAAGTTTGACAGCTATAAAAAGCGCCCGAATGTCACAATGGCTCAACATCTCAGGGAGATATCGAATATGATTCGGGAGATTAAAACTATTGGTCATGAGCTGACAGATGAACAACATGTTCAGGCAGTCATTCGTTCCCTTCCAGATTCTTGGGAGACCATGAAGCAGACCCTTACTCACAATGAGAGTATTAAGAATTTCACTGATGTCTCATGCCATGTTGAACTGGAGGCGGAGAGAGTAGAATCCGTAAGGATTTCTGGCCAAGCCTATTTAGCTGCTGGTTCTGTTGGATTATCTGGATCCAAGAAAAAGAGATAGTTTAAGAAGGGGAAGGGAAAGAAGAAAGAAGTTGATGCTGCAGGTGGGGCAGGCCCAATCAAGAAAAAGAAGAATAAGAAGACAGGGAAGAAACCTAAAAGCAAGGTGACTTGCTTTAATTGTGACAAAAAGGGTCATTACGCTCGGGAGTGCACTGAGCCAAGAAAGATTCGGGAGCAACCAACCATGTAGCTCGGGAGCGGGTTACATATGTGGAGTACCGCAGGGTACTAGCTGGCAACAAATGGATATATGTAGGAAACAATGCAAGAGTTGAAGTCAAAGGAGTCGACACTTGCAAACTTAACCTTCGGGGTGGAAGTACTTTATTTCTACATGATTTCTTGTATGCTTCTAAGATTCGAAGGAATTTTATTTCTATTACTTGTCTTCTTGATTTGGGGTATTGTATTAACTTTTACAGTCGATATGTGGAACTTAAGATTGACTCTGTGTCAATCGAATATGGTTTTTTAACGAATGGTTTTATGGTTCTTGATGTGGAACCAAATGTCAATTGTGCAATTGATAGTTATTTTTCGAACACTGCTCTTACTAGTGATGCAGATATAACTGATGATGTTTGGCATGCTAGATTAGGACATATAGGACAAGATCACATGAATCGGTTAGCTGAGGAGGGCTTATTGGGCTCTCATGCTAAGATTAGCTTGTCTATATGTGAGCATTGTCTTGCTGGAAAAGCAACTAGGAAACCATTTGGTAAGACTATTAGGGTTGAGTCACCATTGCAATTGATTCATTTGGATATTTGTGGTACAATGAATGTGAAGGCTAGATATGGAGCTTCCTATTTCATTACATTTATTGATGATTTCTCATGTTTCGATCATGTGTATTTGATTTCTCATAAATCTGAAGCATTGGATTGGTTCATTCATTATGTGAACGAAGTTGAGAATCAAACGAAACGTAAGGTTTAGACTTTACGCACAGACCGTGGAAGAGAATATTTGTCTGATATGTTCAAGACAATATGTAATGATAAGGGGATTATTCGATAGCTGACAATCCCTGAAACTCCACAGCAAAATGGGGTTGCTGAGAGAAGAAATAGGACTCTTTTCGAAATGGTTAGATCTATGATGGTGCAAGCCAATTTGCAAATCTCCTATTGGGGAGATGCATTATTAGCTGTGACCTATATTCTTAACAAAGTGCCTTCAAAGTCAGTTCCATCTACCCCATATGAACGTTGGACAGATAAAAAATTAGATTTGAGCAATCTTAGACCCTGGGGGTCAGCTGTCTATATTCATAATAGTTCTCACAAATTTAGAAAACTGGGACCTAGAGGTAAGAAATGTATCTTTATAAGATATTCTGATACCTCCAAAGGTTTTGTTTTCATAGGTGAGCAACAAGATGGAACAATCTCCGAATTGAATTCGAGAGATGTTACTTTTCTCGAAACATAGTTCCCAACTAGAGGTGAAGTTGATAAGACAGTTCCTCTGTTCGAGGAGGATGAGTCATTGTCAATAAGACAGGTGTCTAGTGGGATACCTAAACCTAGTCAACCCTGTAAAATACCGAAAAAAATAATAATAGAAAATATCCTTGTTAATTAAGAAATTATCTTATAGAATTTTTCAGGAATTTTCAGAATTTTTCTAAATTTAAACAGATTTTTTATGAATATTTCATGGGGATAAAGTGAATAGGCTTTTGTAAAGCATATTTAGACTATCTTCTAATGATGAATTAAATGGTTTAATTAACCCCACCCGTTATCCTAAAACCCGACTCGTTTGGTTTAATGGCCGAGCGATTTCCTTCGGTTTCTTTTCCTCATCCGCACGAGCCCTTCTTCTTCCTCTCCCCAAATCGCGATTACCCTTCCCTCTTCTTTCTCGATTTCCTCGATCGCAATCTGCGATCCCTCTTCTCTTCCTCTTCTGATCTATGCCGTATTTCTAGTGTTAATGCACTGAGTTGCTCCCCGTCGCCTTCCCCATCTCCATCGATCACCTGCTCCGGCCAGCTCCTCCGACTGCCCATTAGCGACTCTTCTTATCGCCGTCGTCGTTCAAGCGCTCCTCGCCTCCGCCGCCGAGCGTGAAGGAATGCCTGGGACCGATCCGCCCTGTCAAGGGTCGCGTGTACTCGCTCTTCCCTTACGGCCGCCGCAAGTTTGATTCACTGCCGCCCCATCGCTGCCGCGATTCGTTCAACAACCAGGGAGGCAAATCAACCGGCTAACAACCTCGCAACCAATTCACTGCCGACATTCTTCCTCCGATCCCGACAGCAACACACCGATTGCCCTCTCCTCCATGAGAAGCATCCTTCTGCCATGGTTTATTCCCTCTTCTCTTTGTTTGTTTTTGGTGGATCGAATTCTTCAAAGGTGGATCGGTCGTAGCTTCATTGTCGTTGCCATCCACCTCCGATTGCAATCGATCGTGCTTTTGTTTCTAGCTGTGAATGGGAAAGGAAAGGCTAGGTAAGTTCAGGTTACAGAAATTTGGTATATGGATATTTGGTAGCCAATATGATAGTGATTTCAAGGATGGTGGTGAATAGGGGGAGAATATTTCGGATGGGGTTGTGGAAGTTGAGATTGAGGTAAATTTTAAGTTGTATGAATGATAGTTTTGATTTGTTGAAAGGTGGTCTACCTATAGCTTATGCATCTTGTATTGTTTCGGTTTAGGATTATTGGAATTATGGTGGATGCAGTTCACAAAGTGGATATGGATTGATTTGTTGTAGAATTGTAGCTATGAATTAGTGTGGTGGTTAATTATATCAAGTATCTCATCATGGTGATATAGTAAATATTATGTGGGATGGGTGAACGAGACTTTAGTTAATATTCGTTTAGTAGTTTGGAATATGAAGTCGATGGAAGATTTGATTCAATTATTCGATGTATGATAGAACTTAAATATGTTCTATGTTGTGCACAGGACGTTGATACGAGATAGAATCTCGGATGTGAAGATGGACAATGTAGTCTATATAACAGGTGGGTAATTTCCTACCCTGGTCAGGTAGTTTTAATGCATGCAGATTTAGATATATGATCATCTTATATGATCATATTACCTTGACTCCGCTCTTATTTACTCTTGCGCTTGATATCTTATCTTTGGCTGTTAAACTCTATTGCTGTTATCATGTTTCACTTCATCATGATTAGGAGTTATATATGTGATGTAAGTAACCTAGAATTTATTTAGTTAAGTGCAAATAGTAAAGTCCGGATGATGACCTGATTGTAAATTGGGCAAAAAGATCATCCGTGGGTAGATAATGTCTTGAACCTAGGGTTAATTCTAATACCCTTAGGTTGCATGTTTACCACCGACCATGTATTACGTAAATGGGCAGGTGAATGATACTTAGTGGGTCGCTATGGACCGGTGGTCCTAGCTTGTTATAATCAGTTGAGTACAACTCTCTACAGGATAGAGAGTGCGTCGATCAGTAAGTACGACTCTCTACAGGATAGAAAGTGTGTCGATCAGTTGAGTACGACTCTCTACAGGATAGAGAGTGCTATGATTAGTTGAGTATGACTCTCTACAGGATAGAGAGTGCGTAGATCAGATTGTTATGACTCTCTGTAGAATAGAGAGTCTGTGGTGGATGTCTATTTGTGTGACAGAGCATTCATGTCATTTGCATGCATGCTGGCGACATGGTCTCCCTTATGGTTGAGAGGGGCGTCAGTCATCCTGCCTCCATAGTTACTCATAGGAGGAGTAATCGGTGTGAGGGAAGAGCATTGTGGTGCCGCACTCTACCACTATCGATGGTGGTAGTTAGATTTGCGTGTCGTAGTCCTGCGTGTGTGGCACTCGACCACTCATGGATAGTGACTGTCGGAGTGGCCAACAGCAGGGACCCCCATCGTGTAGCTTGCTCTTCACGCTTATATGCTACTCGATCATACTGCCCACTCGACCACTCGAGAGTAGTGGTTGGTGTTGAGTTGGGGCAGTTGTCATGCTCGAGCCACCGAGGTCACACTGGGGTTGTGGTAGCTTTAGGGTGAGCCGGCATGACCATGCATGCTGCATTGCTGTGACTTATGATAATTTTTGCATATTGCTATATATATATATATATATATATATATATATATATATATATATATATATATATATATATATATATATATGCTTGTTGTGATGTTGCATTTGATTGTACTATGCTTGTTGCATTTGATTGTACATCATATCTTCATACATGCTACTCGCATTTGTTATATGGTTGTGTTAAATACCTGTATTCTTGTTGGTCGAACCATTAGATACCTTTGACCAGTATTTATGATGTTGTATGGTTTAGACCAGATTTCCTGTGATATATATATATTGTGGATATGTGCCCAGGTTGGATAGGTGTAGCGTAGCAGACTTTCAGGTATGTCCGCATTTTACGTTATTCATTTGGTTAGAAGGTATATGCATGTATATATTTATCATGCTGGTATTTGCCTGATATACTTGTAGATTTTTCTGTTGAATTACATGTAATATTTTGATATATATATGTTTTTCCTATTACCTGCTGAGTTTTACTCACCACCACGGACCCTGAGTTTTTCTGTCGCCCAGGTAACTGGTAGCCGACTTTGTGATGGACTTGGAGCATCGCTGGCTGTCATTGTCTCATCTCATCTCCGAGAGTCCCAGCTTGGATTTATGTGTTCTTTTGATTTTTGGATGTCCCTTATTTCGATCCGGATTTATGTGTTGGACTTGTTATGTGATGTACACACTTATGGATTCGGGTTTTGCTGATATTTCCTTTATGTCGTGGTGTCAGTCATACCGGTATGCACTGTGTGTTGTTTGTGATGTTGTTGTATTATGTTTCCGCTGTGTTTTGTGTATTTGTTGTATTTACATTTATATGTTATGTTTATTATAGGCCCAAGGGCCTTGTATTAACATGATATGTTGCCACGTACAGGGGAGATGCTGTCCGTTTGATTTTCGGCTCAGCATACTCTCGGGGCATGATAACTTTAGTGGTATCAGAGCCCTAGGTTCTACGATGCCATACAATGTTTTTTTTTGTGTCGAGTCTTGGATTCTCGGGAGTCGATTTATTTCGGTTTTGGTTTTCTGAGATGAGATTGATAGTGGCCTGAGCTCTAAGCAACACGAGGTAAGAATCCCTGATAACTTATATTTAGTTAGATATTTATCTAAACTTACTCAACAGGTGTATACAGTTAGAGTTAAGACACTTGTGCAGACTTGTAGTAGAAGTCGTCCACCGTGGTGACCAACCGGAGTTGCCATTAGAGTTTATACTCCCGGTTTTGTTGGCTATGCATTTAGATGCTTATAACAGGGATAACTTGTAGTGTGTAGTTGCTATTCGTAACTGTGATTTGAGTTGACCACGGGAACAACATATAGAGTCTGTGTGTCTTGGACCTACTATCGAAAAGGTAAATTTCCTTTGAGAGCCGACTGATACCGAGTCGGAAAGTAGGGGTTAGTAGTCACATTTCTTGTGGAGATCAAGGATTACAGTCTTAGGGATTTTCACTAACTGTGCTAGTCAAATCATTACCTGTGGGGTAATGAACAGACTTGTATACTATTGTTGATACAGATAACGGAGGATTAGTATATGATGTTTCATAGGAATTTCGACCCCTGAGGTTGTCGTGCTGGGTTGTATAACTTTGAATGTACTTTTGAGTACTTAACTCATGTTATACAGAGAAAGTAAAGTTGTTTGCATACCATTATCGGGATCAAGTCGATATTTAGTGGAAGATGTAGGAAATAACCTTCGAGGAATAACAAATCACTTGATCACGATTTAGGGATGTTGTGAGAGGGTATTTTCCCCGTGTTATTCTTTTGACTTATTGTTAGGAAATTCTTGAGTTTCAAATAGGGTGATCGGTTGGTAATAGTGTACTGTGCATAGTCGTGAGACTTGCAGAGGTTACGACCACCTAATAGCTCAAGAAGGTGAATGGATGTTGTAAGCCACCCACAGTTTATTGGCTTACATTTGGATTAGGATGTCTGGATCTTCTATCAGATCCTGCTGAAGACATTAATTGAGTCAGGAGTTTAGAAATGACTCCGTACAAGTGTTTAAGAGTTGGAGATTGATAAGCAGATATTGCAGATCAACTTATTAGAGTAAGAAGTCTCCGACTGTTGAATAAAAGGAGCAAGATCGGAGTCATAGGCTTTGAGCTATTTTCGGATTATAGAAGACCGACTGTAGATTATCAAGATGTTCTCGTGTACATCTGCGAAATCAGAAGAAAGACTCCGGGTTATGTGCGTGCAGTGCAGATCACGAAGACATGCGAAGTCAAATTATCCGTTGGATCAGTTCATCTGTTGCTATTGTAATCAACCAGTACATTTGAGGAGGTATACTTTGAAGACTCAGTTGAAGACTACCAATGGTGTTCCGAGAGGATGATGCACCGTCTCGACAGCAGAGATTAGCACAGAAGATTAGGTTATCTTATCAGCAGCGACCTACTACCTCAGGCGTGGTTGGAGTTCCGTGATACTTCCCTTCAAGGGAAGTGATTTATTTAGCGATATCAGCAGAAGACATCGTAGAAGAGTCATACAGACAACAACAATAGTTACCCCCAGATGTGGATTGACTTAGTACAGAGGAAAGAGTATACGATGATGGTCATATCTATTCGGTATCCTACAATTACAGCTCGTAGAATTAAGTGATGGGATCCGATGATTTAGGAAAATCCTCGAGTCATTCGTCGCAGAAATGCGACCGCTTTATCGCAGACTATTGGATTTGATTTTTTTCTCTTCAGAGAAAGGTCGAGACCTGCGTGGAGCCTTTGGATCAGATCGACAGATAATTGATCGTTCAGGGTATTACTCTAGTTTACCCTCTGGGTTAATATATTGAGAGATGATTGTAGTTACATGTATCTTTGTCTAGAACATTCTTAGTTCGGATTAGATTGATTACATCGACTTGTGGGTCGGTGGTATCTCTACCGTCTGGTGAGATGTGAATCAATAATTAAGAAGTCAAGAGATGCCCTTAGACTCTAATAGACATACCTCTACTGTAGATATATCCTTACGGATGGTCAAATTGTGGAGATTATGGTATGATTATGTCTCTAGGATGTGCACATAATCCGAGAGCATTCGGATATAGTTTCGGATGAACTCCTAGGCTTGCTGTTGCATAGGCAAGTGGAGTAGGCGATCGAAATAATTGCGGAAATAGTTCTGGTATCGAAGATCCCATACTGGGTGATTATTTGATTGGTATAAGTGTTACTAAATACTATGGGAATTGGAAGAACGTAAGTTGCGATTACAGGAGGGGATATTTATCTATCCCAGTATTCCTCCTTGAGAAGATCCAGAACTCTTTGTTGAAAGAGAGATGAACTTTTGAGATTATGCATCGATTATCGATGATGGAATGCGATAGTTGTTGAGAATGAATATCCTTCATTATGGATAGATGATCTGTTTAGATCAGCTAAGGACACCTGTGTATACTCTAGGGTTGGTTTATGACTAGAGTGATGATATTGTAGTGACATGGTGTCATACAATTATCATCGTCTGTGATGATTGATATATCATCAGAGTAGAGTAAAGAGGATGCAGGTGTATGAAGGATGACATTTCATACTTAGTATGAATTTATGAGATGTTGTTAATGATAATAGACGTATTTAATGATTTAGTCGCCCCTGGATTTGAGAATCGTGTATTCTGGACACGATTGGATCAGGTTGTGGTTGTTAGAGTTGCGCAACTTGGCCACTATTGATTGTGGTAGTTGGAGTTGCGCACTCGACCACCGTAGATGGTGATTTCCTTGTATGGATTTGGATATACCACGAACTTGTTTGACAAAGGTGATGATGGAAATCATTTAGTCGGAAGCTGGTGAAATTAGTTTACAGGACCTAGACGGCGGTTAACTTTTACATGAGTATTAGTTAATCCTTCCGGGGTGGATAAAAGGATGTTGTACGCAAATGTATCGTTTCAAGGATCGGAGCGAATCTGATACAGTTGCATGAGACATATCTTATGTCTATGTCAGTTGAGAAAGTACGAGATAAGCTGTTAGGCACGTGATGTGGTTCTAGCAAATATGATCTTGTGTAGTAGTTGTATGGAGAAGAAATGCTCATGGAGTTTTAGCTAGCTACTGTGTAGCTACTATAGAGTTGCTGGAACGCGAAACAGTTGTAACAAGTGAGATTGGTCGCTATAGTCTTCCATGCACTTACAGAGTGTGTGGTGGAGTGGATTTTGGATGGTAGATGGTCTCCTCTTGTGAGAAGATAATTTTCCGTCTCTAATATGGATATGTGTTCTGGACACGCATCCACTTAAGAAAAGGTTGCTACAGGAGGCACATTATTCAAGATTTGCTATACATCCTGGTGGTACTCGGATGTACCGAGATTTGAAATGCTTATACTGGTGGAACGGTATGAAGAGAGATATAACAGATTTTGATGCTGGATATTTAGTATGCCAATAGGTGAAGGCTAAATATCAGAAACTCACTGGATTGCTCCAAAAAAAAAATCCGATTCCAGAATATAAGTGGGAGCAAATCACGATGGATTCCGTTATGGGATTGCCTAGAACCTGTAAAGGACATGATGCAATTTGGGTGATTGTGAATCGATTAACCAAATATGCCCATTTCCTCCCTATGTGTGGGACGGACTCGTTGGATCATCTGATGGAGTTATACTACCGAAGATTATAAGATTGCATGGAGCGCCATTAAGTATCATTCAGACATTGGAGGATCTATTGAGATCTTGTGTCATGGATTTTAGAGGCAGTTGGGAGGACCACGTTCATTTAGTGGAATCTGCCTATAACAACAGCCACCACTCTTCTAATCAGATGGCTCCTTCCGAGGCCTTATACAGCAGACCCTACAGAAAGTCGGGGAAATGACAGTTGCTGGGGCCACAGAGTATCCAGCATGATGAGAGTTGGTGCAAGTCCTCAGACGAAAGTTATCCGAGGCACACGATCGACAGAAGAGTTACGCAGACCGGAGGCGAAGGCTTTTGAAATTCTCAATTGGGGATTAGGTATTTTTGCATGTTTCACTTACAAAAGGGGTGAAACGATTCGGGCTAAATGGGAAATTAGTTCCACGCTTTATTGGCCCATTTGAGATATTGGCGTGGATTGGAGGTGTAGCTTACCGGTTGGCTTTACCTTTGACACTGGCGGGTGTTCACAATGTATTTCCTATTTCTATGTTGAGGAAATACATGTCGCTTGTTGATCATGTTCTGAGGGAGGTAGCAATTCCACTTCAGCCTAATGTGACTTACGAGGAGATTCCAGGGTGGATCCTGGGTCGCAAGGAGTGACAGTGGTGGGACAAAACCATCCAAGCTCAATACCCTCATTTGTTCACTTGAAGAATGTATGTGGTCCTTTCGGAAACTTGCTTGAAGTAATTTTTGTATGTTAATATGAAATTTGGGGACCAAATTTTTATTAGTGGGGGAGAATGTAAAATACCGAAAATAATAATAATAGAAAATATCTTTGTTAATTAAGAAATTATCTTATAGAATTTTTCTGAATTTAAACGGAAGTTTTATGGATATTTCATGGGGATAAAACGAATAGGCTTTTGTAAAGCCTGTTTATACTATCTTCTAATGAGGAATTAAATGGTTTAATTAACCCGACCCGTTATCCTAAAACCCGACCCATTTGGTTTAATGGCCGAGCAGTTTTCTTCGGTTTCTTTTCCTCATCTGCGCGAGCCCTTCTTCTTCCCCTCCCCAAATCACGATTCCCCTTCCCTCTTCTTTCCCTATTTCCTCGATCGTAATCTGCGATCCCTCTTCTCTTCCTCCCCCGATCTATGCCATATTTCCAGTGTCGATGCACTGAGTTGCTCATCGTCGCCTTCCCCATCTCCGTCGGCCGCCTGCTCCGGCCAGCTCCTCCGACTGCCCATCGAGCGACTCTTCTTATCGCCGTCATCGTTCAAGTGCTCCTCGCCTCCGCCATCGAGCGTGAAGGAATGCCTGGGCCCGATCCACCCTGTCAAGGGCTGCGTGCACTCGCTCTTCCCTTACGGTCGCCGCGTATAGCGCCGCTGCCACCGCAAGTTTGATTCATTACTGCCCCATCATCGCCGCGATTCATTCAACAACCAGGGAGGCAAATCAAACGGCTAACAACCTCACAACCAATTCATTGTCGACATTCTTCCTCCAATCCCAACAGCAACACATCGATCACCCTCTCCTCCACGAGAAGCATCCTTCTGCCATGGTTTATTCCCTCTTCTCCTTGTTTGTTTTTGGTGGATCGAATTCTTCAAAGGTGGATCGGCCGTAGCTTCACTTCCGTTTCCATCCACCTCCGATTGCAGTCAATCGTGTTTTTGTTTCTGGCTATGAATGGGAAAGGAAAGGCTAGGTAAGTTCAGGTTATAGAAATTTGGTATATGGATATTTTGTTGTCAATATGATAGTGATTTCAGGGATGGTGGTGAACAGGGGGAGAATATTTTGGAAGGGGTTGTGGAAGCTGAGATTGAGGTAAATTTTAAGTTGTATGAATGATAATTTTGATTTGTTGAAAGGTGGTCTACCTATAGCTTATGCAGCTTGTATTGTTTCGGTTTAGGATTATTGGAATTATGGCGGATGCAGTTCACAAAGTGGATATGGATTGATTTGTTGTAGAATTGTAGCTATGAATTAGTGTGGTGGTTAATTATATCAAGTATCTCATCATTGTGATATAGTAGATATTATGTGGGATGGGTGAACGAGACTTTAGTTAATATTCGTTTAGTAGTTTAGAATATGAAGTCGATGTAAGATTTGATTCGATTATTCGATGTATGATAGAACTTAAGTATGTTCTATGTTGTGTATAGGACGTTGATACGAGACGAAATCTCGGATGTGAAGACAGACAATGTAGTCTACATAACAGGTGGGTAATTTCCTACCCTAGTCAGGTAGTTTTAATGCATGCAGATTTAGATATATGATCATCTTATATGATCATGTTACCTTGACTCCGCTCTTATTTACTCTTGCTCTTGATATCTTATCTTTGGTTGTTAAACTCTATTGCTGTTATCATGTTTCACTTCATCATGATTAGGAGTTATATATGTGATGTAAGTAACCTAGAATTTGTTTAGTTAAGTGCAAATAGTAAAGTCCGGATGACGACTTGATTGTAAATTGGGCAAAAAGGTCATCCGTGGGTAGATAATGTCTTGAACCTAGGGTTAATTCTAATACTTTTAAGTTGCATGTTTACCACTGACCATATATTGCGTAAATGGTCAGGTGAATGATACTTAGTGTATCGCTACGGACCGGTGGTCATAACTTATTATAATCAGTTGAGTACGACTCTCTACAGGATAGAGAGTATGTCGATCAGTAAGTACGACTCTCTACAGGATAGAGAGTGCGTCGATCAGTTGAGTACGACTCTCTATAGGATAGAGAGTGTGTCGATCAGTAAGTACGACTCTCTACAAGATAGAGAGTGCGTCGATCAGTTGAGTACGACTCTCTACAGGATAGAGAGTGCTATGATCAGGTGAGTACGACTCTCTATAGGATAGAGAGTGCGTAGATTAGATTGTTATGACTCTCTGTAGAATAAAAAGTCTATGGTGGATGTCTATTTGTGCGACAAAGCATTCATGTCATTTGCATGCATGATGGCGACGTGATCTCCCTTATGGTTGAGAGGGTCGTCAGTCATCCTGCCTCCATGGTTACTCATAGGAGGAGTAACCGGTGTGAGGGCAGAGCATTGTGGTGCCGCACTCTATCAATATAGACGGTGGTAGTTAGATTTGCGTGCCATAGTCTTGCGTGTGTGGCACTCGACCACTCATGGGTAGTGACTGTCGGAGTGACCAACAACATGGACCCCCATCGTGTAGCTTGCTCTTCACGCTTATATGCTACTCGATCATACTGCCCACTCGGCCACTCGAGAGTAGTGGTTGGTGATGAGTTGGGACAGTTGTCATGCTTGAGCCATCGAGGCCACACTGGGGTTGTGGTAGCTTTAGGGTGAGCCGACATAACCATGCATGCTACATTGCTGTGACTTATGATATTTTTTACATATTGTCATATATATATATATATGCTTGTTGTGATATTGCATTTGATTGTACATCATCTTCATACATGCTACTCATATTTGTTATATGGTTGTGTCAGATACCTGTATACTTGTTGGTCGGACCATTATATACCTTTGACCAATATTTATGATGTTGTACGGTTTAGACCAAATTTCTTGTGATATATACATATATTGTGGATATGTGCCCAGGTTGGATAGGTGTAGCGTAGTAGACTTTCAGGTATGTCCGCATTTTACGTTACTCATTTGGTTAGAAGGTATATGCATGTGTATATTTATCATGCTGGTGTTTACCTGATATACCTGTAGCTGAGTTTTACTCATCACCACAGACCCTGGGTTTTTCTGTCGCCCAGGTAACAGATATCTGACTTCGTGATGGACTTGGAGCATCGCTGACTGTCGTCATCTCATCTCCGAGAGTCCCAGCTTGGATTTATGTGTTCTTTTGATTTTCGGATGTCCCTTATTTCGATCCGGATTTATGTGTTGGACTTGTTATGTGATGTACACACTTATGGATTCGGGTTTTGCTGATGTTTCCTTTATGTCGTGGTGTCAGTCATACCGGTATGCACGGTGTGTAGTTTGTAATGTTGTTGTATTATGTTTTCGCTGTGTTTTGTGTATTTGTTGTATTTACATTTATATGTTATGTTTATTATGGGTCCAAGGGCCTTATATTAACAGGATATGTTGCCACGTACAGTGGAGATGCTGTCTGTTTGATTTTCGGCTCGACGTACTCTCGGGGCGTGACAAACCCAGTGAGAGTAATTTACCTAGTCACGGAGTGACTTTTTATGAGTCCAACTTACGGAAAAGTGTTCATATAATCAAACCTAAGAAGAGATTTGATATTGAGAATGAGATAATGATGACACTCCCTGTTGACGATGAAGAACCTCAATCAGTTAAGGAAGCTCTGAGCTCTAGAGTTGGAGAAAAGTGGAGAGATGCAATGGTTGAAGAAATGGAGTCAATGAACTTTCTTAGCTTTGAATTGCTCAGTTTGTTTGCTGTCGCACAAACCATTTTTCTATGTATGAATTGGTTGTTCTAATGGTCTTTGTGAATATTAATCTCTGTTCTATTAGTCTTTTGGAACTTTGGTCTCTGACTCTATTCTGGTCTATGTGACTGGATACTTCTATTAGTCTTTTGGAACTATTGACTCCTACTCTATTAGTTTATGTGACTAATTATAAATACTTCTTATTGGTCTATGTGACTATTTATCTATGTGATATGCTTTGGACGAGTAGGAGATATAAGACGTGGAGCGGTTATTGCGCGTTGCACGCAGTAACGGCGCACGCATCCGCACACGCACTCAAAGGAATGCATGCAGTTTCTCTACGATGAGGAGCATCCAAACTCCTATTTAAAGGAGGGAGCATCCAAGGTCTTTGGGGTTGGACGAACTGAGAGGTATGATTGTGAGAAAGACGAAGTGTTGCCGAAGTGAGAAGCTGTTGGAGAGAACGATGAGAGTCGAGAACACCAAGATGCGGCTGAATCTTGGCTGGTAGAGAAAGAGGATTTTTCCGGCGTAATTGACCCTCAGACTGCAATCAAAATCATCATCCCTACATTCCTACAGAGCTAGGACTCGAGAAGAATATGACGATCGTTGTAAATTTCATTTTCAGTTTGTATTTAATTTCTTTTTTCTTTTTCTGTATTTAAATTAGTTTAAACAGACCAACTGGCTTGGTCTTTTAAATTAATCTGGCTATTTGTAAGTCGAGTATCTTGTGTCGTGAGTTTCCCCCATCAAACTTGTCCAATAGCCCTAATGTTTCCCCACCTGTCTTAAATACTCTTTTACGTAGGCTCTGTTTCCTAAGCATCCTTCTTTTCTCCCTTCACCGAAGAGGGCTGGTATTCCCGAGTGATGTCCGGAAGCCCATTTTCTTTGCTTCATGACTCTCTGCGTTCCTCTACGACACTTTGATTTTCGGTGCTACAGGTCACTTCGTTTCTTTACTTCCTTCCATATCACATATAAGATTTCCCTTCCGAAATTTTTGTCTATATACTTACACTTCCACAGCAAGCTATTACTAAATGGAGGACGACCCTCTCAAGAAACCACGTTCCCATCAACTTCTGTTCCAGGAGCTGGAAAAACTAGTTAAGAGTCTTCAAATAGGATTTCGCATAGCAACGACATAGGTAGAAGCTCAACAATGGAAGATCTACACTGATACTGTTGTAATCTGACTCAAGGACTAAGATGAAAAAAATCATGCATGAAACATTGACTGAACTGATGGACCTGGACCATAGAAGGTTAACTGGGTTGGCAGGATGAGAATATAGGAATAAGAAGATAAATTCTAGGGTTGAAGGAAGACCAAATGGATAGGTCGAAGATTAACTCGGTAAGTGAGTCAGAGATTGACTCGGTAAGCGAGTCAGGAATTAAGTCGAGGATTGACTCGATAAATGAGTCGGGATTGACTCGTGTAGTTACGAAAAGTCTGAGGTCTTAAATCTCAGAGTTAGAGTAAGCCTAGGTATTAATAAGTAATGTATGCCTTGATAGCAATGAACTGAGTGAATTTTGCCGAGAGGAGGACCGAGTCAGTGTTTGGCCTATTAAAGAAAGAGAGAGTGAAGAAGAGGAGTAGAATGTTTCCCGAAGTGTTCATTTATAGGAGTTTGTTATGTAACAAACTAGTGTTAGGGCAATCTACCCGTGATATGATTTTGATGTGTGTGGCAAAGAGTTTAAGTTAGTTTGTTATTGTGATTTGATATGTGCGTTGAAGTTGAGCATGATTTAGTAATTCGCACATGAAGTTTTGACGGGTTCACCACTCACAACCTCATGCTTGAGTCGGAGAAGGAGCATTGCAGAGTCGTGCGCTTGATGCTGCCGAGGGACCGCCGGACGAGATGACTTGAAGCGAAGCCAAGGAAGCAGACTTCGAAGGCAAGAGACGCGAAGGAGAATTGCAGAGCCGTGCGCCTGATACTACCGAGAGACGTGGCCGCAAACGAAGAGAACTTCGGCGAGGGACTTCGAGTGAGATGAGAGAATGAGTGAATTGTAAGTAGCTCATTAGGTGAACTTGGCCGAATGACTGAGTGTCGGAGGCTCGACTGCAAGATTTGAGATTTACCCGACCGTCGGAAGCTCAAACAAATGTTAAGTTTGAGTTTCACACGGCACCGGCCGATCCATAAAATGGCGCTTGGATCGCTTCCGAATCAAACGGGTTCGATCGTTATCCGATCGATGAGTTTATGCCCGTGATCAGCCATGGTATGACATGATCGCCGGAGGAAGTCGCGAGCACGAACCTCTCGTAGCCGATCGCGTCGACTACGGGCGATAGTCGATCGATGGTTACATCACGATCGCTAAGATCCGTTTGACTACAACGGTCGGGATCCGACGTGTTCGGAGGTCGTTGTAGTGGCGGCAGTCGATTGCCAAGGGCAACAGTCGACTGGTGGCGGCCAGCGGGAAGAAATCAGCCCTCTTTATAAAAAGAGAGGGTGTGGACTTTTGGATGGCTAATGCTTATATTCCAAACCATCGTCCAAGTGCTCTACAAGTGATAAACTCCTTCTTCTAGTTTCTTTCACATCAATTGTAAAAGAAGGAGTGGTCTTGAGTTGTAAGGGTTACCTCCACTTAACTTGGTGCAAAGGAGAGACCAATAGTGGATTGTTTGCGGAGTGATTCATCGAGGATGAATCGGGGACCGTGGATTAGCGGCGTAGCCGTGAACTACGTTACATATTGTGTTAGCATTGTTTATCTTTGCATTTGTTGTTTTGTTTGCTTGTTTATTAGTATTCCGCTTGCGCTAACGATTTTGTAGACAAGCAAATTACGTCATCGAACGAAAGAGGACTATTCACCCCCTCTAGCCGGCCAATACACACCGATTGATCCCCTACAAGTGGTATCAGAGCCAAGGAAAGCTTGTCGAGGACTAACCGCCGCAACAAGTACTTCATCAAAAGATGGTCGGCTCCAACATTCACCCACCAAAGTTTGAAGGAGAATTCTCTTGGTGGAAGAAGAGAATGGAGGTATTCTTTGAAACCGATTTTGATATTATGCTTATAATGGAAAACGATTTTGAGATGCCTAGGGACGAAGAGGGTGAACCAATAGAGAAGTCAAGGTGGACTAAAAAGCAAAGGGAGGAGCACCTTGCAAATTCAAAGGCCAAGCACCACCTCTTCAATGTGCTCCCCCAACAAGAGATCAACCGGATTGGGGAGTGCTCTAGTGCCAAGGAAATGTGGGAGAGATTGGTGGAACTCCATGAAGGCACTTCCGAGGCCAAGCTTGCAAGGAGAGACCTCCTCCGCTCCCAACTATCAAACATCAAATTAGAAAAGGGAGAAAAGGTAACATCATTACATTCTAGGTTTAAAGAAATTTTAATTGGGCTAACAAATGTAGGAGAAAAACTTTCGAACCGGGATATGCTTATGAAAGCAATAGACGCTTTTCCCCCGTCATCGAAATGGAGTTCAATGGTGGACTCCTTCTACATGTCAAAGAACCTAGAAGTAAGCACCTTGGAGGAGTTCTTCTCAATCATGGAGCTCCACGAAACAAGGCTTGAAGGAATAGTAGAAGAGCCAAGGTTTCACCCTTCAAGAGGAGTGACACTTTTGGCCAACAAGGGAAAGAAAAAGATGGAGACTCCCTCCTCCTCCGATGAAGCATCCTCCTCCTCCTCCATGGATAGCACGGAAGAAGCCTATATGGTAAGGAGGGTAAGACGTGCATTAAAAGATTTTAAGTTTAATAAATCTAATGATAGGAGAAGAAGATCAAGGGGGAAGGTTATTTGCTACAATTGCCAAGGGGAAGGACATATAAGGGATAATTGTCCCCTCTTGAACAAGAGCAAGGAGGAGAAGAGAAAGAAAGAAGAAAAGAAGAAGAAGAAGGGGAGCAAGAAGAATAAAGAAGAAGAGAAGAAAGCCAAGGAGAAAGGGAAGACAAAAGCACTCAAAGAAAGGACATGGGATGATCCCTCTTCATCATCGTCATCATCCAAAGAGGAATAACATGTCTACTCCAACCTTGCCCTAATGGCCTTTGACGACCTAGACTCATCCTCCTCCGAAAATGAAGGATCAAGCACAAGTGAGGAGAGCTCTAGTAAAGGGGGAGCTTCTTCACCATCCTCATCCGAAGAAGACATGGAAACTATGGTAACGAACCTCTCACCAAGTAAAATAGTTTCCATGATTTCTAGCCTCACTAAGGACTTATTTAGAGCTAAAAAGAAAAATAAGAGTATGCTAGATCAAATTAAGGACTTAGAAGAAAAATTAGAAAAAATATGCTTAAATGTAAATGAAAATAATTCTTCTAGTCATGATGATGCATGCTCACATGAATATATGTCATTTGATGTTAATGATGCATGCATAGAAGAAAATAGTGCTCTAAGGGAAAAGGTAGATCATTTGACCAAGACCCTAGAAAAGTTTACAATAGGCTCCAATACCCTTAACATGATCATAGGGAGCCAAAGGGCAAGCTTCAACAAGAAAGACCTAGGATATAAAGAGAATAAAAATGAAAAGGCCTATAAATGCTTAATTGCTAGGGGTCAAGATAAAAAGAAGGTAATTGCTAGAAAATGAATCCCTAAGGAATATTTAGTGAACCCCATAGGAAAGAACTTATTTTGAGTTCCTAAATACATCCTAAAGGGTTAGGAAAATCCTAGGATAGTCAACCATATGGAATTTATCTATATCATATGTTGGTTGACTTAGGATGGCGGGACACTATTTTTGAAATAGTGTTAGGTGATGATAATGCACCTATAAATAGATAAATCATGCTTTAGGTGATATTTGCCTTATTATTATGATGTAATACCTAATGCATGATTATTAATTGATGAATACATGTGTTCATGATCATAATGTGAAATTTATCCATATATGTCTTTATGATCATGTGGAATGATAGGATGATACTTAACCTTGATAGAATTGCATGAAAATAATGGTTAAATATATACAAATACCTTTAGGATGCATCTCACACTCACCATAGGCTACCATGATTGAAAACTTAGCATGAGTGAGATGTTAGGATGATACAAATGTCCACTAATGCCTATGACATTTAGATAGTCATTTAAGGTATCAAAATAGCAATAATAGACCAATAATGAGGAAGGCTTATGTTTAATTCATAGACATATTGCCCAAAGATCATGGTTGAATATTTCATATGTTTTCAAAACAATTTCTTACTTTAAAATCTGTGTGTTCATGTTTTGAAACAATTCAAACCAAAACTAGGTGTTAAATGTGATACTAACTTGATCAAAAACCTAGTTGTTTTTAAAGCTTTTGGATTTTTGGCAAATCCTTGAAAATATAATATTTTTTCATGGAAAACTATTTTTCATTGATAAAGAACCCTAAAATAAATGTGCTCCCCAAATTTCACTATTTTTCGAATTTTTTGGAATTTATAGTGCATTTCTGAAATTCATCCAGAAAATCAGAAATTCGGATTTCATTGTGCCAGTCGACTGCCATACTGATAGCAGTTGATTGCTAACCTGAAAAACTGTCCAACAACTTCTGATACACGATTTTAAGGCATGTTTTTGGTTTATGTTTCTCTCTACACTTGATGTCATGCTGTATAAACTTTGTTAATTATTTTTGATGGTGTCAAAGGGGAAGAAAGATATATGTTTAAGTAAGGGGGAATTATATTTAGGGGGAGTTTCATGTATTAAGGGGGAGAGTTGCTAATCATGTTATTTACATGCTTTTCTTTCCTTAATATTTTATCAAATGTTTTTACCTAACTTAAACGGATTGCCACACATCAAAAAGGGGGAGATTGTTAGGGCAATCAACCCGTGATATGGTTTTGATGTGTGTGGCAAAGGGTTTAACTTAGTTTGTTATTGTGATTTGATATGTTCGTTGAAGTCGTGCAGGACTTAGTAATTCGCACATGAAGCTTTGGCGGGTTCACCACTCACAACCTCGTGCTTGAGTCGGAGAAGGAGCATTGCAGAGTCGTGCGCTTGATGTTGCCGAGGGACCGCCGGACGAGATGACTTGAAGCGAAGCCAAGGAAGCAGACTTTAAAGGCAAGAGATGTGAAGGAGCATTGCAGAGCCGTGCACCTGATCCTTCTGAGGGACGTGACCGCGAATGAAGAGAGCTTCGGCGAGGGACTTCGAGTGAGATGAGAGAATGAGTGAATTGTAAGTAGCTCATTAGGTGAACTTGGCCGAATGGCTGAGTGTCGGAGGCTCGACCGCAAGGGTTGAGGTTTACTCGATCGCCGGAAGCTCAAACGAATGTTAAGTTTGAGTTTCACATGGCACCAGTCGACTGCCATGAAATGGCAGTCGACTGCTCTGAGTCGAATGGGGTTCGACTGGTATCCGACTGATGAGTTTATGCCCAGCAGTCGACTGCCATGGAATGGCAGTCGACTGCCAGAGGAAGTCGCGGGCACAGAACCTCTCGTAGCCGACTGGGCAGTCGACTACGGAGGCAGTAGTCGACTGATGGTTACATCAGTCGACTGCCAAGGGATCCGTTAGACTACAACGGTCGGGATCCGACATATTCGAAGGTCGTTGTAGTGGCGACAGTCGACTGGTGGCGACCAACGGGAAGAAATCAGCCCTCTTTATAAAAAGAGAGGGTGTGGGCTTTTGGATGACTAATGCTTATATTCCAAACCATCATCCAAGTGTTCTACAAGTGATAAACTCCTTCTAGTTTCTTTCACATCAATTGTAAAAGAAGGAGTGGTCTTGAGTTGTAAGGGTTACCTCCACCTAGCTTGGTGCAAAGGAGAGACCAATAGTGGATTGGTTGCGGAGTGATTCACCGAGGACGAATCGGGGACCGTGGATTAGCGGCGTAGCCGTGAACCACGTTACATATTGTGTTCGCATTGTTTATCTTTGCATTTGTTGTTTTGTTTGCTTGTTTATTAGTATTCCGTTTGCGCTAACGATTTTGTAGATAAGTAAATTACGTCATCGAACGAAAGAGGGTTATTCACCCCCCTCTAGTCGGCCAATACACACCGATCGATCCCCTACAACTAGGACTCCACATAATACTCGGAGGAGTCTCCACTCCTTATCATATTAACAGAATGATTCTCTAGGAGGAAGGGGCCTTCCACGTGGACGGTGATGGGGATGATTTGTTACATTCCAACTGGCATGGAGAGGAGATAGAAGCGGAAGAAGACGGAGAGAGAAAGGATTTTGATTTTTTTCGATCCTGATCACACTAGAGCTTTGATTAGAGGTTACATCACCGGAGGAGAAGAAGGAAAAAAGGGGAGGAGACAATAGAAGGGAGTGAGCTTTATCTCTCTGTTCTTGTGTACTACATGTATTGTAAGGGGGTTTTTCCTCCACCTCTGGAAGCATTTCCAAGAAGGAGAAGTTTTATCGTAAAAGTGTCTTGGCACCGCAGCTTGTGAGAGAGCTCATCCCGTGGAGTAGGAATCCCAATTCTGAACCACATAAAATCTTGTGTCCTTGCTCTTTACTTCGGTTTTTCATATTGTTTGCTTGTTTTCTATTACTGTTGCGGTTAGAGAGAACCCTAAGCCTCTCGGACATTTTTCACGTCGGAATGAGGTGAGAAAATCCATGTACATTCCGCATCAGTTGGCGCCATCTGTGGGAAACTTTTGTTGAGCAAGACGTTGAGATGTCGTTAGAAGAAATACCACATCTAGCAGCTTCTTCTGCGGAAGAGATCCCCATTACGTTGCTACCAGCGCAACTACAAGCCATGGTGGACGCTGTCGTGGCTGATGCCTGGCTAAGGAGAGGAGAAGGGTGGGGTATCTTCTTCTCCATTCTGGTGAGCCCTCTCCTTGAGAACCAATGCTGGAGGTACCTCCTCAGGCCCATCCCGTTACTCAACAACAAACTGAAGTCCTGTCAAGCGAGATACCTGTGGGGAGGATATATAAACCTGCTATGCCCGTGACACAAATGAGGCGAGAAGAGCAAGGAGAAAGTCAGTCCACTGGGGCTCCAGAAGTTTATGAGCCCAATCCATTTGTCGCTGACATTCTTTCTGGGCTGCTACCTTCATATTTCAGAAATCCCCAGGTGGATAAGTATGATGTCACAACTAACCCAGAAGAACAATTGTCGCAATTTGCGGGAGCTACCTCTCTTCATTGCTACACAGATGTCCTTAAGTGTCGTGTTTTTCGCACCACGTTAACAGACTCAGCGTAGAAGTGGTTTGGTGTTTTGCCTCCCAGATCTATCACTTACTTTTCCGATCTTCAGATATTTTTCCGCCAAGAGTTTGCTATCTGCAAGACTTACAAACATGACGCTTCGATCTTACTGCACATTAAGCAAGAACCCTCATAATCTTTCAGAGGTTATCTTCATCAATTTACTTCCACTGCCAGTGATATCCCTTCAACAAATTCATATACTTTGAGGGTCGCCATCCTTCATGGGCTGAGAGAGGGACCTTTCCTCAGCTCCTTGTTGAGAAAACTAGCGGCCAACTACAAGGAATTGCTATGTCGCGCCGAGAAATACATAAATGAAGAAGAAGGGCTGAAGGTTAGGCGGGTTGAACAGACACTTACAGCAGCCCCAGCTGAAAGAAATCATCCTATAGCCCTGCAGGGTGTGCTTCAGTGCCCAATGGGATACCGAGGAGTTCCCTAGAATTCCCCCACCCCTTATTTCTGCCAGTACCATATGGAGTACAGCCATACTAGTGGGCGTTGTTTCAAATTATAAGAGGAGTTGGAGCGCATACAAGCCGCTTATCCACAGTTGCGGCCTCAGATGGGAGGACCGACGAGAAGAGGCTGCCGACTTGATATGGCTCGCTCAGGACCCTACAACGGAGGACCTCAAACTCATCTCTTGTCGGGCCAGCAAATACTTGCGCAGGAGGGCAATTCACAAGGAAGATCAGCAGGCGAAGGCCCTTCAGTTGCCCTGAATGACACCCCCACTCCGGAAGTTATTCATGTTATTGTAAGAAGACCCACTGATGGGGACTCCAATAGGGCTCGAAAGTCTTATGCCTGCCTCATGGAAAGTTTAGTCATTGGAACAGAGCAAGCTATCCAGAGTACGCCAACAATATCTTTCGGTCTAGAAGATCTACGAGGCATCCTGTTACCTCATACGGGTGCTCTGGTAATTCAGATTTTTCTCACCAACTATGAGGTAGCCCGAGTCCTAGTCGACTCGGGAAGTTCAGTTAATATCCTTTTCCAAGAGGCATTCGGACAGATGCAGTTGGGAAATGTGCAGCTGGAGGACATGGCTACTCCCCTGTTCGGATTCGCGGGACATATGGTGCATCCTATAGGGTAAATCTCTTTGTCTCTCACTCTGGGTGTAAAACCTAGCCAAAAAACTAATATCATTCCTTTTCTCATCGTGGATGATCCGTCTACTTATAATGCTATTTTGGGTCATCCTTTTCTATCTATTTTTCAGGCGGTAGCTTCCCCCTACCATGAGAAAGTAAAGTTCCAGTCGGACAGCTGATTGGGGAAGCAAGAGGAGAACAGAAAGTTGCTCGAAGTTGTTATGTACAAATGGTAAGGGATGATCAGAAGAAGACAAGAGTAGACGACCCCAAGGGGAAGGTCATCATCATCTTTGACGTATGCGTGCTGGAAGAGTCACCTCCCAGAGTTGAGAAAATAAAAGAAGGATAGTTTGTAGAAATAACCCCTAGCGAAGTCACTCGGGTGGCTCAACAGCTAGAGATCAAAGAACTGGTGGCTTCTTTGAAGAAAAATGAAGATATATTCGCTAAAGATGTGCATGACCTTACGAGAATAGTTCCCCGCATTACTGAACACCACCTCAACATCACTCGTGGAGTCCAACCCATCCAGTAGAAGCAACGACACTTTGGGTCTGAGAAGGATAGCAGTAGTAATACTGCTCGAACTCGACTACTAAGTCCCACGTAGATTTTTTGTTGGATCGACGCCTAGCTTTGTCCCCCTACCGAAGACTCGGCCTCACCTCTTCACTCGAAGCTTACCTGCCGACTACCTGTCGGACTTACCATTCTTGACATCCGATCTGACCCACCAGGGCTTCCACCAGCTGTCCAGTATGCCTAACCCAGCTGGACTTTTTGCCGATTGTCCGGTCTCCTGACCCAACCGGTCTTCATGCCAAATGTCCGGTCCATGCGACCCATTTGGACTTCATGCCTAGTATCCGGTCCCCCTGATCTGTTAAGATTCATGCCTAGTATTTGGTCAACTCGACCTACTAGGACTTCCTGTTAAGTCTGCACACTTAACACTTATATTAGACTACAAGTGAATCCTAACTTTTAACTGAGGTTCATACATCAAAACTTTGGAGTGATGCTCACTACATCAACACCCGCTAGAGTGGGGGGGGGGGGGTGAATAGCATTTCGTCGTCGAAGATGGAAATTGATCGTTCATTTCTACAAATCGTGTTAGCATAGCGGAAATAATAATAACACGAATAAAACACAACACTCACAAGATCAATACACCAAGATATAACATAGTTCGGAACCTCAAGGTTCCTACTCTACGGGTTGGGCTCATAAGAGCCCTAGCAATACAAACACACACCACTAATCCAATAAACTCCTTCTCGACAACAAGTCGGAGGCGGAGAAACCTCGTACAAAGATTACACTGAATACAAGCAAGTACAAGTATGAAATACAATGCAAGTAAAGAAAAATACTTTACAAGAGATCTTTTGGAAGCTTGCTTGTTGATTGCTTTGGACTAGCCTTGAAGACCCTGGTTTGCACCAGCAAATCACTCTAAATTGCCCAAGAAATCAGTTGTCAAATCTCTCCCTTCATGCTCCTTTTAAACCTACAACTCGGGCTGGATTCCGCCTAGCAGTCGACTGATCGAGACCATCAGTCGACTGCTCCTGTAGCCGTTGTCTCACAACATAAGCAACATTGGATAAGTTCCAACGGATAGACCATCAATCGACTAATCGATTCATCAGTCAACTGTCAAACCCTAACAGTCGACTCGGGAACTTTCTGTCCCCGAATACCCGACCAGCAGTCGATTGATCTCCAGATCATTCGACTGCTCAGGCCATCAGTCGACTGCTAGGCCAATTCCTATAGTCGAACATCAATCGAATCACATAAGTCGACTGCCCATAATATCTGTCGACTGATAACCTCATTCATGAGGTTTTAACCCTAAGTATGGTGCCCTCATACTTGCTAGATCATCCTTAGCTTAGACCTAAACCTTCTAGCCACCTTCGTCAACCTCACGCCTATCGGATCCCTCCAAGTCATCAATGACTTGTTCATCCATATGCTAGCCTTCAGGTACTTCCATTAGCTATTGTCATGCTAATGTGGTCTATACCACCAAGGCACATTGGGCTTATGCTGCCAAGACTCCCGCTTGAATTTTACGCCGCCAACCATTGGACTTATGCTGTCAAGACTCCACCCTTGGACTTTACGCTGCCAATATTCCCCTTGGACTTCTCAATTATTAAGACTCAAGCTTGGACTTTCCCTTGCCAACCCATGTTGGACTTTCCATGCCAAGAACCATGCTTGGACTTTCCCTTGCCAAGACTCATGCTTGGACTTTCCATGCCAACCCATGTTAGACTTTCCATGTCAAGTACACAAGACTTGGACTTCTCCCGTGATAATGGTCAAAACATTGTCAAACATCAAAATCATGACTTGGGTCGATTGCACCAAAATCTCCCCAACACATTGTCAGACATCAATGTCAAATATCAAAACACTACTCGAGTCAAACTTGAGTTTGGTTAATCATGACCTGGGTCGATTGCACCAACACAAGTGTGATCTTGGGTGTCATAAACAGAGGACCCGAAACAAGCAGAAAAATAATAAATGGGGCACATCCTAATATTTCATTCTTTTTACAAGAAAAGAAACAGTTACAGTAGTTAAACTCTTGTTCATACAGGCTTATTATTGTTATCATCATTAGAGTCAATAGAGGACTCCTCTGCATCGGGAGGAGCTAGAATGACTCTGTGGAAGTTGCCCCGTGCCTGGGGTGAAAGAGGCGGAGCTTCGACTGGGGGGAAAGTAGGAACCTCATTTGGAGAGATTGGAAGGAAAGCTAGGGCTGGAGGAAGAGGAGGAAGTTTAGCTGAAGCTCGAGGATCTCCCACAATGTACTCTCAGGTCATCGGAGGATTCTAGACTCAGTTTCTGAAGGAGGGGAAGGGTGCTTGAAGGGATCTTCTCACGTGAGGAGCCAGGGTATCGGCTGGAGTCGGAGGAGGAAGAGGTTTGTACACAGAAGTGGTTGTAGACTGAATATCAGAGTCGTTGGAGAAGTCTGTGTCGTAGTCATCTAAATCGAGGGAGTCGGAGCCCGAATTTACGTCGATGGGATTCCCTGCAGAAGCCATGAAGGTAGAATGAGAATAGCCAAGACTTGTAGTAGTAATTTATAGCCAGGAAGGAAGGTTCACATTCCTCCTTGGGAAGATGAGGAGAAGGTGAAAGGTCGAAGAAAGTAATGACATCAGCACAGGAAATAATCAAAGTATTAATCCCGAAGCAGGTGATTACCTCCTCGTCTAATGAGAAGAAGTGATTGGGCTTGGTAGGTTGTAATATGTTTACCATTCGAGAAGTGACTCTGAATCGAGAGGAACGAGGGTTGGGGTAGCCCGAATGAATCCCCAAGTGGAAGATGGTGGCAGTCGACTGACACCCTGAGGGATGGATGATTTTTACTGACATAAAGGATGAATTTAATTCGTTTCAAGGAAAAGGGAGGAATGCAGGAGTGGTCCTTGAATATTTTTTGGATAATCATCGTTCATACATAGTAAAGGGTATTCAACATTACAATTTAAAAATCCTTGTTAATAATAATGGATTAATACATCAGGGAAGGTGTGACAACTACAATTCAAAAAGTTCGGTAGGGTAGTTGGCTAGGGCGACTTTAGGATTGAGGTGGCTTGTATCAATGCCTAGTGGAGGGTAACCTTCAGCGGCATTCAGAGCGGAAGACTCGTCAAAGCCCAATATGAATAATTGTACTCCTTTTCGGGCGTACAACATTTTTAGATCTTCTTCCCGCTCCTTCCGTTGGGCTTGGTGTTCAGCTAATTGAGCAGTCAGGGTGTCTCTGTCTTTAGCTGCTACTTCAGCTTGCTGGCCCAAGGAGGCAAGGGCCTCAGAATGCTACCTTTGAAGTTCCCGTTGTTGTTCGGCAATTGAATCTAGCATCTCAGGAAGAGTGGATGTAGTCAAAGAGAGGATTTCCAATTGTTGCCGGTAGGACTTCATAGTGGTCTCCCATGCTTGGTGCTTCTCTTGAAATTGAAGGATAACTGTGGAAGAATGAGAAGCTTGGATCTCTGCCTCCACAAGTTGCCTTTTGTATTCCCCTAATTCCTGGGTAAGGAGGTCAATTTGTAGAAGTTCACTGGATTGCAGAAATAGTTGTTGGTGAAGGTTAACGTTCTTTTTTAGAAGTTCTTCTTTCTCACTCCTAGCCACGACTAATTGTGTCATCAAGTCCTCGCACTGAGTGGTTAGGGTGTCCTTTTTCTTACTCTCAACCAATTGTTGGGCCAGTTTTTCTTGCCGATAAAGGGAAGTTGTGTAGTGGGCAACCATAGTTGATTAGTAGTTGGCTATTTGCGGAGTAGTCTCATTGCAAGCAATGATCATCTGAGGAAGGAGGGATGTTACGGGACTAACCATTAGTATACATTATATATGAAGAGAAGAAGAGTATACCTCTGCCACGAGTTTGCACAATCGATCATAGGGGTCTTGTAGGCGGGATTGGTTGAAGAGTTTCACCTCTTATGTACTGTGAATTCTTAGAGAGGCTCCCAAAGTGGTTGACGGAGGGTTCAGGGAAGGAATATCCCCCCCGGATCAAAAAAGACTCTTCCACGGATACTTGGGGATCTAGAGATTCCACATTAATAGCAAGAGGAGAGGAAGTGGGTAATTCTATACGAGCAGGCAAAATAGGGGAGTCAACAAAGGGGAAAGGAGAGAGCTCTTTTTGAGGGGAGGGAGTTGGAGATGAAAGAGTAATCTCCCCTTCTGAGAGTTCAGAAATAACTAGGTGTCGGCGCCTATTCATTTTTAAAGGGGAAGGAGGAGGAGAAGAGTGGGAGGGAGAAGATACAGGAGCAGATGAACTTGGGGCACCCTCCATGCGAGGGCAAAGTTTCTTGCAGAGAGAAGGAGCAACGGGAGATTTGCCCCTGACTCGCTTCTTCGAGGGCTTTTTCTTAGCCGCCACAATCTTCTCCCCTCTAACCCTAGCATCTTGCATCATACCATCTATGATATTAAATATTGCAAACAAGGGTTAGTAGTAGTAAAAGATGTGGTATGTAATATGTTCAGATAAAAACAACCCATACCTATGATGCTTGAGCCGATCAGGGGAAAAGGAGATAACCCATATCGATTTAATAGAGGGGGCTTCAGCAGGTAATCCGAATCGTAGTGACATTCCCTCAACACTTGGTAAATCTCCTGAAAGGGGCATCGAGTCCTACTCTCTTGGAAGGGAGCTAGGTTTGGGAGAGTGGTTTTCCAAGTCTCCGAATGGGGTAATGGTGTAGGCAGTTGGGTGAAAAAGTAAAAATCTTCTCAACCCTTGTGGGAGGATGACATGTTCACCAGAAATTGACAATCCTACCGACTGGCGAAGTAGAAGATACCCTCTTTGGAGGATTTTGATTGGAATAAGCAATGAAATAGTAAGGGGGATAGGGCGAGATCTAGGTGTTTAAAAATGATAACCGTTCTTGTTAATATGCGAAAGGCATTAGGCGATAATTGGTTGACAGGTAGTCGGTAAAAGTCTAGTATAGTGAGGTATACGGGAGGAATAGGCAGACATGTCATTTATCATTTGTTCGGGGAAGAAACAGTGGTAATTGGGAGGGAGTCTGTGTGGTCTGAAAGAGGTAGCAACAAAACGACACTTAACGGAAGAACCTATGTAATCATGTCTACTAGCAAAGAAAGGGCTTTGAGCATTCAGGCGAGTAAGGGTTTTTTCGTACCAGGGGGTCGGTTTAGGATTTGTCAGGGCCATAAACCTAAAAAGGGAGGATGGCTTGAGGTGAAAACTAAGGAGATAAGGAGGGTTGGAAATGAGAAAACTCACTTAGGGTTAGGCAGAGCGCGTGAGAAGGAAGAGGAACTCCTAAACACTGGGAGTTAGAAGGAAAGAATCGTCACTACTGGAAGTCGCCAAAGAAGGAATAAGAGGAGTCGAAGCTGAGAAGTTGAAGGGGTCGTGTGGAGAATGACTCACACCAGGCTTACAACTTTTAAACTTCTTGGTGAAAGAAGGAAAGTGGGTCCCATGGGCCCAATAAGTCGTTCCGGGCATGTATGATAAAGTAAAGAAGATGGATAACTTAGAGTTAAAGGGGGGGTGACAAAAGGAAAGATGGAGCAAGGTGTTTCACTCGGAAAGTCAAACTCAACGCTTTGTTTGACTATTTTTTAGGGGGTGGCTAATGATACAGCTGTAACCAGACTTAAGGACTAAGATGAAAAAGACCATGCATGAAACATTGGCTGAACCGGTGGACTTAGACCCTAGAGGGTTGACTGGGTTGGCAAGATGAGGTTGTAGGAATAGGAAGACAAGTTCTAAGGCTAAAGGGAAACCAGATGGATAGGTCAGAGATTGACTTGATAAGTTAGTCGGAGATTGACTCGGTAAATGAGTCAGGGATTGACTCGGTAAATGAGTCAGGGATTAACTCGTGTAGTTACGAAAAGCCTGAGGTCTTGAATCTTAGAGTTTGAGTAAGCATAGGTATTAATAAGTAATATATGCCTTGGTAGCAATGAACTGAGAGAATTTTGCCGAGAGGAGGACCGAGTCGGTGTTTGGCCTACTAAAGGAAGAGAGGGTGAAGAAAAGGGGTAGAATATTTCCCGAAGTATTCATTTATAGAAATTTGTTATGTAACAAACTAAGACTTCACATAATATTCAGAGGAGTCTCCACTCCTTATCCTATTAATAGAATGATTCTCCAGGAGGAAGGGGCCTTCCACGTGGATGGTGATGGGGATGATTTGTTACATCCCAACTGATATGGAGAGGAGGAGATAAAAGCGGAAGAAGGCGGAGAGAGAAGGGATTCTAATTTTTTCCGATCATGATCACACTAGAGCTTCGACTAGAGGCTACATCGCCAGAAGAGAAGAAGGAAAAAAAGAGAGGAGATAGCAGAAGGGAGTGAGTTTCATCTCTCTGTTCTTGTGTACTGCACGTATTGTAAGGGAGTTTTTCCTCCACCTATGAAAGTATTTTCAAGAAAGAGAAGTTTTATAGTAAAAGTGTCTTGACACTGCAGCTCGTGAGAGAGCTCATCCCGTGGAGTAGGAATCTCAATTTCGAACTACGTAAAGTTCTGTATCCTTGCTCTTTATTTTGATTTTTCATATTATTTACTCGTTTTCTATTACTATTACGATCGGAGAGAATCTTATACCTTTTAGACATTTTTCACATAAAATCCACATATATTCCGCATCATACACAATACTCAAGAAAGTCAGAGAGCACATCTATTACGATTCCAGAGAAAATAATTGAAAAAGTTCCCCTGGCTCTTGACGAGTGATTTTGTAAAGCCTCAAGGGTCGATCTTTGTAATCTTGCTGACCTGTTGAGCAAATATTTTCTGTGTCATGTCATACGGACTTTCGACCATAGGGATGCATCGTTTGAGTTGCGTGACTGGGAGTATATAGCAAGTATCATAACATAAGGAATAAAATTACTTTCTTTGGAAGAGGACAGCCTCTTTATTGTAATAGACGTGGGGAAATCCGCTTAACTCCTTTAGTAATTTTTGTAAGAAATAAAAGGATAAGCTGTCTGCAACACATCCCTAGTCGGGCATATCAACGTACATCCAAAGGGCTACCAAGACTCCAATCTAGAGAATAGAGAATCGACCCTTCCTTCTAAAACATAATCGCTAAGTCAATTACCCTTCCTTCCCGTCCAAGGATACTTGCTTCATACTTAATTCCAGAAAACTAGTGATCATGTGCATGTGAAAACCTCAACTGTAATTAAATGTTTCCCGAGCGGAATTGATTTGTGACTCCTGCTCAAGGATCCCTCGGTTGGGATATATACATAACGTATCCACATCAAAAGAAAAGGAAAACCATTCTGTCGAACCCCCCACATATATTCGAATCAAAAGGAAAAATAGCAAATAGAAATTCCATATGGAAAGGGCATTCATAAGCATAGGATGATTAGAAAATCCTTAGCTCTGTTCGGTAATATCTGAGAGTAATGCAAAGAGAAAGCCAGACATTCAGCAGTGGGTGATGAGAAAAAGAAGGCCTCTTCGCCTGTCAGTTCTTGGAGGGGTGTAAGCGAAGGGTAATCACGTTAGCCGACACATCTAAGCTTGTTATAATTTGGTCCAGAGGTGATGGGTGTATATTATAGCACTTAGGTTGTTATAAGTTGGGCTCAAAAGCAGTTGTATAATACTATAGCAGTTAGGCTATTATAGATTGGCCCGAAGGCAACTACGAACTTGAGCATTGATTATTGAGAACCCCTAAGGCATTGATATGCCCGAGTAGGTTTATATAGATATAGAAGCATATGATCCAGCTATACTTCCAAGAGAAGATCGTGCCTATATCGAATAATATAGATGAGAAAACCATAACCAACATGTATTGAGGTTGTCATCCTCATGTTATAAGAAAATCTCGTCTAAGCATGAGAACCAAATTTGAAAATGATCATACGGAGAGCATAAGTTAGACTATGAGCTATAATTTTTATTCAAATAGAAGTAAGCACACCATATTGGGATTATATGAAATTCAAACTTATCTGTTAATGGACTTGAGTTGTTAACTCAAACTGACAACCTTAGAGGTTGTTGGCTCTTCCTGTAATAATACCAATGTGAAGAGTCGAACTCTATTGGGCAGTTAATAGGTCCCTACCTCCTGCTTTGTCAATTCATACTTCGTATATATTGTACCTGCAAAAAAAAAGCAATGTTGTTAATACATGGATATCTCTAAACTAGAGTGAATATTCATTGATATGATCTTTTCCAATGATCAGTGAACTCCCTCTCTTGCAAATGTAGGAATTCACATAAAAAACCATCAGGCGTCCAAGGGGACAATAATAGAATCACATAGTTGGCATTGTTGGGGCATTATCCCTTGTCGTTCCATATCCTTGCCACCTTGTCGAATCAGAGGGTCTATATAAAGGTAAGGCCTTGATGGCATAAGGTATCCCAAACCCTCCTCTGTCCATGAAACCGAAGCAAGCAAGCACCCCTTCGTCATTATTGCCCTCGACCATGTCCAACAAGGGTTCCCTCATCGCAGGAGTATCCATTCCCTCCTCTGGAGGCTCACAACCCTGATTTGCATCCCTCCGCTCTAAGGTAACTGATGATCTTTGCAAGTCTTTGTCTTGTAGCTTTCATATACCCTCCAACTATGGGCTTATCTCTTCTACTTCCATCGAACATCCAAATGCCTCTTGGTCGCACCAAGGCTTTCTTTGTTAGACAACTGGAAGCGAGCTTACGCTTCTCTTATAGAATTTACTGCACTTATATATAAATTTGCATGAATTTAATTGAGTGTAAAAAAAAACTTGCAGTGAGTTTTTCGTCGATTTCTTCGAGTTGTCGTTGGTGGATGAAACAAGTCTTCCAAGGAGAGATCTCTTGATCTCTTACTCACCTTCAAAAGGACGATCATAAATGAACCGTCCTACTCTTCAACAAACCAAGTTCTGATAGCACCTTGAATGTTCTCAAAACTCTTTGTTCTCCGATAGAGCTTTCGCAGCACTCTCACAGAATCTCTCCAGTAGCCTGATGACGCTCTATTACCCTCTCACTTCACCTCTTATCCCATCTCCCTTTTATAGGGACTTGGACGCCTTAAGGAGAAGTGCACAACGTGCACCACACACACTCCTTTAAGCATGTGTGCAGTTATTACACGATGCAGTAACTGCATCCAGGATGTTTTACATCTTTCACTCGTCTAAGTTATACCACATAGGTAAAATGGTCATATAGACCAATAAAAAATATTTAGCTACATAGACTAAATAGAGCCAGAGTCCATAGTCACAAAAACTAAAAGAACAGATATCAATAATCACAAAGACCAATAGAACATTCAATTCATACTTAGAAAAATAGTTCGTACGTCAGCAAACACACTGAGCATTCAATGCTAAGAAAGTTGTTACACCTTACATAACTGCTCACTGAGTTATCAATGCTAAGAAAAGTTATTACACCTTACTTGGATGCTCACTAAATGATACATAACTATTCTCTGAATGATACAGTCATTCTCCAGGTGATACATAGTAGTTCCCCAAGTGGTACATAACCATTCTCATGGTGCTACATAATCATTTTTTTAAATACATTCATGTCTTGCTATTTCTTCAGATTAAATAATCTTTATTTACATCAATATGAATATTTTTAATCCCTCATAATGACCATCATGTCAAGAGCATGTTACATATTCAATATTCACAATCATTTCTATATATAATAGAAATGGATCTACCAGTGAATAACATAAAAAAAAAATCTATTTAATCATCTTTTTTTAACTTGAATCCATTTATTTTAATCAGTCATTTAGCTAGTCATGTTCCATAAACCGAATCATCCATAATCAATAGGTTTACATACTAAAGTAGCAGATCCTGATTAAAATTTCAAGTAGACAGCTAAATAGTCACTCGGGACAAATGCTGAGATAATCATATAATCTCAAAAAGCTCACATAGTAAGAAGCAAGGATCCATTCTCCTACTACCCTTATTATCATCATAACACATGTGGTATGAATCACATGTTATGATGTTATTCTCTTTACCAATAAAGAGTGCATATTTTTCTCAAATCAACATCGTACATATTTTAATCTAGACATTCTCAATGTCTAATCCTGAATTCAACATATGAATTCTAATCTGGCTCCAAACAGGTATAGTAAATAGTGGGTGCATTTACTTCGATCATCAATTTTCAAATGATCTCATCTTGATCCAAATATCAAGGCAACCCTAGCTTATAGATATGTCCATATATACATATAACTTCACAAGTTATCCTATAAGCAATGGTCTTACCTCTATCTGCACTTAATAAATAAAGATGATTGTTCATGTGAGAGGATCAATCACTATATGTCAATATGCTCACTGAGATCTTTTCACCAGAATATAACATTTCATATACACTGAATAGATTATGACATTTCATACAATCAAATCATAATATCTCATTGTTAATTACAATATTGTTACATTCTTCGAAGTCCCATAGACATTACATGCTTATTGAATGACTCTCTAGTCATTGGCTTAGTAAAAGGATCTGCAAACATAGCGTGTGTAGAGATATACTCAAGAATCACCTTCTTTTTAGTAACAATATCCCTCACAAAGTTGTACTTTATAACTATGTGTTTGTCCTTGCTGTGATATTTGGGATTTTTTGAAAAAGTTATAGCAGCTTGACTGTCACAGTAGACAGTAACCGGACTCCTACTGTCCTCAGCAATATTCAGATGCTTCAGGAATCTTCTTAATCAGACTGCTTCTTGTACAACTGTTGAACATGCTACATATTTAGCTTCCATAGTTGATAAGGCTATACAATCCTATTTCTTGTTGTTCCAGGAGATGACACTACCATTCAACAAGAACACATAGCCTGATATGGATTTCCTATCATCTATGTCTCCAACCCAATTTACATCTGAATAACCCTTCATGCTCATATCTGATCCTTGAAAACATAGACAAAAATGTATTGTTGCTTTCAGATATCTGAATATCCTCTTCATCGCCTTTCAATGTCTCGGTCTTGGGTTTAATTGAAATCGACTGACTAAGCCTATAACATAGTTGATATCGGGATGAGTACACAACATAGTATACATCAAACTATCAATAGTATTGACATATAATTTTTTATTCATCTCGGCTATTTTCTCAGGAGTTTTAAGACTCATACTTTTACTCAGAATAGTACCTTTCAGAATAGATGTTTGTTCACTGTTGCAATCAGACATGCTAAAATGTTGTAAGATCTTACTTATATAAGACTCTTGAGATAAACCCAAAAGTCTTTTAGATCGATCTCTCACGATCTTTACTCCCAAGATGTATTCAACTTCTCCCATATCTATATGTCAAACTGTGATGAAAATCATTCTTTCACTTTTATTACAAACCCTATGTCATTTCTTATTATCAACATATCATCAACATATAATGATAAAATGACATACTTTCTTTTTTCCCTTTTCAGGAAAACACAATGATCTTCATTGATCATCTCGAAATCATAAGATAAAATGACTTCGTTAAATCTTATGTTTCATTATCTTGACACTTGTTTTAGTTCATATATAGACTTTTTAAGTCTACATACTTTTTCCTCTTGGCCTTCAATAATGAAACCTTCTGGCTAAACCATATAGATTTTCTCGTCAAGCTCACCATTAAGGAAAGTAATTTTTGCATTCATCTGATATAATTCTAATTCATAATGCACCACAAAAACCAAAATAACTCGGATTTATATAAACTTCACTACAAGAGAAAATGTCTCTTCATAGTCAATATCCTCCAGTTGGGTAAATTCTTTTGCAATCAAATGAGCTTTGTATCGATTAATCGATTTTCAGCTTTCCTCTTTATTTTGAGAATCCACTTATTCCCAAAAGCCCTTCAGCTAGGAAGAAGATCGACTAAATTCCAAACTTGATTCTGAATCATCGACATCATCTCTTCAACCATTACTACTTTCCACCTTTCTCTAACTCTACATCCTAATGTTTCTTCGACAGATTGAGGTTCATCATCGTCAACTGAGAGCGTTATTAATGCCTCTTTCTCAATATCAAATATCTTTTTAGGTTTGATCTTATGAACACTTCTTCGTAAGTTGGGCTCTTGATAAGTCACCTCGTGACTTGGTAAAGTACTCCCACTAGGTTGACTAGGTTAAGGTATCCCACTTGACACCTCTCTTATTGATAAGGACTCATCCTCCTCAAATAGAGGAACTGTCTTATTAACCTCACCTCTAGCTAAGAACTCAGTTTCAAAAAAAGTAACATATCTCGAATCCAATTCGGAGATATTTTTCATCTTGTTGCTCACCTATGAAAACATAACCTTTGGAAGTTTTAGAATATCTTACAAAGATACATTTCTTACCTCTAGGTCTTAGTTTTTCAAACTTGTGAGAACTATCATGAACATAGACAACTGACCCCTAGGATTTCAGATTGCTTAAATTTGATTTCTTGCCTATTCAACGTTCATATGAGGTTGATGGAACTGACTTTGAAGGTACTTAGTTAAGTATATAGGTCGTAGCTAATAATGCATCTCCCCAATAGGAGATCGGCATGACCATCATAGACCTAACCATTTCTAGAAGAGTCCTATTTTTCTTTCAGCAACCTCATTTTGTTGTGAAGTTTCAGGGATTGTCAGATGTCTAATAATCCCTCTATCATTACATATTATCTTGAATATATTAGACAAATATTCCCTCCGTCGGTCAGTGTATAAAGTCTTAACCTTACGTTCCGTTTGATTCTCAACTTCGTGTTAGTGTAGAAAGCACCACTCAGTTTTGATATATGAACCATATTTAAAGTTAATATCAACTTGCGTTCTAACATGCAGTTAAGTGTGCAAGCTTAACAGGAAAGTCCTAATAGGTCATGTTGACTGGATACTAGGCAAAAGTCTTGATAGATCAGGAGGACCGAACACCAGACAGAAAGTCCAGATGGGTCGTGTGGATCGGACTGAAGGGTTGAAGCTTCGCTTCCCACTTCAACTTGGTCACTTGTGCATGGCGATCCTATCTACGTCCCTGGATTAAAAAAAGTACTCCTTAACGAAGACAGATTACCCAAGCAACCGATCCATCATCGTGCTATTCGATTTGAGTGGTCGCTTGAACAAACTTATTGTTCAAGCATCCTAACTCTTTACCTCGATTAGCCACGGAATAGATGATGTATGGATCGTCGGTTTTTGTGTTTATCTTCGGGGTCCAAGTAAATTAACTACATATAATTACATACAAATTGCATAGAACAAGAAAGAAACCAAAACAATAATTATACCTCTTGTTTACCTCTTGATCTTCTATTGTATGACATATCCTCTTCTTGGACGTTGTGTGGGCAACGATCCTCCAAGAATTGAAGCCACCTAGATCTCGTTCTTCCCTACCTTGCTCGCTCTGAACAAAGGGAAGATGACCAAACCCTTCTTCTCTTATCTAGTGTCGACCACCAAGCTCCTAGCTAGGTTGTTGCTGCCGGCCAAGGAGAGGAAGAAGGAAGGTGGACGTCGGCCAAGAGAATTCTCTTGTTGCCGCCGACCAAAGGAGAGAAAGAGAGGGAAGAGCCGCTGGCCAAGCAAGAGAGAGAGAGGGAGGCACCGCCCAAAACAAGGGCCAAACCCTAGGTTGTGTTGCCGCCGCCCACAAGGAGAAGCCAAAACCTAAGTTGTCGCCCAAGCCTCCAAAGCCAACTCCAAAACCCTAAACCACAACTCTCTTTTTTGTTGCCGCCCAAGCCTTGGACCTTATTTATAGATTTTGTCCAAGCCTCCTTTTAATCGTGTTCGTTGGATCTAGGCTTCATGAGGATTTTAATAGGCTATAATAGGGACCATAAAGAGGAGTTGGATCTTGGCCACCCAATGGATCCAGCCGACATAAAATCCGATCCATTAATGATAATCCATTCCATTAGAGGATTATCATTGATCTACCTCACCAACCCCCATAATTAAATATGAACTCCATATATTAATTGTATAAATGTCTCCCCGTGTTTAAGATATCGAATGTTCGTTAATTAATTAATTTATTGACAATTAATTAATCAACATCTAACTCCATGAGTAGTACCACTCAACTTTATCATCATGCAGGACCAAGTCCACCTGCAGGATTTACATGATGATCCTTATGAGCTCCTCAAGGGGACATCATCATCCTAATATATAGGACACAATTTCCTCCTATAATCAACGACACACAATATAAATAATATTATTTCCCATCTTACCGAGCCTATCGATTTAATCCATAAATCTCGCCCATTGGTAAATCAAAGAAATAAATACTAAGTACATGTGCCCGTTATTATATCGGGATTAAGAGCATGTACACCATAATATCCGAGGTTCGATTCAATTATGCAATCAGCAATAAATTGAATCACCTCTAAGTCGGTCATGCTCAATACACACAAAGTGTACTAGTATAATTCTACGGTCAAGATAAACCAATACTAAATTACACTACGACCATGCCAATGGTTTGTTCAAAACCATCTTGGTTGTGAGCCTCTACTTATACTCTACAAGGAGCTGATAATATGATCTTCTGTGTGACACCACACACCATGTTATCTACAATGTACAGTATTAGATAATATGCATAACAATAAATATCCAAACAATGATCATGTGATTCTTATTTCAAAAATAAAGATGTTCATACAAAGAATAGACTTTTCAGTATACTTCACAACACGGACATCTAGCAGAATACCAGTTGGTCAGGAGACCGGACAAAATGGCAGGAAGCCCAGCTGGGTCAAGAAGACTAGACAGTTAGCAGGAATCCCTAGTAGGTCAGATCAGATGTCAAGCACGGTAAGTCCGACAGGACAATCAACAGGTAAGCCTCGAGTGAGGAGGTGAGGTCGAGTCCTCTATAGGGGGACAAAGCTAGGCATCGATCTGACGGAGGGGTCCGTGTTGGACTTGGAAGTCGAGATTGGGCAGCATTACTACTGTCATTTCAGTTTATATTGTATATTGTGTTAATATGATTTTGCAGGTGTCCAGGCAACTGGATGGTTTCTAGTCGACTCAGATCTAGTCGATTGGGATACTAAATTAGCAAGTCAGGCTAGTGATCGATCGAAAATCATGCGACCGAGATGGCAACTACTTTAGTCGACTGAAAATGTCTAGTCGTTTGGGATAGTAAATTTTTTGAATTGTGGCGGAGTGGAGCCAACCAGCGTGGAGTCAACTGGGGCATGTTCGATTGACTAAGAAGTTTGAAATACCAAATCGACGGACTGATTTGGAGTCGACTGGAGGGTATTCTAGTCGACTAGAAAGTGTTTATATATGAAATGGAGAGGCAACTCCAAGATGAACAACTCTCATACCTCGAATTGTTGTCGCCATCATCCGTCATCCGCAAAAACATCAATATGCCGACACTCCACACTTAGTTACATTTCCATATTTAAGAAGTGTCGGTATAAGCTTTACATTTTGCATTTATTTCTTTGCTTGTGTACTTATAATTCTAAAGGGAAGGTAGCTTGTTACATTACCCTTATCTTTTGTAAAAATTGAATACCCTCCGAGTACGAGAGTTCTCGAATTGGAGGTCTTTTAGTGAATTGCCCATCGAGGTAACTCTCAGAGAGTTACGGGCCTTGGAGTAGTAACCCGACTAGAGTTATGAACCAAGTAAAAAAATACTCACCCACTTTATTTATTCCATTGCAATATCTCTTAATTTTAAAAAGCAAAAGAAAAGTTTTAAAATGATAAAGAAAATTTTTATAAACCCCGAGATTCACCCCCCTCTCTCGAGAACTCACGATCCTACAATTAGTATTAGAGCAGGGGCGCTCCGATTTTGGTGAAACCACCAAAGAGAGCAAATCAAAAATTTTCTTTAGTTCTATTATTCTTGCATTAGGTTTAATTTTCTTTTGCACTAGAATAATTTTTCTAATTCTTGTCCATCTTGTTTTAGTATAAGCTCAATTTTTGCACTAGTATAATCTTGCTCTAGTTTTGTAACTCTAGGAACATTTTTAAAATATTTAATATTCTGTAATTTTTTTTCAAAAATGTTACACTTAGAGGGTTATAGCATTGTTCGCACTCCTCTCTTTAATGGAGAGGATTTTAGCTATTGAAATCGGCGAATGGAGTGCTTCTTGAAAACCAACTTAAAAGTTTGGTTTTCAATAAGGAAAGAGTTTACTTCTCTAGTAGATGACTCGGGTGAGTTGTAGATCCGGAGAAATGGACCGCAAACATTAGAAAAAGAGGTTAAGTCAATTACAAGGCCCTTAACACTTTCCAATGCAGACTAACTAAAGAATAGCTCAATAGAGTCGGACTATTCGAAAACTCTAAGGAACTTTGGGACAAACTAATAGAATTAAATGAAGGCACTAATGACCCTAGGACAGCTAAAAGAGACATGCTACTTAATAAATTATTTAATTATAAAATGTTTGAAAATGAAAGTGTTAGTCAACTACACACTAGGATAAAAGACATATTAAATGGACTCCACCTAATAGGTCATCAAATCAGAAATAGGAACATAATTAGGTACACCCTTAAGGCATTTCCTCAGAACGCCTTATGGGCATCCATCGTCGATGCCTATAAGGTCTCCCGAGATCTTTCCATAATTAAATTAGACGAATTATTTTGTGAACTTGAACTGCACAAACAATCTAACTCGGGTAAAATCGAAATGGTATTGCTTTAGTGGCAGGTTCGGCTAGAAGTGAAAAAGCAAAGAAAACGAAGAGTGAATCTAAAGATGAGTCGGAGTCGAAAATAAATGGAGGAGAACGTAAACATGGTCCGGAAGATAGTCAACTAGAAGAAGAAGTTTACAAAGAAAGATGTCAAAAAGGTGGTCGATAATAAACCAAGACCTTGATCGGAAGTCACTTGCTACGAGTGCGACGGGAAGAGCCACTACAAGTCGGAGTGCACACACTTAAAAAAGGAAGAAAAGTCTAAAAAGGAAAAGAAGAAGAAGGAACTCAAGGCGACTTGAGATGAGTCATCTTTGGAGGAGTCAGATGCAGAAGAAATGAAGAGAAGCTTTGTAGCATTCATGACCGCAGATGAGTTCGAGGCTGAATCAAGTTCCGAGTCTGAGTCCGAGTCCGAGTCTGAGTCAGAGTTCGAGTCTGAGAGAAGTCACAAATCCACATTTGTTTCCAAAGGACTAGATGAGGTAAATTCTCCCTTAAAAGTTAAATGATATAACATAATAGCATGCTTAGGTAGGAAACTAGCTAAATCCAAGAATCTAGTAGACTCACTCCTTAAGGAAGTCCAAGTACTTAAGGAGCAAGTGATAATGGTTTTTGTCATGGTACCGTTACAAAACAAAATTTATAATTAAACCGAACTCCCTCTATACTAATGTAGCATAGAGATGACTCGGGTCGTCTCCCAATGAATGCAATCAGTAGAATGGTTTTCTTAGGATAGTTTCCATTATTGCTTGGGGTTTTCTAATGTAAATTGGGGGGTTTGGGATTTTAGTTCTAACCTACGATTGCAAGATAATTAAAATGCTAATCTAACAATGCAAGTAATTAAAGCATTCAACAAGTAAAGCAATGCAGGATTAAAAGAACAAAACTATAAGAAGCATTAAATCAAACACCTAATGTGCACAAATGTAAAACTACCATAAATGTAAGGGGCAATTAACCCAACAATTGACATGCATATAAAATTAAATTTCAAGTAAAATAAATGATCTAATCAACCCAAGATTTGCCCCATGTATGAACAAGTTCTTCCGGCTAAGTCCAACGAAGCTCGATCGAGACTCCGTAAACGGTGGTGGATGTGGGATGACACAAACTCCTGAATCCAGTAGCTTGATGGATGCTCCGAGCTCTTGCTGATCCGATTGAGCTCGAAGAAATGTTGTTGGGGCAGAACTCCTCCTCGAATCCGAAAGAGAAGGTGGATGAGCTGTGGAGATGGAGAACGTCGTTGAAATCCCTTGATGAAGCGGTTCCTCCTCGAATCCGAGGATGAAAATGGATGGAAGGGAGGTGGAGGTGGCTGCTAGGGTTCAAGGGAAGAAAAGATGCCCTCCAAAACCCCTAAAAAACCATTTTATATCTGCCCAAATGAGGGGTTTCACTGCAACACGATCGTGTCAAAAGACATAGCTAGGTCGTGTCAAAAGACACGACTAGGTCATGTCAAAATACACAGCTAGGTCGTGTCAAAAGACATGACCATGCGAAAAGACACAGCCAGGTCGTGTCAAAAGACATGACCATGCCAAAAGACATGGCCAGGCCATGCTTGATTCTGATCTTTCCCCGCGTTGCTACAGTAAAATCCTCAATTTTCATTTAACATCCCCTATGAAAATAAAGTATACAACAATTAGTGCTAAAGACATTAAATTAGCATGTATTTGCATTAAAGCTTTAAAATGGTCCATAGTCGTAAAATATGATAAATACATCGAATTACGCATATAAATGGATCAAAACATTGGGGAATGAATACAAAATATCATGTCAAAACGTGAGTTATCAATTCTCCGACACTTATTCTTGCACGTCTCGTGCAAGTAAGCAAAACTAGGAAAATGACTAAAGATGCATTCCCCTAACAATTCCCAATCATACATAGAAAATCGTAAAAGAAAGTTACCTAGGATCATCAATTCTCAAAGACTCAAATAATCATGGACTCAAATCTTACATAAGTTAACAAACAAGGTAACTATAATCCATTATGAATAGACTGAAAATGACCAAGCCTCACAAGGTAAGTGGTGGTTTCTCTCGCTTACATAAGCATGTAATAGTGGAGTTCACTAAAGCTACTCATGGTTTATGCGCTACCATATGCTTGCTTCTCTTCTACTCTTCACCACTATTATATACATAAGAATGCACAATCTTTGAAGGCTTATTAAGAATGTATGAGAAACATGAAATCAAAGTAATGATAGTGTGTATGCAAGGAAAAGAAATGAAAGAGACAAAGTAAATAGTGGAAGATATGGAAATAATGGAATGCTACATAGATGAGTACAAGAAAGTATTGCCCTAAAATTTTTTTTCTTCCAACCCAATAAACATGTAAATAACCCTTATCACATTCTTCAATACATATCTACTCATGCTATATAATAAATCTCTCAATGGTTGCAACAAGGGATGTCACTAACAAAAATACTATCACACATAAATAAAAAAATGGCACAACATGTCAAAATTTTCACAATGTTTTTTTTAATTTCATGGGCACCCAAATGTTTATTTTTTTTTTCAACTTCTTTTTTTCTCTAACTCTTTTTTTTCGACATGTAATGCACTTTCCTATGCTCCAACATTAAGCTCAGCTAAAAAGATAAAGAGCATGGCTAGCTCATGGTGATCAAGCACAACTTGCCTATGCTTACACTAAATTTCCTTGAGCTACTCCTCTTCCCCACACTTAAACTTTTGTCCATCTTGGACAAAACACTCATCAAGGAACATCCAAGTAATCCACATCCAGATATAGAAATGGAGAAGAAAGTAATGGAAAGAAAGAAAAATAAAAATGATGTACGACTAGAATGTTATTCAATAAGCATGTGGCGACAAAAGAAGTGAAGAAAAACAAATGAGATTGCCTTCATAATAATCATGCAAACCTATTGTTGTGTGGTCTCGAAAGAATCAAAGCAAGTTTTAGGGTTACAATAACCACAAGTGCACCACACACAAGCAATAAAAATATGTTCAATCCTCACTAGGTAAACAAAAATAATCATCTCAGTCTATCAACACAGAGTCCATCACCAAGTAGTAACCACATGCAATCAAATAATCTATTCATGACAATAAATCCCAAAATTTGACAGTCAAATTTAACTAGCTTTCACGACTTCTAAGAAGATAAAAAGGTATGCATAGGGAATTTATCTCAAAACCGGATAAAATAAAAACTCAACAAACAAAACATAACAACTAAAATAAAAACAAATGAAGTAAAAGAAATGTATATACAAAGAAAAGAAAAGAAGATGAGATGAAGCAAACTCCCCTGAGATTCTGATGGTTGGAGAAGATTCAGTAAAAGGAGCTACACAGGTCGTGGAGTGCTCCGAAAGAAATCCCTTCCCGGTGGTTGAAGAAGATTTAGTTTTAACATCCAAGTCGAGAGTGGAATGGACAGAATGGGGGTGAGCACCTTCATGGTATGATCATGATAGTTCAATGTTGCTCACTCCAATATCATTGCCTCATCATATATAATCTCTGGTGGTCAGAGGCGATTCAGATAAAGTGTCCAACCTTGGGGTTGGATTATTGCATGGGATGTCAGGGCCTTTATCATCATGGTTCTTAGAGACTCTGGCTGTGATAGAAGTGTCCAGTCTAGGGGCTTCTAGCTATCCACCACTTCCATTGAAATCAACTCATTAGAATTGCTTGTCGCCACTGTCTCACTTATCTTCGGTCTGGTTGGCAAGTCTGGGCACTGGTGGCAACCTCTCCTTTTCTTTAATATAATCTGAGGCACAAATAACATCACAGAGTAAATCCAAGCCGCTAGTATCATCTTGTATATCATATTCCATAGCAACAACATCATCAATATCTGGAGCATTAGATAGTACATCATCATCATGCCCATCAACAGAGGAGTCCTGTAGAGCTACAGAAGAAGAAACATATCTATCATTAGCTCTGCAATCCATCTCCTCAAGCACATCACTGCCATCAGGAATGATCTCTGAGAAAAACTGAAAGGAATCTTGTGCTTGTGTTTGGTTGATGGTTGATGCAATTTGATCTAGCTAGATTTGCATGTTTTGTATCCATTGTTGTTGTTGCTGATGTCTATCGCTCATTTGTTGCTGATGTTGTTGTAGAACTGATGATGGTTGCAAAAGCTTTTCTAGCATCCCTATAATTGCTTGACTGGGAGCAAGGGTTTCTTCACTATAATCTTGATATATTGGACTCTGATATGCTTGAAAAGGATGATCATGTTGTTGTTGATCATTCCCATTATCAAAGCTCTGATGATCAGTCCACTCTAAATTATTGAATTGAGGTTGAGGAATGTTTTTTTTGTGTGCTTCCATACTTGAACCCTGAAAAATCCATCTAGACATAATTATAGGTATTTGAAAATGATTCATACATGTCCTGTTGTTGAGGCTAGAAGTACTCGTGCTGCTCTGAAATTTGTTGGGACTGATAATATTGAATTGAAGGATCTCCCCAATCATGAATATAAGAACTAGGAGTTGGATCATATATGTCATGATATTGTTGTGGGTAACTCTGAGGCTCAATAGGATATGCACTCTGTTGCTCACTTTGGTCTGAATAATAAGCCTGATTGAAGTCTCCAAATTTCTGATAATAAGGATCCATGCTTAAAGAATTTTCTTGTTCTTTCCTGAAACACTAACAAACAAATCAAAAGACACATGAAGTATACATGATAAAATACATGGATATATAAGAGAATAAAAAAATGAAGCCCTAAACAAAATTTTTGGATTTTTGATTTTTTTTTTCAAAAAAATGGGTAAAGAATCCTAAGTCTACCAAACACCATTACATTCCCCGGCAATAGCGCCATTTTTTTTATAATAGTTTTTGTTGTGGTACCGTTACAAAACAAAATTTATAATTAAACCGAACCCCCTCTACACTAATGTAGCATAGAGATGACTTGGGTCGTCTCCCAATGAATGCAATCGGTAGAATGGTTTTCTTAGGATCGTTTCCATTATTGCTTGGGGTTTTCTAATGTAAATTGGGGGGTTTATGATTTGAGTTCTAACCTATGATTGCAAGGTAATTGAAATGCTAATCTAACAATTCAAGTAATTAAAGCATTCAACAAGTAAAGCAATACAGGATTAAAAGAACAAAACTATAAAAAACATTAAATCAAACACCTAATGTGCACAAATGTAAAACTACCATAAATGTAAGGGGCAATTAACCCAACAATTGACATGCATACAAAATTAAAGTTCAAGTAAAATAAAAAAGAAAATAAATGATCTAATCAACCAAAGATTTGCTCGGTGTACGAACAAGTTCTTCCGGCTAAGTCCAACGAAGTTCGATCAAGACTTTGCAAACGGTGGTAGATGTGGGATGACACAAACTCCTGAATCCAATAGCTTGATGGATGCTCCGAGCTCTCACGAATCCAGTTGAGCTTGAAGAAGTGTCGTCGGGCGAAACTCCTCCTCGAATCCGAAAGAGAAGGTGGATGAGATGTGGAGATGGAGAACGTCGCCGTAATCCCTCAATGAAGCGGTTCCTCCTCGAATCCGAGGAGGAAAATGGTTGGAAGGGAGGTGGAGGCGGCTGCTAGGGCTCAAGGGAAGAAGAGATGCCCTCCAAAACCCCTAAAAATTCATTTTATATCTACCCAAACGAGGGGGTTACACCGCGACACGGCCAGGCCAAAAGACATGGCGAGGTCGTGCTTGATTCTGATCTTTCCCCACGCTGCTACAGTGATTTTGCTGTAGCTACAGTTCGCTGCTACAAGAAAATCCCCAATTTTCATTTGACATCCCCTATAAAAATAATACAACAATTAGTGCTAAAGACATCAAATTAGCATGTATTTGCATTAAAGCTCTAAAATGATCCATAGTCGTAAAATATGATAAATATATCGAATTACGAATACGAATTGATCAAAACATCGAGGAATGAATACAAAATATCATGTCAAAATGTGAGTTATCAGTAAGTCAACTCAAAGACTTTGACTTGCTAAATTGAGGATAGAGACTCAACTCTGTTAGGGCAATCAACCCAAGTATGATCATGGTTTTAATGTGTGTGGCAAAGAGTTTGAGTTAGGTTGTTATTATTGGGGAATTGATCGTCACTAGAGGGGGGTGAATAGCGTTTTGTATGTCAATGATGGAATCTGATCGTGCTTGTCTATTATTGTTAGTACGCAGTGGAATATAGAAATAATACACAATCAAAAATACAAACACAAGAACACAACAATATAACGTGGTTCGGAACCTCAAGGTTCCTACTCCACGGGTTGAGCTTAACAAGCTCGAGTGATGACAACACCACTAATAAAACTCCTTTTTGACAACACGTCGGAGGCGAAAAAACCTCGTACAAGTAATTACAAAAGTAATACAAGGTAAAACAAGCAAATATAAAATGAATACAACAATCTATGTAAAGAAAACTTTACAAATGTTCTTTTGAATGTTTGCTTGTTTGGTTGTTTGAGCTGCACTTGAAGACCCTGAATTGCACCAGCAAATCACCCTAAATCACCCTAAGAAACCATGGCCAAATACTTCTCCGTGAGCTCCTTTTAAAGTTTCACCTTGGGCAGGATTTCGCCTAGCAGTCGATTGATCGCGACCATCAGTCAACTGCTCCTGTAGTCGTTGTGAGACAACGGCTTAATCCATATTGGATAAGTTTCAACGGATACACTGGCAATCGACTTCCAATACCCAGCAGTCGACTGTCAAGGTCGTAGCCGACTGACCAATCGTCTACCGAGCATTCTGTGCTCATAACCCCGACCAGCAGTCGATTGCCATTCATGGCGATGCCGCTCAATATCGATTATTGATCCCACGTCGACAATCTACTATCAAGCTTATTTCTGCAATGAACACCTCAGTCGAGCAATTCGACTAGCCATACTCCCAATTGACTACTACAAGTCAACTCAGCTGCCAAGTGTCAAAACATTTGACCAATCGACTGGTCCAAAACCTCAGTCGACTGATAACCTCAAACATAAGGTTTAACTCCAAGTATGATGCCCTCATACTTGCTAAACTACCCTTAGCCTAGACCTAAGTCTTCTAGCCACCTCCATCAGCCTCACGCCTATCGGATCCCTCCAACTCATCCATGACTTGTTCATCCATACGCTAGCCTTCAGGTGCTTCCATCGGCTATTGTCATGCTAAGCTGGTCTATACCGCCAAGGCACATTGGACTTATGCTGCCAAGACTATCGCTTGGACTTTGTTGGTGCAGTAGGCACCTAAGTCGAACCTGAGTTTTGATTATAGCAAACGATACAAAGTTAAGCTCATATCGTTATCTCACGAGCTGAATCGAGTGTGCAGAAGATTGCTATAGCTGGAGCTGAAGGCTAGCGACACCCGGAGGAAGCCGCGGTGATCGGGCGACACTCGAGTGACTTCGGAGGGAGCCGAAGGAATCGAGTGGAAGGCCGGAAGCAAAAGCAACACGTAAGTATCGAGGTAAGCTCGTGTGTGCGAGCGTAAGTGAGGTCGTATCCTCGTTATGGGGATGATCTTAAGCGTAGATCTGACCAAAGACATCCTATAGATAGTCTAGGTCGAGATCGGACGGTCGACGACCGTCGAAATTATGTTTTTGTTGAGCTAACTTTGACTTGCAGCAAGCATCACCGATCGCCACTTAGAGGACTCATTGCCAATCGATCGACCGATCGCCGGAGGTCGCGACTCCGATGTCGCCATCACGATCGATGATGGCCATCAGTCGGCTGATGGTCAATGATCAGATTCAAGGAGTCAAGGCTTATCACCCCATTTCAAGGAGATTGGTGCTCAATTGTGATTGGCTAGGGTTCCTCTCGAAAAGGGGCTCAAAGGCTATAAAAGGAGGGTCAATCCTAGGGTTTCTTCATCAATGCTAAGCTTCCAAGAGCCTCCGCAAAGCTACAACTCTCCGACAACGAAGTTCTTCTTCTCCGACGCTAGGTTTAATTTTCTTTTAGTTTTTGTACGTCGATTTTAGATTTATTCGTTGTTTATTTACTTTTTCGAAGCTCTTTTTCTATCATAACGAGGAGAGGGGGAGTGTCCCTCTACCTCAAGTTTTTGTTCTTGTATCGATTAACTCCTACCTCCAACGAGGAGGAGTTCGTTTAGTGTTTTGCCCTCCGTGCGTGGTCAAGGACCACTAGGGCCTTGGAGTAGTAGCCGAAGGTTACGAACCAAGTAAAAAGAATTGTATCTTTTATTTATTGTTTATATTTCCGCTGTAATTTATCTACTCAACTTTCAAAGAACGATTTCGCAAAAAGCTTTTGTTTCGCTATTCACCCCCCCTCTAGCGAACTGCCTCGATCCAACAATTGGTATCAGAGCCGGGGGCGCTTAGATTTGGTGAAACCACCAATCTAACATTTTTTTTACAGATTTGTTTTTCGTTCGTTTAAATTTTTCTCCCACACTACTAATCCAAGACGAAGTCTTGGTACTCTTCGTTTGGTTTTGTTTTTGCAAGTATTCGCTTTTGGAGTAGCCAACGGTTAAACGGGCATAACTTTTCGTACAAGTTGACCCACGACACGATCTACCTACCAAAACGAAGCTCTCGGAGAGATCTACACTTCTTACGAGGGTAAACCCTCGTATCAAGCTGTCTTCATCCCCAAAAACCATCATTTAGTACCATTTTCGGGACATCGAAGGTTGTAAGTGCTCATCTTTTATTTTAGTTGGTTATTTCTTGTTTATTCCTTTTGTTTCTTTTCATTTCCTACATTACTAATCCAAGGCAAAGTCTTGGAACCTTTTTTGTGTTTTTTTTGGTATTTTTTGTGTGCAAGGTTTCCCTTCCAAATGGCCCATCTTGAGGGTTTTAGCACCGTCCGACCTCCGTTTTACAACGGAGATGATTTCCGTTACTGGAAAGGTCGGATGGAGTGCTTTCTCAAAACCCAAATCGAGATGTGCATCATAATCCAAACGGGTTTTACACTTTCGACTAACGAAGTGGGTGAATCCTTGGGTTATGATCAATGGACCGTTGCAACAAAACGACAAGTCGAAGCCGATGCCAAGGCAACACAAATCCTCCAATGCGGCTTGTCCAAGGAGGAGTTAAATCGTGTCGGCCCCTTCATCAGCGCAAAGGACCTATGGACAAAGCTAGTGGAGCTACACGAAGGGACCGATGAAGCCAAGGTATGTAAGCGCGACCTTTTATTCAATAAATTATATAATCTAAAAATGCAGGAACACGAGTCCGCGACGCAACTTCACGCCCGAGTCCAGGACATCGTCAACAATCTACACGCAATCGGGCAAAAGGTCGAAAATCGCGACCTTATAAGGTATGTACTAAACTCCTTTCCGAGGACTACCTTGTGGGCATCCATGGTCGATGCCTACAAGGTCTCCAAGGATCTTTCTAAACTTAGATTAGATGAAATTTTTTCTGATTTTGAACTTCATGAGCAATCTAACTCGGAACCCGAGAAAGGTATAGCATTATTTGCAGGTTCAAAGAAAAAAACCGCTAGCAAGTCACCTCCGAAGGAAGAAGAGGATGAGTCCGATTCGGAGGTCGACTTGGAAATGAAGGCCGAACTAGTCAACCTAGTTTGGAGGATAGTCAAGGGCCGAAAATGAGCTGTCACTCGACCCAACGAAGGTAAGCCTAAAAGTTCAAACATAAGATGTTATGAATGCAACAGGTTTGGACACATTAAGTCCGAATGCCCAAAACTCAAGAGCAAGACACCAAAACACAAAAAGGCACTTAACGCCACTTGGGAAGAAGCTTCCGAGGAAGAAGATAACGATCGAGTCCTCATGGCTAAACCGGTGGAATCGGAGACGGAGTCAGAACCGGAACTTGAATCGAAAACCGAAGACGAGTCGGACTGCGAAGCACTATTCAAGACGAGCCACGGATACGCATCTGGTTCAAAAGATACACTCAAGGTAAGTCGGTCTCTTATTACTACACTTTATAGTGCAATTAAGTTTTTAAATAGAAAGTTAGCTAAATCCGAGTCCAAGGTTGAGACCCTGGTTGAGGAAGTTAAACTCCTCAAACACGAGGTCTCCCTAACCTCTCCGACTAGTCGAGTTCAAGAGAAGGACTCAACTCGGGTTGAAAAACTCGAAGTTGAGAACTCACTCTTGAAGAGTCAAGTCGAAGATCTTAGGAATACATTGGAAAGGTTTACTTTGGGATCCAAAGAACTTGACCTCCTACTTGGATCGCAAAGGGCCGTGTACAACAAGGCCGGGCTAGGGTTTAGCTCAAACACGACCAATAAGTCGTATATGTCAATCGTAAGTCGACATAAAAAACGTGTCGAAGCATGGGTCCCTAAGACCACCTTGATTTCAAACTTAGGATCAAACCAGTACTGGGTTCCCAAGGACCAAATCCACTATGTGGAGAGACCGAATCGATTCAACGGTCCAGGGGGAGCTAGTACGAAATTTGTTTGTATTTTAACTTAGAAATTGCATGCTTAGGTTTTTATTTAGTTTGATTTTACTTCTTAGAATGGTTAGATAGGACTATAACTCGTCAATACTTGATAACATAGTACTGGACGCCATGAGATGATAGTACGCTAGGAAAGCGGAGTCTTGTGTATTCGGGCTAGATAAGGCGTATCTAGTTTGGTGCACTTGACCGAGCGGAACTAGTTGAAGCTACCTCACCGTATCCTAGACTAGTTAGAACAGGAAGTGGTCTTAGGTGAGTCAAGTCTCTATTTTCTTGAAAATGACTTTGTCTAAGGAAGTGGTCGTTGTTCCGATCAAAGAAGGCCTCTGTGCCTCGCCACGACCTGGAAGCCATGATCTTGAAAAGGTGACTTGATGAGCCTAAGGTCAAATCCGAATCTAACGCAAGGTTGACAAGTGTTTAAGTCATTAAATTTAATTCAACTAAAATTGGAAGTCATCTCACAAGAACATATAGGATTAACATGTTTGATCATGTAGACATGGGTGAAATGATTTAGGTTAATAATTTTCAACCAATTTTTAATAAATCCAATATCCGATCCAACTACCTTGCGTGTAGGATCAATGGATGTTGGACAGTGGTTGCTCCCGACACATGACCGGGGATCAACTCAAGTTTTCGAAGCTTCGATTCAAACGACAAGGATCGGTAGCCTTCGAAAATAACGGCAAGCTCAAAATCATCGGATCAGGTGATATTGAGCTTAACTCAAATTTTGTCATTCAAAACGTTTTATTAGTAGAAAATTTTCAATATAATCTTCGCAGTGTAAGTCAATTGTGTGATAATAACTATAAGGTCATATTTCTAGAAAACGAATGCGTAATTAATACAAACGAAACCTCTAAAACAATTCTTAAGGGAACTAGAAATAACAACATTTACACTATTAACTTAACTAACTCCTCAACTAAGTGTCTTATGACACGGCAAGAGGAATCATGGTTGTGGCACCGACGACTCGGTCACTCACACCCAAGACTCATCCACAAGATGAGTCAGAGTGACTTAGTTAGAAGTTTGCCTAACCTCAATAACTTGGATAATAAAATATGTAATGCTTGTCAACAAGGTAAACAATCTAGGACACAACATCAACTAACTAGTCAAGAACGAACTAAAAGTGTGCTTGAGCTCCTACACATGGATCTATTTGATTCACATGGAGCTAAGTCACTTAACAGAAGTAAATTCTACTTAGTCATAATTGATGACTATTCTAGATTTATTTGGGTTAGGTTCATCAAATACAAAAGTGATACCCTAGATCAATTAATCAATCTATTTAAGTTAATAGAAAATCAACAAAGCATTAAAATCAAAAGACTTAGGACTGATCATGGTGGTGAATTCGAAAACCATAGGTTTACAGAATTCTGTAACCTAAATGGATACCACCATGAGTTCTCTTGCCCTAGAACTCCACAACAAAATGGCCTAGTAGAATGCAAAAATAGAACCCTACAAGAAGCCGCTAGGACAATGTTAAATGAGTATAACCTACTCGATAGGTTTTGGGCGGAAGCCGTGAGTACGACATGCTATGTCCAAAATAGAATCCTTATGGTAAAGAGGCACCTTAAGACCTCATACGAGATTTATCACGATAAAATACCTAACATCAAGTACTTTAGGGTATTTGGGTGTAAGGTACATATCCTAAACACTAAGGATTACCTAGGGAAATTTACATCCAAAACCACGACCGAAATCTTTCTAGGATACTCGACTACAAGCAGAGCTTATAGAGTATATAACCACGACACCCTTAGAGTCGAGGAGACTATCAATGTAGTATTTGATGAAGGACACGAACCTACAAAACCCCTAGCAACCCCAATTAGCGAGCCGACTCATACTAGACCTAACTCTGATCTGGAAATCAGGTCTAGTGTTAATCCTAACCTAAGTCAACCAAGTCACTCTATCGACCAAGTGATAGATGACTCCAACCAAACTAGAACTCAAACGAGTCATCCTATGGATCAAGTTGTAGACTCAAACCCAAATCCAACTAGGACTCAAACAAATCATCCTATAGACCAAGTGATAGGTGATCCAAGTCTAGGAGTTCGAACTAGAGCCTCATACAGAAACCTTAGTCAAATATCTTTGATTTCTAAAATTGAATCCAAAACTATTGACCAAGCTCTTCTTGATCCCGATTGGATTATTGCAATACAAGAAGAGTTGGCTCAATTCACTAGGAACGAAGTATGGGAATTAGTACCACCACCTAAAGATAAAACAATCATTGGAACAAGGTGGGTGTTTAGAAATAAAATTGATGATAGAGGTGAAGTAGTTAGAAATAAAGCTAGACTAGTTGCTAAAGGATTTAGTCAAGTCGAAGGTTTAGATTACGATGAGACCTATGCCCCAGTAGCTAGATTAGAGTCCATTCGAATGCTATTAGCATATGCAGCACATCGAGGATTTAAGTTGTTTCAAATGGATGTGAAATCTGCATTCTTAAATGGATACATTAAAGAAGAAGTTTATGTTAGTCAACCCCCCGGTTTCGAAAGTTTAGACAAACCCGATCATGTCCTTAGGTTAAAGAAAGCTCTTTATGGACTTAAACAAGCTCCTCGAGCTTGGTACGAGAGACTTTCGATTTATCTTAAGTCCAAAGGCTTTAACCAAGGTGTAGTTGACCCAACCCTTTTCGTAAAAACCTTAGGTAAAGACATATTCATAGGTAAGACATGGAAAAGATCATGTGCTTATAAGAAAAAAAGATATCTCCATTGGAATGAGGCCTTTTGGGCTTTACCCAAAAGGCCTCATTCCAATGGAGATATCTTTTTTCTTATAAGCACATGATCTTTTCCATGTCTTACCAATGTGGGACTTTGATTGTATTCCTCATACTCCCAACAATCCCCCCCTCCAACGAAGGACCACATTGGGCCCCCCCTCAAGCCTATCCCTCCTCGAAGGATTTTCTCTGCTTGATGTCCGATCTTCAACCCACCAGGACTTCCTGCCAGTTGTTCGGTCCCCCCGACCCAACTAGACTTCCTTCCTGATGTCTGGTTCTCTTGATCCGGACGTGGGAGCTCAACTTCCTTCGTTCGAGGTTCATGGCTTGACATGGACCATGGCTCTGATACCAATTGTTGGATCGAAAGTGTCGCTAGAGGGGGGGGGGGTGAATAGCGATACGATGTCGTTAAAAAACTTTTGCAATAAGTAAAAAGCAAGTAGAGAGTGCACAGCGGAAATATAAAGTCGACACGATATTTTTACGTGGTTCACAATCTTTCGATTGCTAATCCACGGCCCTAGTGATCCTTGATCACGTACGGAGGGCAATTCACTAAAACCACTCCTCTTCGTTGGAAGTAGGAGCAACGATTACAAAAAGAAATCAAGGCAAAGGGACACTCCCCCTTTCCTTGTTACGATTAAAGCACAAAGACAATTTAAAGAAGTAGAACTTAAATAAATATACCGACAACTCTTATAAGTAGAAGATGTAGCTCGGGCAGACTTCGTCGTAGCAAATGTGAGTAGTAGTAGCGACGTTACGACGGCGTGTTGAGAGCTCTTGAATTCTTGTTATTTGCTTGGCTTGAACATGTCTATTTATGGATATTGATCTATGAATTTAGACATAGGTAGTGTCCAAGGTGAGGTTCTAATCCCAACTCAAGGATGAGGTGTTTCATCCAACCACCTTGTGCCACCTCCAACCTCCTTGGGCGCCAACTTGAGGATGAGGTGATTCATCCAACCACCTTGTGCCACCTCCAACCTTCTTGTGCGCCAACTCAAGGATGAGGTGTTTCATCCAACCACCTTGTGCCACCTCCAACCTCCTTGGGCGCCAACTTGTTGGAGCCATTCAACTTGTGCCACATCATGGGAGCCAACCATCTTGTGCCAACTCACCTTATTTTGGGCGTCCACCACAAGGAAGCTTGGTGATGGTTTGGATGTCCACCTTGATGCCACATCACCCTTTGTACCAAAACACGAGTCAAGTCCAAATTCACCCCCTTGAAATTCGAGCTCTTCTCGAGGCTGGAACTTGACTAGCAGTTGACTGTAGTCAAAGGGTTTTGACCGCAGACAGTTAGCTTAAAATATAAAGTACGATGGTTCTAACCATCCGATCTCGACCTAGACCTTCCATTGGAGGTATTGGGTGGATCTACGCTTAACGACTTGCTTCGCTTTCACACGAGCTTACCTTGTAGCCTCGCTTGCCTTCACCCGAGTACCTCCCTTCCTCCAAGTCCCTCTGGCGTTGCCCGACCACCTCGGTTCCCACCGGGTGTCGCAGACCTTCCGCTCAACTTTAGCATTTCTGCACACTTAATTGATCTCGTAAGATAACAAATATACCCTTAACTATTGAGCCTTTTGCCATAATCAAAATACCGGTTCGACTTTGGTGCCCACTGCACCAACAATCTCCCCCTTTTTGATTCATGGCAAACCGACACAAAAGTTAAGGAAAAATATAACAGTAAGCTAGCATAATGATTAAGCATGAATGAGCTAGCATAAAGATTAAATATGAATGAGCTAGCATAATGATTAAGCATGAATGAGCTAGCATAAAGATTAAATATGAATGAGCTAGCATAATGATTAAATATGAATGAGCTAGCATAATGATTAAGTATGAGTGAGAAATATTATTGTTTCAAGTTCTCCCCTTTGAGGTAACCTCCCCCTTGACCGAAGGTGAGTTCTTGAAAAATAATTTTTACTCCCCCTTAATAGTTGCTTAAGTAAACGGAATTACTTAATATAAAAGGTAATAATTTTGTTTACTTTCTTCCTTACTTTTGTGACTTTCTCCCCCTTTTGCCTTAACTCAAAAAGTTTGTAAATATATTTTAGGGTTTGTAAGTCCAAGCAAGTTCCCAATATAAATATATTTTTTTTTTAAAATAATAATAAGCTTGAAAATATGTTCATCTAAAATGTACAACTCCGGTTGGACTTGATTGATATAGAATGATCAATAAGTCTTGAAGGAGTTGATTAATTTTAAATAATTATACTCCATGGTTCATGTCGATGCACTGAATCTACGTCTGGAACCAGGAGTAAGGTCCTAACATCTCACGCCTGCTCACGGCTAAGTACACAAACACATTAGTCCTATGTGTTGTGAGATGTGTTGGCTCCTTAAATCTATAGGTATATGATTTCTAAGGTAAGACTTAGGCTAATTTCATAAAAAAGAAGCAAAAGTAGAGTACATATATAGAAAAATTTAAATCCTACTCTATTACGCACATACCTAACTTTCGTCTTAATAAACTAAATTCGGCTTCGGGTAGTGGTTTGGTGAAGATGTCCGCTAGGTTTGATTTGGACTCAACATACTCTAGTTGTATAGTTCCATTAGTTACATGTTCCCTAATGAAGTGGTGTTTAACTTCTATATGTTTTGTCCTAGAATGACATATTGGATTTTTAGTTAAGTTAATTGAACTAATGTTATCTATGTAGGTTTTAATGTTGTTAAAGATTAAGCTAAAGTCTTGGAGAGTGTGCTTCATCCACAGGAGCTGAGAGACACACTCACCCATCGCAACGTATTCGACTTCGGTGGTAGATAAGGCAACGCAATGCTTCCCTCTTGCACCAACTTACTAGACTGAGCCGAGGATTTGACAACAACCACTGCGTGCTCTTTCTATCGAGTTTACTACCGCATAGTCGAGTCGGAGTAGCCGATTAGATTAAACTCGGTAGATCTAGGTACCAAATACCTACGCTTAGCGTGCCCTTTAGATATCTAAGGATACGCTGACTAGGGTTAGGTGAGACTCCTTGGCACAGTTTGTAACCTTGCGCACATACTTACCGCGAATAAAATGTCGTCGGCTCGCATGTTAAGTATAGGAGACTTCCTATTGCGCTCCTATAGTATTTTAGGTCAACGGGTTTTCCTTCTACATCTTCGCTTATATTAACATTAGTTGCCATAGGTGTATTGATTATTTTAGCATCTTGCATTCCAAATCGATTTATTAAGTCCTTAGTATATTTTTGTTGATGTAAATATATTCCATCTTTAGTTTGTTTAATTTGTAAACCTAAGAAGAAACTTAACTCTCCCACTAAATTCATTTCAAATTCACTTTCCATAAGTGAGATGAATTCGCTTAGCAGGATCGAGTTGGTAGTTCCAAAATTATATCATCTACATAGATTTGGGCTATAAAGATTTCTTTTCCTACGGTTTTAACGAATAAGGTTGGGTCGACTAAACCTTGGTTGAATCCTTTGGACTTAAGATAGATCAAAGCCTTTCGCACTAAGCTCTTGGGGCTTGTTTGAGTCCATATAGGGCTTTCTTAAGTCTAAGGACATGGTCGTTTATCTAGATTTTCAATCCGGAGGTTGACGTAAACTTCTTCCTTAATGTATCCATTCAAAAATGCTGACTTGACATCCATTTGAAACAATTTAAAACCTCGATGTGCGATATGCTAACAACATTCTGATGGACTCTAGTCCGCTACGGGCGAGGTCTCATCGTAATCTAAACCTTCGACTTGACTAAACCCTTTGACTAACCTAGCTTTATTTCTAACTACTTCACCTTTATCATCAAGTTTATTTCAAATACCCACCTTGTTCCAATAATTGATTTTTCTTTAGGTGGTGGTACTAATTCCTGACTTCATTTCTAGTGAATTGAGCTAGCTCTTCTCTGCATAGCAATAATCCCGGATCAAGAAGTGCTTGTTCAATAGTTTTGGGTTCGATTTTGGAAATTAACGAGATTTGACTAAGGTTATATGAAGCTCTAGTTGGAACCCCTAAATTTAGATCACCTATAACTTGATTGATAGGATGATTTGTTTGAGTCTTAGTGTGACTCGGGTTAGGGTCATCTATCACTTGGTCGATAGGATGACTTGGGTGAGTTCTAGTTTGACTTGGGTTAGAGTCATCTATCACTTGGTCGATAGGATGACTTGGGTTAGGACAGATTCAAGTTCAAGATCGAGTCGGGTTCGCTATAAGTTGATTTGCTAGTTGGTTTTGTTAAGGATCAACGGTTCGTGTCCTTCGTCGAAAACTATATTAATGGTTTCTTCGACTCTAAGAGTGTAGGATCAATGGAATTACTAAAGGGTTGTTTGTAAGTTTTAAACCTAAATCATCTCACCAATATCTACATGATCAAAACATGTTATTCCTATGTGTTATGTGAGATGACTTTCAATTTTACTTGATTAATTTTAACCAACATTAGGTTAGATTCGATTTAGTCTAAGCTCATCAAGTAATCTTTTCAAGAGATTAGCTTCGTGTCGTGGCGAGGCACGAGGCCTTCTTTGATCGGAACAACGACCACTTCCTTAGACAAAGCTAATTTCAAGAAATTGATAACTCGACTTACTTGAGACTACGCCTTGGTCTAACTAGTTATTTTTGAAAAGAGGCTCCCGAGGCTCAATCTTTTCGTAGGATTTTAGTTGGTTTATTTTTGAAAAGAGGCTCCCGAGGCTCAATCTTTCGCAGGATTTTAGTTGGTTATGAGTCCTATCTAACCATTCTAAAAATAAAGGAAAAACTAAGCATGCAATTTCTAAGACTTAACAAAATACATTTTGTATTGGCTCCTCGACCATTGAATCGAGTGGGTCTATTCACATAGTGAATTTGGTCCTGGGAACCCAATACATGTTAGATCCTAAAGTTGAAATCAAAGTGGTCTTAGGGACCCATGCTTGGACATTTTTCTTATGTTGGTTTACTATAGACATATATGACTTATTGGTTGTATTTGAGTTAAACCCGAGTCCGGCCTTGTTGTTACACGGCCCTTTGTGATCAAGTAAGAGGTCAAGTCCTTCTTGGATCCCAAAGTGAACCTTTCAACGTGTTCCTAAGGTCTTGACTTGTGTTTTCAGCGAGTTCTCAACTTCAAGCTTTTCAACTTGAGTTGAGTCCTCCTCTTGAATACGAGTAGTCGAAGAGGTTAGGGAGACCTCATGTTTGAGAAGGTTAACCTCCTCAATTAGGGTCTCGACCTTGGACTCGGACTTAGCTAGTTTCTTATTTAAAAATTTAATTGCACCATACAAAGTATTAAGTAACGACCGACTTACCCTTAATGATTCTTTTGAACCGGATACGGATCCGTGGCTTGTCTTGAATGGAAGCTCATCATCGGATTCGGACTCGGACTCTTCTTCGGTTTCGGAGTCGTGCTCGTCGGCTTGGCCATTAGAGCTTGGATATCTTCTTCCTCCTCAGGGTGGCTTGCTTGGGGGCTTCTTCTTCTTGGAACACCGCAACTAACGCAATACTCTTCTCGGCACGACCACGTTAGTTTGCTCATGTAATTCAAGTTCCGAATACAATTAGTCTAACCTAATCTTAGAAAGGTCCTTGGAGACCTTGTAGGCATCGACCATGGATGCCCACAAGGTGGTCCTAGGAAACGAGTTAAGAGAATACCTGATAAGGTCGCGATTCTCGACCTTTTGTCCGATGGCATGGAGTTGGTTGACGATGTCTTGGATACGAGCATGTAGTTGAGTTGCGGTCTCATTTTCCTGCATTTTCAAGTTATACAATTTATTTAAAAGTAAATCTCTTTTACATACCTTCGTGTCGTCGGTGCCTTCGTGTAGTTCCACTAGCTTGGTCCATAAGTCCTTTGCACTAATGAAGGGGCCGACGCGGTTGAACTCTTCCTTGGACAACCCACATTGCAAGATTTGAGTTGCCTTGGCATCGGCTTCTACTTGTTTTTTCATGGAATTTGACCATTGATCGTAACCCAAAGATTCACCATCTTCATTAATAGGAAGTGTGAAACCGGTTTGGATTACGATCCACATCTCGATTTGGGTTTTAAGAAAGCATTCCATCCGACCCTTCCAATAACGAAAGTCATTACCGTTGTAAAACGGGGGTCGGGCAGTGCTAAACCCTTCGAGATGGGCCATTTAAAAACAAGAAGAAGAACGACGAAAAGAATCTTGCAAAACACACACGGAAAGAATATTCCAAGACTTTCGTCTTGGATTAGTAGTGCGGGAAGTAAAAAGAAGATATATAAAATGTAACTTGCAAAAAGAAATAAACAATCAAATGCGAATGTCGTTGAAGTTCCGGAGGACAACCTTACTCGGGATCTAACCCGAAGGACAACCTTATCCGGATCCTAAAGCCTCTAATGCAATTCTATATGTAGGAGAAGATAAGCAAGTGAAATGATTATACGAAAACAGAAATAAATAAATAAAAAATCTGTAAAAAAAAAAACAAAGCTAGATTGGTGGTTTCACCGAATCTTAGTGGAACTATGGACCAAGCTAGTGGAACTACACGAAGGCACCGACGACACGAAGGTATGTAAAAGAGATTTACTTTTAAATAAATTGTATAACTTGAAAATGCAGGAAAACGAGACCGCAACTCAACTACATGCTCGTATCCAAGACATCGTCAACCAACTCCATGCCATTGGACAAAAGGTCGAGAATCGCGACCTTATCAGGTATTCTCTTAACTCGTTTCCTAGGACCACCTTGTGGGCATCCATGGTCGATGCCTACAAGGTCTCCAAGGACCTTTCTAAAATTAGGTTAGACGAATTGTTTTCGGAACTTGAATTACATGAGCAAACTAACGTGGTCCAGGCCGAGAAGAGTATTGCGTTAGTTGCAGGTTCTAAGAAGAAGAAGCCCGCAAGCAAGCCACCCTCGGAGGAAGAAGACGATATCCAAGCTCTAATGGCCAAGCCGACCGAGCACGACTTCGAAACCGAAGAAGAGTCCGAGTCCGAATCCGATGATGAGCTTCCATTCAAGACAAGCCACGGATCCGTATCCGGTTCAAAAGAATCATTAAGAGTAAGTCGGTCGTTACTTAATACTTTGTATGGTGCAATTAAATTTTTAAATAAGAAACTAGCTAAGTCCGAGTCCAAGGTCGAGACCCTAATTGAGGAGGTTAACCTTCTCAAACATGAGGTCTCCCTAACCTCTTCGACTACTCGTATTCAAGAGGAGGACTCAACTCAAGTTGAAAAGCTTGAAGTTGAGAACTCGCTTTTGAAAACACAAGTCGAAGACCTTAGGAACACGTTGGAAAGGTTCACTTTGGGATCCAAGGGACTTGACCTCTTACTTGGATCACAAAGGGCCGTGTACAACAAGGCCGGACTCGGGTTTAACTCAAATACAACCAATAAGTCATATATGTCTATAGTAAACCAACATAAGAAAATGTCCAAGCATGGGTCCCTAAGACCACTTTGATTTCAACTTTAGGATCTAACATGTATTGGGTTCCCAAGGACCAAATTCACTATGTGAATAGACCCACTCGATTCAATGGTCCAGGGGAGCCAATACAAAATGTATTTTTGTTAAGTCTTAGAAATTGCATGCTTAGTTTTTCCTTTATTTTTAGAATGGTTAGATAGGACTCATAACCAACTAAAATCCCGAAAAGATTAAGCTGGGAGCCTCTTTTCAAAAATAAACCAACTAAAATCTGCGAAAGATCGAGCCTCGGAGCCTCTTTCAAAAATAAACCAACTAAAATCCTACGAAAGATTGAGCCTCGGGAGCCTCTTTCAAAAATAACTAGTTAGACCAAGACGTAGTCTCAAGTAAGTCGAGTTATCAATTTTCTTGAAATTAGCTTTGTCTAAGGAAGTGGTCGTTGTTCCGATCAAAGAAGGCCTCTGCTCGCCACGACCGAAGCTAATCTCTTGAAAAGATTACTTGATGAGCTTAGACTAAATCCGAATCTAACCTAATGTTGGTTAATTTAAATTCATTAAAATTAATCAAGTAAAATTGATAGTCATCTCACAATAACACATAGGAATAACATGTTTTGATCATGTAGATATTGGTGAGATGATTTAGGTTTAAAAACTTACAAACAACCCTTTAGTAATTCCATTGATCCTACACATAAGAGTCGAAGAAACCATTAATATAGTTTTTGACGAAGGACACGAACCCGTTCAATCCTTAACAAAACCAACTAGCAAATCAACTTATAGCGAACCCGACTCTGATCTTGAACTTGAATCTCGTCCTAACCCAAGTCATCCTATCGACCAAGTGATAGATGACTCTAACCCAAGTCAAACTAGAACTCACCCAAGTCATCCTATCAATCAAGTTATAGGTGATCCAAATTTAGGGGTTCGAACTAGAGCTTCATATCGAAACCTTAGTCAAATCTCGTTAATTTCCAAAATCGAACCCAAAACTATTGAACAAGCACTTCTTGATCCCGACTGGATTATTGCTATGCAAGAAGAGCTAGCTCAATTCACTAGAAATGAATTGATTAATTTTAATGAATTTATCAGAGCCAACAATTGGTATCAGAGCCATGGTCCATGTCAAGCCATGAACCTCGAACGAAGGAAGTTGAGCTCCCACGTCCGGATCAAGAGAACCAGACATCAGGAAGGAAGTCTAGTTGGGTCGGGGGGGACCGAACAACTGGCAGGAAGTCCTGGTGGGTTGAAGATCGGACATCAAGCAGAGAAAATCCTTCGAGGAGGGATAGGCTTGAGGGGGGGCCCAATGTGGTCCTTCGTTTGAGGGGGGGATTGTTGGGAGTATGAGGAATACAATCAAAGTCCCACATTGGTAAGACATGGAAAAGATCATGTGCTTATAAGAAAAAAAGATATCTCCATTGGAATGAGGCCTTTTGGGTAAAGCCCAAAAATAAAACCATGAGGGCTTAGACCCAAAGTGGACAATATCATGCCATTGTGGAGATATGTGGATCTTATATGCACTAACAGATGATATTATTTTCGGAACCACCAACTCAATCCTACTAAATGAGTTCATTTCACTTATGGAAAGTGAATTTGAAATGAATTTAGTAGGCGAGTTAAGTTTCTTTTTAGGTCTACAAATTAAACAAACTAAAGATGGAATATACCTACATCAACGCAAATATACTAGGGAATTAATTAAACGCTTTGGAATGCAAGACGCTAAAATTATTAATACCCCAATGGCAACTAATGTGAATATAGAAGAAGATGTAATCGGAAATTCAATTGATTTAAAATACTATAGGAGCATAATAGGGAGTCTCCTTTACATAACTGCAAGCCGACCTGATATCTTATTTGCAGTAAGTATGTGCGCAAGGTTTCAAACTTGTGCCAAGGAGTTTCACCTAACTCTAGTCAAGCGTATCCTTAGATATCTAAAGGGTACACTTAATGTCGGTATTTGGTATCCTAGATCTACCGAGTTCGAACTAACCGGCTACTCTGATTCGGACTATGCCGGTAGTAAGCTCGATAGAAAGAGTACGAGTGGTTGTTGTCAACTTCTCGGCTCGAGTCTAGTGAGTTGGTGCAGTAGGAAGCAACACTGTGTTACTTTATCTACCACCGAAGCCGAATACATCACGATGGGTGAGTGTGTCACGTAGCTTCTTTGGATGAAGCACACTCTCCGCGACTTTAAGTTATACTTTACAAATACTAAACTTCACGTAGATAACATTAGTTCAATTAATCTTACAAAGAATCCGATGTCACTCTAGGACCAAACATATAGAGGTCAAACACCATTTCATTCGAGAACATGTGGCCAACGGAGCCATACAACTCGAATACATCGAATTAAAGTCTAACTTAGCAGACCTATTTACTAAACCCCTACCCGAAGCCGAATTTAGTCTATTAAGACGAAAATTGGGCATGTGCATAGTAGAATAGGAACTTGCAAATTATATTTTCTTACTACTATTTCTTAATTTTCATTTTTTATGGAACTAGTATAGGACATACCTTAGATATCATGAACCTATAGATTTAAAGAGCCAATACATCTCACAACACATAGGACTAATGTGTTTGTGTACTTAGCCACGTAGATGGGCGTGAGATGTTAGGACCTTACTCCTGGTTCCAGATGTAGAGCTAGTGCATCGCTATGAACCACGGAGTATAATCATACACACTAACCGACTCTGACCAGGACTAGTTGATCTTTCATATCAATCAAGCCAAATATGAGTCGAACATTTTATAGATGAACTTATTTTCAGTATATTATTTTCAAAATAATGTGAAACATGCTTGGACTTTAAATTTAACACTTATTTTTGTTTTCCACACACACCCTCACTCTTTTCGATATATGACAAAAGGGGGAGAAAAAGGCCAAAGTTAAGGGTTCAAATTTTTTTTTTGATAACTTAACTCTTACTTTATATTTAAATCAAAAGTTAACTTTAAGTTTTGAAAACTTATTAAAGGTCAAGTTAAGAGAATTCTTAACTTAAACTTATTTGTGTCGTCAATGTTTTACTTAAGGGGGAGAAAGGGCCAAGTTAAGAAGAACTCTTAACTTAAATGTTTTACTAAGGCCAACTTTAAGTAATGTTAATTACTTAAAGAAACCCTCAAAGGGGAGGATTAAGGTCTTTCTTCAAGACTCACCCTCGGTCAAGGGAGAGGTTTCCTCAAGGGGGAGTACTTGAAGAAAATCCTTACTACTCCAACTTAATCTTCTTTATTTCTTGTTTGTTTCTAATGCACATTATTCTTCATGCTTGCTATTTACTTAACTTTGTATGTGAGTTTTCCATAAATCAAAAAGGGGGAGATTGTTGGTGTAGTAGGCACCTAAGTCGAACCTGAGTTTTGATTATAGCAAACGATACAAAGTTAAGCTCATGTCGTTATCTCACGAGCTGAATCAAGTGTGCAGAAGATTGCTATAGCTGGAGCTGAAGGCTAGCGACACCCGGAGGAAGCCGCGGTGGTCGGGCAACACTCGAGTGACTTCGGAGGGAGCCGAAGGAATCGAGTGGAAGGCCGGAAGCAAAAGCAACACGTAAGTATCGAGGTAAGCTCGTGTGTGCGAGCGTAAGTGAGGTCATATCCTCGTTACGGGGATGATCTTAAGCGTAGATCCGACCAAAGACATCCTATAGATGGTCTAGGTCAAGATCGGACGGTGGACGACCGTCGAAATTATGTTTTTGTTGAGCTAACTTTGACTTGCAGCAAGCATCACCGACCGCCACTGAGGACTCGATCGCATCGCCAATCACCGATCACGGAGGTCGCGACTGAATGATGTCGCCATCACCGATCGATGATGGCCATCAGTCGACTGATGGTCAATGATCAGATTCGAGGAGTCAAGGCTTATTGCCCCATTTTAAGGAGATTGGTGCTCAATTGTGATTGGCTAGGGTTCCTCTCGAAAAGGGGCTCAAAGGCTATAAAAGGAGGGTCAATCCTAGGGTTTCTTCATCAATGCTAAGCTTCCAAGAGCCTCCGCAAAGCTACAACTCTCCAACAATGAAGTTCTTCTTCTCCGACGCTAGGTTTAATTTTCTTTTAGTTTTTGTACGTCGGTTTTAGATTTATTCGTTGTTCATTTACTTTTTCGAAGCTCTTTTTCTATCATAACGAGGAGAGGGGGAGTGTCCCTCTACCTCAAGTTTTTGTTCTTGTATCGATTAACTCCTACCTCCAACGAGGAGGAGTTCGTTTAGTGTTTTGCCCTCCGTGCATGGTCAAGGACCACTAGGGCCTTGGAGTAGTAGCCGAAGGCTATGAACCAAGTAAAAAGAATTGTCTCTTTTATTTATTGTTTATATTTTCGCTGTAATTTATCTACTCGACTTTCAAAGAACGATTTCGCAAAAAGCTTTTGTTTCGCTATTCACCCCCCCTTTCTAGCGAACCACCTCGATCCAACAGACTTTACGCCGCCAACCATTGGACTTATGCTACCAAGACTCCACCATTGGACTTTACGCCGCTAATATCACCCCTTGGACTTTTCTTGTCAACCCATGTTGGACTTTCCAATTGCCAAGACTCAAGCTTGGACTTTCCATGTCAAGTACCCATGACTTGGACTTTCCATACCAAGTACTTAAGACTTGGACTTTCCATGCCAACCTATATTGGACTTTCCCTTGCCAAGTGTCCCACTTGGACTTTCCATCATATGGTCAATCCCATGTCAACCATATAGTCAAACAATAGTCAAACCATCGTTAATCATCAAAATACCACTCGAGTCAAACTCGAGTCCGATCAATCATGACCCAGGTCGATTGCACCAACAATCTCCCTAAAACATTGTCAAACATCAAAACACTACTCGAGTCCAACTCGAGTCTGGTCAATCATGACCTAGGTCGATTACATCAATAATCTCCCGCTTTTTTATGTTTGACAAAAACCACAAAACCATTGAGTTAGGTTACCTAACTCAAATCTCCTTACCAATTCTCCCAAATTGGTAATCCTATTAATTCTCTCCCTTTTCGACATACATCAAAAAGGTTCTTCCCAAGGGTGTCAATGTCTCATATCCCAATGAGATCTTACAATCTCCCCCTTGGTCCAAAAACACCTAGGATGTCTTCACTCTTCCTAGTGATAAGTCTCATATTACTAAAGAGAGGCAATCCTCACACTCTCCCAATTTCCAAATTGGGCATCTCACATTCTCAAAATTCTCCCCCTCATGAGGAAGAACATATCTATCATCCTATGATGGATACCTCCCCCTAAAGGCTTGCTTTCCCTTAACTATTGCACCAACAATGTCCTTAGAGAGTCCCTAAGCCTATAGGAACACTAAACCATCAAAATTAAGGGCAAAAGTTCAAATATGAACTCTCACACACTTTAAAATTGATACACACCCTAAACAACACTCCTAATCCATATCCGATGGATTTTCACCCTTTCTAATACTTTCTAAAGCATATCCTAGGGTTAGGAGCAGTTAGGGTAGTCTAACATAGTTGAAATATGGGCTAAATATCCTTTTTTACCCGAAATCAGCTATGGCAGTCGACTCTTATAGTCACCAGTCAACTGTCATAGGCAATAGTCGACTGATTTCTGCAAATATAGAAATCAAAATTCAAAAATGAAATTCGAAAAATCATAAGTAATTATACATAACTCGAAAAATCATGAAAATTCATATGTATAAAACTTATGTCAAACATTATGGGTGAAAAATATTTGAAAATTAAAATATACATAAAAATAGGAGATTGGTACAAAGTTCAAAACCATTGAAAAGTTTAATATTTTAGCCCTACTTTATATCAACTCTCTCAATGGTAATTGCTATCAAAAGATAAACTACACCAAGATTTTCTAAAATGATTTTAAGATGTTTTTGAAAACCTATATTGGATCATGATCAATGGGCTCAATTCACATGACTTGCACATTAGCTTTCCCTATGATCCACCCATGGTATATGATGAGTTTGAGTTCATCTAGATGCAAAAACTATGCACCTTGAACTTAACTCATTTCTGTTGGTGCAATCGGCCCAGGTCACGATTGACCAGACTCAAGTTTGACTCGAGTAGTATTTTGATATTTGACATTGATGTCTGACAAAGTGTTGGGGAGATTGTTGGTGCAATCGACTCAGGTCATGTTTGATGTTTGACGGTGGTTTGACCATTGTCATGGGAGAAGTCCAAGTCTTGTGTACTTGGCATGAAAAGTCTAAGCATGAGTCTTGGCATGGAAAGTCCAACATGGGTTGGCAAGTAAAGTCCAAGTCATGGGTACTTGGCAAGGGAAAGTCCAAGCTTGAGTCTTAGCAATTGGAAAGTCCAACATGGGTTGGCAAAGAAAGTCCAAGCATGAGTCTTGGCAAGGGAAAGTCCAAGCATGGGTCTTGACATGGAAAGTCCAACATGGGTTGGCAAGGGAAAGTCCAAGCTTGAGTCTTGGCAATTGAGAAGTCCAAGGGGAATATTGGCGGCGTAAAGTCCAAGGGTGGAGTCTTGGCAGTATAAGTCCAATGGTTGGCGGCGTAAAATCCAAGCGGAGTCTTGGCAGCGTAAGCCCAATATGCCTTGGCAGTGTAGACCACATTAGCATGACAATAGCTGATGGAAGCATCTGAAGGCTAGCGTATGTATGAACAAGTCATAGATGACTTGGAGGGATCTGATAGGTGCGAGGTTGACGGAGGTGGCTAGAAGGCTTAGGTCTAGGCTAAGAGTGGTCTAGCAAGTATGAGGGCACCATATTTGGTGTTAAACCTCATGGTTGAGGTTTGTCAGTCGACTAGGGTTATGGACTAGTCGACTGGTCAAGTATTTTGACACTTGATAGCTAAGTCGACACTCAACAGTTGACTGGGATTATGGTCGATTCGACTGCTTTGAGTCGACTAGTGCTCGATTGTCGTTTAAGGATCGAAAATGCATGGTAGTCGACTGATCATTGGATTAGTCGACTGCCATATATGGCAGTCAAATGATGGTAGTCGATGTCCATGTATGGAAGTCGACTGATGATTTAGTTGCGAGCATAAAATGCTCCGTAGCTAACTGGGCAGTCGGCTACGGGCACTGACAGTCAACTGCCAATGTTGGCAGTTGACTGATGAGAGTTCTGTTGGAACTTTTCAACATGGATAAAGTCGTTATCTCACAACAACAGTGTTGGCAGTCGACTGGGGACTTATGGCAGTCGACTGCCAGGTAGAAATCCAGCCTGATGCAAGTTAAAAGGAGTTGTTCGTGGGAGATTCGGCCAATGGTTCTTTAGGAGCTTTCTTGAGGCGATTTGAAGGCAAAGTGCAGGTGCATTTGAGGATTCTTCAATCTCATCTAAGCAACCAACAAGCAAACCGCTCAAAACTTAGTTTGTAAAGTGCTCTTTATATTTCAATTATATTTTGCTTGTATTTCTTTCATTACTATTGTAATTACTTGTACGAGGTTTCTCCACCTTCGACGTGTTGTCAAGAAGGAGTATTTGAGTAGTGGTGTGTGTTGGCATCGTTAGAGCTCATTTGAGCTCAATCCGTGGAGTATGAACCATACGGTTCCGAACCACGTTATATTTGGTGTTGTGATTGTGTTTTTGCATTTTGTTTTTGTTATTATCATTATTCCACTCCGCGCTAACACGATTTGTAGAAACGAACAAATTCCATCAAGCAACACCAAATCGCTATTCACCCCCCCCCTCTAGCGGGCACACAGGTCCCAATAATTTCCTAGCATCTCACATGTGTCTAAGATGTATGAAAATACATACAAATCAATTTGATGTGAGATGTGGGTTTTGGTTTATCTTAAACCAAGGCCTCATGCATTTTCTAAGGCAACACTACTTGATTCCCTTATACATGGGACTTCAAGTTATGTCATTGTCCTTAAATCAATTTTAATAATGCATGAAATATGATCATGGCATAAATGATAGCATAAATAAAGCAATGCCAATAATTATGATGTCATGACATATGATTAAATCCTAAACATACATGACACTAAAACTAAAACCTAAGCATGATCATGATATATTATATGATAAAAATAGATATGATGTCATGACATGACATATGACAAATAAGACATGACAAATAAAATATAAAGGTATATAATACCTAAATTTTAATAATAATTGTCATTTGTTATTATTAAGTCCATTTTGCCATATTACTATTAATCCCCCAAGTGTGCCAAAATCCAAAATACTATGACCTCTAAACCTAGTTTGTGCCAATTTGATTGATTTTTCATAATTCTCAAAATATATTGGTATATCCTAAAATCCTTTAGGATATAAATTCAAACCATATTTCTAAGGTACTCATAACCTTGAAAATGACCTAAAGTGCCACCTTTACCATAGTTAGGTTAACTACCCATCCATTTAAAGTTAGCACACCCTAACCCATTTAGCGTGAATCAATCACGCTCTTAGGAACCCAAAATCTATTTGAGCTCCTTGGGTTTACTGGGTATTCCTTAGTAATAACCTCCCTAGATACCCTCCTAATGACCCTTCTAGGCTTGGTAGCCTTGGTCATTTTGGTCTTACCTAGGTTAACTCTAGGGGTGACTCCCCTTGTAACCTTCTTAGTAGTTTTCCTAGGTTTCTTTGAAACCCTAGCCACTAGGCACCTACCATGGTCAACTCTAGGCATGACTTCCCTTGTGACCTTGGTTTTCCTAGACCTAGTACTAGTTCCATAATCGAATGGAATATTGTGATAGGTATGCTTATCTACCATGGACCTAGGCTTGTGGCTCAAGTCTTTCTTACCCATAGATGAGCCTTGCCTCCTAGACTCTAGGCTTTAACCATTTGGCCCCTTAATTTGATTTTGCATAATCCTAAGGGTCTTCTCCAACTTGACAAGCCTTGACCTCAAGGCTTGATTTTCAACTTCTAATTTATCAAATTTTGTGGGCCCATTATTTCTTTGAGTATTATTGCCCTTCCTAGGCATATGTCTAGAATTCTTTGGATTAAAATCTAGATTGTCTTCTATTTTCCTAATACTTGCCTTAGGTAGAGTTTTTCTAAGGACATTAGTCTCAAATTTCTCCTTAGTTCTAAGGTTGATATGTTTAGCACCTAAGCAATAAAATCAATTTCTAGCATGCTCTTGTTCATGAGTAATAGCTAGAGTACTAAAAACATGTTTTTCAACCCTAGAACTAGAAGGTGCATTAAAATATACCTTAGGGTTTGCCTTAGAGGCTCCCCCTACTTGTGTAGCTCCTTTTTGCCCCTTCTTCTTCCCCCTTAGGCATTGACTCCTATAATGCCCTCTTTGGTGGCACTTGAAGCACACCATGTGCTCCTTGCTCTTAATGATTGGGGCTCTGGAATCCTTAGTCCTTTCTTGAGGTTTTGGTGCCAGTTGACTTTTCTTGACTTTCTTGGGGCACTTTCTCTTATAGTGTCCATATTCCCTACACTCAAAAAAATTATATGATCTTTATTTTTAATTGAATTGCTTGAGTTACCTAGGGTGGTGGTGGAATTTTAAGCTTCCTCTTCTTCTCGATCGGAGGTAGATGCTTCCTCTTGAGTTGGCTATGGTATTGAAGTTTGCCTAGTCTCCTCCCCCTCAATCCTAGAGGTGGAGGCTTCTTCTACTTCTTCTTCCTCCTCTTTCTGCTCGGATGTCGAACACTCCTCGACCTCCGAATCCTCACTTTCTTGTGAGGATGAGCTTGCTTCTTTGGCCTCTTTCTCAAATTGAGCCGAAGATGATTCTTCATGGAGCTTGGCCAATTCGCTCCAAAATTCCTTTGCATCCTTGTATTCACCTAACTTGGACACAACATCGTTAGGAATTAAATCAATCAAGAATTTAATTATCTTATTACTTCTCTCGAATTCTTGATGTTGTTCCTCGGTCCACTTTTTCATTTTGAGGAATCCTCCCTTAGGCCCTCTTGGAAACTTGAATCCTTCCATCAAGGTGGCCCATTCTTCAAAGTCCCTCATCATGATGAAGTCTTCAATCCTTGCCTTCCATTGATTTAAGTCTTCTCGTCCATAGAGTGCATACTGTTGGTGCAGGGGCACTAGATAATCGAACATGTGTTTTGATTATGGCAAAGACACAAAGTTAAGTCTACATTGTTATCTCACGAGCTAAATCAAGTGTGCAGAAAAGTGTTAAAGCTGGAGCTGAAGTCTAGCGACACCCGGAGGAAGCCGCGGTGGTCGAGCAACACTCGAGTGACTTCGGAGGGAGCCAAAGGAATCGAGTGGAAGGCCGAAAGCGAGAGCTACTATCGAGGTAAGCTCGTGTGAGTGAGAGATTGTAAGGTCGTGTCCTCTTTACGGGGATGACCGTAGGCGGCGATCCGACTAAGACTTCCTGTGGAAGGTCTAGGTCGAGATCGGACAGTTAGAAACCGTCATATTTATCATTTTCCAAGCTAACCTCTATCGCAGGAAGTGGTTGTCGGGCAATGATCCCGGAAAATGAAGCAGCGATCGATGCCCATCAGATCGATGGGAGGCATCACGATCGATGGCGACGATTTATCTCGCCTTTTGCTAGGTCAAAATGGATAACGTTTGACGCGGCCACTTCGCGATAAAATTTGGACAACTTCATGATCCATTCCGAAATAAGAGGAGACAAATTCAGAGGCCAAAGTCTATAAAAGGAGGGGAGGATTCCATCTCCAAATCACATCAAGTTTATTCATCAAGTGCTCCTACAATGCCAACGCTCCAACATCGTCATAACGCCGACGCGACGCCAAGTTTCGATCTTCTTCGTCGGCAGCAGAATCAAGTAATATTTTTGATATTGTATTCTTTGTTTTTCTTCATAATGAGATGAGGTAGGCTTGTTGTCTCATCCTCGTATATTCCATTTTGTGATCGTTGTCTCCTACCTCCAACGAGGAGGAGACGTTATAGTGCTTTGCCCTCCGTACACGGTCTAGGACCGATAGGGCCTTGGAGTAGCAACCGCTGGGTTGTGAACCAAGTAAAATAAACGTGTCATTTTATTTTCCGCTGTGTTTACTCATTTATTTGTGTTTCGACGAACGAATTCGAACGAAAGATTTTCGATCACTATTCACCCCCCCTCTAGCGACGCTTCTCGATCCAACAATTGGTATCAGAGCGGGGGCGCTAAGATTTGGTGAAACCACCGATCTAGCACATTTTAGTTTTTTGTTCATATTTTTTGATTCGTATTTTTTTTGGTCTTTTTCCTCCCACACTACTAATCCAAGACGAAGTCTTGGTACGTTTCTTTTGGTTGTGTGCTTGCAAGTTTTCTCTCTTGGAGTAGCCGACGGTAAAACGGCCATAACTTTTCGCACAAGTGGACTCTCAAAACGATCTACCTACCAAATCGAAGCCCTCTGAGAGATCTACATTTCTTATGAGGGTTTACCCTCATAACAAGCTGTTTCCAGCCCCAAAATCCAACGTTCAGTAGCCTTTCGGGGACACCGAAGGTCGTAAGTTTCTAACTTTTGTTAGTTTCTTATTATTCTTATTTACTTCTGTTTATTTCCTATTATTTCCCGCACTACTAATCCAAGACCGAGTCTTGGAATTCTCTTTGGTTTTTATTCGTGTTTTGCAAGATATTTAATGGCTCACATTGAGGGGTATAGCACCACCCGACCTCCATTCTTTAATGGAAGTGATTTCCATTATTGGAAAGGTCGGATAGAGTGTTTCTTGAAAACACAAGTCGAGACTTGGATAATAATCCAAACCGGCTTTGCTCTACCCACCAATGATCAAGGAGAGCCCTTGGATTTCAATAAGTGGACAAATACAACCAAGAGGCAAATCGAAGCCGATGCAAGAGCAACTCAAATATTACAATGTGGCTTGTCCAAGGAGGAGCTCAACCGCATCGGTCCATTCATTAGCGCCAAAGACCTCTGAAACAAATTGATTGATCTACACGAAGGGACGCCCGATGCTAAGGTATGTAAAAGAGATTTACTTTTAAATAAACTGTACAATCTAAAGATGCAGGATCGCGAGACTGCCACCCAATTACATGCGCGGATCCAAGACATCGTCAACGGTCTTCACTCGATCGGGCAAGTCGTAGAGAATCGGGATCTTATAAGGTACACTTTAAATGCTTTCCCTAGGACTACCTTGTGGGCATCCATTGTCGATGTCTACAAGGTCTCTAAGGACCTTTCAAAGCTCAGGTTAGATGAATTATTTTCCGAGTTTGAACTTCACGAGCAAACTAACGTGGTCCGGGCCGAGAGAGGTATTGCTCTACTTGCAGGACAAAGAAGCAAGCCACCTACTAGGCAAGTAGATGAACTCGAACCCGAAGACGAATCGGAGTCCGAATCAGAAAAGGTGGAAGCAATGTTGTGCGGAGAATAGTTCGAAAAGAAAGAAGGAAATTGAAGTACGAGAACCAAAAGAAAAAGGGAGCAAGGAAAGCCTTCCATGCAACTTGGGACAACAAAGAAGACATAGCTTACATGGCAAGACCGGAGGAGTCCGAGTCAGAATCCGAAGTCGAGTCCAACTATAACACCGACTCCGAACTCGAGGACTACTTCGAGAAGCAACTCAAAGCCGGACCAAAAGATAAAATTAAGGTTAGCCGCTCACTAATTCATACGCTTTACAATACAATTAAAATGCTTAATAGGAAATTAACTAAGTCCGAGTCTAGGGTTGAGTCGTTACTTGAGGAGGTTGAAACCCTCAAGCAAGAGGCTACTCTAACCTCTTCAACTAGTCAAGTTCAAGAGGGAAACTCAACCCAAATTGAAAAACTTGAGGAGGAGAATTCTATCTTGAAAGACCGAGTTCAAGAGGTTGAGGCTAGGTTGGAAAGGTTCACATTGGGATCTAAGAACCTTAATCAACTACTTGGAACCCAAAGAGTCGTGTACAACAAAGTCGGACTCGGATTTAAGTCAAAGACTACGAATAGGTCTTATATGTCTATCGTAAATCGTAGTCATCAAAGAGTCCATGCATGGGTCTCAAAGGTTTTATTGAACTCACATATAAGGACTAATAAGTATTGGATTCCTCAGGATCAAGTTCATTATTTGAATAGACCATATTGGTTCAATGGTCCAGGGGGAGCTAACACTAAAATAGTATACCCGCTTACTTAGCAAAATCATTGAATATTTTACTTTAATTTTTAGAATGGCTAGATAGAAAAAATAGTTAGTCAACTCTTGACAACATAGTATCAGGACACGGCGAGATGATAGTACGTTAGGGAAACAAAGTCTCGTGTATTCGAGCTAGATAAGGCGTATCTAGCTTGTTAGTGAAAGCCCTAGAGCCAATCTTGTGATGATTGTTATATGGACTTTATTGTATCATATTCCTATTTATAAAGGCATGGTTATTATATTTACTTGTATTGGTGTCAAATAACTAAATATAATAATGTCCTTGAGTAGTAGGTTCTTATCTATATCAATCGATTGGTTGAATCGATAATGAGATGATATAGAGAACACTACTCTTAATCATTCCTAGTCGAGTATTAACATTCAGGGACAATGTTAATGCGTATAGACTAGCATGTAGGTCAACAAGATGACTTGATCTCACAAGTCATAGATATGAGATATCAAGTTGACACATGGGTATGCATTGGAGAATGTATACTGAATGACCCGCCATGAGAAAGTATCATGGATCGTTATATGAGTGTCATATACTTTCTCATGTGGCTATTAGTATGACTATTAGTCCTTAGACCAGAAGTCACCATGGTTCCCTACATAAGGAGTTGCATACTTTGGCTTCGTCAAACGTCACCCGTAAATGGGTGGACTATAAAGGCGATTACTGGGTATGTAACAAATTATGCGGAGGGATGTGAGTGATGTAGATGAGATCTATCCCTCCTATATGACGGGGGTGACATCGATATTCTTGATAGAGTGAGACCACGAAGTGCATGGCCATGCCCAAATGAGTCAATATGAGATATTGAGCTCATTTGATTAGAGTGAGTCTACTTGGAGTTCAAGATTTAGATTGTACCGAGGATGACACGGTCTATGCCTCGATTAGTCAATCTAGATGTCAAGGATAGAGGGACATTGTCACATATTGTGAGAGTCACAATTAGTAGTCACAAAGGTGATGTTGGAGCTCAATATTCTTGTAACTTGGGTAGCAATGATGTGTTGCTAGATACCGCTCATTGCTTATGTTCCTAAATCGGTTTAGGGACATTGCCAACGTTACAAGAACCTATAGGGTCACACACATAAGAGCAATTAGATGGAGATTAGGTTCATATGATGAACCATGAGGATTAGGTTCATGGGATGAACCAAATTGGATTAAGAGTAATCCAAATTAGACTAATTGAGTTAGACTCAAGTTGATTCAAGTGTTGAATGAGTCTAATTGAGATTTGATTCATCAAATCAATTTAAATTAATGAATAGAGATTCATTATATTAAATTGACTTGAGTCAAGTGGTTAGATTTGATCAACCATGGGAGATTAGAGGTCAAGTTTGACTTGACTTGAGAGGAAAGATGAAAGGTCAAGTTTGACTTGACCAAATGCCATGTCATGATGATGACTAGGCATGGCCGGCCAATGATGGTGCTCCACATCATCATTGACTTGGTCAATTGGTGCCACATCATGAGGGAGACCAAGGGTCATGGGAGTTACATGCATGCATGTAACCCCCCCTCCATGAAGTGGCCGACCACTTTAGGGGTTTCATTAGATGAAATTCATTTGTGTGAGTTATTCTAATTTACTTCATCTTCAACCTTGGTGCTCTTCCTCTCAAGCTCTACCTCTCCAAACCTCATCTTGCCGAAATTCCTAAGGGAGTGCTAGCACACTCTAAGGCATTTCTCTCCACCTATTGCTTGTGTGGATACCATAGAGGAGTGTGCACTTGACACTCTCGAGTTCCGGCAAACTTTTGGACGAGCGGGATAAGCGAAGGGCGTCGCTACGAGGGTAACGTTCTAACCTCTTAGATCTAAGGTAGATCTAGGATTTCTGTAAGCACATACATGTAATTATAATTTTTATACTTCGCACGGATCCGTGGCCGGGGGCTTCCGAGGTTTCCACAACGCAAAAAGCGGTTTTTGCGGCTCGGAAAAACCCAACAGTGGTATCAGAGCCACGTGCGAAGCATGTATGTGTTTCGCTTTTGTAGTTTTTATATTAGATATAAAAATTACAGATTTATATGTTTCTGTAAATTTTCTTATTTTATAGAATTTTTGGGTATTTTTCTCGTAGAGTCGAAGCAACGAGTGTTAAGACACTCGTAGGCTTCAACCATCGAGAAAAACTCTCCGAATCGGCGAGTTCTCGCTTTAGGTTTTTGGGACAGCGACTTAAGTCGCTGTAAGATCATTGTAGGGACACTCGCGAAATTTATTTTGCGAGTAGGGGCGCTGCCCCTATCCCCGAAAGGGGTCATGTCCCGCGATCGCGCCCGGAAACCGCTTAGCGGGACCGTTACGGAGAGTTGACTCATAAATTCGAAATAAATTAGGAAAAATTATAGAAATTTCTGTAAAAATACATAATTTAGAATTATGTATAATTCTGTGATTGTCATGGCCCAATAACCCAATTGGATTGGATTATGTGTGTTGTAATTCATAGTACGGCCTGCGTGCCGTTTTGTGGTTGTGCGTGTTGTAAAGTGTTTGCGACCTGCGCGTCGCACCTATTCTTTTAATATTCTAGTTGTAAATAGTTTTAGACTCGAATGTAACTCGAGTTTCGTATTTGTAATGTACAAAAATGGAGCGGTGGAAAGTCCACTTGAAGACGAGCTTACGAGAAGGGTGACGACGACACATGGCGGTCAAAGGAAGCGCTTGGAGAAGCTGCTAGCCTTAGGTAGACCGTCCGATCTTCTCATTGGCTTGAGAAGATCGTAGTAGGGCCATGACTATATCACATTTAATTATATATATATATATATGTTGATATATATATATATATATATATATTTAATTGATTTTTGCTTGTATGTATGTGATGCATGCTAGTAGAATAATTAATGTATGTATATGATGCATGCTAGGTTAATTTTCTTGTATGTATATGATGCATGCTAGAATAATTAATGTATGTATATGATGCATGCTAATATAGGATAATAAAGGCCTAAATGCGTATAAGATACACATTACGATTAGATTAGATCATAATCGAATCAACTCGAAAATGCCTACCGAGCCTTGATACCCATCACTACCTCGATCATTTGTCGTTGTTGAATCTGCCAAAGCAGAGCAACACATATTATCTTGGTAGGGTGCGGAGGGACAATCTTGGTCCCGCCTATCACGACTCGGGTTAGAGTAAGCTCAATTAGATTGAGCAAAACTAGTTAACTCAATTAGATCGAGTAGAACTATAGGCATATTCCAATCGTTGGAAAGATAGGTTAAGATCGCATTTACACTAAATCTTGGGCGATTTAGCCAAAGCTAACTCAAGGTCTTTTGTAAATGTGGGTCTTAATCCTATAAACAAGAGTTGCATAGAGATGTAATCGGTAATGTGTTACTCACCGATCGTACTAAATCTTGGGCGATTTAGCCAAAGCTAACTCAAGGCTTAGTATGATGTGGATCTTGTCCCACAAGAATTATAGCTAGTTTGTTTGAATCTAATAATGTGGTTTGACCACATCCATAACTTGATTCTACAAAATTCCTATAATTCAGTGGGAGCATCATTTGATTAAAGGCCTAATTAAATGATAAAAGGAATATGATATTAATTCTCTGCATTGTATGTTGTAGATAACTATGTTGACAACCACGAACACTCTCTCTCTGCGATCCGTCCTTGAGAAGGACAAGCTCAATGGAGCAAATTTCCTGGAATGGTACAGGAACATGAGAATTGTTCTCACCCAAGAAAGGAAGCTGTACGTCCTGGAGCAGCCCATTCCGGAGGCACCTCCTGCCAATGCCTTGCGAGCTGACAAAGATGCTTACAAGAAGCATCAAGATGATGCATTAGATGTGTCATGTCTAATGCTCGCGACCATGAACTCTGAGCTTCAGAAGCAACACGAGTTCATGAATGCTTATGATATGGCCGGCCAATGATGGTGCTCCACATCATCATTGACTTGGTCAATTGGTGCCACATCATGAGGGAGACCAAGGGTCATGGGAGTTACATGCATGCATGTAACCCCCCCCCCCCCTCCATGAAGTGGCCGGCCACTTTAGGGGTTTCATTAGATGAAATTCATTTGTGTGAGTTATTCTAATTTACTTCATCTTCAACCTTGGTGCTCTTCCTCTCAAGCTCTACCTCTCCAAACCTCATCTTGCCGAAATTCCTAAGGGAGTGCTAGCACACTCTAAAGCATTTCTCTCCACCTATTGCTTGTGTGGATACCATAGAGGAGTGTGCACTTGACACTCTCGAGTTCCAGCAAACTTTTGGACGAGCGGGATAAGCGAAGGGTGTCGCTACGAGGGTAACGTTCTAACCTCTTAGATCTAAGGTAGATCTAGGATTTCTGTAAGCACATACATGTAATTATAATTTTTATACTTCGCACGGATCCGTGGCCGGGGGCTTCCGAGGTTTCCGCAACGCAAAAAGCGGTTTTTGCGGCTCGAAAAAACCCAACATAGCTTGGTGCACTTGACCGAGTGAAACTAGCTGAAGCTACCTCGCCGTATCCTAAACTAGTTAGACCAGGAAGTAACCCTAAGTGACTTAAGTGATATTTTCTTGAATTTGGCTTTGTCTAAGGAAGTGGTCGTTGTTCCGATCAAAGAAGGCCCCTGTGCCTCGCCACGACCTGGAAGCCAGTTTCTCGAAAAGTTACTTAACGATCTAAAGGTTAAATCCGAATCTAACCCAAGGTTGACTATCTTTAATCAATTTAGAATCATCTCACAAAACATATAAGGTGAACAAATTCTGAGACACATAGAATGGGTGAGATGTTAAGGATAATTGAAATATACTTAAAACAATCTCTTCAAAATACTACCTATTTTCTCAACTATTGTACTTAACAACTCTTTAGGCCAAAGTTTAGCGCCCCCTACATCTCTTATACTTCATATATTTGACTAAGGGGGAAAGCAAACTAACCCTAAGGGTTATATTATAAACCTTTAGATTATTGGTGCAGAGAGACACACCTCGAACCAATCTATCTAACTATTGCTAGACGCATGTTTGGACTCATAGTTGATTTATCTTGATGCATGCATATACCATATTGTCTTTAAACCCCTATTTTATATAACAAACTTCATTTTTACATAACAAACCCCAACATTTGTTTTGATTTATGGCAAAAGGGGGAGAAGAGCGAAAGTTAAGGGGGAGTAACACAAAATTTAATTTATTTAATTTTGAATTATTCAAAACTCACCTAGGGTTAAGGGGGAGTTTTGGTTAAGGGGGAGTTTTTTGAAAATGACATTCATCATTTACTATACTTGTTTTATGCTTTAATTTTCCTTAACTTTGTGTTGGTTTGCCATAGATCAAAAAGGGGGAGATTGTTGGTGCAGGGGCACTAGATAATCAAACCTGTGTTTTGATTATGGTAAAGACACAAAGTTAAGTCTACATTGTTATCTCACGAGCTAAATCAAGTGTGCAGAAAAGTGTTAAAGCTGGAGCTGAAGTCTAGCGACACCCGAAGGAAGCCGCGGTGGTCGGGCGACACTCGAGTGACTTCGGAGGGAGCCGAAGGAATTGAGTGGAAGGCCGGAAGCGAGAGCTACTATCGAGGTAAGCTCGTGTGAGTGAGAGATTGTAAGGTCGTGTCCTCTTTACGGGGATGACCGTAGGTTGTGAACCAAGTAAAATAAACGTGTCATTTTATTTTCCACTGTGTTTACTCATTTATTTGTGTTTCGACGAACGAATTCGAACGAAAGATTTTCGATCACTATTCACCCCCCCTCTAGCGACGCTTCTCGATCCAACACATACGGGACCGGCGTGTTGATATCCCATCTCAATGTTTCTTGGAAATCCATCTTCCTCCCTCTAGCATGCTACCTTAGTTGTTAAACCTTGAAGAGCGGCCTCACTTTGATACCACTTGTTGGGGAATTGATCGTCGCTAGAAGGGGGGTGAATAGCATTTTGTACGTCGATGATGGAATTTGATCGTACTTGCTATTGATTGTTAGTACGCAGCGGAATATAGAAATAATACACAATCACAAATACAAACACAAGAACACAACAATATAATGTGATTCAGAATCTCAAGGTTCCTACTCCACAGGTTGAGCTCAACAAGCTCCAGTGATGACCACCACTAATAAAACTCCTTCTCGACAACACGTCGAAGGCGAAGAAACCTCGTACAAGTGATTACAAAAATAATACAAGGTAAAACAAACAAATATAAAATGAATACAACAATCTATGTAAAGAAAACTTTACAAATGCTCTTTTGAATGCTTGCTTGTTTGGTTGCTTAAGCTGCACTTGGAGACCCTGAATTGCACCAGCAGTATATATATATATACTGGTATATGCAAACACCATCAACCATGACACTGCAGATGCATGGTCATGCCTGTACACCTTATATATATATATATATATATATGGTCGTGTGTGGGTTACCAGTATTGAGTTGGTCAGACTGTTGTATAACTTTGACCAGTACCTTGAGGTAATACGGGATGGACCCGATTCATTATGTATTTGACATAGAATGTTAATATGGTGATTTTGTTGATTATAGAGTTAGTATTACTCTACCATGTTGTAGGTGTTGTATTATGGTACTTATACTCAGGTTGTATGAGTTGCATCGTTGCCGATCTTCAGGTATGTCAGTACCTTATGTTGTTATTAGTTGATCAATTGGTTATACAGTAGTTATATCATACTGGTGTATATTTGTTATACCTTTAGACAGTATATTGTTGACTCGCATGTGATATATATATTATGCATGCACTTATTTTCTTATTACCGCTGAGTTTTATACTCACACCACCACAGACCCTGGGTTTCTTGCGGTCCAGGTAACAAGTAGCCGACTTCGTGATGAGCTTGGAGCACCGCTGGCTGACATCATCTCATCTCACTTCCGATGGTCCTGGCTTTTAGTTTATCGTAGGTGTTTTGTTATGAACTTAGTTTCATATGATGGTTTGTAGTGTTAGACACTGTTGGTGTTGTACTTGTCTTTTTGATTTTTCTATGGTACTTTCTTATTTTGGTGTTAGTCATACCGGTATGCAATGATGTCCAGTTCTTTTACTCTATCTAATGATTTTTCGCTATGATTTTGCTTATATATATATATATACATACATATACATATATATGTTGTGTGATTGTGGTCGAAAGACTTTGTATCAATAGGATATTATGTCACGTATAGGGGAGATGTTGTCCGTTTATTGGCTAGGCATACTCTCAGGGCGTGACAACTTTGTTGGTATCAGAGCCCTAGGTTTTGTGATGTCATACAATGATGTTTTTCATTAAGTTTTGGATTCTCGGGAGTCGATTTGTTTTGGTTTGGTTTTGTGAGATGGGATTGACAGCGACATGAGCTCCAAGCAGCATGAAGTAAGAATTCCTGATAACTTATATTCTAGTTAGGTACTTATCTAAACTTATTTAATAGGTGTATACAGTCAGAGTTATGACACCTGTACAGACTCGTAGTAGGGGCATGAGTTGACTTTAGTGTTTATACTCTCGGTTTTGTTGGCTATGTATTTAGTGATTATAATAGAGAAAAACATGTAGTGTGTTAGTCACTATTCGTAACCGTGGCATGAGTTGACCACGGAAATGACTTGTTGAGTCTGGGAGACTTGAACTTGCTGTCGAAAAGGTGAATTACTTTTGAGAGCCGACTGATACAGAGTCGGATAGCAGGGGTCAGGTTGTCGAATTTCTTGTGGAGATCAGACATTAAAGTCTTGGGGATTTTCACTAACGATGTTAGTCAGATCATTACCTGTTGAGTAATGGACAAGATGAGTAGGCTATTATTGATGCAGATAGCGAAGGGTTAGTTTATAATGTTTCATAGTGATTTTGATCCCTGAGTTGTTCGTGCTGGGTTGTATAACTTTGAGGGTACTTTTGAGTACTTAACTCGTGTTATACAAAGAAAGTGGAGTTAGTTGCATACCATTATCGGGACAAGTCGGTACATAGTGGAAGAGGTAGGAAATAACATTTGGGGAATAGGATATCACTTGGTAACCGTTTAGTGATGTTGGGAGAAATCGTTCAGTTGCGTATTGCTCTTTTGACTCGTTGTCATCTTGAGAGTAGGGTGTCGGTTGGTAATTACCTTGCAGTCGTTAGGCTTGCGGAGAGTTCGACATTGATAAGCTCAAGAATGTGAATGGATGTTTTAAGTCACCCACGGTTTATTGGCTTACATTTGGATTAGGATATTTGGATCTTCTATCAGATCCTGTCGGAAGGTATTGGATCGAGTCATGAGTTTAGAAATGACTCCGTATAAGTGTTTAAGAATTGGAGATCGATAAGAAGATATTGCAGGTCAAATTATTAGAATCAGAAGTCTCCAAATGTTAGATAAAAGGAGCAAGATCGGAGTCATAGGCCACGAGCTACTATTGGAGAGTTTTTCGATCATGGAAGACCAACCGCAGATCGTCAGAACTGTCTCATGTTATCAGCGAAATCAGAAGAAAGACTCCGAAAGGATTATGTGAGTGCAGTGTGGGACACGACAACATACGAAGTCAAATTATCCGTTTGATCAGTTCATCTGCTGTTATTGTAAGCAACTAGTACATTTGAGGAGGTGTACTTTGAAGACTCAGTTGAAGACTGTCGATGTTGTTTCGAGAGGATGATGCGCAATCTTGACAGCAGAGATCATCACAGAAGATTGGGTTATCACACCGACAACGATTTACTACCTCAGACGTAGTTGGAATTCCTTGATACTTCTGTTGGTGCAATCGACCCAGGTCACGATTGACCAGGACTCGAGCTTGGCTCGAGAGATGTTTTGATGTTAGACAAAAATATATGACAATGTAATTGTCATGGGAAAGTCCAAGTCTTGGGTACTTGGCATGGAAAGTCCAAGTGGGACACTTGGCATTTGGGAAAGTCCAAGCATGGGTCTTGGCATGGAAAGTCCAAGCATGAGTCTTGGCAAGGTAAAGTCCAAGTCTTGAGTACTTGGCATGGAAAGTCCAACATGTGTTGGCAAGGGAAAGTCCAAGCTTGAGTCTTGGCATTTGAGAAGTCCAAGGGGTTTGATATTGGCGGCGTAAAGTCTAAGCGGGAGTCTTGGCAGCATAAATTCAATGGTTGGCGGCGTAAAGTCCAAGCGAAGTCTTGGCGGCGTAAGTCCAATGTGCCTTGGGGTGTAGACACTGTTAGCATGACATAGCCGATGGAAGCACCTGAAGGCTAGCGCGATGGATGAACAAGTCATGGATGACTTGGAGGGATCCGAGAGGCATGAGGCTGATGGAGGTGGCTAGAAGGCTTAGGTCTAGGCTAAGGGTGGTCTAGCAAGTATTGGGGAACCATACTTGGGCTAAAACCTCATGTTTGAGGTGTGCCAGTTGACTGGTGTCATGTGATAGTCGACTGGCCTGAGTCAACTAGGGTTTGACTGCGGAAAGTGGCCTAGCAGTCGACTGCCAGAGATGGGCAGTCGACTAGTAGACGAGCAGTCGACTGATCTTGTGATCAGTTGATTGATGCTCGATGTTTCGGCCACAGAATGGAGTCTCACTCGACCGCTGTGGCCAGCAGTCGAATGGAGGCTTGATCAATCGACTGATGATGGATCCGTTGGACTTATCCAGTGTGGATCTAGCCGTTGTCTCACAACAACAGTGGCATCAGTCGACTGATCGACTTTTTCCAGCACAGGTTGAATCTTTATAAGGAGCTCATGATGGAGGAAAAAGGCATGGTTTCTTGAGGGCTTTTGGGGCGATTTGTTGTTGCAAATCAGGGTCTCCAAGTTGATTTCAAGCAACCAAGTGATCAAGCATTCAAAGAGCAATTGTAAAGTAATTTTCTTTACTTGCATTGTATTTCATTATTGTATTTGCTTGTATCCTTTTAGATTATTATTGTAATCTTTTGTACGAGGTTTCTCCGCCTCCGACTTGTGTTGAGAAGGAGTATTTGTAATTATTGATTGCATTGGCGTCGCTAGAGCTCTTTAGAGCTCGATCCGTGGAGTAGGAACCCTTCGGTTCCGAACCACATTAAACATCTTGTGTTTGTGATTGTATTTCGTGTTATTGCTTTTATTATTATTATTCCGCTACACTAACATGATTTGTAGACGCAATCACGATCGAATTCCATAAATGAACGGTAATGCGCTATTCACCCCCCTCTAGCGTCCAATCGATCCCCTACAAGTGGTATCAGAGCGAGGCCGCTCTTCTAAGTCTAACAACGAAGGGAGCATGCTAGAGGGTGAAGATGGAAGAACAATTGGGATGGGATATCAACACCCCAATTCCTTATGCCTTCTATGAACGAGAAGGCTTTAATTCTTGGAAGGCGAGAATTGAAAATTTTTTGATGATGAGGGACTTTGAAGAATGGTCCACCTTGATGGAGGGCTTTAGTTATCCAATAGGACCAAAGGGAGGGTTCCTTAAGAAGAAGAGATGGACCGAAGAGCAAGTCCAAGCCTCCGAGAAAAATGATAAGGTGATAAAATTTTTAATTGATTTAATATCTAACAATATCTTGTGTATGTTAGGTAATTATATAGATGCCAAGGAGCTATAGAGCCAAGTAGCAAGTTTACGTATTGCTTATTATACGGTCAAAAGAAGAAGAAAGAAAGAAAGAATTGCTCACCCTCATGGCTGGCAAGTACACCGTCATCTAAAGAGCTTGAGGATTCGGAAGTTGATAGGGAATCAATTTCCGGATCGGTGGAAGAAGTGGAAGAAGCATCCACCTCTAGGATTGAGGGGGAGGAGAGAACTTCCACACCGGAACATCAAGAAGAAGCTTCGACATCCGGTCAAGATGAAGAAGCTCAAAATCCAATTCCGGCACCTTCCACCACCACCCTAGGTAACTCAAGCAATGTAGGTTCAAATAAAAATCACATAATTTATTTTAAGTGTAGGGAGGTAGGACATTACAAGAGTAAATGTCCTAAAAGAATCAAGAAGAGTCCACCGGTGCCAAAAGTCAATGAAGTCGGTGTTCCCACCAAGAAAAGCAAGGAACAAATCACTTGCTTCAAGTGCCGACTACCGGGACATTACCGGAGTCAATGCCCAAAGGGGGAAAAGAAGGGGCAAAGGGGAGCATCACAAGTAGGGGGAGCCTCTAAGGCAAACCCTAAGGTATATCTAAATAATGCTTCTTCTAATTTAAATGTTAAAAAGCATGCTAGGAATTTCAATTCACTTACTATCTATCATGAAAAGCATGCTAGAAACAATGAATATTGTTTAGGAGCCAAGAAAGTCAACTTTAGGAATAAGGAAAAATTTGGGACTAATGTCCCTAAAAATATCTTATCTAAGGACAAACCTAGGTCAAACAATTCTAGATCAATTCTACCTAGGGAATCTATCAAGAAAATAAGAGAACACCTAGGTCTTAATCCTAAATGGACTAGGCATATGCCTAGGAAGTCTCATGCCCAAAGACCAAATCAAAATTCTAAAATTGGGCAATTAGAAAAGGAAAATCAAATCTTGAGGTCAAGGCTTGAAAAGATGGAGAAGACCCTTACAAAAATGCAAAATCAATTTCAAGGGTCTAGAAGTCAAAGCCTAGGGTCAAATGGTCAAAAATCAAGACCTAGGAAACTAGATTCATCCAAGGGCAAACCTAAGCCCAAGGAAACCTATCACAATATTCCATTTGATTATGGAACTAAACCTAGGAAAACCAAGGTTACTAGGGAAGCTATCCCTAAGAGTAACCATGGTAAGTGCCTAGTGGCTAGGGTTTCTAGGAAACCTAGGGTGGCCACTAAGAAGGTTGCAAGGGGAGTTACCCCTAGAGTCAACCTAGGTAAGACCCAAATGACCAAGGCTAACAAGCCTAGGAGGGTCATTAGGAGGGTATCTAGGGAGGTCATCCCTAAGGAATACCTAATTAACCCTAGGAGCTCAAATAGGTTTTGGGTTCCTAAGAGCGTGATTGATTCATGCTAGATGGGTTAGGGTGTGCTAACCTTGATTGGATGGGTAGTTAACTCAACCATGGTAAAGGTGGCACTTTAGAATATTTTCAAGGTTATGGTTACCTTGGAAATACATTTGAGCCTTAATCCTAATAGATTTTAGGATGTGTCAATATTATTTGAGAAGTTTGATAAAATGATCAAAATTGGCACATTTTAGGTTTAGAGGTCATAGTGTGTCATTTTGGATTTTTGGCACACTAGGGAGAAAAGTAATATTATGGCAAAATATACTTAATTATATCAAATGACAATTAATATTAAAATTTAGGTATTATTATACCTATACATTTTATATTCCATGCTTGTTTGTCATATAACATGCCATGACATCATGTTTATTTTTATCATTTATATGTCATGATCATGTTTAGGATTAAGGATTAAATGTCATGTGTTTTTAGATTTCATCTTATGCCATGACATCATGATTATGAGCATATGCTTATTTATATCATCATTAATTTCATAATCATTCATGCATTTGATTAAAATTGATTTAAGGACAATGGCATGACTTGGAGTCCCATTTATAAGGGAATCAAGTAGGGTTGTCTTAGAAAAATGTATGAAACCCTAGATTACGGAGAACAAAACTCACATCTCACATCTACATTGACATGTATGTGTATTTATATACCATAGATATATGTGAGATGCTAGGATATGAGTTAAGTTCAAGGTGCATAGTTTTTGCATCTAGATGAACTAAAACTCATCTAATTTCATTGGTGGATCATTGGGAAAGCTTGTGTACAAGTCATGTACATTGAGCCCAAGGAATATGATCCAAAATAAGGTTTTGAAAACATTTTAAAATTCTTTTGAAAAACCTTGGTGAAGTCTATCTTTTGATAGCAATCACCATTTATGAGATTGATACAAAGTGAGCCAAAACTTAGAAGTTTTCTTCACTTTTGAATTTTTTATCAATTTCGGTATTTTATGGGTAAAATAATTTTCAAATATTTTTCACCCATAGTATTGACTATTATTACGTATGAAGTTTCACAATTTTTCGATATTCGTAGAATTACTTATGATTTTCTGAAATTGACGATAAGCGAAATTGAAATTTGATTATCGATCGCTTTACAGGTGGGCGATCATTGATGTGATGTCGATCAATTGGTAACTAAGGTAAGCTCGAAATCTTGATTTCGGAAAAACTAGGTTTGTTTAGCCCGTGTTCAGCTGCGATTAAGGTCTCTAACCACTCCTAACCCTAGGATATGCTTTGGAAAACATTATAAAGGGTGAAAATCTATTGGATATGGATTTGGAGAGGTGTTAGGTCAAAGTATCAAATTTAAGGGTGAAAGAGTTCATGTTTGAACTTTTAACCTTATTTTTGATAGTTTAGAGTTCCTATTGTCTTAGGGACTTCCTAAGGACATTGTTGGTGCAATGGTCAAGGGGGAGCAAGCCTTTAGGGGGAGGTATCCATCTTGGGATGATGGATGCATTTTTCTTCTTGAAAAGGAGAAGTTATGGGGAGAATATCATCAATTGGAAAATTGATGGGATTTTGAGAAACCCAATTTGGAAATTGGGAGAGTGAATAGGATTGCTCCTCTTGAGTGATATGAGACTTATCACTAGGAAGATGGTAGCCATCCTAGGTATCTTTGGACCAAGGAGGAGATTGTAAGATCTCATTGGGACATGAGACATTGACCTCCTTGGAGAGAAAACCTTTTTGATGTTAGTCAAAAAGGGGGAGAATGTTTGGGAGAGAATGTTTGGAGAAAGTTAAGATTACCAATTTGGGATAATTGGTAAGGAGTTTTTGAGTTAGATGGTCTAACTCAAATGGTTTGTTTGGTTTTTTTCAAACATCAAAAAGGGGGAGATTGTTGGTGCAATCGGCCCAGGTCACAATTGACCAAGACTCAAGCTTGGCTCGAGAGATGTTTTGATGTTAGACAAAAATATATGACGATGTAATTGTCATGGGAAAGTCCAAGTCTTGGGTCCTGACCAGTCAACTGATCGAATTTTTCCAGCACAGGTTGAAGCTTTATAAGGAGCTCGTGATTAAGGAAAAAAGGCATGGTTTCTTGAGGGATTTTGGGGTGATTTGTTGTTGCAAATCAGGGTCTTCAAGTTGATTTCAAGCAACCAAGTGATCAAGCATTCAAAGAGCAATTGTAAAATAGTTTTCTTTACTTGTATTGTATTTCATTATTGTATTTGCTTGTATCCTTTTAGATTATTGTTGTAATCTTTTATATGAGGTTTCTCCGCCTCCAACTTGTGTCGAGAAGGAGTATTTGTGATTAGTGATTGCATTGACATCGCTAGAGCTCGATCCATGTGTTAGTAATATATGAGAGATGTCCTAAGACAATCGCCTTATGTATGAACCATTTATATGATAAATGAAGATTCACTATTTGAGTATACATGGTTTCATGTATTTGATCGGATCTTAAACTCATTTACTAAATGTCCACGATATGATTCACAGCATGAGAGAATTTGTGATTGGATCACAACTAGTGAGTATCTCTACATGTGTAATTGTGATGTATCGGAATTATCCCTAGTCGATGAATTGATGGATTTGGACACCATTGATTCTGTCTAGATTAGCACGAGGTATACTCTTTGGTGTATCCAAGCAGTTGATTCTCACTGGCTGGAGACATTATGATGTCCGGAGTTAATCGTGGATGCTAGTTATGGTAACTAGTTCATTGGAGTGACCAGCCGTAAGACTTTATATGGTTCTCTGCATATATAGATATGTCAATGAAGTTCTTACTGCAGCTTAAGTGCGATGTTCCTTTGACTTGCGGTATTCAAGTCATCTTGATCATGAAGACTTATGCTTTGACATCTTAAGCAAGCATCTCTGAGGAGATGTGGACCCGGGATGATTGGGTATAAGTCGAAGTGATCGAAGGTGTTTGAATAGCCTATAAAGGATTCACCACTCCTTGCGAGAAGATGTATACCCATGGTCTCTCGTCGAATTGTTACTAAAGTCTTTGGCCAAAGCATTACATGTTTAGAGTAAGGTACTCTTCGATACATGTGCAGTAACTAGAATCCGTAGGACGAGGAAATGATACTTGGGCTAGGTGTGACGTAGTCAGCCTAGTGGGAACTGACACTATAGACCATGTCCTGAACCAAGTGGGTATAAGATGAGTGAAGGGAATGGGGCACGATTCATTCGAGCTGCTGAAGGGTTTCAGAAATAGTTCTGGATCAACCGTTGATCTTTTCAGTTAATTGGGGATCATGATGTACTACTAGGTACCACTCATGATTGTTCTATAATTAATGGTTAATTATAGATGACCAACATAAACCGAGAACTTATTTGGTCACACGCACAACGAGCGTAATCCGAAGGATTTAAAACAAGCTTGAGAATGAGATTCTCAGACCGAGAGAAACTAGGTTTGGTTGGACCAAACATGGAGCAAGCATGAAATCATTTCAGTTGCAATGGAAGCGTGGATGGGTCGTGTCTTATGAAGACATAATGGATGAACCAAATTGGTTTTGTTCTAATCCAATGGAGGAGAATAAACCAAAGGGTTTGGTTTGTTTTAAACGAATGAACCGAAGTTGGTTCGGTTCATTTTAACTTAAAATAAACCATCATGGTTTGGTTTATTTTAACTTAAATTAATGGAGCGGGTTAACGGGCCTTTGGTTATGATCCAATAACCATTAAGAGAATTTGTTCTCTATAAAATAGGGCTTAAGGGTTTTGTTAAACGCTAATCCAAATTCCCTTAACCTAATTGTTGCCGCCCCCTCCTCTCCTTGGAGAAGTCGGCACCAACAGCCCATTGCCGCCGCCCATCCCTTGTGTCGCCGTCCAAATTGTTGCTGGCGTCCAAGCTTCGGCCGGGGATCCTCCAGCGACCCTCCGGTGATCTCCTTTGGGTTCGGTAATAAGGTGAGCTTCCACCTTTCTTTTGGTCGGCCACTATTCCTCCACCAAAGCTGTCCAGTTTTCTGGACAGCTTGTTTCCTTCTTGTCAGAGCATCGTTCGGATGATGTTTGGAGCTCCGACAGTGCCTTACTTACCGGGGATCGATCTCCAGTAATCCTCATAGGTGGAGGACGAAGGATTCGTCAAACGGTTGACGAATACCTCTCCGGAGAAGTGAGTTTTTGAGGACTCATTTTGGATCCGAATTTTGATTCGGATCGTGATCTTCTCTCGATCACATCGTCTTCAACGTGAGGCTAGTAACCCGTACGAAGACGAGGCTCGTGACTTTGTGAAGTCATCCCGAAGATACTCGGCGTGGATACGGATAGAGACGATTCTAGCGAGAATCGTTCCGGTTGATGTCTTTCCCGCTACACGTGATACGTAAGGTATACGTAGTGTAAATTTCCTTTTATTGCAAAATTTTGAAATTGCGGTTATGTCTACACATGTTGTACTATGCATGCGTGTGATGTGTGTGTTGTAATAAATTTGATTTATTATTTTATTCCTTCCGCTGTGCACATGTTTACGAAACATGTTCGAACACACTCGCCGCGCTGTCGGAAACCCAATAGTGGTATCAGAGCCCAGGTTGTGTTTCGACATAATCGTAAAATGGTTTTGCGATAGTCATAATGATATTTCTAGAAATTTTCTACTTTTGGAAAGTTAGAAGTATTTATGGAAATTTTTTAATTTTGGAAAGTCTAGAAGTATTTATGGAAATCTTCTACTTTTGGAAAGTTGGAAGTATTTATGGAAATTGATATTTTCCATAAATAAAATATTTGATTAGATTTTGGAAATTTGTTTCCTAATTTAATCATGATTTGATTTGGGAAATCAAATCTTTAAATATTTTATTTCCATAAGTAGTTTTAATGATTTAGGAAATTGGTTTCCTAAATTGACTTTCCTTAATCAACTATTTCTACAAATAAAATATGTGATTAGATTTGGAAATTTATTTCCTAATTTAATCATGATTTGATTTGGAGAATCAAATCTTAAACATATTTTATTTCCATAAATAGTTATGACATATAAGGAAATTTTGTACATGACATAATTGTATGTCATGTAATTGCATTAGATGCATATCATTATGTCATGCGTGTCGTGACATGTAGATGTATGTCATGCCATGTAGATAATAGTTATTTGCATGCAAAGAGGATGAGACATAAAAACCCTAACTCAATATTAAAGCTTACACCTTCCATTAATATGGTTAGAACCAGAGTTTCGTTTCTTGTTCGGGTTGTTGGACTCTCTCCAAGCTCGGCTCAAACCCGAACATGTTCAAACCATGGAATAGTTTAATACTAATATGGTAAGAGTCAGAGGTCAATCGTTAGCTTTGGTTGTTGGACTCTCTTCAAGCCGGGCTAATTGGTTGAATGCACTCTAACCATATTAAAACTATTTCTCGATTAATGGGTTGGCTTTAACCTGGAGCATTGGCTTGTTGGACTCTCTCCAAGGTCGATGTAAAGGGAGGTAAAGTTGGGTGCTATGCATATGATGCATACTTGTTAATGTGTTAACAACCTGATGTATGTGTGAACATTCAATTAGTTGATAGCACATTATGATAGTTGCATATACGTGATATGCAATCAGTATAGTTGATACCTACCATCGTAGTTATGAATGGCTTGTTGGACTCTCTCCAAGGTTGTTCATATCTATGATGGATATCAGCCCATTCGGAGATGGACCTTCGATCTCCCAAAGTGATTTTGGGGTTTTTGAAATTCGAAAATGAATGGGATTTATAAATGTATATTGATGCATTTTAAAAATCATTTTCTCATATATGCTCGTTTTGTATTTCTAGGTTAATCGATTGATCATGACGTCTTTGAATTTGCGCACTATTTTGGATTCAAACAAATTGACTGGGCCTAACTTCCTGGACTGGCTTAGAAACCTGAGAATTGTTCTCAAGGCGGAAAAGCTAGCATATGTCCTTAAAGAGCCTCTTCCCAACCGTCCTAAGGACGATGCAACTCCAGACCAAATGTTGGTCTATCAGAAGCATGTGGCAGATTCTGAACTGGCAAGTTGCATCATGCTAGCTGCGATGGTACCTGAGCTGGAAAAGCAGCATGAGTATATGGATGTTAATACTATGGTCTTCCATCTTCATGAGTTATTTGATGAGTAAACGAGATCCGAAAGGTTCGAAGTCTCCAGGCTCCTCTTCACCATGAAGATGCAAGAAGGTTCGTCTATAGTGCAGTTTGTGCTAAAGATGAACGGGTACATCGAGCGGCTAGCCACCCTCGGGTTTGTGATGGATCATGAATTAAATATTGACTTAATTCTGCATTGTTTGCCCAAGAGTTTCTCACAATTTGTGATGAACTATCGGATGAACAAATTAGAATCCACTATTCCTGAGCTCCTCAATATGCTGAAGACTGTGGAGCCTTCTGTGAAGCATGAGGAGAAGGCGGTTCTGTTAGTTGATTCCTCAAAGAAAGGTTCGAAGAGGAAGGCAAAGGAACAGAAGAAAGGGAAGAACAAGAAGGCAAAGAAGGCAAAACCAGCACAAAAGGGCACTTGCCATCATTGTGGCAAGGAAGGCCACTGGCGAAGAAACTGCAAGATTTATCTTGAGTCCATGAAGAAGAAGAAGACATCCGATGCCCCATCCTCTTCAGGTACCTTCATTATTGATTGTCATTCTATTTCCTTAGACACTTGGGTATTGGATACTGGGTGTGGCTCACATATATGTAATGACATACAGGGGCTAAGGAATAGAAGAAGACTCGTCAGAGGGGAGTCAAATTTGCGAGTTGGCAATGGAGCAAAGGTTGTTCATGCGCCATAACTTATTTGCTGAAGCTCCCTAGTGGACTAGTCTTGGAACTGGACAATTGCTATTGTGTTCCTTCTCTAATAAAGAATATTGTTTCTATTTCCTGCTTAAATAGAAATGGTTTCCATTTGACGTTTAGTAACAATTGTTGTTATATAACTTTGAATGATGTACTTTATGGAACTGGAACTTTGAGCAATGGCATTTATACGTTGGACGTATCCAGTGACATTTTCAATATCGAAGCGAGCAACAAGCGTGCACGAAAGGATAATCAATTAGACTCCTACATGTGGCATTGTCGTCTTGGCCATGTAAGCAAGAAACGCATGTCCGAATTACACCGATGTAGAATTCTGGAATCGTTTGAATTGGATTCATACGATACATGCGAATCATGCTTAAAAGGCAAGATGACTAAGTTACCTTTTCAGAAAAGGTGAGCAGTGGGAGAGTTACTATGTCTAATACATACTGATGTATGTGGACCTATGTCAACTCAAGCATTAGGAGGCTATAGCTACTTCATTACCTTCACCGATGATCACTCACGTTTTGGGTATGTGTTCTTGATGAAACACAAGTCTGAAGCCTTTGAAAGGTTCAAAGAATTCAGAAATGAAGTAGAGAAACAACATGACAAGAGTATTAAAATACTTCGATCAGATCGAGGTGGTGAATACTTAAGTCAAGAGTTTCTTGATTATCTAAGAGACAATAGTATATTGTCTCAATGGACGCCGTCATATACACCACAGCATAATGGTGTATCTGAGAGGCGTAACCGGACCCTATTGGACATGATCAGGTCAATGATGAATCATGCGAATCTTCCCAAGTCCTTTTGGGGCTATGCACTTCAGACAGTTGTTTACTTGTTAAACAGAATGTCAATCAAGGTAGTCTCTACTACTCCATATGAGATATGGAATAGTAAAAAACCTCATGTATCTTACTTGAAGATATGGGGTTGTCCTGCTTATGTGAAGCGGACTGTATCAGACAAATTGGATGCTAAGTCTGATAAATGTCTATTTATTGGATACCCTAAGGAAACAAGGGGTTACCAATTCTATCATCCTGTGGAACAAAAGGTGTTTGTTTCAAGGCATGCTATGTTTCTAGAGAAAGAGTTTCTCTTGCAAGAAAACAGTGGGAGTGTCGTCGAGCTTGAGGAGGCTTGAGAGACTCAAATAGACATTGATGAGATACCTGGTTAAGCACAACAGCCGATAACTCATAGTGATGAGCAATCAGCTGGACCTATTGTAACACTACATCTTCGTAGATCTGGTAGAACACGCAACATTCCTGAGAGATATGAATTTCTCGTAAGTGAATCGAACGACGTGTTACTCATTGATGATGAGGAGCCTACCAGTTATGAAGAAGTGCTAACAAGTTCAGAAAGGGATAAGTGGCTTGATGCCATGAAGTCGGAAATGGATTCCATGTATGAAAACCAAGTTTGGAACTTGGTTGACCCACCTGAAGGCATCAAGCCTATAGGGTGCAAGTGGGTTTTCAAGAAGAAAACCGACATGGATGGTAATGTGATTACCTATAAGGCTAGATTAGTGGCGAAAGGATATCGTCAAAAACAAGGTGTTGATTATAACGAAACCTATTCGCCTGTAGCTATGCTTAAATCCATTCGGATGCTCCTGGCCATAGCGGCTCATTATGATTATGAGATATGGCAGATGGATGTGAAAACAGCTTTCCTTAATGGAAACCTGCTCGAGGACGTGTATATGATACAACCTGAGGGTTTTACATCGGTTGATAAAACCAAGGTATGCAAGTTGCGACGGTCCATATATGGATTGAAGCAAGCATCCAGGAGCTAGAATATCCGTTTTGATGAGACAATCAAAAAGTTTGATTTCTCACAAAATCCAGATGAACCTTGTGTGTACAAGAAGGTTAGTGGGAGTGCAGTCGTGTTCCTAGTATTGTATGTTGATGACATATTACTTATAGGAGACGATGTTTCAATCTTACAGTCAGTGAAGATTTGGTTATCCAATACATTCTCCATGAAAGACCTGGGAGAAGCAACCTACATCCTCAGGATTAAGATCTATAGAGATAGATCGAAACGGTTGCTTAGTCTTTCGCAGTCTACATATATAGACCGAGTGCTAAAGAGGTTTAGCATGTCGGAATCCAAGAAAGGTTTCCTACCCATCAGGCATGGGGCACACCTTTCGAAGTCTATGTGTCCGCGCACAGAAAATGAGAGGATTTGCATGAGTAAGATTCCCTATGCATCCGCAATAGGATCTATCATGTATGCTATGTTATGTACAAGGCCCGATGTATCGTATGCTCTGAGTGTCACGAGTAGATACCAGTCTGATCCAGGAATGGATCATTGGGTGGTTGTTAAGACGATCCTTAAGTACTTAAGAAGAACTAAGGATGTGTTCCTAATATATGGAGAAGGGGACATGGTGATACGCGGGTATACGGATGTCAGCTTCCAGACAGACAAGGATGATTCCAGGTCTCAGTCTGGATATGTGTTCACTTTGAATGGGGGCGCAGTGAGTTGGAAAAGTTCCAAACAAGACACTGTAGCGGATTCTACCACTAAGGCAGAATACATTGCAACTTCGGAAGCAGCAAAGGAAGCGGTTTGGATCAAGAAGTTCATTTATGAACTTGGTGTGATTCCAGCCATTGTTGAAGCAATACCGGTCTACTGCGACAACAATGGAGCAATTGCACAGGCAAAAGAGCCAAGGTCTCATCAACGATCCAAATATGTGCTTCGACGTTATCATCTTATCAGAGAGATCATCAGTAGGAAGGAAATACAAATCGAGAAAATCCCCACTGAAAGGAACTTAGCGGATCCTTTGACTAAGGCATTACCTCAAAGTAAGTTTGAGGGTCATGTTAGAGCTTATGGTATTGGATACCGTAGCAATTGGCATTAGGCCAAGTGGGAGTTTGTTAGTAATATATGAGAGATGTCCTAAGGCAATTGTCTTATGTATGAACCATTTATATGATAAATGAAGATTCACTATTTGAGTATACATGGTTTCATGTATTTGATCGGATCTTAAACTCATTTACTGAATGTCCACGATACGATTCACAACATGAGAGAATTTGTGATTGGATCACAACTAGTGAGTATATCTACATGTGTAATTGTGATGTATCGGAATTATCCCTAGTCGATGAATTGATGGATTTGGACACCATTGATTCTGTCGAGACTAGCACGAGGTATACTCTTTGGTGTATCCAAGCAGTTGATTCTCACTGGCTGGAGACATTGTGATGTCCGGAGTTAATCGTGGATGCTAGTTATGGTAACTAGTTCATTGGAGTGACCAGCCGTAAGACTTCATATGGTTCTCTGCATATATAGATATGTCAATGAAGTTCTTACTGCAGCTTAAGTGCGATGTTCCTTTGACTTGCGGTATTCAAGTCATCTTGATCATGAAGACTTATGCTTTGACATCTTAAGCAAGCATCTCTGAGGAGATGTGGACCCGGGATGATTGGGTATAAGTCGAAGTGATCAAAGGTATTTGAATAGCCTATAAAGGATTCAGCACTCCTTGCGAGGAGATGTATACCCATGGCCTCTCGTCGGATTATTACTAAAGTCTTTGGCCAAAGCATTACATATTTAGAGTAAGGTACTCTTCGATACATGTGCAGTAACTAGAATCCGTAGGACGAGGAAATGATACTTGGGCTAGGTGTGACATAGTCAGCCTAGTGGGGACTGACACTATAGACCATGTCCTGAACCAAGTGGGTATAAGATGAGTGAAGGGAATGGGGCACGATTCATTCGAGCTGCTGAAGGGTTTCAGAAATAGTTCTGGATCAACCGTTGATCTTTTCGGTTAATTGGGGATCATAATGTACTACTAGGTGCCACTCATGATCGTTCTATAATTAATGGTTAATTATAGACGATCAACATAAATCGAGAATCTATTTGGTCACACACACAACGAGCGTAATCCGAAGGATTTAAAACAAGCTTGAGAATGAGATTCTCAGACCGAGAGAAACTAGGTTTGGTTGGACCAAACATGGAGCGAGCATGAAATCGTTTCAGTCGCAATGGAAGCGTGGATGGGCCGTGTCTTATGAAGACATGATGGATGAACCAAATTGGTTTGGTTCTAATCCAATGGAGGAGAATAAACCAAAGGGTTTGGTTTGTTTTAAACGAATGAACCAAAGTTGGTTCGGTTCATTTTAACTTAAAATAAATCATCATGGTTTGGTTTATTTTAAATTAAATTAATGGAGCGGGTTAACGGGCCTTTGGTTATGATCCGATAACCATTAAGAGAATTTGTTCTCTATAAAATAGGGCTTAAGGGTTTTGTTAAACGCTAATCCAAATTCCCTTAACCTAATTGTTGCCGCCCCCCTCTTCTCCTTGGAGAAGTCGGCGCCAACAGCCCATTGCCGCCGCCCACCCCTTGTGCCGCCGTCCAAATTATTGCCGGCATCCAAGCTTCGGCCGGGGATCCTCCGGCGACCCTCCGGTGATCTCCTTTGGGTTCGGTAATAAGGTGAGCTTCCACCTTTCTTTTGGTCGACCCCTATTCCTCCACCAAAGCTGTCCAGTTTTCTGGACAGCTTGTTTCCTTCTTGTTGAAGCGTCGTTCGGACGACGTTTGGAGCTCCGACAGCACCTTACTTACCGGGGATTTGATCTCCGGTAATCCTCATAGGTGGAGGACGAAGGATTCGTCAAACGGTTGACGAATACCTCTCTGGAGAAGCGAGTTTTTGAGGACTCGTTTTGGATCCGAATTTTGATTCGGATCGTGATCTTCTCTCAATCACATCGTCTTCAATGCGAGGCTAGTAACCCGTACGAAGACGAGGCTCGTGACTTTGTGAAGTCATCCCAAAGATACTCGGCGTGGATACGGATAGAGACGATTCTAGCGAGAATTGTTCCGGTTAATGCCTTTCCCGCTACACGTGATACGTAAGGTATACGTAGTGTAAATTTCCTTTTATTGCAAAATTTTGAAATTGCGGTTATGTCTACACATGTTGTACTATACATGCGTGTGATGTGTGTGTTGTAACAAATTAGATTTATTATTTTATTCCTTCCGCTGTGCACATGTTTACGAAACATGTTCGAACACACACTCGCCGCGGTGCCGGAAACCCAACACTATGGAGTAGGAACCATTCGGTTCCGAACCATGTTAAACATCTTGTGTTTGTGATTGTATTTCATGTTATTACTTTTATTATTATTATTCTGCTGCGCTAACACGATTTGTAGACGCGATCACGATCGAATTCCATAAACGAACGGTAACGCGCTATTCACCCCCCCCCCCCTCTAGTGTCCAATTGATCCCCTACAACTTCCCTCCATGAGAAGTGATTTACTTAGCAGTATCAACAGAAGACATCTTAGAAGACTCATGCAGACAACAACAATTGTTACCTTCCCAGATGTGGATTTGCTTTATACAGAGGAGAGAGTATACGACGATGGTTGTATCTATTCTATATTCTATAGTTGCAACTATATTATTTACAGAGTTGGAGCGTGCTATGAGGTTGGCAGTTCTTCAGTACCTTATAGTTGGGGTGTACTCGTTATCAGTACAATAGTGTTTACCACATCCATTGCAGTCGTTTCGATTTGCATCTTCATTTTTGCAGTTGACTTTAGTTCCTCCAAGGTAGTCTATTGCACCTACATAAGCTCAGTTGCCATGAGAAGAAGTTGGACGAGTTTATATGATTACTAGGGAGATGTATAGGGTCGAAGGATTGATCGTTTAGGGTATTACTTTAGTTTACCCTCTCGGTTAATATATTGAGAGATACTGGTAGTTTACAGGTATCTATGTCTATAACATTCTTAGTTCAGATTAGAAGGGTTCCTATACATCGACTTGTGGGTCGAGGGTATCTCTACCGTCAGGTGAGATATTGACCAACAACCAAGAAGTCAAGGGATGCCCTTAGACTTTGATAGACATATTTTTACTGTAGACATATCCTTACGGATAGTTAAATTGTTGAAATAATGGTATAAAATATCTCTCAAATGTGTGCATAATCCGAGAGTATTCAGATGTAGTTTCTGATGAACTTGTAGGCTTGTCGCTGCATAGGCAAGTGGAGTATGCGATCGGAGTAATTTCGGGAATAGTGTCGATATTAAAGGGCTCATACCGAGAAATAATTTTATTGTGTCAGTGTGGCTAAACACTATGGAAATGAAAGAATGAAAGTTGCGATTATATGAGGTATTGGATGAGAGATTTATCTGTCCCATTGGTTCTTCTTGAGAAGATCTAAAACTCTTTGTTAAAAGAGAGACGAACCTGTGTGATTATGCATCGATTATCGATGATGGGATGCAGTAGCTGTTGAGAATTAGTATCTTTCGTTGTGGATAGATGATCTGTTTAGATCAGCTAAAGGACACATGTGTATACTCTAGGGTTGATTTATAATTGGTGTGTTGATATTGTAGTGACATGGCGTCATACCATTATCATTGTCATTGTGATGATTGATATATCATCATCTTAAAGTAAAGAGGATGCAAAGGTGTAGAAATGACAATTTCATACTTGGTATGAATTTTATGATCTTTTGATTATGTTGTCAAACTATTTAACGATTTAATCGTCCATGGATTTGAGAAATCGTGTCTTCTAGACACGATTGGATCAGTTTGTAGTTGTTGGAGTTACGTAACTTGGCCACTATTGATGGTGGTAGTTGGAGTTGCGCACTCGGCCACCGTAGATGGTGGTTTCCTTGTATGATTTGGTTATTATTGTAGATGTGGATAGAATGTTTTAGCATTACTATACCACGGACTTGTTTGACCAAGAAGGTCATGGAAATCACTTGGTTAGAAGCTTGTGAAACTAGATTTCAGGGTCCAGATGATGATTGACGTTTGCACCAGTGTTAGCAAATCCTTTCGGTGTGGATGGAAGGGTACTGTACACAGATGCATCATTGTAGGAATTAGAGTGGATCCGATACAGTTGAATGAGACATATCTTAAGCTTACGGTAGTTGAGGAACTACGAGATAAGCTATCATACATATGGCGTGAACTTAGCAATTATTATATTGATTTGGAGGTGTATGGGGTAGGAATGCTCATGGAGTTTTGGCTAGCTACTGTGTAGCTACTATAGAGTTGCTAGGGCACGGACAGATATAACAAGGGAGATTGGTCATTATAGTCTCCTAGTCACTTCTAGTTCGGGGCGATAGAGTGAATTTTGCACAGTAGATTTCTCTTGTGAGAAAGTATTTCTCTGACTCCGAGGAGGATAGTGGTTTCTGGAGTTGCATTAGATTTTGTTGCTCGATGTTTAGTATGCCAGCAGGTAAAAGCTGAACATCAGAAATCCACTGGGTTGCTTCAGGAAATTTCGATTTCGGAATGGAAGTGGGGGCATATCACTATGGATTTCGTTACGGGATTGCTCAGAACCCGTAAAGGACATGATGCGATTTGAGTGATTGTGGATCGATTAATCAAATCCACCCATTTCCTTCCTATTCGTGGGACGGACTCGTTGGATCCTCTAGCAGAGTTATACTCTCAAGAGATTGTCAGATTGCATGGAATACCTTTGACTATTATATTCGATAGAGATCCGCGATTTACCTCACGATTTTGGCAGAGTCTGCAGCAGGTCATGGGCATAGAGCTTCGACTTAGTACTGCGTTTCATCCGCAGACAAATGGATAGTCTGAGCATACCATTCAGACATTGGAGGATACTATCTGAGCTCAATATCCTCATCTGTTCACTTGAGGTATGTGATAGTTCTAGAAATTTCTTGTATTGGTTCTTACATTTAAGTACGGAATTTGGGGAATAATTTTTTTTAAGTGGGGGAGAATATAAAATACCACAAATAAATGATGAATGAGTAAAATTATTATTTGGATAAATTAAATTAAAACGCATGGTTAGGGACTTAATTAAACCTAACCTAGCTTAAAAGTTATGGGTTTAATTAAAGGGATCATGGTTTAAATGGATCTAGGGTTTAGTCTTATAGGATTTAAACCCTACCCATTTTTTCCTAACCCCGAATTGCTTTCTTTCTTTAACATCGAACGATTTCTTCCATTTCCCGTGCATTCTTTTTCCCCAACTGCATTTTCTTTCTCCTCACAGCGCGACTCTTCTTCTCTTTCGAAATGCACGACTGTCGAGCGCTCTTCCTGTAAAATACCCAAAAAATAATAATAATAATAATAATAATAATAATAAATTTTGGGTAATTAGGAGAATACTCGATAAAAATTTTCTAGAAATTTTTAGGAATTTTTCTGGATTCGAGTGGGGATTTCTAAGATCCTTTTTGTTTATGAGTTAGTGGGCTTAACGGGTCTGAAATTTGACCCGTTTAGCTGAAATCCGACCCGCTAAGCCTTACCGTTATGATTTCTTTCCGTTCGACGCCGCTAACTTTAAGTTTTTCGGCGAACATTTTCCCCTATCGCATTATTTCCTTACCTCATCCGCCGCGACAAATCTCCTGATCAACTTCTTCTCTCCGCTCCCGATCCTGTTTTCTCTCCTCTGCGCGTCTTCTGCGACCCCTACCGGCCAGAGTTCGTCGGCTCCTCTGCGCGAGTGGACGGCGGCGAGCGAAGTTTCCCTCACCAGTGCCACTGACAAACCGGAACAGTAAGGGTGCGTGCGACTGGAAACTTGCGCCGGCGACGGCTACACCTAGTTCCGCTCGGGGGGCGGCGTGTTCTGTCGGAAGTGGTTCTTCTCGAGTCGAAGTGGAGGCTATGCCGACGATCGCTGTGAGTGCTAGGTAAGGCGTTGTCCGATCTCGTTTTTCCTTTCCCTGACCTTGACCTAGCGAATTGGGCAGAAATTGGGAGCGCTGGTGGTCACCGATGAGCAGAGTCATCGATTGGAGGCTTGGACCGACGACTGTGCTCGATTTCACGCTGTCGAAGGTGGGTTCTGGTCCGATCAAAGTGGAGACTACGCTGGTAGTCGCCGGAGCAAGAGCCGTCGGTTGGGGTTCTCACTGCCGATCAGCGCCGGAGCTAGGGCACTAGAGTTCTTGGCAGGCGAATGGGGCAGGTGAGCTTGGATCTCTCCAACAGTAGGTTTCTTTTCCCCATCTACGATGAGTTGCATCTCCGACCAATTTTGTTCATTTACTGGAGATTATTTTGGGCAGTGGTTTGATTCTAGTTGGCTGAGGATTTGGGAAGGATCATTCTGCCGGTGAAGTTCTACTATCGGTAAGCCTAGTTTTTCCTTAGGTTACTGTGATGATCTTTTCCTTAGCTGACACCATTGCGAAATTGGAACAGGGCTACCGGTAAGGATTAATTGCCGGTGAAGTCTAATTTCAGGTGAGGAAGAGTAATTTTTCTTTTGTTCTATGAATTCTATCGGTAAGGATTTCATGGGTGATGCTGTTAGGGTTTGAGCAGTGGGTTCGATCAGTGAACGGAGGGCTGCCAGGATTAGGACTATACTGCCGGTGGAGGTTCCAAAACTTGTCGGTAAGCAAGCCATTTTCTGTTTTGGTTTTGACAGTGTAGGTCAATTCATTATTGCCCTTGATTTAGCTAGTTAACAATGGTTAAATAGTTAGGTATCTAATTGGTGGAACTGGGTTTGAATTAATAATAAGGGTTGGTCGATGGTGAGGTTTTGTTGGGTGTTTGACCGGTTGTGAAATAGTAGCTGTGTTTGGGCTACGAATAGAGATGTGTATCGGTTAGATTAATACTTAATTTGTTAGTGATCCTATTACATCAAATTAAGTATAAAAAGATTAAATCTTCATGAGATTGACTTTGTTAAGTCGGATATAGAATTGGATGAGGGAGTTAGCACTTTTGCTAATTGAAACCGATGGATTTAAAAATAAATGGTCAAGTCTGTCTCATTGGGGTTTCTAAATCGTATTCGATAAGGGATACGAATATGTGGATAATGTAGTAGCTAGTCATATTATTGTTGTATGCTTTCACTGAATGATAATTGGTGATATTTGTAGGACGTGGATACGAGACGGGTCTGTGGCCGTGAGGAGTTTATTACTACGAGCATTGACAGCAGGTAGGTAATTTCCTATCGGTCAGGTAGATGTAATGACTTTCAGATTTAGACATAGATATAAGCATATTAGGTGTTCATATTACCTTGACTCTGCTCTGTTTATCGTATGCTTGAACTTATCGTTGATATATATGTGTGCTCAGTTGTTGATATCACATATTCCCTATCATGATCTAGGAGTTACAGATATGATGTAAGTAGGTCTAACGGTTTAGTAGGGTGTAGATGTTAGAGTACGGAGGATGACCTAAATTGTAAATTTGGCAAAAAGGTCCTCCGTGGATAAGTATGGCCCTAAATGTAGGACTCATTCCATACCTGTATGTTGCACATTTATTTACCAACCACGAGTTGTGTAAATGGTCAGGTGAGTCGTGGACAGTGTGTCGCTATGGACTGATGGTCCTAGCTTGTCATGAGCAGATGAGTATGACTCTCTACAGGATAGAGAGTGTACTGATCAATTGGGTGTGACTCTCTGTTGAACAGAGAGTCTATGATAGATGTCTGTATGTGAGACAGTACCCTCATGTCATTGCATGCATACTGACGACATCGTCTCCCCTTGGGGTTGAGAGAGAGTCGTCAGTCATCCTGCCTCCCAGGTTACTCCCAGAGGAGTAATTGGTGTGAGAGCATAGCATTTGTTGTGCCGCACTCTACCATTATAGACGATGGTAGTTGGAGTTGCGTGCAGATGTCCTGGGTGCATGACACTCGACCACTCATTTGTAGTGTTAGTCGGAGTAGCCAGTAGCAGGGACCCCCATTGCGTAGCGAGCTCTTTATGCTCATATGCTACTTGATCATACTACCCACTCGGCCACTCTATAGCAGTGGTTGGTGTGAGTTGGGACAGTTGTCATGTCGTGCCACCTAGGTCACATTGGGGTCGTGGTAGCGAGTAGGGGTGAGCAGGCATGACCATGCATGCTGCATTGCCGTATCATACGGTGTTTTTCATATGGTTATATATATATACATACCTGCTTGTATATATATATATATACATGGATGATGGTGATTAGTATACATACAGATACAGTCTATATGTATACTCACTTTGATGATGCATTTGTATGTGCTATGCTTGTTGCATTTGTTTGTACATATTCATACATGATACTGCATTTCTTGTATGGTAGTAGGCTGGTACTTGTATACCTGTTGGTTATTCACGGTGATACCCTTGGATCATATTCAGGATATTGTGTGAGTTAGTACTATTCTTTTATGCCCTATGATGTGGTTATATTCCCAGGTTGGATCAGGATAGAGTAGCTGACTGTTAGGTATGTCAGCATCGTTGTTGTTCAGTTTATTTAGTGTATGCATGCATATATACCTGTTATGCTGATATATACCCGTTGTTCGAGTAGATTTAAACTGTTGAATGACATGTAATATTGATACATATATTTACATGTTTTCTCAGATTACCTGCTGAGTTTTACTCACCACCACCGACCCTGGGTTTTTATGTCGCCCAGGTAACAGGTAGATGCCTTTGTGACGACTTGGAGCTGCGCTGACCGATCCATCCCATCTCTGTTTTCCGAGTCTCCCGAGGAGTTCGTTTTTCTTATGGCTTGGACTTTGTTTATGTGTTATGGATTTTGGTCCTATGTCATGGACCCTAGTTTATTATGGACTTTATCGTGATGTCGTGGACTTTATTTGGGTAGTCGTTATTTTATTTACGATTTTATCACTATGGACTTGTCAGGTGGTGTACACCTGTATGTTTTTGTTATGTATGTTGTGGGTATGTGGTTTTTCATTTCCACTGCTGTTATTATGTTATATTTTGTTGTTGTTGTGGGCCTACGAGCCTTGTATTAAACCAAAATGTTGCCACGTAGAGGGGAGATGTCATCCGCTTGATTTTCGGTACGGTATACTCTCAGGGCGTGACACTTCCCCTTCCTCACGGCAAGCGACGACGGCTAGACCATCCTCGACGGTCTCTGTGGATGAGCGAGAGCAGAGAGGCAGCGAGAGTAGAGGGCGAGCGAGTTGCGAGGGAGCTTGAATCGGCGACATTATGACAGTGAGCTGCCAATTTGGGGTTTCTGTCGATCATCGCCAGTGCTAGGTAAGAGCCGATCAATTCCTTACCTTGCATGAAGATCAAATTTCTAGTTGTGTTTCCTTCGCTGAGTGTGATCTGTTGTGATGGGTAGCACTGTTGGCGTTGGATTTTTCGACAAATAGAGCATTTGGGGGAAGTGTCGCCGGTGAAGCTGCAACCTTAGGTATACCTCTCAGTTGCTTCCTTTCTCTACTGTCCAATGTGGTTTATTGGTGTCGACTTTGGGTTTCAAAGGGGGATGTGCAATGGGGTGAACCGAGCAGTGGATTAGGTTTGGGGGTTGCTACATGAGGTGATCTGTTGTGTCTTGTGCGCTGAGCGGGTTGGATTGGTGAAGGGTGGAATACATCTCGATCATTGTTGAGATATCTGTTGATGTTGTGAGTGAGTTGGAGTTTTGCTCGACTATGGCTGAGTGAGAAAGGGCTGGGTTGAACGAAGTATTTCAATTAGGGTGGTTAGATCCCTAATTTGGTGTAATTATGAGTTGTGATGGTTGTGATGGCTGTGAAGGTGAGCTGTGAGGGTTGTAACGGTGAGTTTGAGATATCAGCCCCATGATATTGGCAAACGGAGGTTGATACAGTGGATGTATGTGTATGGGGATACTCGGTTCGTGCCTTGTTATTGGCGGGTTGTAAATGGTTAAATAGTTGTTTGGGTTGTGAATTATTCTATGAATGTAGAATTTGGTGCATGGAGTTGAATGTAGTAGTTTAGCATATTGGCTAATTGGAAATGGTGGTTTAATTATGGTGTTAACTGTACAAGATGAGGGTTTAATGGGGAGGTTGGTTATAGTGAATTGGCCATAGATGATTGGGGGTTTCTAATTCGTATTCGATAAAAGGTTACGAATATAGGAACGATGCAGTAGTAAATTAGTATATTGACGTGTGCTTGAATTTAATTGTAGTTGATATTTGCAGGACGTGGATACGAGACAGGTCTGCGACCGTGAAGATTTCATTATTTTGAGCTTTATAGCAGGTGGGTAATATTTCCTACCCTGGTCAGGTAGTGGCTAAACCCTGATATATATGGTTTCATATTGTTGTCACTTAAAGCTTGACTTCACTCTAATTTTTTTGTTGTTTGATATTTGCCTTTGTGCTTTAAATGCCCTGTCATTGTTGTTATCTATTCATTCATTATTGTTATGAATTATAGAGGTTATGGTAAGTGGACCTATAGTGGTTTACCTACGTGTACGTAGCTAAATTCGATTGTAGACCCGAATTGTGCAATTTAGATAAATCATCCGGGGATTAGTATTATTCTTGAAGTAAAGTTGAGCTTTCATATCATATCCTGATGTTGTATATATATCTAAAATGAATCATGTAGTCGTGTATGGACGTGTGATTTGTCTATACAGTGTCGCTACGGACTGGTGGTTCTAGCTTTGTTATGATCAGTTAAGTACGACTCTCTGTAGGATAGAGAGTGTATTGATCAGTTGAGTATGACTCTTTGCAGGATAGAGACTAGGTTGATCAGTTGAGTATGACTCTCTGTAAGATAGAGAGTGTGTTGATCAGTTGAGTATGACTCTCTATAGGATTGAGAGTATGTGGTGGATGTATGTTATGTGTACGCTATTATTATCCGCAGCACACTTGATTGACACGCTGCGAAAAGTTTATTTTTTTATAATGAAACTGTTAATGGCGTGCAAATTGTACGCTATTATTATTTCATATTGACAAGCTTAGTATTATCCGCAGCACGCTTGATTGGCACGCCGTAAAAAATTTAATTTTTTATAATAATACTTTTAACGGTGTGCAAATTGTACGCCGTTATTATTTCATATTAACAAACATTGTATTATCCGCAGCGCACTTGATTGGCGCGCTGCGAAAAATTTAATTTTTATAGTGAGACTTTTAACAACATGAAAAATGCACGCGGTTAGTATTTCATATTAATAATCCTAATATTATCCGCAGTACACATGATTGGCGCACTGCGAAAAGTTTAAGTTTTTATAATAAGATTTTTAACAGCGCGCAAAATGCACGTTGTTATTATTTAATATTAACAGCGTACACTGTACACTGTTAAAATGAATATTGACAGTGTATTATTTTTGCATGCTGTTGTTTACAAAAATATAATATTATTCGCAGTGTACAAAATTGGGCACGCTGTAAAAACTATTATTAACAGCGTGCTATAATTGTGCGATGTTGATAACATGCTACGGAAAATCATATTTGTTGTAGTGTGTGACTGTGCATTCATGTCATTTACATGCATGCTGGTGACTTGGTCTCCCTTGTGATCGAGAGAGTCGTCGGTCATCCTGCCTCCACGGTTACTCGTGGTAGTAGTAGCTGATGTGAGGGAAGAGCATTTGTTGTGCCACACTTGACCATTATAAACGGTGGTAGTCGGAGTTGCGTGCAGTTGTCCTACGTGTGTGGCACTCAACCACTCTTGGGTAGTGACTGTCGGAGTGACCAACAGCAGGGACCCCCATTGTGTAGCTAGCTCTTTACGCTTATATGCTAGTTGTTCATATTGCCCACTCGGCCACTCGAGAGTAGTGGTTGTTGTTGAGTTTGGACCATTGTTATGTCATGCCACCTAGGCCACACTGAGTTCGTGGTAGCGAGTAGGGTACACAGGCATGACCATGCATTTGCATTGTCGTGGTTGATGGAATTTGTCTATATATATATATATATATATATATATAGACACACACACACACACACACACACACACATATAGGTGAGTGTGATGAGAATATATATAGATATAGTCTATATATATGATCGTTGTGATGTTGCATTTGTTTGAGTTATGCTTACTACATTTGATTATACATCATCTTGCATTCTACTTGCATATTCTATATGTTCGTGTCTGGGTTACCAGTGTTGAGTAGGTCAGACTGTTATATACCTTTGACCAGTACCTTGAGGTGATACGGGATGGACCCGGTTCATTGTGTATTTGACATAGAATATTAGTATGGCGGTTTTGTTGATTATAGAGTTAGTATTACTCTACCATATTGTAGGTGTTGTATTATAGTACTTATACTCAAGTTGTATGAGTTGCATTGTTGTCGATCTTTAGGTATGTCAGTACCTTATATTGTTATTAGTTAATCAGTTGGTTATACAGTAGTTATATCATACTGGTGTATATCTGTTATACCTTTAGACAGTATATTGTTGACTCGCATGTGATATATATATTATACATGCACTTCTTTTCTTATTACCGCTGAGTTTTATACTCACCGCCACAGACTCTGGGTTTCTTGTCGCCCAGGTAATCGGTAGCCGACTTCATGATGGGCTTGGAGCACCGCTGGCTGACATCATCTCATCTCACTTCTGAGGGTCCTGGCTTTTGGTTTATCGTAGGTGTTTTGTTATGGACTTGGTTTCATATGATGGTTTATAGTGTTGGACACTGTTGGTGTCGTACTTGTCTTTTTGATTTTGCTACGGTACTTTTTTATTTTGGTGTTAGTCATATCGGTATACAATGATGTCGAGTTCTTTTACTCTATCTGATGATTTTCCACTGTGATTTTGCTTATACATATATGTATATGTTGTGTGATTATGGCCGAAAGGCCTTGTATAAACAGGATATTATGTCACGTACAGGGGAGATATCGTCCGTTTATCGGCAAGGCTTACTCTCAGAGTGTGACAATCACACATGGTTTACTTGATGAATCATTGGCAAGTTCATTGTCTCATGGCTCAGATCCTCGAGTCGGTGAAGGATGGCACGGGGAGAAGTCGTGAGCTTGGTGCATCCGAGGGATCGTCGGATGCATACTTCGAGGGCAAGACGCGATGAAGGATGGCACAGGAGAAGTCGTGAGCTTAGTGCATCCAAGGGACGCAGGTAGAGGGAAGATAGCTTCAATAGGAGACTCCATGTGAGATGAGAGTTGAGCGATTGTAACCTGGGTCGGGGTAGCTCAAGTTAGGTGAACTTGGCCAAATGGCTAAAGTCAAGTGTCGGATGCTCAAACATGTGTTTGAGGTTTACTCGACAATTGGATGAGTCAGATGCTTAAACATGTGTTTGAGATTTTACTCGATGATTGGAAGTGTCGATGCTCAAACATGTTGTTTGAGGTTTTACTCGACGGTCGAATGCTCAAATAACTTGGTGTTTGAGGTTTTACCCGATAATAGTCGACTGATATAGATATCAATCGATTGGTCCGAGTCGACTGCTAGTTGACCAATGTCAACTAGGGTTTTATGGTCCAACAATCGACTGCTAGGGTTTGGCAGTCGACTTGTCCACCATCAGTTAACTACCAAGGGATGACAGTTGACTATTATAAGTAAGACACGGGCACAAAATCATCCGTAGTCAACTGATTGCTTGGAGAAGTCATCCGATGGCTAGATTAGTCGATTGCTCAGTGTGTCGTTGGACTACAATGATCGCGGATCAGGCTTGGTCAGAAGCCGATGGAACCGCAACAGTCGACTGATGGCATGCAATAGTTGACTGCTGCATGCCCAACGGAAAAATTGCCCTCCTCTCTATAAAAGAGGACTTGGGTGCCTTGGAGAGGCTAATGCTTTAACTCCTAAGTACACTTCAAGCGCTCCCAACGTTTTTACTCTCCTCTTTCTTGTTTTTATCTCCATCATATTGTAAGAGGGAGAGATTGTGTAAGAAGGTTTCTTCTCCACCTTGGTTGAACTTAAGAGAAGGTTTAGTGGATTGATTGAGGGAGTGATCCGCCTAACGGATTGTCCGTAGATTATTGACAAGGGTCGTGAACCACGTTACATCTCTTTGTTTGCATTGCTCTTCTTCTTTACTTTTGTCTCGCTTTAATTGTCTTTCCTTTAGCATTATTATTGTCTTTCCGCTGCGCTAATGATATTATAGATAATTAAGAATGAGCGAAGTCCATCAAGCTTCAAAGACTATTCAAGCCCTCTTCTAGCCGGGCCACGATCCTCCAACAAACTCAAGTTGCAAATCTTGAGGAAGAGAACTCTATTTTAAAAAGACAAGTAGAAGATCTTACCGAATCGTTGGAAAAGTTCACTTTGGGCTCTATCTCAACAAGCCATGTACAACAAGTCTAGACTCGGATACAAGGCTAAGTCATCCTACAAATCATAGATGTCATTTCTTAGCCAAAACGTTAAGAGTCGAGTCCAACCATGAGTTCCTAAGTCTAGCTTAGTCAACCAAGTTGAACCAAATCAATTTTGGATCTCCAAGAGTCAAATTCACTTAATGAGCAAAACTCAACAAAACTTCCACTTAGGGGGAGTTAACTCTTTACTTGTTTCTAAAATTAGTTAAACTCTTGTATGCTTAGTTGTATTTGCTTAATTTAGAATAAACTAGATAGGAAACAAAGTAGTTTAAACTTGAACAACCTAGTACTGAAACGAAGTGAACTGATAGTAAGTTAAGGAAGCTCTTCGAAGTGCATGTCTAGGAAGTGGTCCACCTAATATTCAAGAAGGTCATATATCTCGTCACTACCTGGTGCACTAAGTTGAGTGAAACTAACCAAAGCTAACTCACTAAGTCTTTAACTAGTTAGACCAAAGCTTAGTTCAAAGTGAGTCAAGTACTTGATTCCTTAATTAACTTTGCCTTAGGAAGTGGTCCACTTGATATCCAAAAGAGTCATATGCCTCGCCACTATCTGGAAGTCAATTTTGGAAAAAATGTACTTGATTAGCCCGAGCTAAACTTGAATCTAACACAAGTTTAAATACTTTCAATTTTTATTAAAATTAATTGAGTTAAAAATGAATCCTCGTCTCACAAAACATATAAGACTAACATATTTTGAAAAACTAGATCGGGTGAGATAATTAAGGACAAATAATCTATTTGATTTCAAGGACATTCAAAGGAGAATCTAAGAACAATTAACTTATTACAACAATTTGATGAAAACTCTTTTCCAAGAAAAATTAAAATACAAATCCAATTCATCACTCACGCACTAAACACATTGATGTTAAACATCACTTCATAAAGGATCATGTTGCCAAAAGAAGTATTGAACTTGACTATGTCGAGTCCAAATCTAAATTAACTGACATTTTCACTAAACCACTTCTAGAAACTGAGTTTAGCACCCTCAGAAGACAACTAGGTTTATGCTTGGTAGAATAGGTGTCTTTAATGTTTTATCATTCCAAACTTATTTTTACTAAGTAATATTATTTTCTTAAAGGAGAATTAAAATTGAGCTAGCCTAGGTAAAATCTAGAATTCATGATCCTATAGATCTAGGCGAGCCATCGCATCTCACAAACACCTAGGACTACCTGCTTGTGTACTGAACTAGGAAGATGGGTGTGAAATGCTACTGCACCTTAGGTTTCAGATGTAGACTTAATGCATCTACATGAACCAAAAGAGGTTTAAAGCAAATCGATCACTTTGGTGACTAACTCCCACCAAAATCTTAATGATAATTCTATATTATTTGAGTTTTTCAAGAGTTAGATATTTGCTTTAAGGATAATTTTTAATTGTGTATTTTCAATATATTATTTTTATGAATAGGAATTCATGCTTGGACACCTTATTGCATTTGCATTTTACATATGGTTTGAATTAAGGGGGTGAAAAATAATTTCAAACATTATTAACAACTTTTTGAAAATTGAAAGCTTTGATTAAGGGGGAGTTTTAAAAGATTTAAAAAAAACTTTGAAATACTTTGATTTATGGGGTGTTTTCAAAATTTAGAAATCTTTCATACTTTGAAAATTTTGAAACACTTGTGTTCTTTGAAAAACTTGTATATTCTAAAGCTTATATCATGTGAAAAGCTCACTTGGTTTAAAAGGCTTACTTTGAGAAGCTTAAGTACTCATAAAAAACTTATGTACTTTAATCTTATATTTTGAAAAGTCTATGCATTTTGAAATGTTAAATTTTTTCATGAACTTAGTTTTAAACCAATCTTTCTTGAAACTCTTATTTTGAAAGCTAAGCACTTGAACTCATTTAGTGTTATGACTTGTGGAATTGAACAATAATTTATAAATGTTTTGATGTATGACAAAGGGGGAGAGAGAGATTTTAAGTTAATACATTTAAAGATGATACATTTACTTAATAATGCATCTCATGACTTCATACATTGCATATAAAATTATACTTGATATATTATGAATTGTGATACAAATGCATATGAACTTAATGGTACATTTTTAAATTTATTGTTATATTTTACAATATTTCTCTTAACTTTAAATGATGTATTGTAATACATCAAAAATGGGGAGATTATTGATGTAGAAAGCATCACTCCTTAGTTTTGATGTATGAACCATATTTAAAGTTAGGATCAACTGTGTTATAACATGTAGTTAAGTGTGCAGGCTTAACAGGAAAATCCTAGTAGGTTGTATTGACCGAATACTAGGCAAAAGTTTTAACAAATCAGGAAGACCGAACACCAGGCAGGAAGTCCAAATGGGTCATGTGGATCGAACATCTAGCAAAAGATCAGTTGGGTCAAGAGACCGGATAATTGGCAGGAAGCCCAGCGGGTCAGGAAGATCGGACAACTGGCGGGAAGCCTTGGTGGGTTAGATTGGATGGCAAGCACGGTAAGTACAATAGGACAGTTGGCATGTAAGCCTCGAGTGAAGAGGTGAGGTCGAGTCCTCTGTAGGGGGACAAATTTAGGCGTCGATCCGACGGAGGTTCCATATTGGACTCAGAAGTTGAGATTGGATAGTATTACTACTGCCATTTCAGTTTATATTGTATATTGTGCTAATCTGATTTTGTAGGTGTCTAGGCGACTGGTTGGTTTCTAGTCGACTCAGATCCAGTCGACTGGGATGCCAAGTTGGCAAGCCAGGCTAGTGATCAACTGAAGATCGTGCGACTGAGATGACAACTACTTCAGTCGACTGGGATAGGAAATTTCTTGAACTATGGAGGAGCGGAGCCAGCCAGCACGGAGTCGATTGGGGCATGTCCAGTCGACTGAGAAGGCCGAAATACCAAATCGATAGGCTGATTTGTAGTGGATTGTAGGGTGTTCCAGTCGATTGGAAAGTGCTTATATAAGAAACGGAGAGTCAACTCCGAGATGAACAACTCTCATACCTCGAATTGCTATCACCATTATCTGTCATCCACAAAAGCATCGATACACCGACACTCCGCACTCGAGTTACATTTCCATCTTCAAGAAGTGTTAGTATAAGCTTTACATTTTGCATTTATTTCTTCACTTGTGTACTTATAATTCTAAAGGGAAGGTAGCTTATTACCTTACCCTTATCTTTTGTAAAAAGCAAATACCCTCTGAGTTTGAGAGTTCTCGAATCAGAGGTCTTTTAGTGAATTGCCCATCGAGGTAACCTCAGAGAGTTATGGACTTTGGGGTTGTGAACCAAGTAAAAAAAATGCTTGTCTACTTTATTTATTCCGTTGCAATATCTCTTAATTTTAAAAAGCAAAAGAAAAGTTTTAAAACAATAAAGAAAATGTTTATAAACCCTGAAATTCACCCCCCCCCCCTCTCTCGAGAACTCACGATCCTACACTTCGTTCATATAATGAATGAAGTAATCCAATGCTTAATATTTATGAGAAATCAAATTCACATGACCGAAATAAGAAAAATCATCAATAAATGTAATAAAATAGAAAGCTCTATTGTAGGGTCGATGGTGGCCGGCTAGAGGGGGGTGAATAGCCTTTATCGTAGACGATGGTAGTCGTTCGTTGATTGCTCGTCTACAAGTAACGTTAGCACAAGCGGAATATACTAATAAAGACAATTAAGAAACAAACAAAAGATAAACAATGCTAACAAGAGAATATAACATGGTTCAACGCCTTACCGTTAATCCATGACCCGATTCGTTTAATGTGAATCACTCCTTTACCAAATCCACTAGATCTCTCCTTTGCACCAAGCTAGGTGGAGGTAACCTCTTTACAATCTCTCTTCTTACAATAGAATGGAATAATAGCAAGTAAGAAGAGTGGAAATAGTTTTGGGCACTTTGGAGTTGTTAGGAGTTAAAGCATTAGGCTCCCAAAGGCCCTCACCCCTTCTCTTTATAGAGGAAGAGGGTTTCTTCCCGTTAACACAGGAGCAGTCGATTGATGCCCCGATCAGTCGACTGATCCTGTAGTCGTTGCCCAATAATGGCTTCTTCCACGTTGGATTCCAACCAACGGCTCCATCATCAGTCGACTGATGAAGTCATCAGTCGACTGATGTCGACTTCCAGTCGAGTGCCCACGAGCTCGACTAGCTTTTGTGCCCGTGCACAGTGCGATCAATCGACTGCTTCCCTTAAGCAGTCGACTGATGTCGACTTGATCCAGCTAAACACAGTCGAACTCCATTCGACTTGGAGCAGTCAACTGGTGCCGAGTAAAACTCAAACTTAACATCCGTTTGAGCTTCCGACAGTCAGGTATACCTCAACCCTTGCGGTCGAGCTTCCGACACTCAGCCATTCGACCAAGTTCACCTAATGAGCTACTTATAATTCACTTATTCTCTCATCTCACTCGAAGTCCCTCGCCGAAGCTCTCTTCGTTCGCGGCCACGTCCCTCGGCAGCATCAGGCGCACGACTCTACAATGCTCCTTCGCGTCTCTTGCCCTCGAAGTCTGCTTCCTTGGCTTCGCTTCAAGTCATCTCGTCTGGCGGTCCCTCGACAGTATCGAGCGCACGGCTCTGTAATGCTCCTTCTTCGACTCAAGCACGAGGTTGTGAGCGGTGACACTTGCCTAAGTTCCATGTGCGAATTACTAAGTCCTGCAAGACTCCAATGCACATATCAAATCCAATCATCCTAACTTAAACCCTTTGCCACATACATCAAAACCATATCACGGGTTGATTGCACTAACAATCTCCCCCTTTTTGATGTGTGGCAATCCGTTTAAGTTAGGTAAATATTTGATAAAAATATTAAGGTAAGAAAGCATGTAAATAAACATGATTATCAACTCTCCCCCTTAATACATGAAACTCTCCCTAAATGCAATTCTCCCCCTTAATATAACTTACTTAAACATGCATACTTCTCCCCCTTTGACACCATCAAAAAGATTAAACTAAGTTATTCAAACATGGCATCAAGTCTAGGAAACAAAAATCACTAAAACATGCCTTAAAATCTGATAAAATAAGGTTACTAGATATGTTTTCAGTCGATCAGTCGACTGGTTCAGACTACCAGTCGATTGGCACTCTGATTCCAGGAATTTTTAATTTTCGGACTGAATTTCAGAAATGCATTAAAAAATTTATAAAATTCGAAAAATCATGAAATTTGGGGAGTACATTTCTTGTAAGTTCCTTTATCAATGAAAAATAGTTTCCTATGAAAAATCATTATATTTTCAAAAATTAGGCAAAATCTCAAAAGTTGAAAAATGTCTAAAGTTTGTATCAACTTTGAAACCTAGTTTTGCCTTGAAGCTTTTCAAAACATGAAAATTCAGTTTATGAAACAAGAAATGGTTTTCAAAACATTTGGCATATCCAACCATGATTGGTCTATTATTACTCTTTGGATACTTTAAATGACCATCTAAATGTCATAGGCATTAATGGACCATTTGTATCATCCTAACATCTCACTCATGCTATGTTTTCAATCAAGGTAGCCTATAGTGAGTGTGAGATGAACCTAAGGGTATTTGTATATATTTAACCATTAATTTCATGCAACTTTACACAAGGTTAAGTATCCTCCTAACATATTACATGATCATAAAGACATATATGCATTGATTTCACATTATGATCATGAAACTAATGTATCTATCAATCTTTAATCATGCATTAGGTATAAAGTCATGATAATAAGTCAAGTATCATCCAAAGCATGATTTAAACCTTATTGCATATGATTATATATCAAATGTCAAGATCATAAATCATGATTGCAAACATATATAGAATTACATTAACTATCATGATTTAAGCATTATTATCAATTTATGGGCACATTATCATCACCCAACACTATGCTAAAAATTTATAGGTCATGAGTGTCAACATATATAACACTAAGTGTTGAGCATGATTTAAACTATTTAAGGGTGCATTATCATCACCCAACATTATTTCAAAAACTTAGTCTCACCATCCTAAGTCAACCAAAAATATGGTATAGGTGAAATCCTTATGGTTGACTATCCTAGGATTTTCCTAACCCTTAAGAATGGATTTATGAACCCAAAACAAATTCTTCCCTATGGGGTTCACTAAAAATTTCTTAGGGATCCATTTTCTAGCTATTGTTTTCTTTTTGCTTTGACCCCTAGCAATTAAACATTTATAGGCCTTTTCATTAGTTTTTCCCTTATATCCTAAGCCTTTCTTGTTGAAGCTTGCTCTTTGGCTCCCTATGATCATGTTAAGGGTGTTGGAGCCAATTGTAAATTTTTCTAAGGCCTTGGTCAAATGATCTACCTTTTCCCTTAACATCCTATTTTCTTCAATGCATGAATCATTTACATCAAATGGCATATAGTTATCATGTGAGCATGCATCATCATGACTAGAAGAAATATCATCATTAATATTTAAGCATTCTTTTTCTAGTTTATTTTCTAGATCCTTAATTTGATCAAGCATGCACTTGTTCTTTTTCTTAGCCCTAAATAAATCCTTAGTAAGGCTAGAAATCATGGAAACTATTTTATTGGGTGAGAGATTCGTTACCATAGTTTCCATGTCCTCTTCCTCCGATTCCGATGATGATGAGGATGAAGCTCCCCCTTCACTTGAGCTCTCCTCACTTGTGCTTTTTTCTTCTTGCTTGGAGGAGGAGGTGTCTAGGTCATCAAGTGTCATTAGGGCAAGATTTGAGTAGACATGTTCTTCTTCTTCGGATGATGATGATGATGAGGAAGAAGGGTCATCCCAAGTCCTTGCTTTGAGTTCTTTGGCCTTTCCTTTTTCTTTGGCCTTCTTCTCTTCTTCCTTCTTCTTGCTCCCCTTTTTCTTATTTTCTTCTTTCTTTCTCCTCTCTTCTTTGCTCTTGTTCAAGAGTGGACAATTATCTCTTATGTGTCCCTCTTGTTGGCAATTGTAGCAAATTATTTTCCTCCTTGGCCTTTTCCCCCTATCATGAGATTTGTTAAATTTAAAACCTTTTAATGCACGCCTTACCTTCCTTACCATATAAGCTTCTTCCGTGCTATCCATAGAGGAGGAGGAGGATGCTTCATCGGAGGAGGAAGGAGTCTCCATCTTCTTTTTTCCTTTGTTGGCTAATAGTGTCACTCCTCTTGATGGCTTGATGCTTGGTTCTTCACTCATTCCCTCAAGCCTTGTTTCATGGAGCTCCATGGTTGAGAAGAACTCCTCCAAGGTGCTCACTTCTAGGTTCTTTGACATGTAGAAGGAGTCCACCATTGAGCTCCATTTCGATGACCGGAGAAAAGCATCGATTTCTTTCATAAGCATGTCTCGGTTCGAAAGTCTTTCTCCTACACTTGTTAGGCCAATTAAAATTTCCTTAAATCGAGAGTGTAGTGAGGTTACCTTTTCTCCCTTTTCAAGTTTGATATTCGTTAGTTGGGAGCGGAGGAGGTCTCTCCTTGCAAGCTTGGCCTTCGAGGTACCTTCATGAAGCTCTACTAGCTTCTCCCACATCTCTTTATCACTTGCACATTCCCCTATCCGATTGATATCTTGTTGAGGAAGCACATTGAAGAGGTGGTGCTTGGCCTTTGAATTGGCAAGGTGCTCCTCCCTTTGCTTTTTGGTCCACCTTGACTTCTCTATTGGTTCACCCTCTTCGTCCCTAGGCATCTCAAAACTGTTTTCCATTATAAGCATGATATCGAAATCGGTTTCAAAGAATACCTCCATTCTCTTCTTCCACCAAGAGAATTCTCCCTCGAACTTTAGTGGGTGAATGTTAGAGTCGGTCATCTCTTGATGAAGTGCTTATTGCAGCGGTTAGTCCTCGACAAGCGACTTGGCTCTGATACCACTTGTAGGGTCAATGGTGGCCGGCTAGAGGGGGGTGAATAGCCTTTATCGTAGACGATGGTAGTCGTTCGTTGATTGCTCATCTACAAGTAACGTTAGCGCAAGTGGAATATACTAATAAAGACAATTAAGAAACAAACAAAAGATAAACAATGCTAACAAGAGAATATAACGTGGTTCATGGCCTTGCCACTAATCCACGATCCAATTCGTCCAAGGTGAATCACTCCTTTGCCAAATCCACTAGATCTCTCTTTTGCACCAAGCTAGGTGGAGGTAACCTCTTTACAATCTCTCTTCTTACAATAGAATGGAATAATAGCAAGTAAGAAGAGTGGAAATTGTTTTGGGCACTTTGGAGTTGTTAGGAGTTAAAGCATTAGGCTCCCAAAGGCCCTCACCCCTTCTCTTTATAGAGAAAGAGGGTTTCTTCCCGTTAACACAGGAGCAGTCGACTGATGCCCCGATCAGTCGACTGATCCTATAGTCGTTGCCCAACAACGGCTTCTTCCACGTTGGATTCCAACCAACGGCTCCATCATCAGTCGACTGATGAAGTCATCAGTCGACTGATGTCTACTTCCAGTCGAGTGCCCGCGAGCTCGACTAGTTTCTGTGCCCGTGCATAGTGTGATCAGTCGACTGCTTCCCTTAAGCAATCGACTTGATCCAGCCAAACACCAGTCGAACTCCATTAGACTTAGAGCAGTCGACTGCCATAACATGGCAGTCGACTGGTGCCGGGTAAAACTCAAACTTAACATCCGTTTGAGCTTCCGACAGTCGGGTATACCTCAACCCTTGCGGTCGAGCTTCCGACACTCATCCATTCAGCCAAGTTCACCTAATGAGCTACTTACAATTCACTCATTCTCTCATCTCACTCGAAGTCCCTCTCCGAAGCTCTCTTCGTTCGCGGCCACGTCCCTCGGCAGCATCAGACGCACGACTCTGCAATGCTCCTTCGCATCTCTTGCCCTCGAAGTTTACTTCCTTGGCTTCGCTTCAAGTCATCTCGTCCGGTGATCCCTCGGTAGCATCAAGCGCACGACTCTGCAATACTCCTTCTCTGACTCAAACACGAGGTTGTGAGTGGTGACACTTGCCTAAGCTCCATGTGCGAATTACTAAGTCCTGCAAGACTCCAACGCACATATCAAATCCAATCATCCTAACTTAAACCCTTTGCCACACACATCAAAACCATATCACGGGTTGATTGCACTAACATCTATGTCTAACCTTCACATTCATTGGACCACAAATATTCGAATGAATTAATTTCAATGGTGACTCAGCGCTAATAGCCTTACCGAATGGTTTCCTTGTTGCTTTTTCTGCAAAACAATACTCACATATAGATAAACTAATCTTAGCCCGAGAGCCAATAAACTCTCTTTAGTTAAACGATTTGTGTGATCTTGTTCTATATGTCCTAATCTAATACGCTAAACCTCATCAGTTATATCTGCATTACTAGTAAGAGCAATGTTTGAAAAATAACTATCAATTGCATAATTAACATTTGGTTCCACATCAAGAACTATAAAATCATTCATTAAAAAATCATATCCGATTGATACTGAGTCAATTTTAAGTTCTATACACTGACTGTAAAAATTAATACAGTACTCTAAATCAAGAATACAAGTTATAGAAACAAGATTCCTTCGAATCTCAGGACCATAGAGGGCATCATGTAGAAATAAAGTATTTCAACCACGAAGGTTAAGTTTGCAAGTGATGACTCCTTTGACCTCAACCCTTGCATTGTTTCCTACACAGATCCCTTTGTTGTCAGCTAGTACCCGATAATATTCCACATATGTAATCCACTCCCGAGCTACATGGTTAGTTGCTCTCAAATCTATAATCCACAAAAGATAATAATCAACCAACAACACTGAATTGACAAGAAAATGCTCAGGAAAAGAATACAAACTCAGAATTACCTTTTTTGACTTAGTACACTCCCGGGTGAAGTGGCTCATCTTGCAACACTTAAAGCAAGTCATCTTACTTTTAGATTTCTTCCCAATATTCTTTCCCTTCATCTTGATTGGGCCTTGTCCCACTCCCGCAGCAGCAACTTCCTTCTTCTTTCTGTTGTTACAATCAACTCAGGTCACGATTGACCAGACTTGAGTGGGACTTGAGTAGTGTTTTGATGTTTGACAATGGGATTGTCAATGTGTTTATCAATATAGTTTGACCATATGTTGATCATATGATAAATGGATGTTTAGGATATCCAAGGTCATATAAAGGAGATTGTTGGAGCAATCAAAGATCAGGACAAGGTTGACCAAACTCGAGTGAGACTCGAGTAGAAGTTCAAGTATGGATACTTGGCATGGAGAAGTCCAAGATTGGAGTCTTGACAATGGAGAAGTCCAAGTATAAATACTTGATAAGAGAAGTCCAAGATTAGAGTCTTGCTAATGGAAAAGTCCAAGGGTGTAGTTTTGGCCATGTAAATCCAAGTATGTAGTCTTGGCGGTGAAAGTCTAAATATGAATATTTGACAAAGGAAAAGTCCAAGAATGTAGTCTTGACCATGCAAGTCCAAGTGTATAGTCTTGACGGTGAAAGTCCAAGCATTAAGGCTTGACAATAGAGAAGTCCTTAAGGTGCGACCTCTTAGCAAAGGAGATTTGGCTAGCATGACATAGCCGATGGAACCACCTGAGGGCTAGTGCAAAGGATGAATGAGTTGTGGAGGACTCAGGTGGATCCATAGGGAGTGAGGCTGATGGAGGTGGCTAGAAAACTTAGGTCTAGACTAAGGGTGATCGATCAAGTATGAGAGGAGCATACTAACATAAGGTTTACCAGTCGACTAGGACCTTAGGTCAGTCTACTGGTTAAGTGTTCAACACTCAGGAGCCTAGTCAACTTGAAACATTCGACTGGGATTATGACCAATAGACTAGTGAGTAGTCAATTGAGGTTTGACTATCGACCAAGTGCTCTGATAGTCGACTGGTAGGCATTACTAGTCGATTGATCCATGGTAGTCGACTGCCAATGATGGACAGTCGACTGGTGGTAGTGGACACGGGCACAGAAGGTCTCATAGTTGACTGGATAGTCTATTAATGCTTGGCAGTCGACTGCTAGAGTATACGTTGGGTAGAATCCAATGTGGATTAGTCCGTTGTGAGACAACGATACTGTGAGCAATCGATTGGGACCTTTTGGCAGTTGATTGCCAGATAGAAATTCAAGTCATGCGGAGGCTTAAAAGGAGCTCACGAAGGAGGATTTCATAAGGCAGTTTTTAATGATCTTGAAAGGGAATTATTGTTGCGCTCCAGACCTTCCAAGCTCGTCCAAAGCAACCAACAAGCAAGCAAAGCGATCAAAAGCTCTCCATTGCAAAAATGTTTTCACTTGTTCCTTATTTACTTTTGTATCTCATTTTTTGTTGTTTATTGTTGTAAACATTACTTGTAAGAGGTTTCTCCACTTCCGGATTGTTTCCAATAAGGAGAATATTTAGTGGTGATGTGCATCACTAGAGCTCACTCTAGAGCTCGATCGTGGAGTAGGAACTAGGGTTGCGAACCATATTAAATCCTTTGTGTTTGTGTGTTTGTGTTTATCTTGTGTGTTTCTATTATTTTTTTATATTCTACTATGCTAACATTTTGGAAAAGACTTCACATACTGGAAAGGAAGAATGGAATACTTTTTAATGAATGAAATAGAAAATTGATTTTGTGTTGTAGATGGATTTGAACCTCTAGTGGACAAAAAGGGAAGAGTCCTCAAGAAGAAGTGGACCGAGGAGCAAATCCGGAAGTCCAAGATAAATCAAAAGGTAGCAATTATTTTAGCTAGTTCAATACCTAAGGATTTATTGTATAGTATAGGAGAATTCGACGATGCAAGGGATCTATGGAGCAAGATAGCCAAGCTCCATGAAAAACCCTTACCGGTCCAAGAAAAAGAGATGGAATGCTCATCCTCTCAAGAGAGTGAAGATTCAGAAGTTGAGAGGTGCTCAACATCAGAGTCAGAAGAGGTTGAAGAAATCTTGACCTCTATAATTAAAGGGGAGGAGAGACCATCCTCAATGTCGGAGCAAGTAGAGGGGCCTTCTACCTCCGGGAGAGATGAAGAACAAGTTCAAGGGTCTCCTACCATTCAAGAAGGTAACTCAAGCATATCTATTAAAAATAAAAATCATATAATATATTTTGAGTGTTGAGAAATAGGGCATTATAAGAGCAAATGTCCAAAAAGAGTCAAGAAGATGACTCAAGCACTCAAGGCCAAAGAAGAAGATCAAGGAGGTTAGAGCCCCAATTTGCAAGAGCAAGAAGCATATAGTATGCTTCAAGTGCCAACAAAGGAGGCATTACTGAAGTCAATGTCCGAGAGAGAGTCTTCCTAGGAAGGACAAGGGAGAGAGCTCAAAAGTAGGCAGAGCATCTAAGGCTAAGGTAGCAGTTAATATTGTACCTTCAAGTTTTAAGGTCAAGAAGCATGCTAAGAATTTTCTTGCTATTGTTAATCATGAAAAGAATTCTAATAATAAATTTTATTGTTTAGAGGTAAAATCTTATGATATTAGGCCTATGGATACTTCTAAAACTACCTTACCTGAGGATAAGAACAACCTAGATAATAATCATAAGAAATCTAGACATATGCCTAGGAAGAAGAAGAATATTAATAGAGATAATGGACAATCAAAATTGGACGAGTTAGAGATTGAAAATTAAGCTTTGAGTTCAAAGCTTGAGAAAATGAAAAAAAACCCTAAAAAGAATGGAAAACATGATTCAAGGGTCTAATGGGCGAACCTTAGGAGTTAGGAGGCAAGGTGCATCCAAGGATAGGAAGGGTTTGGGTCACAAACCTAAGTCCAAGGAAATCAAGCCAACCTACATAGTGTCCCATATAGCTATGGTACTAGCTCTAGGTCTAGGAATACCAAGGTCACAAGGGAGGTCATCCCTAGAGTTGACAATGGTAAGTGTCTAGTGGCTAAGATTTTTAAAAAACCTAGGAAAGCCACTAAGAAGTCACAAGGGAAGTCATCCCTAGAATTGACCTAGACAAGACCTCAATGATCAAGGCTTCCAAGCCTAGGAGGCTCATTAGGAATGTACTGAGGGAAGATATCTCTAGTGAGTACCTAGTAAACCCAAGGAGCTCAAATAGATTTTGGGTTCCTAGGAGCGTGATTCCCTCATGCTAGATGGGTTAGAGTGTGTCAACCTCAAATGGATGGATAATTAATCTAACCATGGTAGAGTTGACATCTTAGGGCATTTTCAAGGTTATATGATACCTTGGAAATGAGTTTAGTTATTATCCTAAAAGATTTTAGGATGTGCCAATAGAATTAAGGGAGTTGAAAAATTAAAATTTGCACAAATTAGGTCTTACAATCAAAAGTGTGTCATTTTAGGTTTTAGCACACTCATGGGATTTATCATTATGACAAATTGGGTATAATTCTAGAAAATAACAATTAAGCTTAAAACGTAGGTATTCTATACCTTGGTATCATATACTTGTCATGTTATGTTTGTCATATGTCATGTCATGACATCATGATCATATTACTATTTAATATGTCATGATAGCTTTTAGATTGATAAATATCATGATAATACTTAAGTTAGTCCTTTATCATGCTATGAAATCATGCATCATTGGAAAATATGTTTAATTTATGCAATTATTTATGACATGATCATATTCATGCATTTAAGGTAATAAAATTGAACTTAAGGACAATGACATTGATTTGATGTCCTAAATAAAGGAATCAAACTAGATATGCTTAGGTAAAATGCATGAACCCTTAGTTTAGGGAATACCCAATTCACATCTCACAAAGACCATAAGGAAACACGTGTGTGTATTGATACACTCTAGATACATGTGAGATGTTAGAAAAATGAGTTAAGTTCAAGATGCATAGATATTGTATCTAGGTGAACTCAAACTCATAATATGACATTAAAGAATCATGAGGAAAGTTAATGTACAAGTCATGTGCATTAAGTCCATAGACCATGATTCAATATAGGTTTTTAAAATCATTATAATGTGTTTATCAATATGGTATGTCTATATGTTGACCATATGACAAGTAGATGTTTGGGATATCCAAGGTCATATGGGAGAGATTGTTGGAGCAATCAAACCTCAGGTCAAGGTTGACCAGACTCGAGTGAGACTCAAGTAGAAGTCCAAGTATGGATACTTGACATGGAGAAGTCCAAGATTGGAGTCTTGGCAATGGAGAAGTCCAAGTATGGATACTTGGCAAGGGAAGTCCAAGATTAGAGTCTTGGCAATGGAAAAGTCCAAGAGTATAGTCTTGGCGATGAATGTCAAAATATGGATATTTGATAAAGGAAAAGTCCAAGGGTGTAGTATTGACCTTGTTGGTGCAATCGGCCCAAGTCATGATTGACCAGACTCGAGTAGTATTTTGATGTTAGTTTTGGAGAGATTGTTGGTGCAATCGACCCGGGCCATGATTGTCAGACTCGAGTTTGACTCGAGTGGTATTTTGATGTTTAACGATGGTTTGACCATTAATTGACTATATGGTTGGCATGGGGTTGACCATATTATGAAAAGTCCAAGTCATGGGTACGTGGCAAGGAAAGTTCAAGCTTGAGTCTTGGCAATTGGAAAGTCCAACATGGGTTAGCAAGGAAAGTTTAAGCATGGGTCTTGGCAAGGGAAAGTCCAAGCTTGAGTCTTGGCAAATGGAAAGTCCAACATTGGTTGGCAAGGGAAGTCTAAGGGGTGATATTGGCGGCGTAAAATCTAAGCAGGAGTCTTGACAGCATAAGTCCAATGGTTGGCGACATAAAATCCAAGCGGTAGTCTTGGCAGCGTAAGCCCAATGTGCCTTGGAGGTATAAACCAGCTTAGCATGACAATAGCCGATGGAAGCACCTGAAGGCTAGCATATAGATGAACAAGTTATGGATAACTTAGAGGTATCCGATAGGCGTGAGGCTGACGGAGGTTACTAGAAGGCTTAGGTCTAGGCTAAGGGTGGTCTAGCAAGTATGAAGGCATCATACTTGGGTTAAATCTCATGGTTGAGGTGTAGCAATCAACAAGGATTTTGGACTAGTCGACTAGTCAAATGTTTTGAAACTTGGCGGTGAGTCGGCGTCGTGATCGATTGGGATTATAGCGGTCGAGCATTCGAACTCGACCGGGTGTTCGATGCAAGAAATATCATTGCGATCGCCATTGGGCGATCGTGATGATTTGAGCAATCGACTGTCATAGATGGCAATTGACTACTGGTCAGGGTTGCCGGAGAAGAATGCTCAGTAGCCGGTTGGTCAGTCGACTATGGCCCTGGCAGTCGACTGTTGGGTTATGGCAGTCGATTGCCAGTGTAACCGTTGGCTTGGATGTCAACGTGGATTAAGTCGTTGTCTCACAACGGTATTATTGACAATCGACTGGGGTCTTACAGCAGTCGATTGTCAGGCGCGAATCTAGCCCGATGCAAGCACAAAAGGAGCAACTCGTGGAGGATTTGGGCAGCAATTTCTTGGGTGTTTTTAAGGCGATTTGCTGCTGCAAATCAGGGTCTTCAAGCATGGTTCAAGCAATCAACAAGCAAGCTTTCAAAAGATCGGTTGTAAAGTGTTCTTTAAATTTTTTTTGTGTATTTCACTTGTATTTGCTTGTTTATTGTTTCTTATTGTTGTAAGAATCATCGTACGAGGTTTCTCTGCCTCCGACTTGTTATCAAGAAGGAGTATTTGATTATTATCGCTAGGGCTCATTCGAGCCCAACCTGTGAAGTAGGAACCTTGAGGTTTCAAACCACGTTATATCGCATATATTTGTGTTTGTATTTATTTCTACATTTGTATTTCTATATTCCGCTGTGCTAACCACGATTGTAGAGACGAACGAACGAATTCCATCACGCAACGTCAAAAATATTATTCACCCCCCCCCCTCTAGCGATGATCAATTCCCAACAAGTGGTATCATAGCAAGGCCACTATTCATTTGGACTAACCGCCAAGGGAGCATGCTAGAGGGCAAGATGGATCATCAAGAGAAATTGGGAGACGACATCAACATTCCACCGTCCTTCGACCGTGAAAATTTAGCATATTGGAAAGGTAGAATGATGCACTTTCTTATGTGCGATTTTGATAATTGGATTAGTGTCATAGTAGGTTTTGACACTCCAAAGGACGAAGAAGGAAGAAAACTCAAGAAGAGGAATTGGAGCCAAGAGCAACTCCGATACTTCAACATAAATAATAAGATAATGGGTATATTACTTGGCGTAATTCCTAATGATATATTGTGTAAGATAGGAGATTGTAAAGATGCCAAGGAGCTTTGGAGAAAGTTGGTAAAATATCATGAAAATCCATCACCGACACATGAAGTAGAAGAGGAGTCCAAGGAGGAGTGCTCATCCTCTCAAGCTCAAGAAGAAGCAAGCACATCTTCATCCTAAGAGCTTGAGGATTTAGAGGTTGATAGGGAATCAACATCCGGATCGAAAGAGGTGGAAGAAGTAGAAGAGGCCTCCACCTCTAGGATTGAAGGGGAGGAGAGACCATCCACTATGGAGCATCAAGAAGAAGCTTCTACTTCCGATCAAGAAGAAGAGCAAGCCCAAACTTCCATCATTGACCTAGGTAACTCAAGCAATTTAGTTAAAAATAAAATTCACATAATTTGCTTTGAGTGTAGGGAATATAGGCACTATAAGAGCAAGTTCCCTAAGAAGGTCAAGAAGACTCCGTCGGCACCAAAACCCCAAGAAAGACTAAGGATGCCAGAGCCCCAACCATTAAGAGCAAGGAGCATGTGGTGTGCTTCAAGTGCCACCAAAGAGGACATTATAGGAGTCAATGCCCTAGGGGAAAGAAGAAGGGGCAAAAAGGAGCTACACAAGTAGGAGAAGCCTCTAAGGCAAATCCTAAGGTATATTTTAATGCACCTTCTAGTTCTAGGGTTTAAAAGCATGTCTTTAGTACTCTTGCTATTACTCATGAAAAGCATGCTAGTAAAAATAGACTTCATTGCTTAGGAGCTAAACATGTCAACTTTAGAAATAAAGAGAAATTTGGGACTAATGTCTTTAGAAAAATTCTACCTAAGGAGTCTATTAGGAAAATAGAAGATCATCTAGGCTTTAATCCAAAGAATTCTAGACATATGCCTAGGAAGGGCAAAATTGATCAAAGAAACAATGAGCCCACCAAATTAGAGAAATTGGAGTTAAAGAATCAAGACTTTAGGTCAAAGTTTGAGAAACTTGAAAAGACCCTTAGAAATATGCAAAATCAAACTCAAGGGTCTAAAAGTCAAAACCTAGGGTGTAAGAGTCAAGAACCATCTAGGAGACAAGGTTTGAGTCGCAAGCCTATTTCCAAGAAGGCAATTCCTACTTATCACAATGTTCCATTTGATTATGGAACACAAACTAGGTCTAGGAAAGTCAAGGTTAATAGGGAAGTCATCCCTAAGGTTAACCAAGGCAAGTGTCTAGTGGCTAAGGTTTCCATGAAACCTAGGAAGTTATCCCTAATGAAAGACCACTAAGAAGGTTACTAGGGAGGCAATCCCTAAGGTTAACCATGACAAAACCCAAATGACCAAAGCTACCAAGCCTAGGAGGGTCATTAGGAGAGTATCTAAGGAAGTTATCTTTAAGGAATACCTAGTAAATCCAAGGATCTCAAATAGGTTTTGGGTTCCTAGGAGCGTGATCGATTCACGCTAAATGAGTTAGGTTGTGCCAACTTTAAATGAATGGGTAGTTAACCTAACCATGGTAAAGGTGACACTTTAGGTCATTTTCAAGGTTACGGGTACCTTGGAAATGTGGTTGAATTTGTTTCCTAAAGGTTTTTAGGATGTGCCAATATTATTTAAGAAGTTTGATAAAGTAATCAAATTGACACAATTTAGGTTTAGAGGTCATGATGTGTCATTTTGGATTTTTGGCACACTTGGGGGATTAGTAGTAATATAGAAAAATAGACTTAATAAAAACAAATGATAATTAATATTAAAATTTAGGTATTGTTATACCTATACATTTTATTTGTCATGCTTTATTTTTCATATATTATGTCATGACATCATATTTATTTTTATCATTTATATGTCATGATCATGCTTAGGTTTATGTCATGTATATTTAGATTTAATCATATGTCATGACATCATGATCATTGGTCATGCTTATTTATGTTATATTTATGTCATGATCATTTCATGCATTAATAAAATTGAGTTAAGGACTGTGGCATGACTTGAAGTCTCATGTATAAGGGAATCAAGTAGTGTTCCCTTAGAGAATGCATGAGGCCTTAGATTAGAATGAACCAAAACTCACATCTTATATTACATTGACATGTGTATGTATTGATACACCCTAGACACATGTGAGATGCTAGGAAATGAGTTAAGTTCAAGGTGCATAGTTTTTACATCTAGATGAACTCAAACTCATCTTATATCATGGTGGATCGTGGGGAAAGCTAATGTGCAAGTCATATGCATTGAGTCCATTTATCATGATCCAATATAGGTTTTCAAAAATATTTTAGAAAATCTTGGTGTAGTCTATCTTTTGATAAAAGTGACCATTGAGAGAGTTGATACAAAGTAGGGCTAAAACATTGAACTTTTCAATGGTTTTGAACTTTGTGTCAAACTCATTATTTTATGGGTAATTTGTTTTTTAAATATTTTTCACCCATAATGATTGTTATAAGTATTATATATATGAATTTTTGCGATTTTTTGTATTATATATAATTACTTATAATTTTACAAAAATCATTTCTGATTTCTGAAATTTTTCATTTGCAGAAATCAGTCGACATCCAATTATGGCAGTCGACTGGCATCAACGGCAGTCGACTAGTGATTGTAAGAGTCGACTGTCAGAGCATATTTTGAGTAAACAAGGATGTTTAGCCCATATTTCAGCTATGTTAGGTTATCCTAACTGCTCCTAACCCTAGGATATGCTTTGGAAAATATTGGAAAGGGTGAAAATCTATTGGATATGGATTAGAAGAGTTGTTGGGGTGTATATCGAATTTTATGGGAGGTGAAAGTTCAATGTTGAATTTTTGCCCTTAATTTAGATTGGTTAGTATTCCTATAGGCTTATGGACTCTTCAAGGATATTGTTGATGCAATGGTCAAGGGGGAGCAAGCCTTTAGGGGGAGGTTATCCATCATGGGATGATGGATGTGTTCTTCCTCATGAGGTGGAGAATTAGGAGAGTTTATAGGAAGCCTCTCTTTAGTGATATGTGACTTATCACTAGGAAGAGTGAAGGCATCCTAGGTGTTTTTGAACCAAGGGAGAGATTGTAAGATCTCATTGGGATATGAGACATTGACCTCCTTGAGGAGAACCTTTTTGATGTATGTCAAAAAGAGGGAGAATTAACGGGATTACCAATTTGGAAAATTTGGTAAAGAGATTTGAGTTAGGTAGCCTATCTCAATGGTTTTGTGTTTTTTGTCAAACATCAAAAAGTGGGAGATTGTTGGTGCAATCGACCCAGGTCACAATTGACCAGACTTGAGTAGTGTTTTGATATTTGACAATATTTTGGGGAGATTATTGATGCAATCGACCCGGGTCATGATTGACCGGACTCGAGTTTGACTCGAGTGGTATTTTAATGTTTGACGATGGTTTGATCATTATTTGACTATATGGTTGACATGGGTTGACCATATGATGGAAAGTCTAAGTCATGGGTACTTGACAGAGAAAGTCCAAGCTTGAGTCTTGGCAATTGGAAAGTCCAACTTGGGTTGGCAAGGAAAGTCCAAGCATGGTCTTGGCAAGGGAAAGTCCAAGCTTGAGTCTTGACAAATGGAAAGTCCAACATGGGTTGACAAGGGAAGTCTAAAGGGCGATATTGGCGGCGTAAAGTCCAAGCGGGAGTCTTGGCAGCATAAGTCCAATGGTTGGTGGCGTAAACTCCAAGCGGTAGTCTTAACAGTTTTGGACCAGTCAATTGGTCAAGTATTTTGTCACTTGGCAGTTGAGTCGACGTCTGGCGATCGGTGGGATTAAGGCGGTCGAATCGCCGGACTACTATTGTTCGATGTAGGAAATAGTCCCAGCGATCGTATCGGCATTAGGCGATCGATGGCTTAAGCAATGATCGGCCATGGATGGGAATTGACTATTCGTCGAGGTTACGGGAAGCGAGAATGCTCGATAGCTAATCGTCGGCTTAGGCCTTAGCGATCGATCACGTCGATAATCATAACGGATGTCGACGTGGATTAAGTTGTTGTCTCACAACGGTACTGTTGGCAGTCGACTGTGGCCTTACGATAGTCGATTGTCAGGTGTGAATCCAGGTCGATGCAGGCATAAAAGGAGCAGCTCGTGGTGGATTTGGGCATCGATTTCTTGGGTATTTTTGAGGCGATTTGCTGCTACAAATCAAGGTCTTTAAGCACAGTTCAAGCAATCATCAAGCAAGCTTCCAAAAGATCGATTGTAAAGTGTTTTTACATTTTTTGTGTATTTTCTTGTTTATTGTTTCTTATTGTTGTAAGAATCATTATAGAGGTTTCTCCACCTCCGACTTGTTGTCAAGAAGGAGTATTTAATTATTAGTGGTGTTTGACATCGCTGGAGCTCATTCGAGCCCAACCCGTGGAGTAGAAACCTTGAAGTTTCGAACCATGTTATATCGCGTGTATTTGTGTTTGTATTTGTTTCTACATTTGTATTTCTATATTCCGCTGTGCTAATGATGATTGTAGAGGCGAACGAACGAATTTCATCACGCAATGTCAAAAACACTATTCACCCCCCCCCTCTAGCGACGGTCAATTCCCAATAGACCTCGTAAGTTCAAGTGTGTAGTCTTAGCGATAAAATTCCAAGCATTGAGGCTTGGCAATGGAGAAGTCCCAAGGGTGACCTCTTAACCAAAGAGACCCGGTGAATATGACATAGTCGATAGAAGCATCTGAAGGCTTGCGCGAAGGATGAACAAGTCATAGAGGACTCGGATGGATCCTAAGGGCGTGAGGCTGATGGAGGTGGCTAAAAGGCTTAGGTTTACACTGAGGTGTTGGGAGTATAGGGAATACAATCAAAGTCCCATATTGATAAGGCATGGAAAAGATCATATGCTTATAAGATAAAAAGATATCTCCAATGGCATGAGACCTTTTGGGTAAAGCCCAAAAACAAAACTATGAGAGTTTAGGCCCAAAGTGGACAATATCATGTCATTATGAAGATATATGAATCTTATAGACACTAACAATTGGTATCAGAGTCATGGTCCATGTCAAGCCATGAAACTTGAACAAAGGAAGTGAAGCTCTCATGTCCGGATCAAGAGAACCAGACACTAGGTAGGAAGTCCAGTTAGGTCGGGAAGATCGAACAACTAGCAGGAAGTCCAGCTAGGTCAGGAGGATCAAACAGTTGGCAGGAAGTCCTAGTAGTTTAAGGATCGGACATCAAGCAAAGGAAGTCCTTCGAGGACGGATAGGCTTGAGGGGGGCTCGAAGTTCCTTCGATGACGGATAGGCTTGAGGGGGGCTCGAAGTTCCTTCGATGACGGATAGGCTTGAGGGGGGATCAATGTGGTCCTTCGTTTAAGGGGGGATTATTGGGAGTATGGGGAATACAATCAAAGTCCCACATTGGTAAGTGGTGATAGGTATTTTGTATCATGTGATACCGTTTCAAATTAATTACCGAACCCCCTCTACACTAATATAGCATAGTGAATGGCCCGGATCGTTTTCCAACGAGTATAATTGACAGAATAGTAAACTTAGGATTTCTAATTATTGCTTTGGGTTTTCTATTGAAGATGGGGGTTTGGGATTTGAGCTCTAACCTACAGTTGCAAGGTAATTAAAATCCTAAACTAACATGCAACAACTAAATCAAACAATGCAGGAAGTAAATCAGCAAAAACTGAAAGAGGAACTAATCTAATCAACCCAAGATAGGCTCGGTGAATGACCAAGTTCCTCCAGCTAAGTTTAACGAAGCTCGATCGAGACTCCGCAAATGGTAGTGGATGTGGGATGGTGCAAACTTTTGAATCCAGTAGTTTGATGGATGCTCCGAACTCTCGCGGATCTGATTGAGTTCGAAGAAGTGTCGTTGAGGCGGACTCCTCCTCGAATCCGAAAGAGAAGGTGGATGAGCTGTGGAGATGGAGGACATCGCCGAAATCTCTCGATGAAGCGGTTCCTCCTCAAATCCGTGGAGGAAAATGGATGGAAGGAAGGTGGAGACGGCAGCTAAGGCTCAAGGGAAGAACAGATTTAACTAACAACAAAATAAAATAAGCAATGCATCAACGAAATTTAATACATGAACATGATTAAAAAATTAATTAAAGTAAAGCATGAAACTAAATCTAAATTAACCAACTACAACCTAATTACTCTATGAAGCATTTCATGGAACAATATGTAAGCATGAAACAAATTCAACCAAGCGTGTGTCATTCTAAGTGTGGAAAATCGAATCGAATACAAACATTCAACAAACAAAAGCAAAGATGCAATTAAAACACATAATGAAGATGCTGGAATTTTCCATCGAAACGAGAAGGCTGGAAATGGTATTCGGAAGCTAGAATAGGTGCTAGTTGGCATTGTGAAAGAGCTGTCCGGCGATGTTGGAGCTGATGGAGTGCTGATAACGGAGCTGCTGGTCGGATGGAATGAGATGATACCAGAGGGAAATCCCCACTCCGGTGATTGGCGGCGACAGAGCTTGGTAAGGGCTGGCGGAGATGCAGTCGGTGGAGAAGGCGACGGCTGGCGATGGTGAAATGGACGCTGTGGAGATGCTTGCCAACTATAGTTGGTGGAGGAGATGATGGATGGGCTCCGGTCACCGAAGAAGGAGGGAATCCCCTTCCTCTCCGGCGACCGGCGGGGAAGGGCAAGAGTAGAAGGTGTCGGGTGATCGCCGAAGAAGATGGATGGTGGCTTTATTTCTACGCGATAGAAGGAGATAAGGAAATGTTAATTTTTATGATGATTTTCCTTGGTCGTTCGATCGAAGCAAGATCAATCCCAGCCGTCCATTAAAGTTAGGGCTAAATGAATCTGATTAACACATGAACTAAGCAATGCATCCAACGGCTGAGAATTCTCCAACTTTGAATGGATGGATCTGATCAATCTGCATGGCCGATCACGATCAACTTGATCTGGATGGAAGGTTGAGACATGTAGATCTGTGTGTATGGATCGGATCTCTTCAGATTTAAATAGATGGCTCAGATCAATCAGATCTCATCGGACGGTCAGGATTAAACAGATCTAAGCCCTTTGGTTAGACTGCTTCTGATCTGGATGAAGGGCTCAGATTCCTCCAGCTCAAAATGTCCTTTATGCCCTTAGATGAAGCCATATTTGATCCAACTTGAGTCAAGTTCAGTGGCTCATCTCGATCTCCTACAAATAAAATGTAAAATTTGCATATAAGTCCAAAATTTAGGAGAATTTATAATAAGGTTCAAAAATAAATCTAACTCATAAAACATGTTAATAATCAATAATAAATCACATGAGAGGCTTAAACCAGTGATATTAAGACCAAAATAATACGACAAAATGACAGTTATCAATTCCCCCACACTTGTTCTTGCACGTCTCGAGCAAGTAAAAAAAACTAAAAATAAACTGAAAATATATTTCCCTAGCAATTCCCAAGCATACATAGAAAATCGTGAAAGAAAGTTACCTACGATTGTCAAATCTCAAAGACTCAAGCAATCATAGACTCAAATCTTACACAGGTTAACAAACATGGTGATTTCAATCCATCATGAATAGACTAAAAATGCTTAAGCCTCATGAGATAAGTGGTGGTTTCTCTCGCTCTCATAAGCATGTAATAGTGGAGTTCACTCAAGCTACTCATGGTTTATGAACTACCATATGCTTGCTTTTCTTCTACCTTCACCACTATATACACATAAGAATGCACAATCACTGAAGGCTTATTAAGCATGTAAGGAAAACATGAATACAAGAAAAAATGACAATATCTGTGAAAGAAAAGAAAGATAAGAAATGACATAGCTAAGGAAATGCAAGTAGAAGATATGGAAATACTGGAATGCTACATAGATGAGTACAAGAAAGCATTGCCCTAAAATTTTTCTTCCAACCGAATAAACATGTAAACAACCCTTATCACATTCTTCAATACAAATCTACTCATGATATACAATAAATCTCTCAATAACGACAACAAGGGATGTCGTTAACAAAAATACTATCACACATAAATAAAAATGGCACAACATGTCAAAGTTTTCACAGTACTTTTTTTTTTATTTCATGGGCACCCCATTTATTTTTTTTCAACTTTTTTTTCAGCTTTTTTTTCTTTTTTTTCTTCTTTTTTTCGACATGTAGTGGACTTCCCTATGCTCCAACATCAAGCTCAGCTAAAAAGATAAAAAGCATGACTAGCTCATGGTGATTAAGCACGACTTACCTATGCTAACACTAAATTTCCCTAAGCTACTCTCTCCCCCACACTTAAATTTTTGTCCATCCTAGGCAAAATACTCATCATGGATCATCCAAGTATTCCACATCCAGAAATAGAAATGGAGAAGAAAGTAATGGTAAGAAAGAAAAAAAATGTAAGGATGAATGGTTAGAATGTTATTCAAATAAGCATGTGATGATAAAAGAAGTGAAGGAAAACAAATGTGATTGTCTTCATAATAGTCATGCAAACCTACTGTTGTGTGGTCTCGAAAGAATGAAAACAAGTTCTAGAGTTACAATAACCACAAGTGCACCACACATAAGCAATAAAAATAGGCTCAATCCTCACTAGGTAAACAAAAATAATCAACTCAGTCTATCAACATAGAATCAATCGCCAAGTAGTAACCACATGCAATCAAATAATCCATTCAAGTCAATAAATCCCCGACACTCGACAATCAAATTTAACTAGCTTTCACAACTTCTAAGATGATATAAAGGAATGCATAAGAAATTTATTTGAAAAACTAACAAAATAAAAACTCGTCAAACAAAACATAACAACTAAAACAAAAACAAATAAAGTAAAAGAGAGATATATACAATGAAAAAGAAAAGAGATAAGATGGAGAAAACTCCCCTAAGGTCCTGGCAGTTAAAGAAGATTTAGCAGGAGGAGCCACGCAGGTCGTGGAGTGCTCCTAAATAAATCCCGTCCCAGTGGTTGAAGAAGATTCAGCTTTAACATCCACGCCGAGAGTGGAATGGACTGAATGGGGGTGAGCGCCTTCATGGTGTGATCATGATAATACTGTGTTGCTCCCTCCAATATGATCGCCTTATCATATGTAATCTCTGGCGGTCGGAGGCGATTCAGATAAAGTGTCCAGCCTTAGGGCTGGATTATTGCATTTGTTGTCAGGGCTTTCATCAGCAAAATTCTTGGAGACTCTGGCTGAGATGGAAGTGTTCAGTCTGGGGGCCTCCAACTATCCACCACTTCCATGGGAATCAACTCATCAAAATTGTTTGCCGCCACTGTCTCACTTGTCTTCTGGTCTAGCTAGCAAGTCTGGGCACTGGTATCTGAAAACTGCTCCTCTTCAGAATAATCTAATGCACAAACAACATCACAGAGTAAATCTAAGCCGCTAGTATCATCCTGTAAGTCATTGACCACAGAAGCAACTTTATCAATATCTGGAGCATCAGATAGTACATCATCATCATGCACATCAGCAGAGGAGTCCTGTAGAGCTGCAGAGCTAGAAGCGTACATATCACCAGCTCTGCAATCCATCTCCTCAAGCACATCACTACCATCAGAAATTATCTCTGAGGAAAACTGGGAGGAATCTTATGCTTGTGTCTAACTGATGGATGATGCAATTCGATCCAGCAGAATTTGCATATTCTATATCCACTGATGACTATCGTTCATTTATTGCTGATACTGATGTAGAAATGATTCTAGTTTTCTAGTGTCTCTGTATTTTCTTGACTGGGAGCAAGGGTTTCTTCATATTAACTTCCTTTATCTCCCCAACTAGGCATGTAAGTATCAATGGATGGTGGGGGTAGATAGCACTAAGACTGTGTGTTCCCATACCTGAAAGCTGAATTGAAATTATATGTATCAGAAAATGAATTATACCTGTCCTATTGATAAGACTGATGATACTAAGGAATAGACTGATGATATTGTGGCTGGTACTGATAATACTCATCTTCAGGTCGGTAATACTCTTGTTGCCCAGTGCCTGAATAGTAAGCATCACTGAAGTCTCCGCACTGATGATAATATGGATCCATGTTCAAAGAAATTTCCTGTCTTTCCTAAAATACTAACAAACAATATCAAAAGACACAGGAATCATACATGATAAAATACATGGATATATAAGAGAATAAAAGAATGAAGCCCTAAACAAAATTTTTGAATTTTGATTTTGATTTTTTTTTAGAAGAATCGACAAACAATCCTAAGTATACTAAACATCATTACACTCCCCGGCAACAGCGCCAAAATTTTAATGACAGGTATTTTGTGTCGTGTGATACCGTTTCAAACTCTACACTAATATAGCATATTGAATGGCCCGGATCGTTTTCCAACGAGTATAATCAACAGAATAGTAAACATAGGATTTCTAATTATTACTTTGGATTTGTCAATTGAAGATGGGGGTTTGGGATTTGAGCTCTAACCTACAGTTGCAAGGTAATTAAAATCCTAAACTAACATGCAACAACTAAATCAAACAATGCAGGAAGTAAATCAACAAAAACTGAAAGAGGAACTAATCTGATCAATCCAAAATAGGCCCGGTGAATGACCAAGTTCCTTCGGCTAAGTCCAACGAAGCTCGATCGAGACTCCGCAAACGATAGTGGATGTGGGATGGTGCAAATGATAACTGTCATTTTGTTGTATTATTTTGGTCCTTAATATCACTGTTTTTATCTTCTCGAGTGATTTATTATTGATTATTATCATGTGTTTGAGTTGGATATATTTTGGACCTAATTGTAAATTCTCTTATATTTTGGACTTATATGCAAATTTTATCTTTGTTTGTAGGAGATCGAGATGAGCCACTAGACTAGACTCAAGTTGGATCAAATATGACTTCATCTGGGGTCATAATGGACATTTCAAGATGATTTAATCTGAGCCTTTCATCCAGATCAGAAGGCAAATGAAATCAGCAAACTCCTAAATCCAGTAGTTTGATGGATGCTCCGAACTCTCGCAGATCCAATTGAGCTCAAAGAAGTGTCGTCGGGGTGGACTCCTCCTCGAATCCGAAAGAGAAGGTGGATGACCTGTGGAGATGGAGGACGTCGCCGAAATCTCTCGATGAAGCGGTTCCTCCTCGAATCCATGGATGAAAATGGATGGAAGGAAGGTGGAGACGGCTGTTAAGGCTCAAGGGAAGAACATGTTGGTGCAATCGGCCCAGGTCACAGTTGACCAGACTCGAGTTTGACTCGAGCAATATTTTGATGTTTGACATTGATGTTTGACAATGATGTCTGATAATGTTTTCGGGAGATTGTTTGTGCAATCGACCCAGGTCATGATTGACCGAAATCGAGTTTGACTCGAGGGAGATTTTGATAGTTGACTAGAGGTTGACCATGTCAAGGAAAAGTCCAAGCATGGGTCTTGGCATGAAAAGTCCAACATAGGTTGGCATTTGGAAAGTCCAAGGGTGTAGTCTTGGCCACATAAGTCCAAGGGTGTAGTCTTGGCCACATAAGTCCAAGGGTGTAGTCTTGGCGGTGAAAGTCCAAGTCATGAGTACTTGACATTTGGAAAGTCCAAGGGGTTTGATATTGGCGGTGTAAAGTCCAAGGGTGAAGTCTTTATAGCATAAGTCCAATGGTTGTTAGCGTAAAGTCCAAGCGGAGTCTTGGCAGCGCAAGTCCAATGTGCCTTGACGGTGTAGACACCGTTAGCATGACATAACCGATGGAAGCACCTGAAGGCTAGCACATTTATAAACAAGTCATGGATGACTTGGAGGGATCTGATAGGCGCGAGGCTGACGGAGGTGGCTAGAAGGCTTAGGTCTAGGCTAAGGGTGGTCTAGCAAGTATGGAGGAATCATACTTGGGTTAAAACCTCATGTTTGAGGTGTATCAGTCGACTGGAATGAGTTAACTAGGGTTTGACTGCGGGGGAGTGCCCTATCGATCATCGGAGGTGGTCATCGATTGTTGGCTCGGCGGCTGATCGATCCGTGATCGATCGGGTGCTCGAGAATTGAGCACAAAATGGAGTCGACTCGGCCGTTGGGGTTAACGATGAGTGAAGGCTCTATCATCACTAATGAGTATGATCGATGATGATGTCCTATCTGTTGGATTTTTCCAACGTGGATTGCACCATTGTCTCACAAAGAATGCATGTCATCATGACTAATAGGCAAAAATCGGCTGATTGCGAGTTATAAAAGCGGCTAAGAGGATTTTGGCGATTTCTTAGGCATTTTGAGGCGATTCTTTGGTGTGCAAATCAGGGTCTTCAAGTACGGTTCAAGCGATCAACAAGCAAGCACTCCAAAGCAATAGTTGTAAAGTTTTCTTTAAGTTGTTTTGTGTATTCATTTGTATTTTCTTGTTTAGTTCATTCTTATTATTGTAAGAATATTTGTACGAGGTTTCTCCACCTCCGGATTGTTCCGAGAAGGAGTTATTTGTTTAGTTGTGTGTGATTAGCATCGCTAGGGCTCTTACGAGCCCAATCCGTGAAGTATGAACCATTCGTTTCCGAACCACATTATATCGATGTGTCTCATGTTCTTGTGTTGTATTTATTTTTGTTATTATATATTTCGCTGCATTAACAAGTATTGTAGAGACAAACGCGAATTAATTCCATCAAGCATCGACAACGCTATTCACCCCCCCCTCTAGCGGCCACCGAATCCTCAACAATTGGTATCAGAGCCCGGGGCTCTTCTACGGACTAACTGCCAGGAGCAAAGATGCTAGAGGGAAAGATGGAAGTTGAAGAACAACTTGGATGGGACATCAACACCCCAATCCCATATGCTTTCTATGGACGAGAGGGCTTCAACCAATGGAAGGCAAGGATTGAAGACTTCTTGATGATGAGGGATTTTGAGGAGTGGTCCATCTTAATGAAAGGATTTGAATATCCAAGAGGACCAAAGGGAGGCTTCCTCAAGAAGAAGAGATGGACCGAGGAGCGACTCCAACAATTCGATAAAAATAAGAAGGTAGTCAAATTTATTGTTGATCTAATTCCTAATGATATCGTGTGTAGCCTAGGGAATTGCATGGACGCCAAGGAGCTTTGGAGGGAATTGGTAAGATTCCATGAAGGCCCATCACCGGTTCAAGAAGAGAAGGCCGAAGATGAATCCTCATCCTCACAAGCAAGTGAGGATTCGGAAGTTGATAGGGAGTCAACCTCCGAATCGGTAGAGGAGGTGGAATTGGAAGAAGCCTCCACCTCTAGGATTGAGAGGGAGGAGATGAGGGCATCCTCAATACTGGAGCAACAAGAAGAACCATCTACATCCAGTCGAGAGGAAGAGCAAGCTCAAGAGACCCTCACCATCACCCTAAGTGACTCAAACACTTCAATTTCAAATAAAAACATATTATATATTTTGAGTGTATGGAATATGGGAACTACAAGAGTAAGTGCCCATAGAAGGTCAAGAAAAGTCCACCGGCGCCTAAAAGTCAAGAAAAGTCAAAGGATGCCGGTGTCTCCGCCAAGAAGACTAAGGAGCTCATAGTATGCTTCAAGTACCATAAGAAGGGGCACTATAGAAGTCAATTCCCTAGGAAGAAGGAAATCAAAGATAAGGAAGGAGCATCACATGTAGGGGGAGCTAAGGCTAACCCTAAGGTATATTTTAATGCACCTTCTAGTTCTAATTTAAATGTCAAAAAGCATGCTAGGAATAATTTTAACAATTTTGCAATTGTACATGAAAAGCATGCCAAAAATAATAAATACTTTTGTCTAGGTGCTAAGAATGTTAATTTTTCAAATAAGGAGAAATTTGGGACTAATGTCCCTAGAAAAACCTTACCTAGGGAATCTATTAGAAAAATTGAAGACCACCTAGGTTTTAATACCAAATGGACTAGGCATATGCCTAGAAAGAACAATGCCCAAGGATTAAATCAAAATTAAAAAATTGGACAATTAGAGTTGGAAAATCAAGCCTTGAGGTCAAGGCTTGAGAAACTTGAAAAGACCCTTGCAAAAATAACAAATCAAATGCAAAAGTCAAATGGTCAAACTCTAGGGTCTAGAAGTCAAAGTCAAAACCTAAGGCATAGAAGACAAGAGTCAACCAAGGACAAGAAAGGTTTGGGTCACAAACCTAAGCCTAAGGTGACTTATCATAGTGTTCCATTTGATTATGAAACACAAATTAGGTCTAAAAAAACCAAGGTCAATAGGGAAGTCATCCCTAAGGTTGACCAAAGTGTGTGCCTAGTGGCTAGGGTTTCGAAGAAACCTAAGGTGGCCACTAAGAAGGTTACAAGGGGAGTCACCCCTAGAGTGAACCTAGGCAAAACCCAAATGACTAAGGCTAACAAGCCTAGGAGAGTCATTAGAAGGGTATCTAGGGAGGTTATCTCTAAGGAATACTTAGTTAACCCAAGGAGCTCAAATAGGTTTTGGGTTTCTAATAGCGTGATCGATTCACGCTAGATGGGTTTAGGTGTGTCAACTTTAAATGGATGGATAGCTAACCTAACCATAGTAAAGGTGGCACCTTAAGTCATTTTCAAGGTTATGGATACCTTGGAAATAGATTTGAATAATGATCCTAAAAGATTTTAGGATGTGTCAATACTATTTAAGAAGTTTGAAAAATCAATCAAATTGGCACAATTTAGGTTTAGAGGTATTGGTGTGTCATTTTGAGTTTTTGGCACAGTTGAGAAATTTGGGTAATATGGCAAAACATACTTAATAATGACAAATGACAATTAATACTAAGTTTTAGGTATTATATACCTTTACATTTTATTTGCCATGATTTGCTTGTCATATAACATGTCATGACATCATATCTATTTTTAATCATTTAATATGTCATGATCATGTTTAGGATTAAGGTTTAATGTCATGTGTTTTTAAATTATATCATATGTCATGATATCATGATCATTGGTCATACTTAATTATGTTATCATTTATGTCATGATCATTCATGCATTTAATTTGATTAAAATTGAGTTAAGGACAATGACATGACTTGAAGTCTCATTTATAAGGGAATCAAGTAGTGTTGCCTTAGAAAATGCATGAGGTCTTAGTTTAAGATAAACCAAAACCCACATCTCACATCTAAATTGACATATATGTGTATCTATACACTCTAAATACATGTGAAATGCTAGGATATAAGTTAAATTCAAGGTGCATAGCTTTTGCATCTAGATGAATTAAAACTCATCTTATCTTAATTGTGGATCATTGGGAAAGCTTATGTTCAAGTCATGTACATTAAGCCTAAGGAATATGATCCAATATAGGTTTTCAAAAACTATTTTAAAATTATTTTGAAAAACCTTGGTGAAGTCTATCTTTTGATAGCAATCACCATTGATGAAGTTGATACAAAGTGAGCTAAAACATTGAAGTTTTTCTTCACTTTTGAACTTTGTGTTAATTTTACTATTTTATGTGTAAAATATTTTTCAAACAATTTTCACTCATTGTATTGGTCATAAGTATTATATGTATCAAGTTTCATAATTTTTCGAATTATGTATAATTATTTATGCATTTTCGAAACTCATTTCTGATAACTGAAATTCGAAATTTCAGTTATCAGTCGACTTCCCTTGTTAGCAGTCGACTGATGTGCATGGCAATCGACTGCTTTTTGATAGAGTCGACTGCTAGGTTGATTTCGAGAAAAACAAGGTTGTTTAGCTTATTTTCAGCTACGGTAAAGTTCCCTAACCACTCCTAACCCTAGGATATGCTTTGGAAAGCATTATAAAGGGTGAAAATCCATTGGATATGGATTAGTAGAGTTGTTAGGGTGATGTATCAAATTTAAAGTATGGGAAAGTTCAATGTTGAAATTTATACCTTATTTTTGATTGGTTAGAGTTCCTATTGGATTAGGGACTTCCCAAGGACATTGTTGGTGCAATGGTCAAAGGGGAGCAAACCTTTAGGGGGAGGTATCCATCATGGGATGATGGATGGTATTTTTCCTTATGAGGGGGAAAAATGGAATTTTGAGATACCCAATTTGGAAATTGGGAGAGTTTGTAGGATTGCCTCTCTTGAGTGATATGAGACTTATCACTAGGAAGATTGTATGCATCCTAGGTATTTTTAGACCAAGGGAGAGATTGTAAGATCTCATTGGGACATGAGACATTGATCTCCTTGGAGAAAACTTTGATGTTAGTCAAAAAGGGGGAGAATGTTTGGGGAGAATGTTTGGGAGAATGTATGGGATTACCAATTTAGGATAATTGGTAAGGAGATTTGAGTTAGTGTTCTAACTCAAAGGTATGTGTTTTTGTCAAACATCAAAAAGGGGAAGATTGTTGGTGCAATCGGCCCAAGTCATGATTGACCAGACTCGAGTTTGACTCGAGCGATGTTTTGATGTTTGACATTGATGTTTGACATTGATGTCTGATAAAGTTTTGGGGAGATTATTTGTGCAATCGACCTGGGTCATGATTGACCGAACTCGGGTTTGACTCGAGGGGGGTTTTGATGGTTGACTAGGGGTTGACCATGTCAAGGAAAAGTCCAAGCATAGATCTTGGCATGAAAAGTCCAACATGGGTTGGCATTTGGAAAGTCCAAGGGTGTAGTCTTGGCCACGTAAGTCCAAGGATGTAGTCTTGGCGGTGAAAGTCCAAGTCATGAGTACTTGGCATTTGGAAAGTCCAAGGGGTTTGATATTGACGGCGTAAAGCCCAAGGGTGAAGTCTTGGCAGCATAAGTTCAATAGTTGGCAGCGTAAAGTCCGAGCGGAGTCTTGGCAGCGCAAGTCCAATGTGCCTTGGCAGTGTAGACACCGTTAGCATGACATAGCCGATGGAAGCACCTGAAGACTACCGCATTGATGAACAAGTCATAGATGACTTAGAGGGATCCGATAGGCGCGAGGCTGACGGAGGTGGCTAGAAGGCTTAGGTCTAGGCTAAGGGTGGTCTAGCAAGTATGGGGAAACTATATTTGGGTTAAAACCTAATGTTTGAGGTGTATCAGTCGACTGGTATCATGTGATAGTCGATTGGAGTGAGTCAACTGGGATTTGATCGCGGAAGTGCCCTACCCCGATCGCCATAGGTGGTCGGGCCGATCTTGCTCGAGCGCTGATCGATCCGTGATCGATCGTGGTGCTCGAGAATTCGTGAATTGGAGTCGGACTAGATCGCCGGAGTTAACGATTAAGTGAAGGTTATCGGTCCGATCGATGAGTATGATCGATCGATGTCCTATCTGCTGATTTTTCATGGATTGCACCGTTGTCTCACAGCAATAGTGTCATCAGTCAACTGATGGTCCCGAACAGTCAACTGATAGGCGAAAATCTAGCCCGATTGTAGGTTATAAAAGCAGCTCGGAAGAGGGATTTTGGCAGCGATTTTTTGAGCATTTTTTAGGCGATTTACTGGTGAAAATCAGGGTCTTCAAGCACGGTTCAAGCGATCAACAAGCAAGCACTCCAAAGCAATAGTTGTAAAGTTTTCTTTACGTTGTTTTGTGTATTCATTGGTATTTGCTTGTTTAGTTCATTCTTATTATTGTAAGAATACTTGTACGAGGTTTCTCCACCTCCGGATTGTTCCGAGAAAGAGTTATTTGTTTAGTGGTGTGTGATTGGCATCGCTAGGGCTCTTACAAGTCCAATCCGTGGAGTATGAATCATTCGATTCCGAACCACGTTATATCGTTGTGTCTCATGTTCTTATATTGTATTTATTTTTGTTATTATATATTCCGATGCGTTAACAAGTATTGTAGAGATGAATACGAATCAATTCCATCAAGCATCGACAACGCTATTCACCCCCCCCCCCTTCTAGCAGCCACTGAATCCTCAATAGAACAGATTTAACTAACAACTAAATAAAATAAGCAATGCATCAACGAAATTTAATACATGAACATGATTAAAAAAAACAATTAAAGTAAAGCATGAAACTAAATCTAAATTAATCAACTACAACCTAATTACTCTAAGAAGCATTTCATCGAACAATATGTAAGCATGAAACAAATTCAACTAAGCGTGTGCCATTCTAAGTGTGGAAAATCGAATCTAATACAAGCATTCAACAAACAAAAGCAATGATGCAATTAAAACACATAATGAAGATGCTGGAATTTTCCATCGAAACGAGAAGGCTGGAAATGTTATTCGAAAGCTGAAATAGGTGCTGGTCGGCACTGTGAAAGAGTTGATCGGCGATGGAGGAGCTAATGGAGTGCTGATAACGGAGCTGCTGGTTGGATGGAATGAGATGATACTAGAGGGGAATCCCCACTCCGGTGATTGGCGGTGACAAAGCTTGGTAAGGGCTAGCGGAGCTGCAGTCGGTGGAGAAGGCGACGACTGGCGGTGGTGAAATGGACGCTAGACTCCGCAAACGGTAGTGGATGTGGGATGGTGCAAACTCTTGAATCCAGTAGTTTGATGGATGCTCCAAACTCTCGCGGATCCGGTTGAGCTCGAAGAAGTGTTGTCGGGGCGGACTCCTCCTCGAATCCGAAAGAGAAGGTGGATGAGTTGTGGAGATGAAGGATGTCGCCGAAATCTCTCGATGAAGCGGTTCCTCCTCGAATCCGTGGAGGAAAATGGATGGAAGGAAAGTGGAGATGACTACTAAGGCTCAAGGGAAGAACAGATTTAACTAACAACTAAATAAAATAAGCAATGCATCAACGAAATTTAATACATAAACATGATTAAAAAAAACAATTAAAGTAAAGCATGAAACTAAATCTAAATTAACCAACTACAACCTAATTACTCTAAGAAGCATTTCATCGAACAATATGTAAGCATGAAACAAATTCAACCAAGCGTGTGCCATTCTAAGTGTGGAAAATCGAATCTAATACAAGCATTCAACAAACAAAAGAAATGATGCAATTAAAACACATAATGAAGATGCTGGAATTTTCCATCGAAACGAGAAGGCTGGAAATACTATTCGGAAGCTGAAATAGGTGTTGGTCAGCACTGTGAAAGAGTTGTCCGGCTGATGGAGTGCTGATAATGGAGTTGCTGGTCAGATGGAATGAGATGATACCAGAGGGGAATCCCCACTCCGGTGATCAGCGGCGACAGAGCTTCATAAGGGCTGGCGGAGCTGCAGTCGGTGGAGAAGGCGACGGCTGGCGACGGTGAAATGGATGCTGTGGAGATGCTTGTTGGCTGTAATCGGTGGAGGAGATGATGGATGGGCTCCGGTCACCGGAGTAGGGAATCCCCTTCCTCTTCGGCGACCGGCGAGGAAGGGCAGGAGTGGAAGGCGTCGGGTGATCGCCGAAGAAGATGGATGGTGGCTCTATGTCTGCGCGATAGAAGGAGATGAGGAAATGTTGATTTTTATGATGATTTTCCTTGGTCGTCCGATCGAAGCAGGATCAATCCTAGCCATCCATTAAAGTTAGGGCTAAATGAATCTGATTAACTCATGAACTAAGCAATGCATCCAACGGCTGAGAATTCTCCGACTTTGAATGGATGGATCTGATCAATCTGCATGGCCGATCGCGATCAACTTGATTTGGATGGAAGGTTGAGATGTGTAGATCTAAGTGTATGGATCGGATCTCTCTAGATTTAAATAGATGGCTTAGATCAATCAGATCTCATCGGACGGTCAGGATTAAACAAATCTAAGCCCTTTGGTTAGACTGCTTCTGATCTGGATGAAGGGCTCAGATTCCTCCAGCTCAAAATGTCCTTTATACCCTTAGATGAAGTCATATTTGATCCAACTTGAGTCTAGTCCAGTGGCTCATCTCGATCTCCTACAAATAAAATGTAAAATTTGCATATAAGTCCAAAATTTAGAAGAATTTACAATAAGGTCCAAAAATAAATCTAACTCGTAAAACATGTTAATAATCAATAATAAATCACATGAGAGGCTTAAACCAGTGATATTAAGACCAAAATAATACGATAAAATGACAGTTATCAGTAAGATATGTGCTTATAAGATAAAAAGATATCTCCATTGGTATGAAACCTTTTGGGTAAAGTCAAAAAATAAAACTATGAGGGCTTAGGCCCAAAGTGGACAATATCATGTCATTGTAGAGATATGTCAATCTTATAAGCACTAACATAAGGGTGGTCGATCAAATATAAGGAGATCATACTTGGGTCAAACCGCATGTTTGAGGTTACTAGTTGACTGGGACCCTGGGTCAATCGACTGGTCGAGTGTTCAACACTCGGGAGCCCAGTCAGCTCAGAGCAATCGATTGGAATTATGACCAGTCGACTGGTGAGTAGTCGACTGAGACTTGACTATCGATCAAGTGCTCTGGTAGTCGACCGCGTGCATTACTGATCGTCCACGGCATGATGACTAGTGGTAGTGGACAACGTCGATGAAGGTCTCATAGTCGACTAAACAGTCGACTACTAGCTCGACAGTGGACTACTGGTAAGGTTAGTCGACTGCTAGGGTATACGTTGGGCAGAATCCAATGTGGATTAGTCCGTTGTGAGACAACGATATTGTGGCCAGTCGATTGGGCCTGTTTAGCAGTCGATTGTCAGGCAAAAATTCAGGTCGTGCAAAGGCTTAAAAGGATCTCACGAAGGAGGATTTCATAAGGTAATTTTTGGTGATCTTGAAGATAAATTGTTGTTGCGTTCTAGACCTTCCAAGCTCGTCCAAAACAACCAACAAGTAAACAAATCAATCAAAAGCTCTCTATTGTAAAAGTGTTTTCACTTGTTTCTTATTTTCTTTTGTATCTCATTTTTGTTGTTTTTTGTTGTAAACATTGCTTTTAAGAGGTTTCTCCACCTCTGGATTATTTCCGAGAAGGAGAAGATTTAGTGGTGGTGTGCATCACTAGAGTTCACTCTAGAGCTCGGCCGTAGAGTAGGAACTAGGGTTCCGAACCACATTAAATCCTTTGTATTTGTGTTTTTGTGTTTGTCTTGTATATGTTTATATTGTTTTTGTATATTCTATTGTCCTAACATTTTGTAGATGAGCACGATCGAACACGAAATCGAGAAACCGCTATTAACCCCTCCCCCCCCCCCCTTAGTGCACATCACGGTCCCTACACTTCCTTTTCCCTTCTTGAATCATTTCTTTTTCTTATATCTAGATGATCCAGCAGAACCGACTACCACATAGGCTTGTCCAGAAATCCTCATGGATTCAACTCTCTCCGCCTCTAATTCCACATGACGTGAGACATTAATGAAAGTCTTGATACTCTCACTGTGAGTCAGGATTTACTTTATAGTCTCCCAAAAAACCTAGAAGAGAACGAATAATTGCCTGAATCTATTGTTCATCAGTCAACTCATGACCAGCAGTTTTAAGCTCTCGAATCATGTTCGACATATCCCTGAGGTGTTGAACAATAGTGACATTCGGGTGTTTCTTATAGTTGTCAAACCTGATCGTCAACTGTCGAAGCTTGCTCAGACTAACTCTATTGTATCTATCTCGAAGGGCTACCCAGACTGCATAAGCTATAAGATATGACTCATACTAAAAAATTAGGTCATCTACCATTGAACTTATCAATATGTCCTTGCTTAGTGGAGTCCTTCTTTTTCCATGCATTATAGGTATCAAGGTTTTGTCTGCGTTGTGCAGTGGGACCATCAATAGGTTCTTAAAAAACTTGATATACAACCTCCAGAACTTCTTGTTCCTTAAGTGCTTATTATATCTTAAGGTGTCATATATTGTAGTTATCCCCATTTAATTTTTCATCTTTATTAAATTCAGCTATGATGTTCTTGGTTGTCATAATCTATCATAAATAAATAAATTATTTAGTTATTTAGTGTATGTTGTATGCATGTAATCTCTAATTGGCTCAATGTAAATCTAATTTGTTTTACAAAATCAAGTGACAATTATATTTTCACTCATCATTTATATCTACCAATCTGACTGAAATTGATCAATTATATTACATACACCCCCATGTTGTTAGTAATATATAAGAGGTGTCCTAAGGCAATCACCATATGGTTGTACCATTTATATGATAAATGAAGATTCACTATTTGAGTATACATGTTTTCATGTATTTGATCAGATCTTAAACTCATTTACTGAATGTCCACAATACGATTCACAACATGAGAGAATTTGTGATTGGATCATAACTAGTGAGTATCTCTACATGTGTAATTGTGATGTATCGGAATTATTCCTAGTCAATGAATTGATGGATTTTGACACCATCAATTCTGTCGAGACTAGCACAAGGTATACTCTTTGGTGTAACCAAGCAGTTGATTCTCACTGGCTGAAGACATTGTGATGTTCAGAGTTAATCGTGGATGCTAGTTATGGTAAATAGTTTATTGGAGTGACCAACTGTAAGACTTCATATGGTTCTCTGCATATATGGATATGTCAATGAAGTTCTTACTGTAACTTAAGTGTGATGTTCCTTTGACTTGCGGTATTCAAGTCATCTTGGTCATGAAGACTTATGCTTTGACATCTTAAGTAAGCATCTCTGAGGAGATGTGGACCCAGGATGATTGGGTATAAGTCGAAGTGGCCGAAGGTATTTGAATAACCTATAAAGGATTCACCACTCCTTGCGAGGAGATGTATACTCATGGCCTCTCGTCAGATTGTTACTAAAGTCTTTGGCCAAAGCATTACATGTTTAGAGTAAGGTACTCTTGGATACATGTGTAGTAACTAGAATTCTTAGGACGAGGAAATGATACTTGGGCTAGGTGTGACGTAGTCAGCCTAGTGAGGACTGACACTATAGATCATGTCCTGAACCAAGAGGGTATAAGATGAGTGAAGGGAATAGAGCACGATTCAGTGTAGCTGCTGAAGGGTTTCAAAAATGGTTCTGAAATCAACCGTTGATTTTTCGATTAATTGGGAATCATGATGTACTACTAGGTGCTACTCATGATCATTCTATAATTAATGGTTAATTATAGATGGCCAACATAAATCGAGAACCTATTTGGTCACACGCACAATGAGCGTAATCCGAATGATTTAAAACGAGCTTGAGAATGAGATTCTCAGATCGAGATGAACTAGGTTTGGTTGGACCAAACAAGGAGCGAGCATGAAATCATTTCAGTCGCAACAGAAGCATGGATGGGTCGAGTCTTATGAAGACATGATGGATAAACCAAATTGGTTTGGTTCTAATCCAATGGTGGAAAATAAACCAAAGTGTGTTGGTGCAACAATGCTCCAAACATTTATATGTTTTGATGTTTGGATAATCATCTAAGTTAGGCAATATCTTGTGATCCAATTGCAAATATGTTTTAAGTAACAGGGAAATCCAAGGATGAAGACTTGGTAAAAGAGAAGTCCAAGTATGATCTTGGCAAGGAAAGTCCAAGGGATGGACTTGGCAGCGTAAGACCAAGCTTGTAGTCTTGGCAGCATAAAGTCCAAGTGAACCTTGGCAAAGGAAGTCCAAAGTAAGGTCTTGGCAGCATAAGTCCAAGCTTGTAGTCTTGGCGGCGTAAAGTCCAAGCATTTGGCAAACCCAAGATATGACGAAACCGAAGGAAGCTCTTGGAAGCAAAGCGCAAAGGATGAACAAGTCGCGGACTCGGATGGATCCTGGAGGCGCAAGGCTTAATGAGGAGCTAGAAGGTTGAGTCTAGGTCTAAGGTGTAAAATCAAGTGTGAATTACTCATACTTGATGAGTATCAGTCGACTGATGTTGAGATCGGTCGGTGATCGAGCGCGATCGACCGATCAAGGAGAAAATCGCCGAATCGCGCCTCACTCTTGCGCTTGATCACTCGATGATCACTCCATCGATCGGTGATGGAGGGATCGATCGATCACGGCCGTTGGAAAATCGACGAATCTCGCGTATCTGCATGGTCAAGTCGTTGGCCGGCGGCAATCGATCGATGGCAAGCATCACGATCGAGGCCCAACGGGAAAAACAACCCCTCTTCTATAAAAAGGGGCCTTGGGGAGCTTGGTCAAGCTAGTGCTCTTACTCCTAACTACACCCTCGTGCTCACCAAGTTTTCCCAAGTGTTTTAGCAATTCAAAACCTCCTCTTCTCTAGTTCTTAATCATCCATCATTGTAAAGAAGAGGAGAGCATTGTAAGAAAGGTTTCTCCACCTTGGTTCATCCAAAGGAGGTGTTTAGTGAAGCTTGGCTAGGGCTAATCCACCTTACGGATTGCCGTGGAGTAGGAGCGTCATCTCCGAACCACGTACATCGGGTGTTAGCGTTGATTTTCTTGTTTCTTATTTGTATTCACATTTGTATTTGTATTGCTTCCGCTAACTTGCTTGTAGAAACGAAGAAAGACTAATCACCCCCCCCTCTAGCCGTTACAAAGATCCTAACAAGTGGTATCAGAGCCCGGATAGCTTGAAAGATCTCACCATCAACCAAAGCATCAATGGCTCTTCAAGAGGGATATAGCACCGCCAAGCCACCGCTCTTCGATGGGAGTCACTTTGCATATTGGAAAGGTAGGATGAAGTATCTAATGAGCAATATTGAAATTTGGCATAGTGTTGTAGATGGCTTCGAGGAACCGGTGGATGAACATGGAAACCCTATTCCAAGCAAGGATTGGACAAGGGAGATGAACCGGAAGTTCGAGTCAAATGCAAAGGTCGTACTCACCATCCAATGCGGCATTACAATGGAGCAACTCAACAAGGTGGGGCCTTTCGAATCCGCCAAGGAGTTATGGGAAAAGCTCATTGAGCTAAATGAAGGTTCCAAGGAGTCAAAGAGGGCCAAGAAGGACCTATTAATTGGACAACTTCAAGCCTTCCAAATGAAGATGCATGAAACCGTAAGCCAAATGCATGGAAGGTTCAAGGAAATTGTGAACGGACTCCACATCATAGGTGAGCGAGTTGACAACCGGGACTTGGTAAGGTATATTCTTCAAGCATTTCCTAGAAATTCTTTATGGACTTCTATAGTTGATGCCATTAAGGTAACTAGGGATCTCTCTCAAATTAAAATTGATGAATTGTTTTGTGAGTTTGAATTACATGAGCAAACTAACATGTCATCTAAGGAAAAGGGTTTAGCTCTATTTGTTGAAAAGAAGGAAAAGAAGAAGAAGGAAAGAAAAGAAGCATCATCATCATCCGAATCGGAGCATGACTCAAGTAGTGATGGAGACTCGTCTAGCGAGATGGCGAATTTTGTCAAGAGGCTCTATAGGAAATCAAAGGAATTCAAGAGTAGAGAGGCAAGGAAGGGGTCTCATTCTTCAAAAGGTAAGTTTAGTGGTAATTCAAGTTTCAATAACAATGTGATTTGTCATTCTTGTAACAAGAAGGGGCACATAAAGCCAAATTGCCCGGAGCTAAAGAAGAAGGAAGAAAAAGAAAAGAAAAAGAAGGACAAGAAGGAGAAGAAGAAGAACGAGGCTATGGTGGCTCAAACCACTTGGGACACACCAAGTGTTGAAGACTCCTCCTCCGATGATGAGTTTTGTCACATCACACGTCATGTGGCACTCATGGCCCTAGAAGATGATTCCGGCACATCAAGCCAAGAAGATTCCTCAAGTGATGAATCGTCATCTAGTGACGATGAGGTAATGAACTCTCCCAAGGTTAAGCTTCTTTATAAATCAATTGCCTATCTTAAAGAAGCTCTAGATAAGTCTAAATCTAAGGTTAAGAGCATGAAGGTAGAACTAAAGGCTATTAGGGATGAAAAACCTTCACACGTTGATTCTTGCATGCTTAAGGAAGAAAATGACAACCTTAAGGATGAAGTTAGTGAATTAAAAGCATGTTTAGAGAAATTCTCAAATGGCTCAAAATATCTTGATATGATTCTTAGTAGACAAAGAGTCGTTTACAACAAGGCCGGTTTAGGATATAAGCCAAAAGAAAAAGAGGTTGCTTATGTTTCATTGATTAATAGGAAAGCAACCATTAAGGGTAAGGTTAAGAAAGCATGGGTACCTAAGAAGCTTTTACTTAATGTTACCGGTCCAAATGTTTGGGTACTAAAAGCTTGTGTTTTTCATGTGATTTAGGTAGGAGAGCAAGGTATGTGGATTGTGGATAGCGGTTGCTCAACACATATGACCGGGGATGTGAGCAAGTTCTCTACAATTAAGTATGTAAAGAAAGGAGCGGTGTCCTTTGGAAATAGTGGAAAACTCAAGATATTAGGTAGAGGTACAATTGAGGTATCCCCCAAAATTGTCATTCACAAGGTTTTACTAGTTGAAAATATGAAATTTAATTTATTAAGTGTGAGTCAACTTTGTGATGCAAACTATCATGTTTCTTTTGAATCCTCTAAATGCATGATTAGGCACAAGGAATTAAATGATTGCATGTTAGTTGGATATAGGAAATCAAATATCTATTATGTTGATCTTTCATATGCTTCTAACATTTCTACTAAGTGTTTTGTTGCAAAAGAAGAGGAAAGTTGGCTATGGCATAGGAGATTGGGGCACATTAACATGAAAAATATAGCCAAGGTAGCCAAAATGGAGTTGGTCAAAGGACTACCAAATATCAAGTATGTCAAGAATAAAATGTGTGATGCATGCCAAGAAGGAAAACAAACAAAGGCATCACACAAAGGTAAAACCCTAACTAATACTTCCTTACCATTAGAATTATTGCATCTTGACTTATTTGATTGTCATAGTACTCCATCCTTAAATGGCAACAAATATTGTTTGGTTATTGTAGATGATTTTTCTAGGTATACTTGGGTCTACTTTATGAAACATAAGGATGATACCTTAGAAATAATCATAGGATTTAGTAAAAGGGTTGAAAATGAAAAGAGTCTCAAAATCAACCGGATCCGTAGTAATCATGGTGGTGAATTTGAAAACTTAAAATTTTCACAATTTTGTTTAGAGCAAGGGTACGAGCATGAGTTCTCTTGTCCTAGAACACCCCAACAAAATGGGGTGGTGGAAAGGAGAAATCGTGCCCTACAAGAGGCGGCTAGGACTATGTTTAATGCATATTCTCTACCTAGCTACTTGTGGGCGGAAGCGGTTAATACCGCTTGCTATATCCAAAATAGAGTTCAAATCCATAGGTTTTTAGGAAAGACACCTTTTGAATTATGGAATGGGACTATTCCCACAATTCATTATTTCAAAGTCTTTGGATGTAAAGTTTATATTCTAAACACCAAGGATAACTTAGGAAAATTTGAATCCAAAGCGGATGAGGGAATCCTAGTTGGATACTCATCCACAAGTAGAGGATATAGAGTCTACAATAAGAGAACCCAAGGGATTGAGGAGTCTTCCAATGTTCAATTTGATGAAGCTACTAGTACCTACCCTAGAAAGTCCTCTATTGATAAGGATATTAATGACAATAATCAAGACATCACCCAAAAACTTCAAAATTTGACCATTAGGGGTAATGATCAAGGGGGAGGAAGAGGAGATTCCGATGATGAAAGAAGGGTGGAAGATAACAATGATCAATTTGAAACCCCTTCTAGAAACCTAAGAATTCATCAAAATCATCCACTTGACCAAGTAGTAGGAGATCTATCTCAAGGAGTAAGAACTAGGTCATTTCATAGACCTCCTACTAGTCAAGTGGCTCTTATTTCACAAATTGAGCCCAAATCGATAAATGATGCATTACATGATCCGGATTGGATTTTGGCAATGCAAGATGAATTGGCCCAATTTGAGAGGATTCAAGTATGGGAGTTGGTACCTAGACCCAATGATAGCACCATAATTACTACAAGATGGGTTTTTAGGAACAAGCTAGATGACCAAGGAAATATCACTAGAAATAAGGCTAGGTTGGTATGGGGATTTAATCAAGTTGAGGGGCTTGACTATGATGAGACTTATGCCCCGGTTGCTAGGTTAGAATCTATTAGGATTCTCTTAGGATATGCTTCCTACATGGGATTTAAACTTTACCAAATGGATGTCAAATCGGCATTCTTAAATGGTTATATTAAGGAGGAAGTATATGTAGAGCAACCACCCGGTTTTGAGAACATAGATTATCCAAACCATGTATGTAAGCTTAGGAAAGCTTTATATGGATTAAAACAAGCTCCCCGGGCATGGTATGAAAGATTGTCATCCTTCCTAATCTCTAAGAATTTTAGAAGAGGCCAAGTAGATCAAACCTTATTTATAAAGTCAACATTAAAAGACATATTCATAGCCCAAGTATATGTTGATGACATTATTTTTGGATCAACAAATGATGATCTTCTTCAAGACTTTATAAAAAATATGGAAAATAAATTTGAAATGAGTTTAGTTGGAGAGCTTACCTTTTTCCTAGGTTTACAAGTCAAACAAACCAATGAAGGTATTCATATTTATCAAACCAAATATGCAAATGAAATGATCAAGAAATTTGGTTTAGAGAATGCCAAAATTGTAACCACTCCTATGGCCACTAGCACTAGAATAGATAGTGATCATGAAGGTAAATCAATTGATCTTAAACTTTATAGGAGTATGATTGGTAGCCTACTATACCTAACCGCTAGTAGACCCGATATCTTATTTGCGGTAGGTATGTGTGCAAGATACCAATCTTGTGCCAAAGAATCTCATTTAGTAGCCGTCAAAAGAATTTTAAGATATATTAAAGGCACTCTAAATGTAGGACTTTGGTATCCTAGGACTAGGTCGTTTGAATTGCTTGGGTATACCGATTCCGATTATGCCGGGTGCAAATTGGATAGGAAGAGTACTAGTGGTGGATGCCAATTTCTTGGGTCCTCCCTAGTTAGTTGGAGTAGTAGGAAGCAACATTGTGTTGCTTTATCAACCACCAAAGTCGAATATGTAGCTATGGGTGGTTGTGTAGCTCAACTACTTTGGATGAGACATACTCTTGTGGACTATGAGCTACACTACTCTAACATTAAAGTTTATTGTGACAATGTGAGTACCATCAATTTGACCAAAAATCCGGTACATCACTCTAGGACCAAGCACATTGAAGTGAAACATCACTTTATAAGAGATCATGTGGCAAGAGGGGACATTGAACTTAATTATGTAGAATCTAAGTCTAACCTTGCCGATATCTTCACCAAAGCTCTTCCCGAAACCGAATTTTCATCATTAAGGAGAGAGCTTGGTATGTGCTTTGTAGAGTAAAATTCTAGGTTTGCATGATCCTATACTTATATAGTATCTTTATACCTTGATGCATCTCACAAAAGCCTTAAGAAACCTTGATTTTTGTATTGAGATACTTAGAAACATGTGAGATGATAGGGAATGTGTACTTGGCTCATCATGCTTGTTATGATGCATTACTATGAGCAAATGACACACCTAGAGATATAAATACCTTATGGACCAATCATTGGGAAGGCTTGTATTCAAGTAATGGATACATAGCCCTAAGAACATGGTTGGAAATTCCAAATCATATATATTTTAAACTATATTCATCATATTTTGAAAAATAGTTTTCAAGTGGAACACAAAAGTGATACAAAGTTTGCAAAATCATTAGAACTTTTGGTAGGTTCCAAGTTTGTATCATTCTTGAAATCTAGAAAACATATATTTTTCAAACTATTTTTTCTTAATAAAGTATGATTCCAGAAATGTGTACACAAAATTTCATGATTTTTCGAGGTTTCTAGAATTTCTAACGCATTTCTGAAATTGGGCTAAAAAGGCTGAAATTTCGATTTCAGGCGTAAAGCAATGATCGTTCGTGATAAACAGCTCCATTTTATGGTATTTAGTGTATCCTTGATGTCCTACAACTATAGCTTGATAATATTGCGTATAAACAAAGGTTTAGGATTGTTTAGTGCAGTGGTTTAGGGGGAGTTTCATAAATTGTATCTTTTTCATCCCCAAATCCATTGTTGGTGCAAAGTTAGGACTTAATGTTTTTAAATTTCTGTTATGCTTTGCTTCAAATATTGTTTACACATTGTAAAGCATATCTTGGATTAAGGGGGAGCTTAATTTCAATCTTATACCTTAGTCCAAGATCCAACACCTTTAATTCTTTCATTTTTGAATCCTTCTCTTTTTGATGTATGTCAAAGGGGGAGAAGAAATGTTTAAGTTAGATGATTATGTGTGTATCTTTAAAGACCTAACTTAAATGATTGTCAAACATCAAAAAGGGGGAGATTGTTGGTACAACAATGCTCCAAATATTTATATGTTTTGATGTTTGGATAATCATCTAAGTTAGATAATATCTTGTGATCTAATTGCGAATATGTTTTAAGTAACAGGGAAATCCAAGGATGAAGACTTGGTAAAAGAGAAGTCCAAGTATGATCTTGGCAAGGAAAGTTCAAGGGATGGACTTGGCAGCGTAAGACCAAGCTTGTAGTCTTGGCAGCATAAAGTCCAAGTGAACCTTGGCAAAGGAAGTCCAAAGTAAGGTCTTGGAAGCATAAGTCCAAGCTTGTAGTCTTGGCGGCGTAAAGTCCAAGCATTTGGCAAACCCAAGACATGACGAAACCGAAGGAAGCTCTTGGAAGCAAAGCGCAAAGGATGAACAAGTCACGGACTCGGATGGATCCTGGAGGCGCAAGGCTTAATGAGGAGCTAGAAGGTTGAGTCTAGGTCTAGAGTGTAAAATCAAGTGTGAATTACTCATACTTGATGAGTATCAGTCGACTGATATGATGTATCGATCGATTAAGCGTTCAACAGTCGGTGAAACCACAGCCATCGATCATTGCCTTAGTGAGGCGATCGGTGATGTTGAATCGATCGGTGATCGAGGCGTGATCGTGATCGAGGAGAAAATCGCCACGAATGCAGTCTCACTCGCGCGCTTGATCACTCGGTGATCACTCCATCGATCGGTGATGGAGGGATCAGTCGACTGATCACCTGGCCGTTGGAAAATGCGGCTACGAATCTCTGCGTATCTGCATGGTCAGAAGTCGTTGGCTTCGGCGGCAGTCGACTGATGGCAAGCATCAGTCGACTGATCGAGGCCCAATGGGAAAAACAACCCCTCTTCTATAAAAAGGGGCCTTGGGGAGCTTGGTCAAGCTAGTGCTCTTACTCCTAACTACACCCTCGTGCTCACCAAGTTTTCCCAAGTGTTTTAGCAATTCAAAACTTCCTCTTCTCTAGTTCTTAATCATCCATCATTGTAAAGAAGAGGAGAGCATTGTAAGAAAGGTTTCTCCACCTTGGTTCATCCAAAGGAGGTGTTTAGTGAAGCTTGGCTAGGGCTAATCCACCTTACGGATTGCCGTGGAGTAGGAGCGTCATCTCCGAACCACATACATCGGGTGTTAGCGTTGATTTTCTTGTTTCTTATTTGTATTCACATTTGTATTTGTATTGCTTCCGCTAACTTGCTTGTAGAAACGAAGAAAGGCTAATCACCCCCCCCCCCTCTAGCCGTTACAAAGATCCTAACAAAGTGGTTTGGTTTGTTTTAAACGAATGAACCAAAGTTTGTTCGGTTCGTTTTAACTTAAAATAGAACAACGCGGTTTGGTTTATTTTAACTTAAGTTATTGGAGCAGGTTAACGGGTTTTGGTTATGAACCAATAACCGTTAGGAGAATGTGTTCTCTATAAAAACATGGCTTAAGAGTTTGTCGTGGAGAATTAATTGGTTCAAGGGTTTTGGAAACCCTAGCCACCTTCTCCTCTTCTTCCTTGCTCTTGCCGCCCAAGCCAAGGGGCCACCCAAGTTGGTTGTCGCCCAACTTTATTGCTGCCTTCTCCTTGCCGCCGGCCACCCACCAGCCGTCGACGACTCCTCCGGCCATCCTCCATTTGCCACCGGCGACCAAGGAGTAGCCGACCATTGATTGGCCGGCCATATCTTCCACCAAACAAGTTGTCCAGATTCTAAATAGCTTGTTCTCCTCTTCATGGAGAGGTCATTTGGTCGGCATTTTGTGCTCCGATGGTGACCTATTTGCCGGGGATTGGTTCTCCGACAATCCTCATAGGTGGAGGGTTGAGTTTTCGTCAATCAATTGACGAAAACTGCTTCCGAGAAGTGAGTTTGCGAAACTCATTTTTTGGATCCGAATTTTTTATTTGGATTGTGATCGTCTCTTGTATCACATCGTCTTCGACTTAAGGCTAGTGACTTTTGCGAAGACGAGGCTCGTGGCTTTGTGAAGTCATCCCGACGATACTCGGTGTGGATACGGATAGAGGTGATTCTAGCGAGAGTCGCTCCGGTTGATGTCATTCCCACTGCACGTGATACGTCAGGTATAACTAACGTAATTTTCTTTTATTGTAAAATTTGAAACTGCGATTATGTCTACACATGTTGTATCTTGCATGCATGTGATGTGTGTGTTGTAATAAATTAGATTTATTGCTTTTAATTCTTCCGCTGTGTACATGTTTACGAAACATGTTCGAACACACAATCGTCGCGGTGCCCGGGAAACCCAACACATGTAATTAACAAATCATTGCTAATCAAGATATTCAACATTAAATGAACTAATAATTTTATAATTATACTCATAATGAACTAATCAAAAAGTATATTTCAATAAACAAATATTATGCATCAAGTAAAGTAAACAACATAAAAATGAATAAATCATTTGAATGAACATATCATTAACATAAACATATTGTACATTGTTAACACATAACAAACTCTACTAGAATGTTACATGTAACATTCTTACTACTCATAACCAAAACACTCTAATATACTAGATAGGCAATTACTACTTCCACTAAGACAAACACTAGTGCAGTAGTAATCCAAACATGCCCTATCTTTTTAGGCTCAACTAGCGCACTCTCAGTTATTACACTCTCAGATTGTGGATTATACCAAGTCACAGATTCCTATAAAGAATCCACATGTAAAGAACCTACAAAAAAGTTCTCTTCGGGTCCTTCTTCTGGATCCTCTTCCATTCTGTATAGTGAAGCAACTCTGTACACAACTGTATATATATAATGCACCCCTTATGGCACCCCCATATCTGATGTGCAACATCACTCAGGTTTTCTAGCAATGAACAAACCAATGCCCAAATCCAGAATCAGAAAATCCTGCATTTCGAGTCTCCAGAATAGATGATCTAGTCTCTCCATGTGTCCACCGACTCTATAAGCAGGGTCGTACTCTATCCCATGGATAGGTTCCCTCAACTTATTTCGTAACAAATCGCGATGAATCATAGTAGTAATCATCCGTATCATCTGAAAATTGAAATTAAATAGGTCAGTACAAAGCCGACTAACCAATATTGAAACCGACTTAATTCAATTTATACATACATAGAAATAACAAATAAATCAAGAAAAAATAAATTTTCTTGATTTTTAGGAGTCGCAGTCGACTGACCCAATTACCAGTCGATTGGATCTTCCTTAGTCAACTAAAACATCTTTTAGTCGACTGACACCAATCAATAGTCTATTAGTTGACTAGTACTAAGGAAACTCAACTCAGCAGTGTTCCGTGAGAACTTGAATACCATAAAATTTACTTCGAGCACCCCAAGTACTCGAGCACCATGCATGGTATTTTTGTTAGTGAAAGTCCTAGAGTCAATCATGTGATGATTGTTGTATGGACTTTGATGTATCATATTCCTATTTATAAAGGCATGGTTATTATATTTACTTGTATTGGTGTCAAATAACTAAGTATAATAACATCCTTGAGTAGAAGGTTCTTATCTATATCAATCGATTGGTTGAATCGATAATGAGAGGATATAGAGAACACTACTCTTAATCATTCCTAGTCAAGTATTAACATTCAGGGACAATGTCAATGCAAAAAGACTAGCATGTAGGTCAACTCGATGACTTGATCTCACAAGTCATGGATATGTGATATCAAGTTGACACATGGGTATGCATTGGAGAATGTATACTGAATGACCCGCCATGAAAAAGTATCATGGATCGTTATATGAGTGTCATATACTTTCTCATGCGACTATTAGTATGACTATTAGTCCTTGGACCTGAAGTCACCATGGTTCCCTATATAAGGAGTTGCATACTTTGCTTTCGTCAAACATCACCCGTAAATAGGTGGACTATAAAGGCGATTACTGGGTATGTAACAAATTATACGGAGGGATGTGAGTGATGTAGATGGGATCTATCCCTCCTATATGATGGGAGTGGCATCGTTATTCTTGATAGAGTGAGATCACTAAGTGCATGGTCATGCCCAAATGAGTCAATATGAGATATTGAGCTCATTTGATTAGAGTGAGTCTACTTAGAGTTCAAGATATAGATTGTACCGAAGATGACACGGTCTATACCTCAATTGGTCAATCTAAATGTCAACGATAGAGGGACATTGTCACATATTGTGAGAGTCACAATTAGTAGTCACAAAGGTGATGTTGGATCTCAACATTCTCGTAACTTGGGTAGCAATGATGTGTTGCTAGATATCGCTCATTGCTTATGTTCCTAAATCGGTTTAGAAGCATTGCCAACGTTATAAGAACCTATAGGGTCACACACAAAGGGCAATTAGATGGAGATTAGGTTCATATGATGAACCATGAGGATTAGGTTCATGGGATGAACCAAATTAGATTAAGAGTAATCCAAATTGAGTTAGACTCAATTTGATTCAAGTGTTGAATGAGTCTAATTTAGATTTGATTCATTGAGTCAATTTAAAATAATGAATAGAGATTCATTAAATCAAATTGACTTGAATCAAGTGGTTAGATTTGATCGACCATGGGAGATAATAGGTCAAGTTTGACTTGACTTGAGAGAGAAGATGAATGGTCAATTTTGACTTGATCAATTGCCATGTCATAGTGACTTGGCATGGGAGCCGACCAATGATGATGTTCCACATCATCATGGACACATCATGTGGTGCCACCTCATGAGGGAGACCAAGAGCTATTGACTCTTGGAATTAAATGCATGCATGTAACCCCCTTCCATGGTGGCCGGCCACTTGAGTGTGATTTAGTGTGTGAAGTTATTTTGTAGTAACTTCATCATCTTCTTCCTTGGATCTTCTCTCTTCTCAAGCTCTCCATCCTCTCTTCTTGTTGTGGACTTCAAGGAGTTCTAGCACACTCTTTGTTGTCTTTTCTCCACCTATTGTTCGTGTGGATACCAATAGAGAAGTGTACACTTGACACTCTCGAGTTCCGGCAATCCGTTTGGACGAGCGGGATAAGCGAAGGGCGACGCTTCAAGGGTAAACTCTTAACATATAGATCTAGAGTAGATCTAAAGTTTTTAAACACATACATGTAGTTTTATTTACCTTCGCATGGATCCGTGACCGACTTCCGGGATTTCCACAACGCAAAAAAGCGGTTTTTGCGGCTCGGATAGTCCAACAGTGGTATCAGAGCCACATGCGAAGCATGTATGTATTTTTATTTTGTAGTTTTTGTATTAGATATAAAAATTACAGATCTGTAAGTTTCTGTAAATTTCCTATTTTTATAGATTTTTTGGGTATTTTTCTCGAAGATTCGAAGCAACAAGTGTTGGGACACTTGTAGGCTTCAACCACCGAGAAAAACTTTCCGAAACGGCGAGTTCTCGCTTTAGGTTTTTGGGACAGCAACTTAAGTCAATGTAAGATCAAGATGGGGCACTCGCAAAGTTCATTTTGCGAGTAGGGGCGCTGCCCCTAACCCCGAAAGGGGCATTGTCCCGCGATCGCGCCCGTAAACCGCTTAGCGGGACCGTTACGGAGAGGTGACTCATAAAATTGAAAAAAAAATAGGAAAAATTATAAAAATTTTCTGTAAAATACATAATTTAGAATTATATATAATTCTGTGATGGTCATGGCCTAAGAAGCCCAATATGATTGGATAAATGTGTTGTATGATTGGATAGTCCAACAGTGGTATCAGAGCCACGTGCGAAGCATGTATGTGTTTTTATTTTGTAGTTTTTGTATTAGATATAAAAATTACAGATCTGTAAGTTTCTGTAAATTTCCTATTTTTATAGATTTTTTGGGTATTTTTCTCGAAGAGTCGAAGCAACAAGTGTTGGGACACTTGTAGGCTTCAACCATCGAGAAAAATTTTCCGAAACGGCGAGTTCTCGCTTTAGATTTTTGGGACAGCAACTTAAGTCAATGTAAGATCAAGATGGGACACTCGCAAAGTTCATTTTGCGAGTAGGGGCGCTGCCCCTAACCCCGAAAGGGGCATTATCCCGCGATCGCGCCCGTAAATCGCTTAGCGGGACCGTTACAGAGAGGTGACTCATAAAATTAAAAAAAAAAGAAGGAAAAATTATAAAAATTTTCTGTAAAATATATAATTTAGAATTATGTATAATTCTGTGATGGTCATGGCCCAAGAAGCCCAATATGATTGGATAAATGTATTGTAATTCATAATACGGCATGTGCGCCGTTTTTGTGGTTGTGCATGTTGTATAGGGTATGCGACCTGCGCATCGTGCCTCTTCTTTTAAAATTCCAGTTGTAAATAGTTTTAGACTCGAATGTAACTCGAGTTTCATGTTTGTAATGTATAAAATGGAGCGGTGGAAAGTCCACTAGTAGACGGAGTTACGAGAAAGGTGCCGATGACACATGGCGGTCAAAGGAGGCGCTTGGAGAAGCCGCTAACCCTAGGTTGACCGTCCGATCTTCTCATTGGCTTGTGAAGATCGTAGTAGAGCCATGATCTCATCACAATTAATTTATATATATATATATATATATATATATATATATATATATATATATATATATATATATATATATATATATATATATATATATATATATATGTTGATATATATATATTTTTGTTTTGCTTGTATGTATGTGACGCATGCTAGTAAATTTTGCTTGTATGTATATGATGCATGCTAGAATATTTTGCTTGTATGTATATGATGCATGCTAGTATATTACTTGTATGTATGTGATGCTTGCTAGTGTAGGATAATAAAGGCCTTGATGTGTATATGATACACATTCACGATTAGATTAGATCTTAATCGAATCAACTCAAAATGTCTACCAAGTTTTGATACCCATCACTACCTCGATCATTTGTTGTTGTTGAATCTGCCAAAGCAGAGCAACGCATATTATCTTGGTAGGGTACGGAGGGACAATCTTGGTCCCGCCTATCACATCTTGGGTGAGAGTAAGCTCAATTAGATTGAGTAAAACTAGTTAACTCAATTGGATCGAGTAAAACTATAGGCATATTCCAACCATTGGAAAGATAGAATAAGATCGCATTTACACTAAATTTTGGGCAATTTAGCCAAAGCTAACTCAAGGTCTTTTGTAAATGTGGATCTTGATCCTATAAACAAGAGTTGCATAGAGATGTAATTGGTAATGTGTTACCTACCGATCATACTAAGTCTTAGGCGATTTAGACAAAGCTAACTCAAGGCCTAGTATGATGTGGATCTTGTCCCGCAAGAATTATAGCTTGTTTGTATGAATCTAATAATGTGGTTTAACCACATCCATGACTCGATTCTACAAAAGTCCTATAATTCAGTAGGAGCATCATTTGATTAAAGGCCTAATTAAATGATAAATGAAATATGATATTAAGTTTCTGCATTGTGTATGTTGTAGATTATCATGTCAACAAACACGAACACTCTTTCTCTGCGTTCTATCCTTGAGAAGGACAAGCTCAATGGAGCTAATTTCCTAGACTGGTACAGGAACCTGAGAATCGTTCTCACCCAAGAAAGGAAATTGTACGTCCTAGAGCAGCCCATTCCGGAGGCACCTCCTGTCACTGCCTCGCGAACTGACCGTGATGCTTACAAGAAGCATCAAGATGATGCATTAGATGTGTCATGTCTCATGCTCGCGACCATGAACTCTGAGCTTCAGAAGCAACGCGAGTTCATGAATGCTTATGATATGGTTGAACATCTTCGTCATCTATATCAAGGACAAGCAAGGCACGAGAGATATGAGATCTCTAAATCATTGTTTCAATCCAAGATGCAAGATGGGACTCCCGTAGGTCCATATGTACTCAAGATGATTGGGTACATAGAAAACCTACAGAGGTTGGGATTCCCACTTGGCTAAGAGCTGGCCACTGACTTGATCTTGCAATCTTTGCCACAAAGCTACAATCAATTTGTCATGAATTACAACATGAATGAAATTGATAAGCCACTGCCTGAGATGCTCAGCATGTTGAGAACTGCTGAGCTCAACCTTAAGAAGGGAAAATCTGACTCCATTTTGATGGTGCAGAAAAAGAAAGGCAAGGGCAAGCCTAAAGGTAAGGGAAAGTCCCAAGCCAAGGGCAAAGGCAAGGAACTGAAACCGAAAGGATGGGTGGCCAAAGAAGGGACTTGCTTCCCTTTGCAAGGAAGCTTGGACACTTTGGAAGCGTAGCTATGGAAGATCTTAAGAAGAAGAGAAGTGAGACTTCTACTTCAGGTATAAATATTATAGAAGTCAATCTATCTATTTCTTCATCATGGGTATTAGATACCGGATGTGCATCTCATATTTGTACCAATGTGCAGGCGCTGAGAAATAGCAGGGCATTGATGAAGGGCGAGGTAGACCTACGAGTAGGCAATGGAGCAAGGGTTGTTGTTGCTGTAGAAACTTATGATCTATCTCTACCCTCTGGGCTTGTACTAGAACTAGATGAATGTTGTTATGTGTCTGCTTTGACTAAGATCATAATTTCGGTTTCTTGTTTGGACAAGAAAAGCTTTTCATTTATAATAAAGAATAAATGTTGTTCAGTTTATTTAAATGATATGTTCTATTGGTGCACCTCTAATGAACAAACTCTACATTCTAGACTTAGAGAGCCTCATCTATAACATAAGTGTCAAAAGGTTCAAGTCAAATGAGTTGAACTAAACCTATCTCTGGCATTGTCGCTTAGGTCACATAAATGAGAGTCGCTTATCCCAGCTCCATAAGGATGGGTTGCTGGACTCATTTAATTTTGAATCATATGAGGCATGCGAGTCTTGCCTTCTTGGCAAGATGACCAAGACTCCCTTTAGTAGGCACAGCGAAAGAGCAATAGATTTGTTAGGATTTATACATAGTGATGTATGCGACCCTTTCAATGTTGCTGCTAAAGGTGGTTACAGGTACTTCATTACATTTACTGATGACTTCAGTAGATATGGTTATGTGTATCTGATGACACATAAATCAGAATCCTTTGAAAAGTTCAAAGAATTCAAGAATGAAGTACAAAATCAACTTGGCAAGAGTATTAAGATACTTCGATCAGATCGAGGTGGTGAATACCTTAGCCATGAGTTTCGTGACTATCTAGCTAAGTGTGAGATTCTATCCCAACTCACTCCTCCTGGAATACCACAGTGGAATGGTGTATCCGAAAGGAAGAATCATACCCTATTAGATATGGTACGATCTATGATGAGTCACACAGATCTTCCTATATCCTTTTGGGGATATGCTCTAGACACAGCAGCCTTCACACTTAACCGTGTATCATCCAAGGCTGTGATAAAGACACCATATACGATATGGACAGGGAGAAATCCCAAGATGTCTTTCATGAGAATTTGGGTTTGTGAGGCTTACGTTCGACGTCAAGTCTCAGATAAACTGGGACCCAAATCCGATAAGTGATATTTTGTTGGATATCCCAAGGAAATGAAGGGATATTACTTCTACATTCCCAGTCAGCATAAAGTGTTTGTGGCAAAGACTGGGGTATTTCTAGAAAGGAATTTTATTTCTAGAAAAACTAGTGGGAGTACGTACCATAGCACTGAGGCCTTGATGGAGGTTGAACATGAACCACAAAGTGTTATGGGTGACGAGATTGTTGCACAAAGAGTTATGGAATAACCACCTATTCAGGTAGACCTACCTCTTCGTAGGTCTGATAGGGTACATCGTCAACCTGAGAGATACTCATTTCTCTTGTCTGACCATGATGACATTATGCTCATTGAGAATGAGCCTACCTCCTATCAGGAAGCTGTGATGAGCTCAGATTCTGAGAAATGACTAGAGGCCATGAGATTCGAGATGGAATCCATGTACACCAACCAAGTATGGACTTTGGTTGATCCACCTGAAGGCGTCAAACCCATTGGGTGTAAGTGGGTCTTTAAGAGAAAGACTGACATGGATGGACTTACGCATACCTATAAGGGTCGATTGGTGGATAAAGGTTTCAAGCAAATTCATGGTATTAACTATGATGAAACTTTTTCTCCAGTGGCGATGTTAAAGTCCATTCGGATCATGCTTGCTATTGCAGCATACCATGATTATGAGATCTGGAAGATGGATGTCAAAACTGCATTTCTGAATGGAAACTTGCTCGAGGATGTGTACATGACACAGCCGGAGGATTTTGTGGATCCACAGCATACTGGGAAAGTGTGCAAGCTGCAAAGGTCCATTTATGGGCTGAAGCAAGCTTCTTAGAGCTAGAATCTTCGATTCGATAATGCGATCAAACAGTTTGATTTCATCAAGAATGAAGATGAATCCTGTGTCTACAAGAGGGTTAATAGAAACACAGTTGTCTTCCTTGTATTGTATGTGGATGACATACTACTCATTGGTAATGACATCCCTTCGCTACAGTCTGTGAAGACTTGGCTGGGGACGTGCTTCTCAATGAAGGACTTAGGTGAAGCAGCTTGTATTCTAGGCATCAAGTCTAGGCATCAAGATCTATAGAGATAGATCTAAGAGATTGCTTGGCCTAAGTCAGAGTACATATATTGACACGGTATTACTACGATTTGCTATGCAGAATTCCAAGAAGAGACTTTTGCCGATGTCACATGATGTGAGTCTTTCGAAGACTCAAAGTCCCTCTTCTAGAGAGGAGAGAGACCGCATGGATAAGATCTCTTATATATCGGTCATAGGATCTATCATGTATATCATGCTATGTACTCATCCTGATGTCTCGTATGCTTTAAGCATGACGAGTAGATACCAGTCAGATCCATGTGAGCGTCACTGGATAGCAGTCAAGAATATTCTTAAGTACTTGAGAAGGACTAAAGAATATTTCTTGATATTTGGAGGCGATGAGGAGCTAGCTGTAAAGGGTTACAGCGATGCCAGCTTCCAGACTGACCAGGATGATTATAGATCACAATCAGGGTTCGTGTTTTCCTTGAATGGTGGCGCTGTGAGATGGAAGAGTTCGAAGCATAACACAGTTGCTGATTCTACAACAGAGGTCGAGTATATCGCTGCATCAGAGACAACAAAAGAGGTAATTTTGATCCGCAAGTTCATTATTGAGCTTGGGGTGGTTCCTAGCATAGCAGATCCTATAGAGCTTTATTGTGACAACAACGGAGCGATTGCGCAGGCTAAGGAACCTCACTCACACCAGCGGACCAAACATATACTATGGCGCTTCCATCTCATTCGAGAGATTATCAATAGAGAAGATGTGAAGATTTGCAGAGTACCCACAGAGGCTAATATCGTAGATCCCTTAACCAAGGCTTTGGCATAGAAAAAGCATGATGGTCACACTAGATCATTGGGTATTAGATACTACAGTGATTGACACTAGTGCTAGTGGGAGATTGTTAGTGAAAGCCCTAGAGTCAATCATGTGATGATTGTTGTATGGACTTTGATGTATCATATTCCTATTTATAAAGGCATGGTTATTATATTTACTTGTATTGGTGCCAAATAACTAATTATAATAACGTCCTTGAGTAGAAGATTCTTATCTATATCAATCGATTGGTTGAATCGATAATGAGATGATATAGAGAACACTACTCTTAATCATTCCTAGTCAAATATTAACATTCATGGACAATGTCAATGCAAAGAGACTAGCATATAGGTCAACTCGATGACTTGATCTCACAAGTCATGGATATGTGATATCAAGTTAACACATGGGTATGCATTGGAGAATGTATACTGAATGACCCGCCATGAAAAAGTATCATGGATCGTTATATGAGTGTCATATACTTTCTCATGCGACTATTAGTATGACTATTAGTCCTTGGACCTGAAGTCACCATGGTTCCCTATATAAGGAGTTGCATACTTTGCTTTCGTCAAACATCACCCGTAAATAGGTGGACTATAAAGGCGATTACTGGGTATGTAACAAATTATACTGAGGGATGTGAGTGATGTAGATGGGATCTATCCCTCCTATATGATGGGAGTGACATCGTTATTCTTGATAGAGTGAGATCACTAAGTGCATGGTCATGTCCAAATGAGTCAATATGAGATATTGAGCTCATTTGATTAGAGTGAGTCTACTTAGAGTTCAAGATATAGATTGTACCGAGGATGACACGGTCTATGCCTCAATTGGTCAATCTAAATGTCAACGATAGAGGGACATTGTCACATATTGTGAGAGTCACAATTAGTAGTCACAAAGGTGATGTTGGATCTCAACATTCTCGTAACTTGGGTAGCAATGATGTGTTGCTAGATATCGCTCATTGTTTATGTTCCTAAATTGGTTTAGGAACATTGTCAACGTTACAAGAACCTATAGGGTCACACACAAAGGGCAATTAGATGGAGATTAGGTTTATATGATGAACCATGAGGATTAGGTTCATGGGATGAACCAAATTAGATTAAGAGTAATCCAAATTGAGTTAGACTCAATTTGATTCAAGTGTTGAATGAGTCTAATTTAGATTTGATTCATTGAGTCAATTTAAAATAATGAATAGAGATTCATTAAATCAAATTGACTTGAATCAAGTGGTTAGATTTGATCGACCATGGGAGATAATAGGTCAAGTTTGACTTGACTTGAGAGAGAAGATGAATGGTCAATTTTGACTTGACCAATTGTCATGTCATGGTGACTTGGCATGGAGGTCGGCCAATGATGATGTTCCACATCATCATGGACACATCATGTGGTGTCACCTCATGAGGGAGACCAAGAGTCATTGACTCTTGGAATTACATGCATGCATGTAACCCCCTTCCATGGTGGTCGGCCACTTGAGTGTGATTTAGTGTGTGAAGTTATTTTGTAGTAACTTCATCATCTTCTTCCTTGGATCTTCTCTCTTCTCAAGCTCTCCATCCTCTCTTCTTGCCGTGGACTTCAAGGAGTGCTAGCACACTCTTAGTTGTCTTTTCTCCGCCTATTGTTCGTGTGGATACCAATAGAGGAGTATACACTTGACACTCTCGAGTTTCGACAATCCGTTTGAACGAGCGAGATAAACGAAGGGCGTCGCTTCAAGGGTAAACTCTTAACATGTAGATCTAGAGTAGATCTAAAGTTTTTAAATGCGTACATGTAGTTTTATTTACCTTCGCACGGATCCATGGATGACTTCCGAGGTTTCCTCAACGTAAAAAAGCGATTTTTGCGGCTCGAATAGTCCAACAATTTTGTCTTCTCAACATCCCTAGTCGTCAACCCTAGGTCACTAAACCTATTTCAAGTTGTTTTCCAAATACAAGTTGTTCCAAACAAATACTTGACATTGTCTAGTTATGAGATTAGTTCACCATTGTCAACTTAAGCAAATCAACCAATGTCCATTACTAAGCATTGTGCTCACTCAGCCGAGTACTGAGCCCAGCTCTCCTCAGCTAAGTATCAACACTATGCTCACTTATCCCGAATACAGAGCACATAGCACATAGCACAAGCACTAAACACATAGCTTGAGCCTCTTGTGCTTTGTACGAACACCTAGTGCCCCATATGAACACCTAGTGCTCTGGTCAATCACCCAGTGTGTTTTTCCCATGCTTCGCACATTTCTTACTCGAGCAGAATTCGATCTGTTGCTCGAGCACACAGCCCAAGCGCCGCTGCCAAGCTATGCAAGCTCTGTCACTTGAGTGTCGCATGCCGAGAACTAAGTGCATTGTGCCCGAGCACAGTGCCTTTCCAAACCAAGCCAAGTGTTTAGCTCCTTTGCCGAGCACCTATGCTTGATGCCCGAGCCTTGTGTGCTCGAGCAGCTACTTGGCGCCCAAGCACCCCATGTGCTCGGGCAGGTGTTCAATATTAGAGCACATGTGCTCGACGCCCGAGCACTCTGTGCCCGACTTCCACAGTCCGAAGCACTTCATGCTCGGACACTGCACGCCTGACTTAGTGTGCCGACCGCCACGCTCGAGCACACATCCACAGAACATAACAGAGCCGTACCTAAAATTTAAAGGGTCCGAAGCGAATTTTAAAAAATATATTGATGAATTATTTTTGGGCCTTTTATATTTTTTTTTTGGGCCCTTTTAAAAAGACATTTAACCTATTTTAAAAATGAGCCCGAGGCAATCGCCTCTTTGGCCTTACATTAGGTACGGGCCTAAGAACATTGTGTAGTTTCTCGCTGTGCCAAGCCCTTGGGCTCCGCCCAAGCACCCTATGGTCAGGAGGGTGCTTGCCGAGCACCTTGAGGTCGGGCAGTGCACGCCCGAGCACTTTTTGCTCCAACATTATGCGTTCAATGCCTTCTCGCCGAGTAACCCAACGACCAAGGTTTCCCACTCGGGAACAACTTGACAGCTAGTTTCCCACTCGGGAACGCGGCAACAGTCGAGTTCCCACTCAGAAACCACTTGAGAAAAATCGAGCGCTTCGCGCTCCTTATCCCGAGCACATAGAGTGCTCGGGAGGCAATTTTCCCAGTTGGCCATCGTCCGATAAATTCACTGTTCATCTTCTCCGATGAACTTGTGAATTTACACAAACAGACACAAACCTATGTTTGCTCTAATACTAATGTAGGATTTACTGTACTTATATATAAATTTACATGAATTTAATTGACTGTAACAAAAAACTTATAGCGAGTTTCTTGTCGATTTCTTTGAGTTGCCGCCGGTGGATGAAATAAGTCTTCCAAGGCGAGATTTCTTGATCTCTTGCTCACTGTCAAAAGGACAATCACGAATGAACTGTCCCTACTCTTCCACAAACCAAGTTCCGACAGTGCCTTGGATGTTCTTAAAATTCTATGTTCTCTGATAGAGCTTCCGCAACACTCTTGCAGAATCTCTCCGACAGCCTGAGGCGCTCTATTACCCTCTCAATTCACCTCTTATCCCATCTCCCTTTTATAGGGACTTGGATGTCTTAAGGAGAAGTGCACAACGTGCACCATGAGTGCACCACACACTCCTTTGAGCATGTGTGCAATTACTGCACGATACAGTAAATGCATTCACGATGCTTACATCCCTATACATCCTTCTTCCTTGAAGTTTTTGTATATTTCATTGTGCCTTTAAATCAATCCAAACTCTTTTAGGTTTATGTTAGACTTCTATATAGTCCTTACTTATCTTGAGATAGTCCCTTCTACTTTTCTTTTTCATTGTTTCTTTCGACTAAAATTTATAAAGTCGGGTGTATTCTATTTCATATCTCAGTCAGAATTCCAATTATTGACGGGGACTCCATCGTCCCACAAGGATTGAAAAGAATATTATTTATTCATACATTCCCCTTCTCCCTTTGCTTTTCCATCATTTGGCTTTCGGCTCTCCCTCCCCAACCTTAGTTAAATACTAAGAAAACTCTGAATACTTAATGATTACTCTATTACTAGAGGAGGATTAGTTTCATTTAGGCAAACTGTTTGTTGAACGAACTCTTGCCCTAATTGCCTAATTGGTTTGAGTCCTTCGTGCTCAGATCCCTCCATCACTTTAGGTAAGCCTTTTACCTATCCTTTTCTATTAAAATTATGCGTATTCTCTTCATGGTACTCTATTGCAGAGTTCGTTTTGGAACATTCTGCATCGAAAGAATGATTAGCTCTGAGTTTTTACTTTTATTATTTTCCCCTGCATAACTCTGATTTGCAGAAAAGACAAGAAAATCTTATGTCAAATAAGACATGTTATTCACCCACCTCCCTCTCTAGCATGCATAGATCTGAACACAAAGTAGGAGACAGCGAGGGAGAAGAGACGAGCTTGAGATTTCTAATTAGAGATGTTAAGAGTCCAAGGATTTGGTTCAACGATAAAGTGTTTTTAATTGATTCTAACTGAAAAAAAAAATAATTGAAATAATTGTTATTTTATAACAAAAAAAATCAACTTTCAAATTGACTGAACTAAATGTTTGAATTAATTCATTTTGATTGATTATTTCTGTTGAATTGAAATTTTGCTAACCCAGCTAGATTGCACCAAACAAGTTTAGCCAAATTTATTGATAAACTCAAGTTATTATTTGGCTAATAAAATGAAAATCATAAATCAAATTTGGAAATTGATTTTATAGAAACTCAATAATATATATTAAATCAAATAATTCACACTAGGTTTATAATGTTACTTTGTCTATATTATAATAATTTCTTCGCACAAATAACAACAAACATATCGCAAACTTAAAAAGGTTAAATCCATCACAATATATATAGTTTTTTTACTAGAAATTAATGTATTAAAATCAAGCTCAAATAATAAGAAGGCTCTTATTTTCATTAATATCGTGTGCCTTAATAAATATATTTGCCTTCATTATTTGTTGCATTTTCAAAATACCCTTAGAATTTATGAATTATTGATTTACCTTCTATAGTTATTGTTTATTGTTGCAATGCCCTTCCCCAAGTTAAAATTTGTCCACAAAATTATCTCAAGTTGATTTGTAAATTAATGATTGAAATTTAAAATAAATAGGGTTTTTTTAATTCCTAATTTTAATACAAACAGAAATATAAAAATTTTCTTTAAAAAATATCTAAAATTTTAATTTGTATAACTTGTGCACTTTAAATTTATAGGTTTATATTGCACATTAGAAAGGTTAGGAATATTTCAATAATAAGAGCGGCGTTTTAAAAAGAGAGAATAAAAGAATTTCTTTGTTTAATAATCTTCATGCATTTTTTGAATTTCTTACCATATTATAAACGCTAAGCCAACAGCTCCAACTTCACTAAAATTAAAATCTCTTCAGATTTATTAAAATTAATTTAAAATTATTGTAACCCCTACTACCATTAATCGCTATAAACTGTAATACAACTAATAAATTGAATAATACTGATTGGACCAGTTAAAGCAATTTTAATTAACTTTAGATAATGTTAATATAACATTATTTCAATTTAACAAAAATTAAAACAATTTTAAATTTTCGAGATGAAATTATGTTGGGTATGATTTTAACTTTATTTTTAAAAAAAAAAAAAAGCGTACACTTGATTTTTCTCAAAAAAAAAAAAAAAAGTACAACGACACCTTAGACGCTCACAAATCATCAACAAAAAGAAAATACATATATAGATGGGAATGGAGCTAATGTCCCAAAAGCCAAATACACGGTGCAGTAGTCTCCTTGTTTCCCCAATTCCACTACAGAATCTGATGCTGAGTATTTGTACACCCGCTTGCGTAACCCCTATCCCATCTTCCAGTCATTTATACACCAACTTCCTCAACCCCTATCAGGTAACCCCAGCCCAAGTGCGCAGCATTAAGCCACTACGGATGCTATTACAGCAGCTTCAATTCCATGGCTTTCTTAACATATTCGTGCAGATCTACTCAACCATTTCAGCTGATAACCCCAACTCAGCCTATATACTGCATGTAGCAATACCTCATACTTCAATTTTGCTCGTGGAACTCTTGAAGGGCAGCTGCCAGCCAGAGGATTCTGCGGTGAAGCCACACACCATCTTATCACAAGCGCTATATTCTTCATTGAAGAAACAGGATGGGCATCATCGTTAAACACACAACGGGGTGAGATTCATTTTTGGAAGCAATTTAAGCCCATGATATATATAGAAAACTGAATGGATACAATACTTGTATACACATACGTGTCTACGTATGAAAATGAATGCGTCATACATTTGCAGAGATTTTAGAATATTATTTTAATAATTTTTGCAAATTCATATAGAAAAAAGAATAGTCATAATTAGATGTACAGGAAAGCAAAATAATAAATTTAGTTCTAATTGGACGTGTCAATTTCAAACTCGATTCAATTTCAATTTTGAAATCTCCACAATAGGTTAGTTCGGTGTCAAAATTCCTCTAGTAAAACTATAAAACAAAAACATGTCCACCCGTATTTCTTGGTTAGAGAACTGCTGCATTAACCTTGATAGAACCATGCTCACTAGGTTTTATTCAACTACAAAATTTCTTGAAGATACACGATTCATAGTATATTTTAGCTAATGTGGATACGAAATGAGAGAACAGAAAAAAGGAACTTTTTTTTTTAATAAGACATTCCACCATCCACCAAAGTCAGTTGATCTATGAGGACACCTTTTCTTAGGATTTTTACCCCTGCCCAAACCCTTTTTTCATTTGTCCCATTATCTATAATAGGACCACCATGAACATACAGCTCTTGGCATCACGGAATATGACACAGTATATGTGACTTTCACCGTATTAGCTCAATAAATCAGTTCAGCAAGAAGATAAATAAATATATGTTGTCGCCTGAGTTCAAAGATTGACTGAGTACGTTTCTACTGATCTGTAATGGAGGTAAAATTGCAGCAGGAATGCAAGCTGCACGACTAAATGCTGCTTCCACATAATTTATACCAGGGTTATTACATGCAGGATATAGCAACAATTCCTAAAACACCAAAAAATTAAAAAAAAAAAAAATCCAGCCATAATGCAAAAAACTACCATTGGAAATGCCAATTGAAGCATCCTCTAACGAAATTCAAAACCTAGGCTAGATACTTTAAAAGAACTTTTAATTATGGGATGGACTAAAACATCAAAACCCCGGTCTCATTGAAATCTACTCCAGCTACGTGTCAGAATAATCTTGATCCGACATAATAAAATAACACAACTATCATGGCCAACATTTAGGAATAGAAAAGGGCAGTGATTTATCTACAAGCAATATGAATTCATGCATTAATTCTGGGCCTAATTGTATTTCCCCGTGTATGCAGATCTCTATATGCTTGTAGAGTCCAAGAATTTGGATAGAAGTCATTTATAATTATTTCTATTTATTGCACGTGGAAAGGATATTACAATCTATTGGTCTCCAATAAGGTTTCATCTCCCGCCAGAAAATTAAGTAAATTCCCTTCTCTAATTTTCATTACCCAACCTCTTCATTACCTTTAGCAGATTCCAAGTAAAAATTAATGCAACAATAACAAGGTAACTTCCAAAGGTTACTCTAAATTAAAAAGCATATACTCTCAAGCCCTTGCCTATCAAAGTCATGCAATGGAGCCAATAGTTAGGCAGCTCATCATAAGACACCAGTGCAACAGAAGAATCAAGATTTGTAAGTCAAATATTTTCCAACTAGACAACTTTAAACCATTCTAAAAAAGATTATATGGTTAAGATTGTTCAACAACCACAATGTGTTCAACAACATACAAAATGCCTCATGTTTCTGAAACGCAAGTTGTAAATTTCAGTCCCCAAGGGGATGGCGCGTTGGTAAGTGCGGCATAGATTTGCACCAGTGAACAAGGGTCGATCTCCGCTGCTGGATGGAAATACCAGCCAGGGTGCCTCGCCCTCCACCGCACTAGCCAATCGCATTGCAGCCAAAGACTACCCGCAATTTACCTCTATCTCATCGTTGTGGGACCGACGAGAGGGGGACCTCAGGGTGTGGGTTAACACCTTTTGCACCAGTAAGTTGTAAATTTCAGATTTGTAACATTTAGATAGTTAATTTGCCTATCTAGTTGTAATAGTTTTCTGGTATTTGCAGCTAACTTATCCGTAACCAAGCATCTTTATTAGTAAACAATTAGACTGGAAGTACTAATAGCCCTTGGTATTTGATGTCAGGTAAATAGACCTAATAATAATTATTGAGTTCTATACAAATCATGGAGATATCAGGTCAACTATATTGAGAAAAAATAAGTAACAAAAAGTGGAGTCATACAGGTCAACTACAGTAAGTAAACACAAGTAGAACGTTTTGCCACTCCCTGGACCTTACAACTATGAGTAACCTTTCTACAACAATCAGGCACTCCTAGCTTAGCTCGCTGCTTGTATTGTTAATGACAGTAGCCTAACCTATAAAACATGACTGATTATTACAGAAACCATTTACAAGGCATTCACCACTAGTAGAAAATTGTTTTTTTTTCTGAAGCTAGGTCATTATTTACAATTATGATTATTACTAGTCACACAGCCTTTATAACAGGGACAAAAGCTAGTTATCTTTGTATTTTGTCATATTGGCTCATAGAAACTGACGAGGCCAGTCTCAAATAGGCAAAAGAAGAAACCAATCTATGCAACTCTATCAAATGAATATCAATTCTGACATGAAATATAGAAATACAATAACACAGATAAAATGTAAGTGAACTAGAGAAGAGGGAGCATGGAACAAAAGCCCCACGAGAGTGATTAATGAAGGTGTAAATTGAAAACAGACAGGAAGAAGAGCTGAGAAATGGACCAAGAGCCTGTTTATGTCAATGCATATTGCAAAGCTATTTTTCCTTAGAAGGAAACCTTTTTCGACACTAGTTTGTCTCCTAAAAACAAACCTACTCATCTATACATTTTTCTCTCTTGCATCTTCAATGGCTAAGCACAAAAGCTTTATATATATATATATATATATATATATATATATATATATATATATATATCCTCTGTAGGTAACATGTTAATCTTTTGCATCACCATCGTTTAAGTACAAAATTCAAAAAAAAAAAGTGAGATACCATATGCAGAACTGCATGATTAATCAAATAAAAGTTTCAGAAAGCTACAGAACCCATAGTAGCTGTGTGTTTCCCAGTGACGATTAGATTAAATCCTAATAAAACTTTCATTCTCTAATTTCTTATTGGTTAGAATGGTACCTAAAGCTAACTGACATGGTCAAATGTAGATGATTCTACTCCAACAAGTTCTGAATATGTGCAAACGTACCAGTATGAGAAGTTCATATTGTTGAACTTCTGAAAAGTTATTAGAGAGATGGACAAATTCTCAACTAAAAAAAGTAATAATAAGATGGCAAGCATTGGGATTTAACATGAAAAAAAAATCATAGGGATTAACATAGAAACAACTAGGAAAGGGTATAAGTATCCAGAGAAGAAAGCATGGAAGTAACCAACATAGATCAAATGATGTGGAAGTCGAGATCATCACATCGAAGTCCAGGGAATCTCAAGAATTCAATGCCTGAACTAATAGCACCCTCCAAACTGCAGATACCACAAAGCAATAAACCAAGGTCACAAGTTACCCAGCCAGTTTCAAAAGTATCAAACCATAGACCTATACCAGGAAAGGAAAGATAAGGATTTGCAGAACTTCTTTAAACAAATGTGTAGCAAATGATTGCAACTACTTACAATTGTTGATATTGAGAAATGAAAAAGATATGCAGGACCATGTTAAACAGATTTGTAATAGTAAATGATCTCGGTATTTAGAAGAAAGATTATAGATTCAACTAACAAGGTACACTAAACACTAAAAATAGCCAAAAAAAGCTTGTTCATCATTCTCACTTCAACCTAAACAGGGTTACAATCAAAAGATCCTCCTAATTGCATACCCACTCTTGACATCTTAGTAAAGCTGCTCCTTAGCACCAAAAGATATTGCAGTCTTGGTATAAACTGAAAGATGAATTTACCAAGGTACTTTTCAAAACATTAGATAGTTAAATTGGTGTTTGAGAATTACTTATATAGAACTTCCTACATAGGAGGTCTGCATTACTATATTTAAGGCGCAATGCCATAGGCAATATAATTGTTTTACTAAAATTAATAACTCAACTCTCGTTAAACATAAGGTTTAGTCATTTGGATGAAATATTCTAAGAGAAAATGTGATATGGACAACACAATGGTTTTTCACAGAACAAAGGGAACCTTAGTTGATTTATATTTTCATTTCCCATGTCTTTCTCCCCTTTCAATCTCCACATTAAATACTCCTTTCAATTCACAATACTTCCTTTCCTTCAATCTCCTTTCTCTCCCTTACAATTTTCTAAGCAAGCCAAACATGGGAAGGGAAGCAAAGAATAATGGAGAGTTAACAGGAAGGAAAATAAGTAATAATCCTATTTGAAGGAAACTAGAAGGTTCCTATCTAATAAGCTTGAAAATTTGACTTTACTGAACATTTGGTTTAAAATTAATCACATCGAACATATAGTATGTTTTGACACGACTCTGCACGACGACCAAATTAGAAACTGTATTGTCCCGGAGCAAAGTGAATGGCATTATTTAAGCATGAAAACTCGGATTGGTTTTATGCAACATAAAGCCCAACAATTTTTGCTATGTAAAGCAGATTATGCATCAATGATTTCTTCACAATCACAAAAGTGAATACAAAAATTTCCAACCTAGATAACTGGAGTGATGTATAGTACTTTCTGTTCTGACCAAAAAATGATATCTTTCCTTATGAATGTGCTCCTCTTGATGAAGAAAACTATCCAACAATTTGTTTATATTTTAGAAGTGGAGACATCTGACAGAGAACAGATGTCAACAATCATGACAAATAATAATTGAAAAACCACTTTTGGCAAGCTGTATAACCTTTTTTTTTTTACATGAACCAAGCTTATGAAGTTAGGTATCTCATATTTACTATGGAAAGAAACATGTTATATACCAGTTTTCAATCTATTTATTGCTGTAATTTTAGTCAAGATAGGGCAAACCAATCTGCACGTCTAGTAGCTAGGACTGTTAAGTGGACTAAGGTGTGCTTCCACAGGCCAGAGATTAAATCCCTCAAGATGGGTTTCTTTCTCAGAGGCTAAAAGAAGCAAATCAAGAAGTTTAAAAGAGCCGTGCATGCAGGTGTAAAATTAATATAAACATAAACTTCCAAAAGTGAAAAGAACAAATAACAGAATAGAGAATATTGAACTACAAATGCAGGTCTTAAATTAGCTAACACAAAAAATGGTGTCCTTTTCTACCAACAATCATACAAGCCCCAATTACTGCAATCACGATCAAAAGACCATTGCATATTCCCAGATAAGTCTTAAGGAAATTATTTGTAAACATGAAATAATGTAATTTGGATGGCCCCATAATCACATCAAAAACTAAACCGAGATCCAAGGATGCAAAAGAGATTTTAGTGAGTAACCAGTTAGAGATACAGCATGTTCCAAAATAATTGAAAACTCTTGCACTGTTCCTCTAAAATAATCTAAGTGTTCTGAATCTTGAGTTGGCCACTGCAAGTTACTAAAGACCAGGAGCATCAATGCATTGGGCCTTTGTTTTTGGCAAAGCATTAGACACTCACAAAGCCTTGGCCAATTCTAAGGTATTTAATTATAGAAAGTATAAAAAACATTTTTCGAGCACAAAAAAGGAATAGTGTAGAATTACAATGAAAAACATTAGGTACATAATGAGGACAGATACTACCTAACCAACTAGACATGTAAATTTGGTGCATATTCAAAGCTCTTATAACGTGGAACTCATAGCATGACCAACCAAAATTGCATATATAATATTGGTTATAATTTGCGTGTCTCCTTGCATTACTTCTTCTAGGCATGTGCTACTGCAAGGGAAAGTCTTTTAACCAATTTGGAGCCTAAAATGATACATAAGGTCAGAGATAGAATATCACCTACTAGGACACACGTAAGTTGGTCAGGTGGCAATGCCCCTGCATCATGAAGAATGACTCAAATTCAAGTATGTCAATTAGTTCTCAGACCAAACCTAAATTTCTATTTGCCTAGCAAAGGTACAGTTCTTTGTTTGATTACAAATGTAAAATACGAGGCATGAACAGGTTACTCCCAGAGGAAAAGAGTGCCAAATAGGATAATACCCACAACTGAATTTGGCTAGCTGCCATTTGCAATTTATCACGTGATTGATGTATAAAAACTCTCTAAAATCAGTACATTTCTTTTTAAGTTAAATTAATAGAGGTCATGTTCATTGTCGGTCAATTTCACTGCTACTCACGAGTCCAAAAAGAGGAGTTTTGCTACAGGTAACTAATATAAACTGTTGAATTAGACCTGTTGCTGAAGAAAAATGATTGGAAAGATTAATTATGATAAGGACATGCCCAAATAGACCTTTACTTAAAATGGTTGTTGATGTCCAAGAGAGAATAAAGCAAAGATCTAAATGAGAACATTGTTCTAGAGAAACATGCAAACATATCCAAATTTTTAAGAACTATAGCAAAAGACAGCTAGCAATTTAGCAAGATAAAACAAAAGTCAGCGTATTTAGAATAGAAAAGGTACAATAGCAGAAGGAAAGATAATATTAATCTGTAAAATGACAAACACGACCATTGGATGAAGTTCTACAACTAGAGTTTGTCAACAATCTCCAACTGGAAGATTCAACTTCAGACCAAAAAAAACATTCCCAACACAGTAGTACCTGAAAAGAAATTCATAAGAACAAACAATTAGAATGTACCTAAAATATTTCAAATGCTTCAAACAAAGCCTCATACTTGCATAATCAGCAAAGATCAATAATATCAGATAGCAAACTACCATGATGGGTTTTTCTCATTTCAATGGTTTTCCAAAATCTTTCCTTTTGTTCTTCCCTTCGCGGGGTACAACATTCTCAGAGATTCTGCAGAAAACATAACACAAGAAATCAGATTATCGGACTTAGTACAATAGAAGATCCGACTTGCTTATAGTTTCTTTAGGACAGAAATTGGCAACCTATTCTTCATGTTGGCCTCTCTCTTGAAAGCTAACACCATATTCATAGCCATCTTTTGGTGCTCCCTGGTTTGTGCATGTAAATCCAAGCCTTCCACTGTTTCACAATCAATACTACATATGCGACACCATCCCATAGTCCCAGGCTTCCTCTTCTTTAACAACTCAAAGGCCTCCATGTCACCTCGTACATTATGCTGGCAACAAAAATCCACTTGAAAAGTTAAAAGCAAAATGATATTCCACAAGAAGTACCATGGTCAGAAATTGCAATTGCAATGTGGTGTGCTAAATAATACAATGGAAATTGGGAAAGATATCATTGACAATTAAATATTTTCCCAAAAAGTGAATAACATTCACGAAATGGCTCACGATGTTAAATGGTGCGGCTTCATTTGAAAAATCACGCCCATGAACACTGCCAAAACCAGGATCACCAGTGGGCATGCGACCCTGATTGAATGGTTCTGCACAAAAATTGCGATGGAGATTTTAGAACTAAATACACATTTTCCAGAAACTTACATGGAAAGCTAGAAAGAAAAAAATCTATTGTAGGTTGATGTGAAATTATCATCATCCAGATAACCGATATTGAAATTACCTGATTCAAATTGTTCCATCTGGAAACTTCTAGGACCATCAGGAATCTCTCTCAGAAATCGACCAGGCATTGGCCCAGAACCTAGCATAGATGGCATTGAAATTTTACTATCATGGAAAGAACCAGCAGATAAATCTGATGAGGCATTGAAAGGTTTTGATCTTTCAGTGAATCCGTGTAACTCCCTTGAGTCAATATCCCCCAAACGTGGCTTACCAGTTGTTCCAAATCTACTGGATGGAAGAGCACCATAATCTCTAACAGGGCTACGTATTGGAGGAAGAACATCCATATGGCGATCAAACTCCTCATGAGGGCCAGGATGCCTACGTGTTTCCAACATATCCATCATATGGTTTTCTAGAACAGGCCTACTAGCTGGGAAAGAACCTGTTTGGCCTGAAGCGAAAGGACCAGGAATTCCATCAGGCCTAGGAAATGGTCTGTCAAAAGGCCTAATGTCCGGACCAGTCTGTTGCCACCCTCTATCAAGGGGCCTGGATGAATTGTAACTATCGAAGTTCCGCACACCTTCAGAATCTAAATGGGCTGGCCTAGGAAATTGTTTTAAATCTTCTTCAAATTCTCTACGACCTGCATTATGTCTGCCAGGATCAAGTGGAAAATGCCTTGGCATCCCATCCTCAGGTAATGGTCGGAATCTTTCATCTGGGAATGGCTTGAACCTGTCTTCAGCCAATCCAAGAGCAAAAGCAGGATCATGCATGCTATCAACTTGCATTTTTCCTGGAATCCCATTAGCTTTAATAAGATTTGACTTTCCAAGTATATCTGGTCTGACATCTGAAAAACCAGGCCTCCTTGTGTCATACATTTCAGGTTCCAAAGCATTTGATGGTCCAAGATGAGAGGGACCTCCACGATCTTCAGGATGAAATGGAGGTCCTCTTGGCATCAGACTCGAAGTATTAAAAGCTCCAGAGCTGGGCACAAGCTGAGGATGCTGTGACAGTCTAACACCAGCATGTGGCTGAGACATATGACTTTGACCTTGTCCTTGAGGAGCTAATGCCTGTTCTGGAAACCCATGCTGTGGAAATCCAACATGTCCAGGGAGCCTACCTGAGGGGGGAACCCCTGGACCAGGATGGCCATCATGAGGTGCATCAGAATGATAACCACCACCATATGGTTGTCCAGTTGAAGATCTAAATGACTCTTGTATAACTGAAGGCTGCCCCTGAAGAGGAAGATGTTCAGGAAAATTCTGGCCAGGGGGCCTCATCTGGCCAGATGCTATGTTTTGTCCAGGCACCTGAATTTGATATGGCAGAGTTTCCTGGGATCTTCTATCTTGACTAGCCCCAGGATGTGGAATATGATGAGGCAATATTCTATCAGGTGCTGAGAATCTAGTGGTTGGAGCTGCTGCATTTGAGGGATGACCATAGGGAATTTGCTGTGTTGGGTAGCCCTCCTTACCTGATAAAGGACCAGCCTGTCGTGTACCAGATATGGAACCATTCCAAGCTAATTGGGAAGAGCTCCTATCCTGATAACCAGTCTGAAAATGTGTTCCTTCATAAGATGGAGCAGCATTTTGAAGAGTCAGTTGTTGCAGATGGCCTCTCTCAGGAGCTGGCAGCTGCTGGGATTTAGTTTTACTAGCAAATTCCCCAGTATGTGGGCCTTCAGTTAAGCCAGATGACTCCTTAAGTTCAGCAGCTAAAGAGGAATGCTTGTGAATACCGGCATCAGACGACACATTTGACCCTCGAACTTCAGATGGTACACCTGCCTTTTCATCAGGTTTAGCTTCTGTGCTTGGATTTTCCCCAGCATTTCCATCATTAGAAACATCCGGTCTCTGGTTACCATCAATCAAATCTGCCACTTCCTTCTTATCTTCATACTTATGCTCAGCAGGCTCCGTACCTTCCTCTTCAGGAAGTGTTGAAGACATCTCTGATTGTTTATCATTTTCCTTGCTGTCACCGCCAAGTTTTCTATCGGTTTCTAACTCTGAGTGACTGATCTTTGCGTCAGTTATAGGAGAAATTTCATTTTGAAGCCTTCCATCAGCATTATTGGCAACTAATTCATTTGTCAGCTCCACAGAAATTCCCATTTTGTCAATCACTCCTGAATTTGGAGGCCCAGATGAAGGGATTGAAACTGCTTGGCCACCAGGTTGTGAGAGATGAGACTTAAGTGACTCGGGTGTGACAGTTAGACTAGGGCCAGGACGTGTCAAGTTGCTATGATTTGGTGATTGTTGATTTAAAGCAGGCTGAGCTGGCTTGCCCGGACCACCAGGAAATTGTTGGATTGATTGATGTGGCAAGGTGTTTGCTGTCAACGGTCTCATGGCTGTTTGATGTGCTGCCATACCTTGAGCTGGTGGACCATGAGGATGAGGTTGTGCACTAACATGTTGAATATGTTGTGGGCCCTGAGGGTGCAATTGTTGTTGCGATGAAACCATCGTTTGTGGAAACTGCTGGCCAGGGAGCAAATGGCCATGAGATTGCTGAGACGGAAAAACTTGTTGCTGAGCCTGGGTATGCATTGGAGGATACTGGTGCTTTTGTTGACCATGCTGATTAACTGGAAGATGAGGTTGTTGCTGAGGATGAGCAGGCCTTTGCGGTGGTAGCATTGGTTGTTGCTGGACTTGCATTGGCATATAACCAGAGGGTGGAGGCATCTGAGATGGTTGTTGAGATGGAAACTGGTTCGACATTTGGACAGGTTGCTGGGGAAGAACCTGCTGGCTTTGTACAAACATGGGGCGCTGCGGTGGGGCACCAGATTGGGGTTGCTGATACGACTGATGCCCTGTCACAGGATGACTTGATGGATGCTGAGGTTGTGCAATTGATTGGGGTTGCATTTGTTGATGGCCACTAGGTTGTTGGGGGTGCATTTGCGGTAGCATTGGTGGCTGTTGGACAGCAGTCGGACGGGCCTGGGGTTGTGCATGCAGATGAGGTTGCTGTTGAGGGAGAGACTGTGGATGTTGCTGTGGCTGGAGTGGTTGTTGAAGTGGAGGCACCTGCATCTGTTGAGGCGGTTGTGGTTGAGCATATTGTGTCGGTGTTGGTTGCACAAATTGCTGAGCTGCTATCTGTGCTTGGGGTGGCTGATTAGTTTGTGGGAGTATCTGTGTGTAAGGCTGCTGAACAGGCATAGTAGGTTGTGGAACTTGCATTTGTGTGAGCTGCGCACCAGGTTGAGGTTGCCCTTGGGGTTGAGGCTGAGGAAGTGCTTGTTGAATTGGCATCAAAGGCTGCTGTGGCTGCGTTTGAGCTGCCTGGGCATGTGGTTGGGGCTGACCTATAGGTTGGGCATGAACCTGAGGTTGAGGTTGAGATTGGGGCTGCACATATAGGGAAGGCTGCTGTTGTCCTTGTATAGCAGGCTGAGTTTGTGCTTGTGGTTGCCCATACTGTGGGTATGCCTGCTGTTGATACTGGGCATAATTTTGATAATGCTGCTGGTAAGGGTCATAGCCAGGATACATCTGATAATACTGTTGATAATGCTGCAATTGTTGCTGCTGGTACCATTGTTGAGTAGGAAGTTGTGATGCAGCTTGTGCATAGGCAGTTATATTGGATTGGGTTTGGCTTTGAGAAGCAGCAGCAACTGCAGTAGTAGGTATAGCGGAAGCAGAAGCAGGAGCTGCAGCAGAAGGTGCCGTTGGAGTAGATGCTGAAGCAGCTGCAGGAATAACCACAGTAGCAGTGCCAACTGTAGATCCAGGAGCAGCTGCAGATGTATTAGTTGGATCCTGGGAAACAGTTTGGCTCGATGTTGCTGAAGCTTGAGCCTGACTATTATCTAATTGTTGTGCTTGAGGTTGCAAACCCTGCATTAAGGGTATTAATAAAGAAAATAACAGCCAGTGTACTGATTTTTCCTTTTTAAATAAAAAAATAGAACCAAGGAAAAGACTTTCAGACTCACAGGGCATATTTGAGTATGCTCTTGCACTTGCCGATGTATAATTTGAGTACCACATCTATTGCATACAACCGGTGAATTTCCAAAAGTACAACTACTGCAATGTGCAATGCATTCAGATAATGTTCCCTGCCATTGACATCCACTCCTTTGATAGAGACAGTTCACTGCTACTTTGCCAATGGTCTCCCCAAGAACTTTATTTGATTCGGTAAGTGGCTGAGCACAAAAACATGTGTTCATAAGGAGAGAGAAAAAAAAGGTCATTTATTTATGATTTTGCATAAGAAAAAAATTGTGGGAAAGAAGAGACCTTCGAGTCTGCTTCAGTCACCAGATATCCATCATATGGGCACGCATGTGTGGTAGCTGCAATGTAGGATAAGCATGGTTTGCAGTACAAATGGGTGCACTGAGATTGTAAAGCTTCACTAGGGTAGATAAGTGTCCGGCAAACAGGACAAAAATATTCACCAGGAAGCGATTGGATATTTACTATACACTCATTATCAAAACCCATTCTGAAAATAATGCCAATCAGATTGAGATCACTGATATCTAACTGTCCTGCAGTGTCAAAATCTCAGAAGTAACGCACCACAAATGCAAATAAAAAGAACCTGATCATGAAAGTAAATCACACAGCACAAATATTTAATTTTACATACAAAACCATCTCCATTAACTTTCAAGGTACTTAATGAGTGTCAAGTCAACCTACCTTGAGAAGCACGGCATGCATCTAATAACCAAACATCGGTGAAAGATACAACAGTATCAGTAAGAAATGCAAGGAAAAAGACAGTAAAATGGAATCAAACGTGATGCAGCTTCCTTCAAGTATTAAAAGCATGGTGTACACAGATTTTAGATAAACAAATAAAAGAGAAAAAAACTGCGTAATCAAATTTTTGAGTTTCCTTGGAAGGAAAGTAAGAAGTAACTTAATCCTCTCCAATTCTTTTATTTCAGTGAAAAAAAAGAGGTAAATAAAATGCAATGACATTTCTTTTCTCTTGATTCCATCGGGAGCAAAGAGAGAGAGACAATAGAATAGTAATATATTTCATTTATTTTCTATTATCGTAACTTTTACTTTATTTCCCCCGTATTTCTTCCCTCCAAGTGAACACAGAATAAGAAAATTGCCGATTGTTCCAGTACCATCTACGTTTAAACCCATAGAAGAGGTTCAGAAACACCCAACAAAATACACCGACAGGAAGCCGTGCCGACATAAGCATCTCAAGATCCAAACACTGCACCCTGTTCGCATAGCACTTCGAGCGCAACTCAGAGGTTCTTTGGAAAGGGACAAAACAACACCGCCAGAACTAACGACGCGAGACCTTCACATAAACCAGAATGAAAAGAAGAAGGGAGAAAGGGAAATGATCGATACCGGGATTGCAGAGTGACGGGTGCACGCAGGTAGGCCAAATTCCGAAAGAACGGTAAAACCCTAGACTGGAAAGCGGCAGCGAGCAAAGATTAAGGTCCCCTCGGGCGGAAGAGAGGATGCACCGACGAGATCTAGATGCTTGCAGTTGGCTTGATGAGATCGGAGTGTGGTGGCGAAGATAGAGAGAGAGAGAGGGCGAGTCGAGAGAGGGCGTGGGGCGGTGGAGATGGAGATGAGAGAAGGCAGAGGAGTGAGGATTCTGGTGCCGGCTCACCCTAAAGACTCTTTTATATCGTAGCATCTGACGATCACGATTACTTGATCGTCAATAAACGGCTACGATCTTCTGTGAGGGATCAATTAGTTGAGTCAGATCGATTAGCTTTGATTCGTATAGGTTTGATATATCTTTCATAATTTTAAAACTACTGCTATTTACCACTCAACCATTAATATTATTAAATAAAATATATTTATCACATTTCCAGTCTGTTAAATAGATTAACAATATTAGAGACAATATTTTTAGAAATTTCAAACAGTAAAAAACAATTCTACAAAATAAATTCCATACTCGATTGGCCCCTAACTTAAATAAAGGAAAAAATTTATGTTAAATTGTCAGTGAAATATAAATAAATATTATATATAGATCTATCAAATTATTATACTAATATTATATTATTCTTTGAAAGGAAAGCTTCGTGAGGTTTAGCTACAAAGTGTCAATAAGAATATTGATTATCTTAAATCTGTAACATAAAATATAAAAAGTACGTTAGCAACAGAATAAAGGTCGGTATCAAATGTCCATACAAAAATTTAGGAAGCATTTGGTTTGGTTCGCAAAGAATTTTTCATTTTTTATTTTTTTTTTAAAAAATAGAAAATGATTTTTTTTTATTTTTTAATTTTTCAAAAAATATTTTTTTATTTTTTATAAAATGAAAATGGAAATAGAAAATGATTTTTTTGTGTTTTTCAGTTTTCGAGAAAATACTCCTTTATTTTTTGAAAAATAGAAATGAAAAATATCAACCAAATGCATTTTTTTGTTTTTTCAAAAAATAAAAATGAAAAATAAAAAAAATTTCACCTACCAAATGCCCCCTTAGTATTCAGTTTGGTAAAAAAATTGATAATTTAAATATCCATGCGATCCGACTAGTCCTAAAAGTGATCGACCCGACCATAAAAAAGTTTCTCACTGACCACATAAAATTTGAGAAGCGCAATTGGGTTTCGAGGATGGCTCAATAGTCAATATTACAAGTGGTTCGAGCGTCATTGGCGTAACGTGCATAGTGTGAGAATCGAACTCTCATTGCATGACTGACCCTGTCCCATCATTACCAATGCATTGTGCCTCGGGGACAAAAGTTTATTTATATTCGTTCAATATACCGAAGTTGAATTAAACAAATAATCTTAAATAACCTACTAAATTAAATAAATAAAATTGAACATATATATTTGACTCATTAACCAAATATTATGAATCGTTCATGAATAATATTCTTAATCAAGTTTATGAACCGGATTCATCAATACAGTTTTTTTTTAAAAAACTTATAAATAAATAAAAACAAACTCTCAAAACAAATAAACAAACTTGTAATATCTAATAGGAGTGAAATAATTAGAGGGGATGAATATCGTTATTAGAGATTTGAGTTGATAATGAGTTATTTAAATAAACTAAATAAAGTGCAGCAAAAAATAAGACAATAAAATAAAATATAAAATAATAGATTTAATGTGGTTCGATTTCCCTTTAAAATTCCTACTTCATGCATGATTCGTCACATGGATCAATTGAAAATTAAATCACCATATTTTTTCCATTCTAGAAGATATAGTACACAATAATATACAATGAATTATGCAATAAAAGTAAAAAAAGAATAAGGTAATAAAATAAATATACCAAATGTGAAGGTTGTCTTGGAATAAACAAGAGAAACACATCAAACATAAATTCAGAGAACTTTCACTTAATGTATCATTGTTATTTTTCAATTATGTGAAATGTTGTTGTTGAATCCCCTTTTATAAACTTGTTCCATGTACTGAATCTGGTCACCTAGATTAGATGCCTTCCGAGCACTTGGATATTGATGTGGCATAACTCTATTAGCATCAATTTGATCCAATTAACCAGGTTTATATCTGACTCCGATCACCCTAACACCTTATGGGTGCTTGGATGTTGACATGATAGAAGATTGATCAACGATTTATGACTTTTCTTAAGTACCATGTCATTGCATATCTATCTAGACCCGATCTAAATCTTAACATGCAAGCACCTAGATTCCATTCGGGCACTTGAATTTGATAGGAGCACTTAGATCACTCCAACTCAATTGATTTGATTCATGCTGAATTTCTACATCACAAAATGAATGCACAAATAAATCTAGTATTAAATCAACTCAATTGTTTCACCCCTTAACTTATGTTAAGGTTACACCTAACTCCAAAGATTATCTTTGTCCTAGAGTTAGTGACATTTCCTCATTATTTTTTAAAATAGAAGATCTTTTTTTTTAGCTTACCTTATCTGATACCTTCAGGACTTATTTTTGTGAATAAAAAAAATGCAAAAGATAACGAGAAATAATCAGAAAGAGATGACTAACAAATTGTATTCCAAAAACTAGGGTTTACAAAGAAAAGAGAGATATAAATAAACAACAAAAGTAATAACAAAAAGTCTAATCTACCCTTACACAATAATAATCAATTATATTAACATTCCCCCTCAAAGTCACAATGCATTAGCAGAAATTATCGAGAGTTTGTTAATCGAAAATTGAAAATGTGTGATGGAATGCGCCTTGATGAGCAAGTCTACAATTTGCATGGGAGTTGAAACAAATGGTAAAGTGATAGTACCATTCTAGTAGTGATGGCGAATGAGATAACAATCAATCTCAATATGCTTGGTGTGCTCATGGGAGACAAAATTATGAGTAATTTTAATTGTACTAGAGTTGTCACAATACATAGGAGTAGGGTATGAGAGAAAAATACTCATACTAGTAAGTAACCAACGTAACCAAACAATTTCAACAGTAGTAGAGGTCATAGCACGATATTCTACTTCGATAGAAGAATGAGAGACAATATTTTACTTTTTCCTCTTCTGAGAGATAAAGGAGTCTCCCAAGAAAATACAAAATCCAGTTGTAGACTTACGATCTGTAGAATCACCACCCCAATCTGCATCTGAGTAGGCATGCAACTCTAAGGTAGAAGTGAAAGGATGAAAAAGACTATGAAACTGAGTACCTCGAAGATATCGAAGGATGTGAATCACAACTCCCCAATGTGCTGAAGTGGGAGAAGTAACAAACTGACTTACAATGTAGACATCATAAACAATGTCAGGTCTAGTGATAGTGAGATACACTAGACTGCTAACTATAGTGCTATATAAAGAACGATCTAATAAGGGAACACTCAGTAGAAGAATATCAAACATTAACCTCAAGTGGAGTATCAACAATACGAGTGTATGATAAATGAGCTTGTTACAGAATATCACCAATATATTTGGATTGTGAGAGAAGATATCCATGAGGAGAATAAGCTACTTCAATTTTCAAAAAATAATGCAGGGGACTTAAATTTTTCATCTCAAACTCACGAGTTAAATGCAATTTTAACTTTGTCATTCCATTTATATCGTCCCCTATAATAATCATATCATCAACATAAAGAAAAAAGTAACATGCAACCTGATGAAATATGACAAACAAAAAAAACGGAGTCATGCCGACAAGGAAGAAAGCCAAGAGATGCAATCACAAATGGAGAACTTATCAAACCAAGCTCGAGGAGATTGTTTAAGTCCATAAAGATCCTTCTTTAGTCTGCAAACTTCACTAGGTCTGTGAGTGACACCTACTGAAGGCACCATGTAAACTTCTTCTTGAATATCTCCATTTTAAAAAGCATTTTAAACAAAAAATGGACTATTGACAAACTAAGGCAACTACAATGAGAGTGCAGATAATAACTATTATGTTTGAGAGGTGTCCTAAGGCAATCGCCTTATGATTGTACTATTTATTTGATAAATAAAGATTTACTATTTGAGTGCACATATCATATGTGTTTAATTGGATCTTAAACTTATTTACTAAATGTCCGCGATACGATTCATAGCATGAGAGAATTTATGATTGGATCACAACTAGTGAGTATCTCTACATGTGTAATTATGAATGTATTGAAATAATCCATAGACGATGAATTGATGAGTTCGGATATCATCGATTATGGGAGACTAGCACGGGTTATACTCCTTGGTTTATCCAAGCAGCTGCTCCTCACTGATTAGAGACATTGAGATGTCGAGTGTTAAACGTGGATGCTAGTTATAGTAACTAGTTCATTGAAGTGACCTACTGTAAAATTTCACATGGTTCTCTGCATATAAGATATGTCAGTGAAGCTCTTACTGTAGCTCGAGTATGAGTTTCCTTCGACTTGAGGTATTCAAGTCATCTTGGTCATGGAGACTTATACTTTGACATCTTAGTCGATATATCTCTACAAAGGTGTGGGTACAAGATGATTGAGTATAAGTCGAAATGCTCGAAGGTGATTGAATATCCAACAAAAGATTTCTCACTCCTTATGAGGAGATGTATACCCTATGATCACTCGTCAGGATTGTTACTTAAAGTCTTTGACCAAAGCATTGCATGTTAAGAGTATGATACATTCGTCGTCGGAACATATTCGCTGAAGCTTCCTAGTGGACTTGTCTTAGAACTGGACAAATGTTATTCTGTTCCTGCGTTAATAAAAAACATTGTTTCTATTTCTTATTTAAATAGAAAGGGTTTCCATTTGACGTTTGGTAACAATTATTGTTATATAACCTTGAATGCGTTCTTTATGGCACCGAAACTTTATGCAATGACATCTACTTGTTAGATACATCAAGTGACATATTCAATATCAAAACGAGCAACAAGCATGCTAACCTCCTACACATGAGATTGTCGCCTTGGCCATATAAGCAAGAAGTGCATGTCAGAGTTACACAAGAGTGGAATTCTAGAATCATTTGAATTGGATTCATTTAATACATGTGAATCATGCTTACAAGGCAAGATGATAAAGTTGCCCTTTTCTGAAAAGGGTAAGCCAGTGGAAGAGTTACTTGGTCTCATACATACTGATGTATGTGGACTAATGTCAATTCATGCTCAAGGAGATTACAACTACTGCATTACCATTATTGATGATCACTCACAATTTGGGTATGTATATCTTATGAGATATAAATCTGAAGCCTTTGAAAAGTTCAAAGAATTCAGAAACAAAGTAGAGAAATAATTTGGTAAGATACTTCAATTCAATCGAGGTGGCTAATACTTAAGTAAAGAGTTTCAAGATTATCTAAGAGACAATGGTATATTGTCTTAATGGACTCCGTCTTATACACCGCAATATAATGGTGTATTTGAAAGACGAAATCGAATCTTGTTGGACATGGTGAGATCGATGATGAATCATGCAAGCCTTCCCAAATCCTTTTGGGGCTACGCACTCGAGGTAGCTATTCACTTATTGTATAGAGTCCTGTCAATATCGGATATGGATTGGTAAGAAATCCAAGTTGTCTTATTTAAAGACATGGGGATGTCCTACTTACGTGAAGAGGACTACATCAGACAAGCTGGATGCTAAGTTTGATAAGTATCTATTTATTAGATACCCTAAGGAAACGAGGTGTTACCAATTCTATCATCCCTTGAAACAAAAGGTGTTTATTTCAAGAAATACTATATTTCTAGAGAAAGAGTTCTTGCAAGAAAACAGTGGGAGTCAGGTTAAACTTGAGGAAGTTCAAGAAACTCCAATAGACACTAAAGAGACGTCTATATCGGAACTACAATCGATTATTCATGATGATGAGATAATGACTGAACTATCGTTACATCACCTCTTCACAGATCTGGTAGATCACATAAGATTTCTGAGAGATATGAATTTCTCGTAAGTGAATCTAATGATGTGTTACTCATTGAGGATGAGAAATCTATTAGTTACAAAGAAGTTCTGAAAAATTCAAAAAGGGATAAATGACTAGTAATCATGAAGTCAAAAATGGATTCCATATATGAAAAACTAAGTTTGGAACTTGGTGGATCCACCTGAAGGCATCACGTCTATTGGGAGCAAGTGGGTTTTCAAGAAGAAAACTAACATGGATAGTAATGTGATTACTTATAAAGCTAGATTAGTAGCAAAAGGTTATTGTCAAAAGCAAGGTGTTGACTATGATGAAACCTTCTCACCAATTGTCATGCTTAAATCCATTCGGATACTCCTGGTCATAGCAACTCATTATGATTATGAGATATGACAGATGGATGTGAAAATAACTTTCCTTAATAGAAACCTACATGAAGATGTGTATATACAACCCGAGGGTTTTATATCGGTTAACAATACCAAAGTATGCAAACTTCAACGGTCCATTTATGGACTGAAGCAAACATCAAAGAGTTAGAATATCCATTTTGATGAGGCAATCAAAGAGTTTGATTTCTCACAAAATCTTGACTAACCTTGTGTGTATAAGAGGGTTAGTGGGAGTGCGATTGTATTCTTAGTACTATATGTCAATGACATATTGCTCATAGGAAATGATATACCTGTCTTACAGTAGTCAAAAGTTGGTTATCCAAAATATTCTCCATGAAAGACATGGGAGAAGCGACCTACATCCTCAAGATTAAGATCTATAGAGATAGATCGAAAAGGTTGCTTGGTCTTTCGTAGTCTACATATATAGACAGAGTGCTAAAGCGGTTAGCATGTTTAAATCCAAGAAATATTATATACCCATGCGACATGGGATTCACCTTTCAAAGTTTATGTGTCCCCGCACAGAAGATGAAAGGATTTGCATAAATAAGATTCCTTATGCTTTTGTAATAGGATCTATTTTATATGCTATGTTATATACAAGGCCCAACGTATCATATGCTCTGAGTAACACGAGCAAATACTAGTCTAATCCAGGAATGGATCATTGGGTGGTTGTTAAGACAATCCTTAAGTATTTAAGAAGAACTAATTATATGTTCTTGGTATATGGAGAAGTTGATATTGTTACACGCGGGTATACGGATGCTAACTTCTAGATTGACAAGGATGACTCCAAGTCACAGTCTGGGTACATATTCACACTGAATGGTGGCACGGTTAGTTGGAAAAGTTCCAAATAAGACACAATTGTTGATACTACCACTGTGGCAAAATACATTGCAACTTATGAAGTAGCAAATGAGGCAGTTTGGATTAAGAAGTTCACCACTGAACTTGGAGTGGTTCCATCCATTGTTGAAGCATTACCAATTTATTGCAACAACACTGGAGCTATCACACAGGCAAACGAACCCAGGTCTCACCAACAATCCAAACATGTGTTTCGATGATATCATTTGATTAGAAAAATCATTAGTAGGAAAGAAATACAAATCAAGAAGATTCCTACAGAAAGGAACCTAGCAGATCCTTTGACAAAGGCTCTATCACAAAGTAAATTTGAGAGTTACGTCAAGGACTATGGTATTGGATACAATGATGATTGGCTTTAGGCCAAGTAGGAGTCTGTTATGTTCGAGAGATGTCTTAAGACAATCGTCTTGTGGTTGTACTATTTATTTGGTAAATAAAGATTCACTTTTGAGTGCACATGTTATATGTATTTGATTGAATCTTAAACTTATTTACTGAATATCCGCAATACGATTCATAGCATGAGAGAACTTGTGATTGGATCACAACTAATGAGTATCTCTACATGTGTAATTATGAATATATTAAAATAATCCCTAGTCGATGAATTGATGAGTTCGAACATCATCGATTCTGGGAGACTAACACGGGGTTATACTCCTTGGTTTATCCGAGCAGCTGCTCCTCATTGGCTAAAGACATTGAGATGTTGAGAGTTAAATGTGGATGCTAGTTATAGTAACTAGTTTATTGGAGTGACCTACTGTAAGACTTCATATGGTTCTCTACATATAAGATATGTCAGTGAAGCTTTTACTGTAGCTCGAGTGTGAGTTTCCTTCGACTTGAGGTATTCAAGTCATCTTGGCCATAGAGACTTATACTTTGACATTTAGTCGATACATCTCTATGGAGGTGTGGGTATGGGATGATTGGGTATAGTCAAAGTGCCCGAAGGTGATTGAATAACCAACAAAGGATTCATCACTCCTTGTGAGGAGATGTATATCCTATGGTCACTCGTCAGAATTGTTACTCAAAGTCTTTGGCCAAAACACTGCATATCAAGAGTATGGTATTCTTAGATACATGTCGAAGTAATTAGAATCCATTAGACAAGGAAGTAAAACTTGGGCTAGGTATGACGTAATCAGCCTAGTGGGGACTGACAATAGACTATGCCCTAAATCAAGTGGGTATAAGATGAGTGAAAGGAACGAGGCACGATTTATTGTAGCTGTTGAAGGGTTCGAAAATGGTTCCGAGATCAACTGTTGATTTTTAGATTAATTGGGGATCATGATGTACTATTAGGTGTCACTCATAATCGTTCCATAATTCGTGGTTAATTATAGACGACCAATATAAACCGAGAATCTATTAGGTCACACGCACTACGAATCCTTCGAAGAGACTTGAAATGAGTTTGATAATTGAATTCTCAAGATTGAGAGAGATCAAGTTTGGTTGGACCAAACACATGACAAATATGGAAATATTTATTAAGTCAGAAATGCGAAAGGAGTACATCTTAAGAAGATAGGTTGGGCCTAAAAGGTTTAATTATAAACAAAACTCATTTGGCTTTAATTAAAAGGGTCTTCTTTTGGTTAAGGGTCTAATTATGGTTTAATGGATCAGATTAAATCTTAATGATTATGGGCTTAGGGATTTGATCCACTAACCTATAACTCATCATGATTAGTGCCTATATAAAGAGTTATAAAGGCTAAACCTAATGAATAGAAGTCCTTAAGACCCTCTTCCTCAACCTAGCCGAACCTAGGAGAATTAAGGTTTGGTGTTCCGACGGCATCAAGGAAACAAGGGTTGTTTCCACCTCTTTAGAGGCCAGCCACGCTAGGTTTTAGGGTTGTTATTGTCGCTTATTGAAGCTTAAAAAAGTCAGCAGCTAATTCCGACACGAATCGATAAATTTATGAAGGTTGTTCGAGGATTCGTTTATGTAGCAAAATGAGTCGGCGATTATTCTCCGATCACCCGACCTTCTTGCTTCGTCTAGTAGCGAAAAAAAGGTCAAACTCGTGGCTTTAAGAAATCATCCCTCCAAAGATTCGGCGTGGATATGAGTAGAGACAAAGCTCCATAATCATCATACGATTGATGCCCTTCCGGCTCGCCATCATCTGAAAGGTATACCTAGAGTAAAATTTATTTTATTCTTGTTGTATGTAATATTTTATTTGACAGATATGTCCACACATGTTGTAATCTTGCATGCGTGGGTGTGAGTGTTGTAATAATTTAGGAAATAATTATGATTTTCTTCCACTGCGTTTGTTTGTGAAATGACAAAAACACATCTACGCGTTGGTCGTAACCCAATAGTAACAAGCTTGAAACTGGAGCAAAAGCTTCCTTGTAATCTGATACCAGGAAAAACTAACTTATGACTAGGCATATGACTAGCCAGTACTACACCACATCTTATGTCAGACACCCCGCGTCTCGGCTCGACTACATCTTATGTCAGACGCCCAGTGTCTCGGCTCGGCTACATCTTATGTCAGACGTCCCACGTCTCGGCTCGACTACATCTTATGTCAGATGCCCCGCGTCTCGGCTCGGCTACATCTTATGTCATACGTCCCACGTCTCGGCTCGGCTACATCTTATGCCATATGCCCTGCGTCTCGGCTTGGCTACATTTTATGTCAGGCGCCCCGTGTCTCGGCCCGGTCATCATCTCATATCTTGACAGAGGCACATTATCTCGGATGTATAGCTTCCCAACATATGGTTGATCTTATTTAATCAGAGGATGTGATGGGTATTTCCTGTTTATAAGGTCCGCAAGACAGTCCTTGTCAGCATTTCTCTCCGACTAGAAAACAGATGCCTATACTAATTTTCAGAGGAATGTCTACTTCATTAATGAGGAGTTGTCTCTCATCAACCACATTATGAGCATTAATGATAACCTATGCGCCGACAGTATTTACGAGGGTAATGACCTATATCACTTCTCAAAGTAAGTGTAACATCAGGGAGTCATATCTCTCATACCGACTGTACTGCTTGGCGGGGGGATTTCTCTCCTATATATATCCCTCCTGGAGGAGGGGGCAAAAGGTTCGCGCATCCTTAACTAAACCTCTCCATTGCTTTCCTCCTTTTTCCACTAATTTCCTACCTTGAGCGTCGGAGGGGCCTTGCCGAGATCCATCTCAGCGCTCTTAACCTCTTTCTATCTTGCAGGACACGCCATTCGGTCTGTTTCGTTCCATTCATCTTGGCTCACAGCCGAGACGTTATTTCGGTCATCACTACTTTCCCTCTGCGTCATCTCCTTCCATTCGAGTTGTCAGCCCTTGTTGCGCTCACCACCGGGACACCTCACCATCCCTGTCTCGACAGACAACATAATTAGTATCGTCTGTGAGAACTTCACAAACTAAACACGCCTGAGACAAAGATGGGAGACCAAAGAGCGAATTCTGACAATCGCAACTCCACTGAAAGGAATATAACCAGGGAAAGTATCATAGCCCTTGTCAAGACCACCATGGAAGACGTCCTATGTGACCTTCTTCTCCGAGGACCTACCCCTGTACAAGCATCTTCCAGCTCGGTTTAGGGTCCCATGCCAACTTCTATCCCCTCCACTCTGGCTACCCCGGGAACAGCTCCTGTAGCTTCAATGTCGGGCAAGTCATCATCAACTGCATCATTGCAAGAATCCTTCGAGGAAGCACCCCCCTACACATCAATAGAAAGAGATCCCAAAAAGGGCAAGGCTCCATTAATCAGCACAGAGTCTCCCCTTGCTCCCAGCATTATAGCTGACAAGATGTCCAAGTCTTTCAAGCAAATCTCTATAGGAGAATACAACGGCTTGGCTGACCCAGAAGAATATCTTGGAAGATTCAAGAAGGCCGCCTTGATACATGACTACTCGGACGGAGCTAAATGCATGGTTTTCTCTCTCAATCTAATAGGCTCTGCCCAAAGATGGTTCTATCGACTCCCAGATGGATCCATTAATTCCTTTCAGGAGTTATCTGTTCTGTTTCTCTAGCGCTTCGCTAGCAGCAAAAGATATCGCCGAACTGCTCAGTATCTTATGACTATGAAGTAGAAGAATACTGAATCCTCGAGGGACTACATACATCAGTTTAATCGAGTAGTCGTCGACATCTCGGATGCTTCGCCTAAGATGGTGGTCAATGCCTTGTCTCAGGTCTTAATAAGGGAGGATTTCTTAAAGTCACTAATGAAGAGACCCCCACCTCACTTTGAAGTCCTGCTGGTTAGAGTTAAAGCATACATCAACTTGGAGGAGGCCTAGAAGGCGGCAGATGAGCAACGAATGACTGATCATCCCATACCTCAAAAGTCGAGTCAGAAGGCCCCTCCCCCAGTGCATAACCGTCCTCCCAGAGTCCCTCATGTCTATCCTCCTCGGCTGATGAAAGACAGAGCAATTCATACAATGCAGGAGACCCCCCAACCACTAATGCTACCCGGCCAGCGCAGCCCCTTCTGTGCCTTTCATCAAATATACGGTCACTCGACCCGGGAATGTCATACCTATTAGATCGTCGGGCCGACTAGAGGGGGTGAATAGCCTCTTATCGTGTACGATGGTGGTCGATCGCTCTTAATCGTCTACAAACAAGTTAGCGCAACGGAATAATAAAAAATAATACAAAAGACAATGCTAACAAACCAATATAACATGGTGCACGACCCTTGCCGCTAATCCACGACCCGATTCGTCCAAGGTGAATCACGCCTTAACCAATCCACTATTCTCTCATTTGCACAAAGCTAGGTGGAGGTAACCTTTCTTACAAGAATCTCTCTTCTTATAATAAGATTGAAATAAATGCAAGTAAGAAGAGTAGGAAATGTTTTGGGCACTTGGGTGTTGTTTAGAGTTAAAGCATTAACCCCCCAAGATGACCCAAGGCCTCTTCTTATAGGGAAGAGGCCTTTCTTCCCGTTGAGCTAGCAGCAGTCGACTGATGCCTCGATCAGTTGACTGCCGCTGTAGCTATTGCCCTCTAACGACTTCTTCCACGTTGGATTCCATCCAATGGCTCCCACATCAATCGACTGATCATCTCATCAGTCGACTGATAGAGCCAACACGATGAGTGCCGGCGAGCAAATGACTTCAACGCTCGCGAGCCCTCGACATCGACATCGCCGATCGCCTCGGTCAATGACCGATGGAGCTAGCATTCGAATGCCAGCTGTCGACAATGATTATTCGCCGTAACTCGACTCAAACACCGATTGAGTCTCCAATCGACTTGAGCGATCGCCATGATATAAGCTGATTGGTGATGTCGGAAAAACCCATCCGACACTTAGCCAATTGACCAAGTTCACCTAAGAGCTACCCCGTCCCAGGTTATATTTGCTCACTCTCATTTTCCTTTAGAGTCCCTTGCCTTTGAAGTTCTCTTCGTCCAGCCACGTCCCTCGGATGTGCCAAGCGCACGGCTTCACAGCGTCATCCTTCCCGTCTCGCCTTGAAGTTTACTTCCTTCGGCTTCACTCCAATACTCCTCGTCCAGCGGTCCCTCGGATGCACCAAGCGCACGGCTTCTGCAATGCATCTTTCACCGACTTAAGGATCGAGTCATGAGATGGTGAATCTTGCCAATGCTACATCTATGTGCAAATTACTAAGTCCTGTATGACTTCAACGCACATATCAAATTCATAACAATCCTAACTTAAATCCTTTGCCACACACATTAAAACCACATCACATTGGCTGATTGCTCTAACAGTACCCTGGTGGATGAAATCGGGCAAGTTATGAGAGAGCAGCAACAAAACTTCAGTGCCCCACCCCAAGATGTAAGGCCCGAACCACAGAATCATACTCGGTGCAACCCGGCTAGAAGGGCTCCTCGGCCTTCACCCGAGCAGCAAAGACCAGCTCAAATCCTGCGGAGGTCCCGAGAAGCTTCTCTAAGCGGGTCTGCTTCCCAGCCAGGACAGTAGCAAGAACTCAATACTCCACACCGCGGAACAATTAACATGATCACCGGTGAAGCCACAGATGGGGATTCAAATTGAGCCCGAAAGGCTCATGGAAGACGACTGGAGAACATGGAAGTGAACACTAGTCGAAGGTCTGCGAACAAACCTTCAATGAATTTCGACCCCGAGGACCTGCGAGGAGTTTCTTGTTGAAGTATTGGGAATACAATCAAAGTCCCACATTGGTAAGACATAGAAAAGATCATGTGCTTATAAGATGAAAAGATATCTTCATTGGAATGAGTTCTTTTGGATAAAAACCCAAAAATAAAACCATGAGGGCTTATACCCAAAGTGGACAATATCATGTCATTGTGGAGATATGTGGATCTTATAGGCACTAACAATTGGTATCATAGCTATGGTCCATTTCAAGCCATGAACCTTGAATGAAAGAAGTTGAGCTCTCATGTCTGGATCAAGAGAACCAGACACCAGGCAGGAAGTCCAATTATGCTAGAAGGGCTAGGCAACTGGCAGAAAGTACAACTGGGTCAGGAGGACTAGACAGTTGGCAGGAAGTCCTGGTGGGTTGAGAATCAGACATCAAGCAGAGAATGTCCTTCGAGGACGAATAGGCTTGAGGGGGGTCGATGTGGTCCTTCGTTTGAGGGGAGGATTGTTGGAGTATTGGGAATACAATCAAAGTCCCACATTGGTAAGACATGGAAATGATCATGTGCTTATAAGATGAAAAGATATCTCCATTGGAATGAGGCCTTTTGGGTAAAAACCCAAAAACAAAACCATGAGGGCTTAGATCCAAAGTGGACAATATCATGCCATTGTGAATATATGTGGATCTTATAGGCACTAATATTTCTGTTCCGTATGATGATGCCTTGGTGATCAGAGCCACCATCGCCAACTATGATGTGGCTAGGATCTTCGTGGACACAGGTGTAGGGATCTTTTTATGCAAAATAGCATATGCACAATGGAAAAATAGGATCCCTTCCAAGTGATCCTTGCGAAAGAAAACCTCGTACAAAAAAATAAATTTCTCAAAACCTATCTTATAGGAGAATATTACCTTTGTTGCGTGCCCTTTTTAATCCCGCTTCTCCTTGGGTTTGTTGGATCTTTTAGCACGTTCAAATGTCCGTGCCTCTATATGTATCCACACGAGCAAGCTCTTGTCTCACAAAAGAAACTAGAAGAGCTCTCCTTTACTTCTTGCTAGAGAAGTCCCTAAAGGAGAGGAAGGTAGGGAAAAAGAGAAAGGAAGAAGAAGACCACTCTTCTTGCTAGCCTACACTCACAAAAGCCACACAACCAAAGCCTCTCACCACCAAGCTCTCTCCAAGCCTCAAGCTTCCACCATGTTGGTCGGCCACCCCATGGAGTGTTTTATAGGATTGAAAAAACCTTTCACCTCCTATCACATTCAATGCAATCAATTGCACACTCCTTGTTTGGCCGGCCACATGTGGAGAAATTCCAAAGGTCAAAACCCTTTGTCTCCTTCCACCTCATCAAGCTTAGGTGGCATGCTTATGTGGCATGCTTAGGTGCCATGCTTATGTGACATTCATGCATGTTGAATTAATCTTATTAATTCAATAAGCTTATGTTATCATATTGAATTAATCTCATTAAATCAATAAGGTAACATATTGAATTAATCTTATTAAATCAATTAAGCTTAGGCTATCATGATAACATATTTATTTAATCTTATTAAATTAATAAGCTTAGCATATTGAATTAATCTCATTAAATCAACAAGCTAAAATTCTCATTAAGCTTAAAGTCCAAAAACCATTTTGTACTTAAGCTTATTCCCAAATTATTCTAGTCAAACTAGAATGCACTAATTCTTCTAATCATCATGCTCTTTGTGTGTGACCCTATAGACTCTCATAACGTTGGCAGTGGATCTAAACTCTTTTAGATACACAAGCAATGAGCGACATCTAGCAATACATCATTGCTACCCAAGTTACAAAATAAGTCAAGATTCGACTAACCTTTCCGTGACTACTATAATGTATGACTGTGTCCTTCTATTCATGATATCAGATTGACCAATGAGGCATAGACCGTGTCATCCTCGATCAATCTATGTGTTTCTTGATCCCTGAGTAAACTAACTCAAACAAATGAGCTCAATATCTCATATTGACTCATTCGAGCATGGTCATGCGTTTTAGTAGTTCTACTCAATCAAGGGGCCCACAGATATCACTCCCATCATATGGGAGGGATAGATCCCATCTACATCACTCACATCCCTCCGCATAATTTGTTATATACCTAGTAATCGCCTTTATGGTCCACCCTGTTACGGGTGACATTTGACGATACCAAAGTACATAACTCCTTATGTAGGGAACCGTAGTGACTTCAAGTTTGAGGACTATTCATACCAATAGTCACATGAGAAAGTTTATGACACTCATATAACGATCCATGAAACTTTCTCATGGCGGGTCAGTTCAGTATATATTCTCTAATATATACCCATGTGTCAACTTGATATTATATATCCATGACTTGTGAGATCAAGTCATCAATTGACCTACATGCTAGTCTTTATGTATTAATATTGCCCTTGCATATTAATACTTGACTAGGAACATTTAGGAAAGTGTTCTCTACAGCCTCTCATAATCAATTCTGCCAATTGATGTCTTTGTAGATAAGAACCTACTTTTCTAGGGCATTATTATATTTAATTTAGCGACACAAGCAAGACGTAAATATAATAACCAACTTTTGCCTTTATAGAATATGATACAAAATGTTCCCTATTCAACCATCACATGATTGGTTCTAGGGCTATAACTAACAATCTCCCACTAGCACTAGTACCAATCACTATAATATCTGATACCTAGTGACCTAGTGTGACCATCATGCTTCCTCTGTGCCAAAGCCTTGGTCAATGGATCTGCGATGTTAGCTTCTGTCGGTACTCTTCATATCCTCACATCTCCTCTATCGATGATCTCTCGAATGAGATGGAAGCGCCGCAGTATGTGTTTGGTCCGCTGATGTGATCGAGGTTCCTTAGCCTGTGCAATAGCCTCATTGTTGTCACAATAGAGGTCTATTGGATCTGCAATGCTAGGAACTACCCCAAGTTCACTGATGAACTTGCGGAGCCAAACAGCCTCCTTTGCTGCATCAGACGCAGCAATATACTCGGCTTCTATTGTAGAATCAGCAACTGTGTCTTGCTTCGAACTCTTCCAGCTTACAGCTCCACCATTCAGGTAAAACACGTACCCCGATTGCGATCTATAGTCATCCTTGTCTGTTTGGAAGCTTGCATCACTGTAACCCTTTACAGTTAGCTCCTCATTGCCTCCAAATATCAGGAAATATTCTTTCGTTCTTCGTAAGTATTTAAGAATATTTTTGACTGCTATCCAGTGACTTTCACCTGGATCCGACTGGTATCTACTCATCATGCTCAAAGCATACGAGACGTCAGGACGAGTACAAAGCATGGCGTACATGATAGACCCTATAGCAGATGCATAAGGGATCTTATCCATGCGATCTCTCTCCTCCTTAGAAGAGGGACATTGAGTCTTCGAAAGACTCACACCATGTGATAAAGGCAGAAATCTTTTCTTGAAATTTTGCATAGCAAAACGATCTAGCACTTTATCAATGTATGTACTCTGACTTAGGCCAAGTAATCTTTTAGATCTATCTCTATAGATCTTGATGCCTAGAATATAGGCAGCTTCACCTAAGTCTTTCATCGAGAAACAATTCCTAACCACATCTTCACAGATCGGAGTGAGAGAATATCATTTCGATGAGAAGTATGTCATCTACATACAAGATAAGAAATACAACTCTGTTCTACTATTTCTCTTGTAGACACAAGGTTCATCTTCATTCTTGATGAAACCAAACTCCTTGATTGCATCATCGAATCAAAGATTCCAGCTTCGAGAGGCTTGCTTTAGTCCATAAATGGACCTTTATAGTTTGCATACCTTTCCAGGATGCTTTGGATCTTCAAAACCCTCAGGCTGTGTCATGTACACATCCTCGAGTAGCTTTCCATTCAGAAAAGCGGTTTTGACATCCATCTGCCAGATCTCATAATCGTGGTAGGTCGAATAGCAAGTATGATCCGAATGGATTTAAGCATCGCAACTGGTGAAAAGGTTTCATCATAGTCAATACCATGAATTTGTTTGAATCCTTTAGCCACCAATCTACCTTTATAGGTATGCTTATTACCACCCATGTCAGTCTTTACTTTAAAGACCCACTTACACCCAATGGGTTTTACCCCTTCAGGTGGATCAACCAAAGTCCATACTTGGTTAGTGTACATGGATTCCATTTCGGATCTCATGGTCTCTAGCCATTTCTCAGAATCTGGGCTCATCATAGCTTCTTGATAGGATGTAGGCTCGTCAAGATCGACAAGCAATACATCACCGTTGTCAGTCAAGAGAAAAGAATATCTCTCGGGTTGACGATGGATCCTATCAGATCTACGAAGAGGTTGGTCTACTTGAACAGGTGTTTGCTCCACAACTCTTTGGGCAACAATTTCCTCATCCACAATACTTTGTGGTGCCTGTTCATTTTCCATCGAAGCCTTAGTGTTATCTTCATCTTGAATTTCTTTAAGATGAATTTTACTCCCACTAGTTTTTCTAGAAATAAATTCTCTTTCTAGAAAGATAGCATTTCTGGCAACAAACACCTTGCCAAGTGTGGGATTGTAAAAGTAATATCCCTTAGTTTCCTTGGGATATCCTACAAAATAACACTTATCTGATTTGGGTCCTAGTTTATCTGAGACTTAACGTCTAACATAAGCTTCACAACCCCAAATCTTTATAAAAGACATTTTGGGACTCTTCCCAGTCCATAACGTATATGGTGTCTTTTCTACGGCTTTTGATGGGACACGATTAAGTGTGAAAGCGACTGTCTCTAGAGCTAAAACCCAAAAGGAAGTAGGTAGATCAGTCTGGCTCATCATTGATCATACCATATCTAATAGAGTACGATTTCTCCTCTCAGATACACCATTCCATTGTGGTGTTCCAGGTGGAGTGAGTTGGGATATTATCTCACACTCAGCCAGGTGATCACGAAACTTTTAACTAAGGTATTCACCACCTCGATCTGATCGAAGTAGCTTAATACGCTTACCAAGTTGGTTTTGTACTTCATTCTTGAATTCTTTGAACTTTTCAAAGGATTCTGACTTATGTCTCATCAAATATAAGTAGCCAAATCTACTCATATCATCGGTGAAAGTAATAAAGTACTTATAGCCTCCTCTGGCTTCGACATTGAAAGGGCCACATACATCAGTATGTATGAGTCTTAACAAGTCCGTCGCTCTCTCGCCATGTCCACTAAATGGAGTTTTAGTCATCTTTCCTAAAAGACAAGATTCACATACCTCATATGATTCAAAATCAAATGAGTCCAATAATCCATCTTTATGGAGTTGGGATATGCGTTTTTCATTTATGTGACCTAGGCGACAGTGCCAGAGATATGTTTGGTTCAAATTATTCGATTTGAACCGTTTGGTATTTACGTTATAAATTGGGTTTTCTAAATCTAGAACATAGAGACCATTCATAAGTGGTGCATTACAATAGAACATTTTATTCAAATAAATGGAACAACATTTATCCTTTATTATAAAAGAAAAGTTTTTCTTGTCTAAACAAGATACAGAAATTATGTTCTTCGTTAATGCAGGTACATAAAAACACTCCTCTAGTTCTAAGATAAGCCCAAAGGCAAAGACAAAGAATATGTTCCTACAACTACAAAGAAGAACTTTCATGGCCATTGCTCACTACTGAGGTCCACTTCGCCTTTGCCATTAGTCTACTATTTCTCACCCTCACACATTAGTACAAATGTGAGATGCACATCCAGATCTAATACCCATATAGAAGAAATAGATAGATTAACTTCTATAACATGTATACCGAGTGCGTAAGTCCCACTTCTTTTCTTCTTTACTTCCTCAAGGTAGACTTCATAGCCCGCCCAAAGGTCCCCCTCACCAAGAATGGAAACATTCCCTTCCTTAGGTACTTTACCTTTACCCTTCAAGTGGATGAATTGGCCTTGCCTTCGCTTGGGTCTTACCTTGTCTTTGCGCTACCTTTGCCCTTCTTGACCATTAGCACGCATTAACTTTCTTCTTGAGATTGGTTCGTAGCTTCTAACATGCTGAGAATCTCAGGCAAAGGCTTATCAATTTCATTCATGTTATAATTCATGACGAATTGATTATATGCTTCCGACAATGATTGCAGGATAACATCGGTTGCTAATTCTTGACTCAGTGGAAAACCTAGTCTTTCAAGGTTCTCAACGTACCCTATCATTTTAAGTACGTGAGTTCCTACAGGTGTTCCTTCTTGCATCTTGCATGCAAAAAGAGCCTTAAACACTTCAAAACGCTCGTGCCTAGCTTGTCCTTGATATAGTTGTTTCAAATGCTCAACCATACCATAGGCATCCATGTTCTCATGTTGCTTCTGAAGCTCAGAGTTCATGGTGGCAAGCATAAGACATGACACATCTAATGCATCATCTTGATGCTTCTTATAAGCATCCTTTTCAGCACGAGTGGCCGCAGGGGCGGGTGTTTCAGGGATAGACTGCTCTAGGACATACAGTTTACGTTCTTGCTTGAGGATAATCCTCAAGTTCCTATACCAGTCTAGAAAGTTAGCTCCATTGAGCTTGTCTTTCTCAATGACAGATCATAAGTTGAGGGGGTGTGTCGTGTTAGATGACATGGTGATCTACAACATTAAAATGCAAAATTAAGTATCATACCTAAGTCATTTAATTAGGCCTTTAATTAAATGAGGCTCCCACTAAATTCTCATAGCTTTGATATGAGCTAATCATTGATGTAGGCAAACACATTTTGCTTACATCATTAGCTTCTATTTAGCTATAAATTTATATGGGATAAAGATCCACATCATACTTCATCTTGAGTTAGCTTTGGCTAATCGCCCAAGACGTAGTATGATTAGGTAGGCAATCTTTTGCCAATTACATCTGATGTAACTCTTTAATAGCTTTGGTTAAGTTTAGATTAGTTTAGTGCTTATTCCTAAACCAGCTTCCAGGCCGTGGCGAGGCACAGAGGCCTTCTTTGATATTGGAGCAACGACCACTTTCTAAGACAAAGTCGATGTTCTAAATCACACAAAACTAATTTTTAAAACTTATGTTCAAAGCTAATATATGCCTCTACTTTCTTAATTAATTAAGAAAAACTTAATTAAGTCTTAACCAAGTTTGATAGCAGGACATCACGATTGTCCACTCGCACTCTTCCAAGATAAAATGCATTGCTTTGCTTTGGCAAACCCAACAACAAATGATCGAGGAAGTAGTGAGTACCAAACTTTGGTAGGCATATCGTTTTGACTTATTAAGAAATAAACTTAAACATGCATCACATACATATTAGCATACATCACATATAAGCTAAATTAACATGCATCACATACATATTAAACTAAGCGTGTCATGGTTATGACCCTTATTCTACAATCTTCTCAAGCCAATGAAAAGATTGATTGGTCAACCTAGGGATAGCATCTTCTCCCAAGTGCTTCTTTTTGGTTGTCTTGTGTTGTTGACTTCCTCCTTGTAACGTCATCTTCCAATGGACCCTCCATCTTTATTTTGTATATTACAAAAGGAGAAATACTCGAGTTACATTCGAGTCTAAAACTAATTTTACAACAAGAATTTTAGGAGAAAGGCACGACACGCAGGCCGTATTAAGAATTACAACACACACATTCACAAACTTTTTGGGACTAGGCTATAACCATGCACCATGTCAATTTTAACTTTTAAAAGACATCGGATATTTTATTATGTTTAAAAAATTGCTAATGATATTATCAACTCATAATAAAATTTATCCTACTTTTATATCATATATAAAATAGAGAAAACCTATTTTTTTTTATACTATCTTTCGCAAGTGGCTCTGGTACCACTGTAGTGATCTTTTTATGCAAAATAGCATATGCGCAACAGAAAAATAGGATCCCTTCCAAGTGATCCTTGCGAAAGAAAACCTCGTACAAAAAAATAAATTTCTCAAAACCTATCTTATAAAAGAATATTACCTTTGTTGCATGCCCTTTTTAATCCCGCTTCTCCTTGGATTTGTTGGATCTTTTAGCACGTTCAAATGTCCGTGCCTCTATATGTATCCACACGAGCAAGCTCTTGTCTCACAAAAGAAACTAGAAGAGCTCTCCTTTACTTCTTGCTAGAGAAGTCCCTAAAGGAGAGAAAGGTAGGGAAAAAGAGAAAGGAAGAAGAAGACCACTCTTCTTGCTAGCCTACACTCACAAAAGCCACACAACCAAAGCCTCTCACCACCAAGCTCTCTCCAAGCCTCAAGCTTCCACCATGTTGGTCGGCCACCCCATGGAGTGTTTTATAGGATTGAAAAAACCTTTCACCTCCTATCACATTCAATGCAATCAATTGCATTGAAAAATAATCAAACACACTCCTTGTTTGGCCGGCCACATGTGGAGAAATTCCAAAGGTCAAAATCCTTTGTCTCCTTCCACCTCATCAAGCTTAGGTGGCATGCTTATGTGGCATGCTTAGGTGGCATGCTTATGTGGCATTCATGCATGTTGAATTAATCTTATTAATTTAATAAGCTTATGTTATCATATTGAATTAATCTCATTAAATCAATAAGGTAACATATTGAATTAATCTTATTAAATCAATTAAGCTTAGGCTATCATGATAACATATTTATTTAATCTTATTAAATTAATAAGCTTAGCATATTGAATTAATCTCATTAAATCAACAAGCTAAAATTCTCATTAAGCTTAAAGTCCAAAAACCATTTTGTACTTAAGCTTATTCCCAAATTATTCTAGTCAAACTAGAATGCACTAATTCTTCTAATCATCATGCTCTTTGTGTGTGACCCTATAGGCTCTCATAACGTTGGCAGTGGATCTAAACTCTTTTAGATATACAAGCAATGAACGACATCTAGCAATACATCATTGTTACCCAAGTTACGAAATAAGTCAAGATCTGACTAACCTTTCCATGACTACTATAATGTATGACCGTGTCCTTCTATCCATGATATCAGATTGACCAATGAGGCATAGACCGTGTCATCCTCGATCAATCTATGTATTTCTTGATCCCTGAGTAAACTAACTCAAACAAATGAGCTCAATATCTCATATTGACTCATTCGAGCATGGTCATGCGTTTTAGTAGTTCTACTCAATCAAGGGGCCCACAGATATCACTCCCATCATATGGGAGGGATAGATCTCATCTACATCACTCACATCCCTCCGCATAATTTGTTATATACCTAGTAATCGCCTTTATGGTACACCCTGTTACGAGTGACGTTTGACGATACTAAAGTACATAACTCCTTATGTAGGGAACCGTAGTGACTTCAGGTTTGAGGACTATTCATACCAATAGTCACATGAGAAAGTTTATGACACTCATATGACGATCCATGAAACTTTCTCATGGCGGGTCAATTCAGTATATATTCTCTAATATATACCCATGTGTCAACTTGATATCATATATCCATGACTTGTGAGATCAAGTCATCAATTGACCTACATGCTAGTCTTTATGTTTTAATATTGCCCTTGCATATTAATACTTGACTAGGAACATTTAGGAAAGTGTTCTCTACAGCCTCTCATAATCAATTCTGCCTATTGATGTGCTGTAGATAAGAACCTACTTTTCTAGGGCATTATTATATTTAATTTAGCTGGCACAAGCAAGACGTAAATATAATAACCAATCCTTTGCCTTTATAGAATATGATACAAAATGTTCCCTATTCAACCATCACATGATTGGTTCTAGGGATATAACTAACAACAGGTAGCTCGGTCAATATTTTATTTAAAGATGCCTTCGATCGTATGCAGCTCGACCCGACGCGACTCCAGTCGATGAACACCACTCTATTTGGCTTCTCGGGCCACAAGGTAGCATCACTCGGCTGAATTGATCTACCCCTATCTCTAGGAGAAGAGCCCCTCCATCGGATTCGGATGGCCACCTTTACTATTGTAGATGTCACCTCAGCCTACAACGTCATCTTGAGAAGGCCATCACTGCATTCCTTTGAAGCGGCGGTATCGACTTATCACCAGAAGATCAAATTCCCTGTGAATAATCAAATATGGGAAGTTGTTGGAGATCAAAAGGCATCCCGAAAGTGTTATGTGGAAGAAGTCTGAACCGGCCCTAGAAAGAGCTGGAAGATAGAGATGGCAGAAGTCTATGCCCTGCATGAGGAACCTCTGGAAGAGGCCCTGGATGAAGAAATCATACAAGTATGGCCAAACCAGCCTGAGCAAGTCATCTGATCGCTGCAGATTTGCCAACTGAGCTGAAGCAAGAAATGGTGGATTATTTTGCAAACAATCGAGATGTCTTTACTTGGTCGGAAGAACAAAATCAGAGCATATCTCGAGCCGTAATGGAGCATAGATTGAACATCCTTCTTGGCTCTCAGCCTGTCAAGCAAAAAAAAAGACACTTTGGACCAGAGAAAGACCAAATTATCCTAGCTGAAGTGCAGAAACTTATGCAAGCCGGATACATCCGGGAGGTACAATTTCTCGAATAGTTGTCTAATATTGTATTAGTGCCAAAACTGGGAGGGGGGATGGAGGGTATGTATAGACTTTAGAGATTTTAATAAAGTATGCCCTACAGATTGCTACCCCATGCCTCGGATAGATCAATTAGTAGATTCCACGACAGGATGTGAGCTAATTTGTATGCTGGATGCTCACCAGGAGTATCATCAGATTCCATTAGCCCTAGAAGATCAAAAAAAGGTCAGCTTTGTCACAACGGATGACACTTTTTGCTACAAGGTTATGCCATTCGGATTGAAGAACGCTGGCACCACTTATCAAAGGCTAATGGACAAAGTGTTTCGGTCACAAATAGGCTGAAACATAGAAGTATAGGTGGACGACATCCTCATCAAGTCCACCAAAGCCAAAGACATAGTCAGAGATATGACAGAGACGTTCAGCACGTTGCACCAATATGGAATTCGGCTTAACCCCAGCAAATGTATATTCGGGGTTTGAGGAGGCAAATTCCTAGGCTACATTGTCACTGAACGAGGCATTGAAGTTAATCCTGAGAAGGCTCAGGCTTTACAGAATATGATTTCTCCCTGAAATGTCAGATAAGTACAAAAGTTACTGGGTTGAATAACGGTACTTTCCCGATTCATCCCTAAGTCGGCTGAGCGGAGTCTCCCTTTCTTCAAGGTGCTATGTAAGTCGGCTCAGTTTTCATGGGATGAAAAATGTGAACAAGCCTTCACCGAATTAAAGCAGTATATAGTTGAGCTGCCCACACTTGCTAAACCTGTGCCTGGAGAGAGTTTGTAATTATACTTAGCCTCCTCTGAAGAGGTCGTGGCGTCAGTACTACTCCGGCAGGAAGAAAGTAAACAATTACCTATTTATTTCGTCAGTCATTTATTAAAAGCTACCGAGAGCAAGTACACGACACTGGAAAAGCTGGCACTAGCTCTACTTATAATAGCCCAAAAGCTTTGTCTGTATTTTTTATCTCATTCGGTCATGGTCTTAACTAACAGTGGCCTCGGAAAGATATTAACCAATTTGGAAGCATCTACCCGCCTAATCAAGTGGATCATTGAGCTAGCCGAGTATGACATCCAATATCAATTCCGTATGACCCTTAAGGCGCAAGTATTGGCAAACTTCCTAGCCAAGATGCCAGGGGTCGAGAAAAATGAGGAATGGAAGGTATATGTGGATGGCTCGGTAACTAAGCAGGGAAGTGAGGTAGGAGTATTATTGATATCCCCAAGGAGATACAATCCGGATAGCTATACAACTCAACTTCCGAGCTTCCAACAACGAAGAGGAGTATGAAGCCTTATTAATTGGAATGCGAGCAGCCCATCATATTGGAGCCACTCGGATTTCTTTGCATTCAGACTCGCAGTTGGTAGTGGAACAACTCAAAGGGCCATTCGACATCAACAACTAAAGGTTGCGGTGCTATATGCAGGCTTATCGCAAACTATCCTCGGAATTTCAAGAGGTTACTCTTCATAAAATTCCTCGGGCAGACAATCAGAAAGTTGACGAGCTATCTCGCATGGCTAGTGCACTCGCTACTTGGAGTCTGGATGACTCAATAGCCGAGACACAACTCATCGCCAATATAGATCAAGACCCAATAGTGCCTCACAGCTCGCCGGATTGGAGGACTCCTCTGACTGACTACCTCAAGAAGGGAATATTTCCAAATGACCGAGATGAAGCGCAGACAGTTAAGAAAAGAAGCACTCGCTTCATCCTAATAGGCGACATACTGTATAAACGAGCTTTCGCTCAACCCCTACTTAAGTGCTTCGGCCCGGAAGAAGCGGATTATGTCATGCGAGAAGTGCACGAGGGTTGCTGCGGAAGTCACTCTGGAGGAGCATCCGTTTCTCGGAAGATCTTATTGGCCAGGTATTTTTATCCTACGCTTCAGCAAGATGCCACCCGCTATGTGCGCGTATGCCTTAGCTGTCAGAAGCATCAAAACTTCTCTCAACAACCAGCCGAACTACTGAAAGCTTCAGTAATATTCTGCCCTTTCGATCAGTGGGGAATAGATATAGTGGGACCACTACAGATGGGGTTAAATCAGAAGAAATTTTTTCTAGTTGCGGTGGATTATTTCTCCAAGTAGGTGGAAACCAAGCCGTTGGCCAAAATAACTGAAGATGTCATATTAAGATTCCTCTGGAAAAACATAGTCTGCCGATTCGGCATCCCGCGAAGGCTGGTTTCAGATAATGGCAAGTAATTTCAAGGCTGCAAAATAAAGGAATGGTGCCAACAGTTGGGAATTCAGAAAACTTTCAGCTCAGTAGCTTACCCTTAAAGCAATGGGCAAGCTGAAGTCACCAACCGAGAACTAATTCGAGGAATTAAGATCAAGTTAGATCACTGATAACTGTCATTTTGTCATATTATTTTAGTCCATAATATCACTGTTTTTATCCTCTCGAGTGATTAATTATTGATTATTTGCATGTTTTATGAGTTGGATCTATTTTTGGACCTTATTGTAAATTCTCCTAAATTTTGGACTTATATGTAAATTTTACATCTTAATTGTAGGAGATCGAGACGAGCCACTGGACTAGACTCAAGTTGGATCAAATATGGCTTCATCTAGGGCTAGAAGGATCATTTCAAACTGGATTAATCTGGACCCTTCATCAAGATCAGAATCAGTTTAATCAAAGGGTTCAGATCTATTTAATCCTGACCATCCAATGAGATCTAATTGATCTGAGCCATCCATCTAAATCTGAAGAGATTTGGTCCATACATTTAGATATGGACATCTTGACCATTCATCCAGATTCGACTGATCGTGATTATCCCTTCAGATTGATCAGATCCATTCATTCCAAATCGGAGGAATTTGAGTCGTTGGATGCACAGCTAACTTAATGGATTAATCAAGGCAATTAAACCTGAGCTCTAATGGATGACTGAGATCAGATGAGGCTTTGATCGGACGGTCGAGGTAATTGGCCTTTAAGAAAACTAACATTTTTCCTATCTTCAATCGCGACGTGTAGAACGTCGCTCTTCACTTTCTTCCTCGCGCGAGCGGGAAGCACCATCTTCTCCACGCGGAGGAGGCATTCTGGGCCCATCTTCTGGCGTCCTCCTTCCATCCAAGTCGGCGGCGATCTCCTTCCTCAGCGGTGACAAGAAGTTGGGATTTCGACCAGCTTTTCGACAGCGAGCAAAGAAAGAGTTGCCGATGCTTTTCACCGGCGAAACTTTTTACGCCAACTGTCGGAGCTAAGACATCGCAACCGGACAGATTTGGAAGGTCGTGGTACTTGCTATTGCACCAATTGGGCAGAATCTATTTCCAGCTCTTGTCGGCAATGACTTCAAGCTCCAAAATCCGGCGACAATTCCTGCATTCCATCGTCGGCGAAGAGTTTCAGCTAGTACTCCGATTCCATCCCTTCCCGTAATGTCGATTGGGCTGCTCCACCAACCATCTCCAGAGTAGAGAGCTAGCATCACCTTCCCGTTCCGCACTTGTCGGAGGATCTTCCAGCAAGGATCCAACCCTTCCATCCGTCGAAAGAGGGTCGTTTCGGGTTGTCATCACCGTCATGGAGTGATCGGTGGTTATTTTTGGATTTGTCCATTGAGTTGGATGTTTACCTTGCTATTTACTTTGATGTTTGAATTTAGTGTTTTACAATTTAATTGCATGATGTTTGATTAAATGTTTCTTTAGTAATTAGGTTGTAGTTTGTTAGCTTAGATTTAATTTCATGTTATGTTTTACTCTCATGTTATTCTGCATATTTAAATTCCTACACTTTCTTATTTGAATGCTTAGTTTAAGTTTCCTTTAATTTCATCGCAATTGTAGTTAAGTAGATGCTTTCTTTTAATCATGTTCATGCATTAGATTTCGTTGATGCATTGATTATTTCATTTGGTTGTTAGTTAAATCTCTTCTTCCCTTGAGCCCTAGCAGCCGCCTCCACCTTGCTTCCATCTATTTTCCTCCACGAATTCGAGGAGGAACCGCTTCATCGAGAGATTTTGGCGTCGTCCTTCATCTCCACAGTTCATCCACCTTGTCCTTCGGATTCGAGGAGGAGTTTCGCCCTGACGACACTTCTTCGAGCTCAACTGGATCCGCGAGAGTTCGGAGTATCCATCAAACTACTGGATTCAGGAGTTTGCACCATCCCACATCCACTTTCGTTTACGGAGTCTCGATCGAGCTTCGTTTGACTTAGCCGGAGGAACTTGTTCATTCACCGGACCTATCTTGGGTTGATTAGATCATTTATTTTCTCTTCCAGTTTTTGTTGATTTAATTCCTACATTGTTTGATTTATTTGTTGCATGTTAGTTAAGAGTTTTAATTACCTTGCAACCATAGGTTAGAGCTTAAATCTCAAACCCTCACCTTCAATAGAAAACCCAAAGTAATAATTAGTGATCCTAAGTTTACTATTCTATTGATTACACTCATTGGGAAACGATCTGGGCAATCAACTATGCTATATTAGTGTAGTTAGGGGGTTCGGTAATTAATTTGAAATGGTACCATGACAAATACCTGTTCATCAATCGCACAGGGGGAAGCTGGGTGGAAGAATTACCCAGTATCTTATGAGCATACAGAACTGCTCCTAAAGACAGCACGGGCCTTACCCCATTCCACCTTGTTTACGGTGCTGAAGCGCTCGTCCCCGTGGAGATCGACATGGGATCACCCCGAGTTTCTGCTTACACTCCGGAGATGATAACAACAAGGAAAAAAGGCTGGCTGAGCTAGACTTAGTAACGGAGACCCGAGATCAAGCGGCTAGTTGGATGAGTGCCTTTCGAAGAAAAATTACCCAAGCTGACAACAAGAAGGTGGTACCCCCGATCCTTTCAGCTCGGAGATTTTGTATGGAAGAAAATCCAGCCTGCGGGGAAAGTTCGTAAGTTGGCACCCCGATGGAAAGGCCCATACAAAGTTGTCAAGAAGCTCAGTTCTGACATTTACTACCTTCAAGATAGCGAAGGAATGGAACTTACTCAGCCCTGGAATGCTTTCCATTTACGACCTTATCATGCCTAAAGAGCTCAGTAGTGTGTAATGAAGTTTCTCCATAATGAAAGCTCTTTTTCATGATCCCAGTCAGGCTTTTTTATCTAAGTATTTCTCATTCGGTTTTCTTCCTTGGATATCGCTTATCACAACTGGTTTCGAGTGTATGCTATTCGACTTTCGACCTTCTTCCTTGGATATCGCTTATTATAGCTGGTTCCAAGTATCATCTATTCGGCCTTCTTCCTTGGATATTGCTTATCATAGTTGGTTCCAAGTGTATGCTATTCGGCCTTCGGCCTTCTTCCTTTGATGTCACTTATCATAGTTGGTTCCAAGTATCATCTATTCGATCTTCTTCCTTGGATATCGCTTATCATAACTGGTTCCAAGTATATGCTATTTGCCCTTCGGCCATCTTCCTTGGATATCACTTATCATAGTTGGTTCCAAGTATCATCTATTCGGCTTTCTCCTTGGATATCGCCTATCACAGCTGGTTCCAAGTGTATGTCATTCGGCCTTCTTCCTTGGATATCGCTTATCATAGCTAGTTCCAAGTGTATGATATTTGACCTTCGACCTTCTTCCTTGGATATCGCTTATCATAGCTGGTTCCAAGTATCATCTATTTGACTTTCTTCCTTGGATATCGCTTATCATAGCTGGTTCCAAGTGTATGTTATTCGGCCTTCGGCCTTCTTCCTTGGATATCGCTTATCATAGCTGGTTCCAAGTATTTTTCATTCGATTTTCTTCCTTGGATATCGCTTATCATAGTTGGTTCCAAGTGTATGTTATTCGGCCTTCGACCTTCTTCCTTAGATATCGTTTATCATAGCTGGTTCCAAGTGTATGTTATTCGGCCTTCGGCCTTCTTCCTTGGATATCTCTTATCATAGCTGGTTCAATATCGCTTATTCGGCTCTTCCTTGGATATCGCTTATCGTAGCTGGTTCCAAGTATCGCTTATTCGGCTCTTTTCTTTGGATATCACTTATCATATCTCGGCCAAGTCTCCTGTCATCGAAGTGCAATGAAGGTACTTTAGAGTCGCTTGTTATTATTTGTTATTATCATAGTCAGTACTATTAAATTCCTAAGAGGTTGAGAGACGACACTTAGCTTCAAGAAAACTTGCATTAATGTCAAAGGAATAACAAGTTTAGGAAAGTTGTACGCGACTACAAAAATTGACTGCCAAAAAGAAAAACTAAGTACTACGGAGTCATTCAGGGAGTCCATCAAGAGCCGAGTCCAGAGTCTCGTCGATTAGATGTTGCAGATTCAAAAACTCGGCTAAGGCTTCCTCGGACGGGTATCCGGCTTCCTTGAAATGTCGGATGCCTCTCTCATATCCTATCTCTAGAAGGTTTGCAATGCGTCCTCCTAGGATATCAGAAAACTCCTCGAAAGCGAGGAAGGCTTTCTTATGCTACTCCCAGCAACCTCCTCGTCAGCTCGGTAGGTAGTCAGCTCGGCTTTAGTCGCCTCAGCCTGAGCTGCTAATTCCTTTCATTGCTTGGCCTTGAACTCTGCTTGAGCAGCTCTAATATGCTCAGCTTGCAGTAGTTGGCCCTTGGTTTCTTCGACGCGGGCTTTAAATTTGTCCGCCTTGGCATCTTTAATCCGCAGCTCCTCCGTTTCGGCTACCTGGACTCTTAGGCACTCCAGCTCCTCCGCCTGGATCCGAAGGTTGTCCTCATAGTGGATAGCTTTAGATCGGAACACGGCTGTCTCGGACTGGTCTATTCCGAGCTCTATTTCCTTGTTCCGCAGTTGGGTGGTGAGGGCCGCTACCTGAGCCTGCATCCCCTGAAAAGTCACTGTCATAGGGGGCAGCCGGGACATCATCTCCAGATGGCAGCCCCAAAACTGTAAGGGAACCCAAAGTTAGCAAAATAAGCGCACTAGTAAAACACTTAAGAAAGCACTTACCTTGGCCAAGTGAGTGTTCATCTCGTCACTCAGCGCCGAAATGGATTTCCCCTTGGCAGACTCCCCTATGGCATCCCGGATTTCTCGGAGGAACCCCCGAGATGGCCTGCTTTGTCCTGGCCCGGGATGGCCAGAAACCTCGGGGAGGGGGCTCGAACTGCGTGGTTGGGAAGACGATGGCTCGATTGGAGTAGGAGCCCTCGGATACTCCTCTACGGGGAGCGCCGGGGCCGGGCTATCAGGACCTGCGCCACTAGGCCCTTCACCACTCGGCCCGGCCGAGTCGTGGAGACTTTGGCTAGGGAATGAGTGGGAAGGACTCCCTTCTGAAGAGGACAACATGACCCAGCTCCTTTTGTGTGTTTGTTGCTGCTCCCCCGACGCTTCAGAGCTTATCACCTTGGCTATCAGGGAAGGCCAAGGTGGCGTGGGGGCATCTGAGCCAGTCTCTTCGAGTGATTCGGCCAGAGCGTCGGCAGGAGGGACTATCTGTGCCCTTTTCCATTTCATTTTCTTGTTGATGGAAGTCCTAAACATGACTGCAGCTGTCATAGACGAGAAAAGAAATTAGCCATTAGAAATAAAACAAATAATAAAGTAAGGTAAGACCTTTTACCTAAGATGTCACTCAGCTTGGCTTCTATTGGACTTATATCGTAATGGTGCAGAAGTCCTTCCTCCAGCAAGACATTATCAAAGCTTAGGCCATTAAGGACTTCGGCTATCTCTCGATAAGTGGAGGATTTTATAAAACTGCGGACAGAAGGAGCAGGGGCAGCTTGAGCTGCCACCCTGTCGACCAAAGGAAGGTGCCTACTTCTTTCTTTTTCAAAACAAAGCAGGAATGAAAAGCAACAGCCGAGAGGGGAAGGTGATAAAAAAGGAAGATTATAATAAAGTCGTTAATAAGGCTAAAAGCATTGGGGGCTAATTGGTGTAGGGGGATAAGAAAGTAATTCGACAGCTCGATAAAGAAAGGATGGAGGGGGAATCGGAGACCGACTGCTAGCTGGTCGTGATAGAAGGCGGAGAAGCCGGGAGGTGGTTCGTTAGGGCGTTGATCTCATTGAGGAGCCCTAAGCCTATAAGAAGGGGTGATGTGAAAGACTTCCCTAATCTCGCGACGCACATTAGTAGTGATGGCACTGCGAGTCCTATGAAACCACAAATTGGTGGCTTCAGCCATCTGAAGAAAGAGAGAAGGCAAGGAAAGAGCACTTACAGGAACAGAAAGCTCGCCGAAAAAGGGAGAGGAAAGTGGACCCGCTGGAGAAGAAAAGGTTGGAGACGTCGCGCATAAGGTCACAAAACCTAGGTTTTAAAGGATACTTATAGGCAAGCCACGCCGGTTTGTCTCTCGAGGACCTTTCCTCGGATCCTATAGCCACATGGCACAACTAAGAGAACCCTAGGGAAGCGAAGCAATCATAACATATCCCCGCATTAATGTGCATTAATGGGTCATCTCCAAAGGTGAGATCTTCTTCGTTCCCGAGGGGCGCATATGAGGTGCCACCTCCCATGCTTCATTAAAATGAAAGAGAAAATTCATAACACAATAAGACTTGTCTAGTCAGTCAAGCTACACCTATCCTTCGACTAGACTTGAGGGGGGATGCCTATGATACCGGAAAAAACTAACTTATGACTAGGCATTTAACAACCATTACTACACTACATCTTATGCCAGACGCCTTGTGTCTCGGCTCGGCTACATCTTATGTCAGACGTCTCGCATCTCGGCTTGGCTACATCTTATGCTAGATGTCCCGCGTCTTGGCTTGGCTATATCTTATGCCAAATGCCCCGCGTCTCGGCTCGGTCATCATCTCATATCTCGGCAGAGGCACATTATCTCGGATGTATGACTTCCCAACATATGGTTGATCTTATTTAATCAGAGGGCATGACAAGTATTTCCTGTTCATAAGGTCCGCAAGGCGATTCTTGTCAGTATTTCTCTCCGACCAGGGGACAGATACCCATACTGGTTTTCAGAGGAATGTCTACTTTATTAATGAGGAGTTGTCTCCCATCAATCACACGATGAGCATTAATGATAACCTACGCGCTGACAGCATTTATGACGGTAATGACCTATATCTTCTCAAAGTAAGTGTAAGATCAGAGAGCCATACCACTCATACCGACTGTACTGCTTGGCGGGGGGATTTCTCTCCTATATATATCCCTCCTGGAGGAGGGGGCAAAAGGTTCGTGCATCCTTAACTAAACCTCTCCATTGCTTTCCTCCTTTTCCCACTAATTTCTTGCCTTGAGCATCGGAGGGGCCTTGCCGAGATCCATCTCGGCACCCTTAACAACTTTCTGTGTTGCAGGACACGCCATTCAGCCTGTTTCGTTCCATTCGGCTCGGCTCACAGTCGAGACGTCATTTCGGTCATCACCACTTTCCCTCCGCGTCATCTCCTTCCATCCGAGTTGTCAGCCCTTGCCGCGCTCGCCACCTGGACACTTCACCATCTCCGTCTTGACAGGCAACATAATCCATACCATATTGTTGGGAAAATCCTTTAGCAACCAAACGAGCTTTATACCGCTCAACTGACCCATCAGATTTAGTTTTGATCTTATACACCCATTGAGAACCAATCACACACTTTTCCAAAGAAAGAGGAACAAGATCCCAAGTGCTTATTTGATACAAAGTGAAAAGTTCTTCCGTCATAGCCTACTACCAAAGAGGATCAAAAGTAGCCTCTCTATAAGAAAAGGGTAGAGCTGTCAAATGGGTTGACCTATGGCAGGGTGGGCTAACCCGTAGTAAACCCAATATTTAACGGGGAGGGGCGGGCCGACCCGCCATCTCGGCGGGTTGAGAAATCTCCAACCCAACCCAACCCAAGGCAGATTGCGGATTAGGCAGGCCAACCTGTAGGCTAAAAAATTTAAAAAAATATCTAAATTTATTGAGACATTTAGGGCTTGAGATAATGATCGGTAAGGGAAATGGGGTACCATGATTAAAAAAATAAGCATTTGAAGTAACTAAAATCATATAATTGAGATTCAATTATCGACCTACAAAGTTAAGTACCAATGTTTTTTATTCCTTTCTTCCAAAATATCCAAATCTTGATAATATGAAAATGTAAATTTTTGCTCCTTCAAATAGAGATTCAATTTTGATTTTTTAGTCCTTGTAATTTTTTGATTTTGATATGTCATTATTTCCTATATTTATTAGAATAGTAGTGATAAAATAATATAAAATAATTAGAGTATACAAAAAAAAATAGAGTACTTCATCAAATATTCTTTTATTTTTCCTTTTAACTTCTTTTATACTTTGTCGAGGTGTATGTGTGATAGAAGAAGATTGTGATGGTTGAAAACTTGTCTTGTTAATATTAAAATATTGGCAAAAAAACTTATACAATTTTATTTTCACATGTTTCATCTTTTAGCATTTTTCAACCCGTGGGGCAACCCGTGCCCACGGCGAGTCGACCCGTTTAGACCCACAACCCGCGTTGGTCGATCCGTTTAGGCCTGCCAAAATGACGGGTTGATAAAATTTCAATCCAATCCACTTAAATTATTTGGTGGGGCAGGCCAACCCGGGGGGCCCAACCCAACTTGATAGCTCTAGAAAAGGGCTCAGATAATTTGTGAATAGAAGTCAAAAAGGAAGAGAAAGAACCAGAATAAGTAGAATATACATAATCGGGTAGTTGAGTGGACTTATGAGATCATTGAGGGTAACGAGGAGGAGGGTTCTCTATCACAAGAGCATCATAGGGACCAGTAGGGGCAGGGGGATCATCTGTAAGCTGATGACTAGAATTTGTATGTGTGTCAATCATGCAAGTAACATCATTAGAAGAAGAGGTGATTGGGTAGTCTAATTGTGGAGAAACATAAGATGACATATCATTAGAGTCAATGCAAAAGGGATCAATATGAGTGAGATATGTGCAAAAGGGATCAATACGAGTAAGATCAGATTTTTAAAGATTAGCAGTGTCAGAGGGAATGGAATAGAATGAGATGTGTTCAAGAAAAACAACATGACGCGAGACAGTTTTTGACTGACTGGATCATAACATCTGTATTCCTTTTGATCCTCGCCATAGCTAAGAAAAACACAAAGAGCAGACTGAGAACTAAGCTTACTGTGCCTAATATGAGGATGAAAGATAAAACATATGGATCCAAAAACTCTTAAGACAGAATAATCAGGAACATGACCATATATTTTTTCAAAAGGAGACAAACCGAATGTAATAGAAGATGGAATTCTATTAATAGAATGAACTACAGTAAGAATAGCTCCCCCCCCCCTAATTCACTATAAACATATGCAGATAACAAAAGAGAATGTGCAATTTCAATAAATATGTATATGTTTTCTTTCAGCAACACCATTTTATTCTAGAGTTTCAGGACAAGAACTTTGAAGAAATGTATTATATGAGGCGAGCAGTTCAGAAAAAAGATTGGACGTGTATTCACCTCCCAAATCACATCTAAAGCATTTGATAACGGTATTATGTTGAGTTTTGACCATGGCATGAAACATAGATAAATACCAAGAAAATCAGAATGATATTTCATAAGATAGACTCAAGTGTAACGAGTACAATCATCAATAAAAGAAACATAGTAGCAAGATCCACCTTTTGTAGGAATAGGAGATGAACCTCACACATTAGAATGAACCAACTCAAATGGTGCAAAAGAAATAGAAATACTTCTATAGAAAGGTAAAGTAGAAAATTTTGCCAAGTTGCAACCACAACAATTTGAAATATCATGAGGTTGTAATTTTCCTAAATTTCCCTTAGTAGCTAAGTATTTCAAACAACAAGAAGAAACATGTCCAAGATGATAATGTCACAAATAAAAATCAGAAGAAGTAGAGCTTAACCAAAGGATGACAAATCAATACTAACAGTTGTAAAATCTAAAATTTTCAGCTCTTCCAATACATACAATCCCCCTGTCTACGACCTACCCCAATCTGCTTCTGAGACTACGGATCCTGCACATAATATGAAGATGTTGTAAAAGAAATTAAGAAACCAGAATCACATAATTGACCTATTGAGACAAGATTTAAGGCAAGATTAAGAATATGTATACACAAGATAGAGACAAATTAGATGTACAAATAGAACCAACACTAGCTAATGGCATGGGAGTACCATCAGCGGTCATGACCGACATAGAAGGAGATGAATTTATAGATACAAAAGAGTTGGCATTAGATGGCATATGATGTGAAGCTTCATAATCAATTATCCAAATAGGGGAAGGTATACTTGAGGTACCACTAGAAGGCAAACCTATGTGAGAAGATGCAGATACGACATGTGGCTGAGATGCAAAAAACTTTTGAAATTGTTCAGTAAGAGCATCAATTGTGGTATTGGATGACTGAATCACTTTAGAGTCTGTAGGAGGAACTGTTGTTATCATGTTGGGTGCTCCAGTTTAAGAAATCGCTGTTGTGGTTGGCTATTGGATTTTCAAAGAGAAAACTGTTGTGGTGGTAACGTTATATTTTATAACTTGAGATAATGCGCCTTTCAATGACCCTTTTTCTTGCAAAAACATAATTAATAGTCACATTTTTCCTTCGCAGGTAGACTTAAAGAACTCAAAATCTGATCTCCACCATTCAAAATATTGCCTTAAATGCAAGGAACGTTCCCTTAAAGTTTCAAAGCGATCCAACAGTTGAAACTCAAGAAAATACAATTCTTCTATAGTTGCCTCAAAGAATTCCGATTTTTTTTTCCTTTTTATGCAATGAGATGAATTTGCTCGATAATATGTGAATCAAATAAAGAATGCAAAAGATAATATAAAGAGAAGAAGAGAGAAAGATAACCAAAGAGAGAAATAATTAGAAAGAAAAAGCTAGCAAATTATATTTCAAAAACTAGGGTTTACAAAGAAAAGAGATATAAATAAACAATAAAACTAATAGAAAAAAGACTAATATACCCTTACATAATAATAATCAACTATATTAACAATTTTATTCAAATTGTCTAATCACATCAGGTCTTCTATGGTTATCTGACCACCTTGTTAGAATCCTTATCTCCCAAACACTTTTGAACTTTATCTGCATAGTTCTACCAGGTCTTCCTTGATTGTGTAACCCTCCTACCATAATCCATATTTCTTAAATATTTTTGGACTTTACCTATCAAGTTCGTGCACTAAACAATTGACATAGCATATCATACCACAAAACATCCTGATTTAAAACTTATGTCATCCATCAAAATACAAGTTCAATTTTGTGGTGCCCTCAACACTAATAATCTCCTCCTTTTGTAAGTTGTTTAAGTATACATGAATATACTCTCCCCCTAAATAATAAATCTTATTCTCAAAGAAAAGAAAATTTTAGGCTGCATTTGGTGTAAGCCGCATTTTCCAATTTTTCACGTTTTCCATTTTCTTAGAAAATAATTTTTTATCATTCTCTATTTCCAATCATTTTCCAACCAAATGATATCCTATTTTCTAGGAAACAAACCTGGAAATTATCAACCAAATATAATTTCTCGTTTCTCAGAACATGAAAATGGAAAATGCTCAAACCAAAACTACCATATATTCTCTTCATTTTCTCCCATCTTTTTTTCACATTTAGTGTAAACTTTAAACTTACTAAACTTTCTCCCCCTTCGACATACATCAAAATAAAAAGTAAACTTTTCAAAGGTTACATTATTTCTTAATAAATAAATGCTATGTAATCATAATAATAATTCATAAACATAAACAATTTATCATACAAACATCAAAATATGAGTCAAATATGATATCAAGTCAATCAATAAGTCAATTCAAATCACTTAAGTCAAAATTAAGTTAATCAAAACAAGTTAGGCTAGAGTATAATAAAGTCAACATCCATCATCTCCAAGTGGTAAACCTGCTGCAACTCCATCATAGTCTATTGTTGCTCCTCTAATCACTAAAATTCTCTAAACATAGTGTTGGTGATTTTTGCATCTTTTCGAATCAATTTAAGTGCAGAAACATTAATCTATATTACTGTAAAAATACTTACAGAGGGTCGTCAGAGTCTTCTTGCTTCCTGGTACTGTTGGATGATGGTTTTTGCTCGCCGTCCAAGGATCAATCACAATGGAAAGACCCTCTTCTTCCACAAGCCAAGATCGCAACTTTGTCTTGGTGCTCCTCTCTCTCGTTCTCTCCGATGAAAAACCTCACAGTTCACTCTGGCCTCCTCTTTCTCGCAGCCTTTCGACGTCTTCGTCTACACTCCTTGCTCTTGGACGCACACCCCCTATAAAGGGGGTGTTTCTGTTGCATTGCACAAAGTGCACAAATCGCATTACAAGCAACGCTGCATACACGCTGCAAAGCAATGCGCGTACATCGTAGCATCCACTCGTCCAAAGTATGTCACATAGATAAAATGGTCACATAGACCATTAAGAGGTATTTAGTCACATAGACTAAATATAGCCGAAGTCATTAGTCCCAAATGACTAATAGAAGTATCCAATCACATAGACCAAAATCGTGTCGGAGACCATAGTCCCAAAAGATTAATAGAACAGAGATTAATAGTCACAAAAACCATTAGAACAACCAATTCATACTTAGGAAAATGACTCATGCGACAACAAGCACACTGAGCAATCCAATGCAAAGAAAGTTGTTACACCTTACATAGCTGCTCATAGAGCGATCAATGCTAAGAAAAGTTGTTATGCCTAACTTAGCTGCTCTTCAAATGATACATAACCATTCTTTGAATGACACATAGTCATTCACCTGATGACTCATTGCCATCCTCTAGGTGGCTCACAGCCATTTACCAGATGGTACTGAACCATACTCCTAGTGGTACTTAATCGTTTTCCTGGATATAATGTCTTTCTATTTGCCCAAATTAAATAATCTCTACTTACATCAATATGAATATCTCTAATCCCTCATAATGACCATCAAGTCAAGAGCATATTCCATATTTTCAATATTCATAAATATTTCCATATATAACAGAAATGGGTCGACCAGTGAATAATTCTCAAAGGATGTAAACATATTTAATCTTCTTTTTTAGTATGAATCCATTCATTTTAATTAGTCGCTTTCCTAGTCATGTTTCATAGACCGAATCATCCATAGTCAATAGGTTTACATGCTAAAGTAGCAAACTCTGATTAAAACTTCAAGCAGACACCTAAATAGTCACATAAGGCAAATGCTGAGATTAACATATAATCTCAAAGGGCTCACATAGTAGAGAAGCAGAGATCCATTCTTCTACTACCCTTATTGTCGCCTTAGCACATGTGGTATGAATCACATGCTACGATGTTATTCTCTTTACCAAAAAAGAACACATATTTCCCTCAATATCGTATAGATTTTGATCGAGACATTCCAAATGTCTAATCTTGAATTCAACATATGAATTCTAATCTGGCTCATAAACAAGTATAATAAATGATGGGAACATTTACTTCGATCACTTTTCTTAAATGATCTTATCTTGATACACATATCAAGACGACCCCAGCTTATAGGTATGTATCCAATACATATAGCTTCCAAAGCTATCCTATAAGCAATAGTCTTACCCCTATTCATACATAACAAACAGAGATGATTGTCCATGTGAGAGGACCAATCACTACCTATCAACATGCTCACCGAGATCTTATTAGAATGTAATATCATATACACTAAATGAATTATGGCTTGCATTAAAAATAATCAAATTACAATATCCGATTGTCATTACAAAACTGTTACATTCTACGAAGTCCCATAGACTTTACATGCTCATTAAATGACTCTCTAGTCATTGGCTTAGTAAAAGGATCTGCAAGCATAACTCGAGTAGGGATATACTCAAGAATCACTTTCTTCTTAGAAACAATATCCCCGATAAAGTTATATTTTATAGCTATATGCTTGCCCTTGCTGTGATATTTGGGATCCTTGGAAAAAGCTATAGCAGCTTGACTGTCACAGTAGAAAATCACTGGACTCCCACTGTCTTCAGCAATCTTCAGATATTTCAGGAACCTCCTTAACCAGACTGCTTCTTGTACAACTACTGAACATGCCACATATTCAACTTCCATGGTTGATAAGGTCACACATGCCTGTTTCTTGCTGTCTCAGGCGATGGCGCCACCATTCAACAAGAATGCATAGTCTGATGTGGATTTTCTATCATCCAGGTCCCCAGCCTAATCTACATCTGAATAGCCCTTCAGGCTCATATTTGATCCTTGATAACAGAGACTGTAACTTGTCATCGCTTTCAGATATCTAAATATCCTTTTCACAGTCTTTCAGTGTCTCGGTCCTGGGTTTGACTGGAATCGACGTGACTAAGCCAACAACATAATTGATATCGGGACGAGTACACAATATAGTGTACATCAAACTACCAACATCACTGATATATGGTTTTATATTCATCTCGACTATTTCATTAGGAGTTTTGTGACTCATACTTTTACTCAGAACAGTACCTTTCATAATAGGTGTTTGTTCACTGTTGCAATTAGACATACTGAAATGTTATAACATCTTATTTATATAAGACTCTTGAGACAAACCCAAAAGTCTCGTAGATCGATCCTCGATGATCTTTACTCCTAAGATGTACTCAACTTCTCCCATATCTATTGTGTCAAACTATGATGAAAGCCACTTTTTGACTTCTATCGCAAAACCTATGTCATTTTCAGCAATCAGCATATCATCAACATATAATGATAAAATGACATACTTTCCTTTATCCTTCTTCAGGAAAATGCAATGATCCTCATTGATAATTTTGAAACCATAAGATAAAACCACTTCGTTAAATCTTATGTTCCACTGTCTTGATGCTTGCTTTAGTCCATATATAGATTTCTTTAATCTACATACTTTATCTTCTTGGCCTTCAGCAATGAAACCTTCTGGTTGAAGCATATAGATTTCCTCATCAAGCTCACCGTTAAGGAAAGTGGTTTTCACATCTATCTGATGTAATTCTAAGTCATAATGCGCCACTAAAGCCAAAATAACTCGGATTGACACAAACTTTACTACAGGAGAAAATGTCTCCTCAAACTCAATACCCTCCAATTGGGTAAATCCTTTCGCAACCAAACGAGCTTTGTATCAGTTAATCGATCCATCTTCTTTCCTCTTTATTTTGAGAATTCATTTATTCCCAATAGCCCTTCGGCCAGGAGGAAGATCGACTAACTCCCAAACATGATTCTTAATCATTGACTCCATTTCTTCAACCATTGCATCTCTCCACTTTTCTCTAACTCTAGAGCCCAGAGCTTCCTTAACTGATTGATGTTCTTCATCGTCAACAGGGAGTGTCATCATTGTCTCATTCTCAATATCAAACCTCTTCTTAGGTTTGATCTTACGAACATTTTTCCGTAAGTTGGGCTCATGAGAGGTCACCCCGTGACTAGGCAAAATACTCTCACTGGGTTGACTAGTTCCAGGTATCCCACTAGACACCTATCTAGTTGACAACGACTCATCCTCCTCAAATAGAGAAACTGTCTTATAAACTTCACCTCTAGCTGGGAACTCAGTTTCGAGAAAAATAGCATATCTCGAATCCAATTCGGAGATTGTTCCATCTTGTTGCTCACCTATGAAAATATAACCTTGGGAGGTATTAGAATATCTTATAAAGATACACTTCTTACCTTTAGGTCATAGTTTTCCATACTTGTGAGAACTATCATGAACATAGGCAGCTGACCCCTAGGGTCTCAGATTTCCCAAATTTGGTTTTCTGTCTGTCCAATGTTCATATGGGGTAGATGGAACTGACTTTGAAGACACTTTGTTAAGTATATAGGCTGCAGCTAGTAATGCATCTCCCCAATAGGAGATCGGCAAGTTAGCCTGCGCCATCATAGACCTAACCATTTCGAGAAGAGTCCTATTTCTTCTCTCAACAACCCCATTTTGCTGTGGAGTTCTAGGGATCGTCAGCTATCTAATAATCCCTTTATCATTATATACTGTCTTGAACATATCAGACAAATATTTTCTTCCACGGTCAGTGTGTAAAGTTTTAACCTTACATTCCGTTTGATTCTCAACTTCGTTCATATAACGAATGTCACAATCCAATGCTTCAGATTTGTGAGAAATCAAATACACATGACCGAAACAAGAGAAATCATCAATAAGTGTAATGAAATAGGAAGCTCCATGTCTAGCCTTCACATTCATTGGATCAAAAATATCCGAATGAATCCATTGCAATGGTGACTCTGCCCTAATAGCCTTACCGAATAGTTTTCTAGTTGCTTTTCCAGCAAGACAATACTCACATACAGATAAGCTAATCTTAGCTCGAGAGCCCAATAAGCCCTCTTTAGCTAACTGATTCATGCGATATTGTCCTATATGTCCTAATCTAGTATGATAAATTTTATCAGTTATTTCTGCATCACTAGTAAGAGCAATGTTTGAAAAATAATTATCAATTGCACAATTGACATTTGGTTCCACACCAAAAACCATATAACCATTCGTTAAAAAATCATAACCAATTGACACTGAGTCAATCTTGAGTTCAACACACCAACTGTAAAAGTTTATACAATATCCTAAATCAAGAAGACAAGTAACGGAAACAAAATTCCTATAAATCTCGGGAGCATACAAGACATCATGTAGAAACAAAGTTCTTCCACCCCGAAGGTTAAGTTTGCAAGTGTCGACTCCTTTGACTTCGACTCTTGCATTGTTTTCGACATATATCCATTTGTTGTCAGCTGATACCCTGCGGTACTCCACATATGTAACTCGCTCCTGAGCTACATGGTTGGTTGCTCCCGAATCTATAATCCACAAAGGATAAGAATCAGTCAACAACACAGAACTAGCAACAAAATGCTCATAAGACAGACTAGAAGTTACCTTTCTTGGCTCGGTACACTCCCGAGTGTTAGGAATCGTTGGAATGCTAGAGGGGGGGCGTGAATAGCGTTGACCGTTCTTGATGGAAATCGTTCGCGTTTGATCATCTACAATTCGTGTTAGCGCAGCGGAATAATAATAATAAAAGCAATACACGAAACACAATCACACGAACACAAGCACAATATAACGTGGTTCGGAACCGTAACGGTTCCTACTCCACGGATTGAGCTCTAAAGAGCTCTAGTGATGCACACGCAATCACTAATCAATAATAACTCCTTCTCGGAACAATCCGGAGGCGGAGAAACCTCGTACAATATGATTACAACAATAATCAAATGAATACAAGCAATATAATGAAATACAAGTAAAGAAAAGACTTTACAACACTTGTTTTGATTGCTTGAATGCTTGGTTGCTTGCTTGCACTTGGAGACCTGATTTGCACCAACAAATCGCCCCAATAGCCCTCAAGAACCGGTTTCTTTTTCCTCCATCACGAGCTCCATATATAGCTTCAACCTGTGCTGGAAAAAGTCTATCAGTTGACTGATCGAGACCATCAGTCGACTGATGCCACTGTTGTCGTGAGACAACGGCTAGTTCCACGTTGGATAAGTCCAACAGATTACTATCACCGACCGACAGACCATCACCGATCGATGAAGTCCTCACCGACCACCGAGTCTCGACTCCATTCTGCGGTCGATTTCGAGCACCGCCGATCGATCACACGATCACCGATCGCTGAGCATCACCGATCGCTAACCTATGGCCGCTAGGCCATAACCCACAACCCTAGTTGATTTCACATGGCATCGCCACACCTCAAACATGAGGTTTTAACTCAAGTATGGTTCCCATACTTGCTAGACCACCCTTAGCCTAGACCTGCCTTCTAGTCACCTCCATCACCTCACGCCTCGGATCCTCCAAGTCATCCATGACTTGTTCATCCATCGCGCTAGCCTTCAAAGTGCTTCCGTCGGCTATGTCATGCTAACGGTGTCTACACCACCAAGGCACATTGGACTTACGCCGCCAAGACTCCGCTTGGACTTTACGCCGCCAACCATTGGACTTATGCTGCCAAGACTCCCGCTTGGACTTTACGCCGCCAACTATTGGACTTATGCTGCCAAGACTCCCGCTTGGACTTTACGCCGCCAATATCAAACCCTTGGACTTTCCATGCCAAGAACATGCTTGGACTTTACATTGCCAAGTGTCCGACTTGGACTTTCCATGACAATTATATTGTCATATGTTTTTGTCGAAACATCAAAACACATCAAAACATTACTCGAGCCAAACTCGAGTCCTGGTCAATCATGACCTGGGCCGATTGCACCAACAATCTCCCCCTTTTTGATGTTTGACAAAAACCAAACAAATAATTGAGTTAGAATACTAACTCAAATCCTTTACCAATTATCCCAAATGTTCTCCCCCAAACATTCTCCCCCTTTTTGACTAACATCAAAAAGGTTTTCTCTCCAAGGAGGTCAATGTCTCATGTCCCAATGAGATCTTACAATCTCCCCCTTGATCCAAAAATACCTAGGATGCCTACCATCTTCCTAGTGATAAGTCCCATATCACTCAAGAGAGGCAATCCTATTCACTCTCCCAATTTCCAAATTGGGTTTCTAAAAATCCATAAATTTCCCAAATTGATAACATTCTCCCCTTCAAGGAGAAAAACACATCCATCATCCCAAGATGGATATCTCCCCCTAAAGGCTTGCTCCCCCTTGACCATTGCACCAACAATGTCCTTGGGAAGTCACTAAGCCAATAGGAACTCTAAACTATCAAAATTAAGGTTAGAAATTCAACATTGAACTTTCTAACACCTCAAATTGATACTTTGACCTAACACCTCTCCAAATTCATATCCAATGAATTTTCACCCTTCATAATGCTTCCCAAAGCATATCCTAGAGTTAGGAGTGGTTAGGGACCTTAACCGTAGCTGAAATCGGGTTAAACAACCATAGTTTTCCCAAAATCAGACAATCAGTCGAGTGGTTCAGCTACCAGTCGACTGAACCCACTCATCAGTCGACTGCCATCCAGGGCAGTCGACTGATAACTGAAAATCCCGATTTTCAGTTATCAGAAACGAATTTCAGAAAATCATAAATAATTATACGTATATCGAAAAATCATGAAATTTCATACGTATAATACTTATGACACACACAATGGGTGAAAAATGTTTGAAAAATATTTTACCCATAAAATAGTGAAATTGGTACAAAGTTCAAAACCATTGAAATTTTCAATGTTTTGGCCCTACTTTGTATCAACTTCATCAATGGTGATTGCTATCAAAAGATAGACTTCACCAAGGTTTTTCAAAATGATTTTAAAATGTTTTCAAAACCTTATTTTGGATCATATTCCTTGGGCTCTATGTACATGACTTGTACACAAGCTTTCCCAATGATCCACACATAAAATTTGATGAGTTTTAGTTCATCTAGATGCAAAAACTATGCACCTTGAACTCAACTCATATCCTAGCATCTCACATGTATTTAGGGTGTATAAATACACATACATGTCAATAGGATGTGAGATGTGGGTTTTGTTCTCCCTAATCTAGGGTTTCATGCATTTTCCTAAGGCAACTCTACTTGATTCCCTTATAAATGGGACTCCAAGTCATGCCATAGTCCTTAAATCAATTTTAATCAAATTTTCTTAAATGCATGAATGATTATGGCATTACTGATGATACAAATAAACATATGCTCATAATCATGATGTCATGGCATAAGATGAAATCTAAAAACACATGACATTTATCCTTAAACCTAAGCATAATCATGACATATAAAATGATTAAAACTAAACATGATGTCATGACATGGGATATGGCAATCAAAGCATGGCATATAACATATATAGGTATAGAAATACCTAAATTTTAATATTAGTTGCCATTTGAAATAATTAAGTTCATTTTGCCATATTAACCTAAATTCTCCCAAATGTGCCAAAAACCCAAAATGACACATTAACACCTCTAAACCTAAATTGTGCCAATTTGATCATTTTATCAAACTTCATAATTAATATTGGCACATCCTAAAAACCTTTAGGATTAAGACTCAAATGTATTTCCAAGGTAATCATAACCTTGAAAATATCCTAAAGTGCCACCTTTACCATGGTTGAGTTAACTACTCATCCAATCAAGGTTGGCACACCCTAAACCCATCTTAGCGTGAATCAATCACGCTCTTAGGAACCCAAAACCTATTTGAGCTCCTAGGGTTAATTAGGTATTCCTTAGGGATAACCTCCCTAGATACCTTCCTAATGACCTTCCTAGGCTTATTAGCCTTGGTCATTTTGGTCTTGCCTAGGTTAACCTTAGGGATTGCCTCCCTAACAACCTTCTTAGTGGCCACCCTAGGTTTCTTCGAAACCTTGGCCACTAGGCATAAACCTTGGTCAACTCTAGGAATGACCTTCCCATTGACCTTGGTCTTTCTAGACCTAGTTAGTGTCCCATAGTCAAACGGAACACTATGGTAAGTCACCTTGGACTTAGGTTTGTGACCCAAACCATTCTTGCCCTTGGTTGACTTTTGACTCTTAGGTCCTACGTGTTGACTTTGAGATTTTGACCTAGGAGTTTGACCATTAGACCCTTTAAATTGGTTTTGTATCTTGTTTAGGGTCTTTTCCAATTTCTCAAGCCTTGTCCTCAAGGCTTGATTTTCCTTTTCTAATATCTCAATTTTTGATTTTTCATTTTCTCTTGAGATATTTTTATTTCTAGGTATATGTCTAGATTTCTTAGCATTAAAGCCTAGATGTTTTCCTATTTTCTTAATGCTTTCCTTAGGTAATATATTTTTAGGGACATTAGTCCCAAATTTCTTCTTGTTTCCTAAGTGGACACTCTTAGCACCTAAACAAATATGTCTATTATTTCTAGCATGCTTTTCATGTACAATAGCAAGAGAATTAAAGTTCCTAGCATGCTTTTGCCTATTAACTAAAAAGGATGCATTATTAAAATATACCTTAGGGTTAGCTTTGGAAGCTCCCCCTACATGTGTAGCTCCCTCTTGGGTCTTCTTCTTCCCCCTAGGACATTGATTCCTATAATGTCCTTTTGCATTGCATTTGAAGCATATGATGTGCTCCTTGCTCTTGATACTTGGGGAACCGACGTCCGTTGACTTTTGTTGACTTTTAGGTGCCGGAGGAGCTTTCCTAATCTTCTTTGGGCATTTGCTCTTGTAATGCCCATACTCCCTACACTCAAAGCACATAATATGTTTTTTATTTAAAACTAAATTGCTTGAGTTACCTAGTTCGGTGGTGGAGACCGAAATTGGACTTTGGGCTTCTTCATCTTGACCGGATGTCGAAACTTCTTCTTCTCGATGTTCCGGTATAGATGATCTCTCCCCTTCTTCTATTTCCTCTTCCGATCCGGAAGTTGACTCCTCACTTCCTCCCGATTCCTCACTTTCACTTGAGGATGAGCTCTCTTCTTCGGTCTCCTCCTCTTCCGAATCTTCTTGGACCGATTCGGGATTTTCGTGGAACTTGATCAACTTGTTCCACAATTCCTTGGCATCCCTATAGCTTCCTAATCTAGACAAAATATCGTTAGGTATCAAATCAATTAGCATTTTTGTTACCTTAACGGTTGTCTTGAATTTTTCCCTTTGCTCTCGGGCCCATCTCTTCATCTTGAGGATTTCGCGCTTTCTCCTCTCGAGCATCAAAACCTATAGTCACTGAAAACCAATTTTCTATATTTGTCATTAGAAAATATTGCATTCTACCTTTCCAATACGCGAAATGTTCGCGGTTGAAGGAAGGTGGGATGTTGACGTCGTCACCCAATTTTTCTTGAAATTCCATATTCTTCCCTCTAGCTTCTTGACTCCGGGTTGTTAATCCGTAGAAGAGCCCCGGGCTCTGATACCATTTGTTAGGAATCGTTGGAATGCTAGAGGGGGGGCGTGAATAGCGTTGACCGTTCTTGATGGAAATAGTTCGCGTTTGATCGTCTACAATTCGTGTTAGCGCAGCGGAATAATAATAATAAAAGCAATACACAAAACACAATCACACGAACACAAGCACAATATAACGTGGTTCGGAACCGTAACGGTTCCTACTCCACGGATTGAGCTCTAAAGAGCTCTAGTGATGCACACGCAATCACTAATCAATAATAACTCATTCTCGGAACAATCCGGAGGTGAAGAAACCTCGTACAATATGATTACAACAATAATCAAATGGATACAAGCAATATAATGAAATACAAGTAAAGAAAAGACTTTACAATACTTGTTTTGATTGCTTGAATGCTTGGTTGCTTGCTTGCACTTGGAGACCTGATTTACACCAACAAATCGCCCCAATAGCCCTCAAGAACCGGTTCCTTTTTCCTCTATCACGAGCTCCATATATAGCTTCAACCTGTGCTGGAAAAAGTCTATCAGTTGACTGATCGAGACCATCAGTCGACTGATGCCACTGTTGTCGTGAGACAACGGCTAGTTCCACGTTGGATAAGTCCAACGGAACTACTATCAGTCGACTGATTGTGACCATCAGTCGACTGATGAAGTCCTCACTCGACCGATCGAAGTCTCGACTCCATTCTCGCGGTCGAATTCTGAGCACCACGATCGATCACACGATCGATCGCTGAGCCATCACGATCGCCAACCTATGGCAATGATCCAGGCCATAACCCACTAACCCTAGTTGATTCGGTCCGTGTCACATGGCATGCACACCTCAAACATGAGGTTTTAACTCAAGTATGGTTCCCCCATACTTGCTAGACCACCCTTAGCCTAGACCTAAGCCTTCTAGTCACCTCCATCAGCCTCACGCCTCTCGGATCCCTCCAAGTCATCCATGACTTGTTCATCCATCGCGCTAGCCTTCAGGTGCTTCCATCGTCTATGTCATGCTAACGGTGTCTACACCACCAAGGCACATTGGACTTACGCCGCCAAGACTCCGCTTGGACTTTACGCCGCCAACCATTGGACTTATGCTGCCAAGACTCCCGCTTGGACTTTACGCCGCCAACCATTGTTGGACTTTACATTGCCAAGTGTCCGACTTGGACTTTCCATGACAATTATATTGTCATATGTTTTTGTCGAAACATCAAAACACATCAAAACATTACTCGAGCCAAACTCGAGTCCTGGTCAATCATGACCTGGGCCGATTGCACCAACAATCTCCCCCTTTTTGATGTTTGACAAAAACCAAACAAATAATTGAGTTAGAATACTAACTCAAATCCTTTACCAATTATCCCAAATGTTCTCCCCCAAACATTCTCCCCCTTTTTGACTAACATCAAAAAGGTTTTCTCTCCAAGGAGGTCAATGTCTCATGTCCCAATGAGATCTTACAATCTCCCCCTTGATCCAAAAATACCTAGGATGCCTACCATCTTCCTAGTGATAAGTCCCATATCACTCAAGAGAGGCAATCCTATTCACTCTCCCAATTTCCAAATTGGGTTTCTAAAAATCCATAAATTTCCCAAATTGATAACATTCTCCCCTTCAAGGAGAAAAACACATCCATCATCCCAAGATGGATATCTCCCCCTAAAGGCTTGCTCCCCCTTGACCATTGCACCAACAATGTCCTTGGGAAGTCACTAAGCCAATAGGAACTCTAAATTATCAAAATTAAGGTTAGAAATTCAACATTGAACTTTCTAACACCTCAAATTGATACTTTGACCTAACACCTCTCCAAATTCATATCCAATGAATTTTCACCCTTCATAATGCTTCCCAAAGCATATCCTAGAGTGAGGAGTGGTTAGGGACCTTAACCAGAAATAAAAAATCCCATAGTTTTCCCAAAATCGACATAATCAATGAGTGGTTCAAATTACCAATGATCAACCACTCATCACCGACTTCCATCCAGTAGGATCGATAACTGAAAATCTCGATTTTCAGTTATCAGAAATGAATTTCAGAAAATCATAAATAATTATACGTATATCGAAAAATCATGAAATTTCATACGTATAATACTTATGACACACACAATGGGTGAAAAATGTTTGAAAAATATTTTACCCATAAAATAGTGAAATTGGTACAAAGTTCAAAACCATTGAAATTTTCAATGTTTTGGCCCTACTTTGTATCAACTTCATCAATGGTGATTGCTATCAAAAGATAGACTTCACCAAGGTTTTTCAAAATGATTTTAAAACGTTTTCAAAACCTTATTTTGGATCATATTCCTTGGGCTCTATGTACATGACTTGTACACAAGCTTTCCCAATGATCCACACATAAAATTTGATGAGTTTTAGTTCATCTAGATGCAAAAACTATGCACCTTGAACTCAACTCATATCCTAGCATCTCACATGTATTTAGGGTGTATAAATACACATACATGTCAATAGGATGTGAGATGTGGGTTTTGTTCTCCCTAATCTAGGGTTTCATGCATTTTCCTAAGGCAACTCTACTTGATTCCCTTATAAATGGGACTCCAAGTCATGCCATAGTCCTTAAATCAATTTTAATCAAATTTTCTTAAATGCATGAATGATTATGGCATTACTGATGATACAAATAAACATATGCTCATAATCATGATGTCATGACATAAGATGAAATCTAAAAACACATGACATTTATCCTTAAACCTAAGCATAATCATGACATATAAAATGATTAAAACTAAACATGATGTCATGACATGGGATATGACAATCAAAGCATGACATATAACATATATAGGTATAGAAATACCTAAATTTTAATATTAGTTGCCATTTGAAATAATTAAGTTCATTTTGCCATATTAACCTAAATTCTCCCAAATGTGCCAAAAACCCAAAATGACACATTAACACCTCTAAACCTAAATTGTGCCAATTTGATCATTTTATCAAACTTCATAATTAATATTGGCACATCCTAAAAACCTTTAGGATTAAGACTCAAATGTATTTCCAAGGTAACCATAACCTTGAAAATATCCTAAAGTGCCACCTTTACCATGGTTGAGTTAACTACTCATCCAATCAAGGTTGGCACACCCTAAACCCATCTTAGCGTGAATCAATCACGCTCTTAGGAACCCAAAACCTATTTGAGCTCCTAGGTTAATTAGGTATTCCTTAGGATAACCTCCTAGATACCTTCCTAATGACCTTCCTAGGCTTATTAGCCTTGGTCATTTTGGTCTTGCCTAGGTTAACCTTAGGGATTGCCTCCCTAACAACCTTCTTAGTGGCCACCCTAGGTTTCTTCGAAACCTTGGCCACTAGGCATAAACCTTGGTCAACTCTAGGAATGACCTTCCCATTGACCTTGGTCTTTCTAGACCTAGTTAGTGTCCCATAGTCAAACGGAACACTATGGTAAGTCACCTTGGACTTAGGTTTGTGACCCAAACCATTCTTGCCCTTGGTTGACTTTTGACTCATAGGTCCTACGTGTTGACTTTGAGATTTTGACCTAGGAGTTTGACCATTAGACCCTTTAAATTGGTTTTGTATCTTGTTTAGGGTCTTTTCCAATTTCTCAAGCCTTGTCCTCAAGGCTTGATTTTCCTTTTCTAATATCTCAATTTTTGATTTTTCATTTTCTCTTGAGATATTTTTATTTCTAGGTATATGTCTAGATTTCTTAGCATTAAAGCCTAGATGTTTTCCTATTTTCTTAATGCTTTCCTTAGGTAATATATTTTTAGGGACATTAGTCCCAAATTTCTTCTTGTTTCCTAAGTGGACACTCTTAGCACCTAAACAAATATGTCTATTATTTCTAGCATGCTTTTCATGTACAATAGCAAGAGAATTAAAGTTCCTAGCATGCTTTTGCCTATTAACTAAAAAGGATGCATTATTAAAATATACCTTAGGGTTAGCTTTGGAAGCTCCCCCTACATGTGTAGCTCCCTCTTGGGTCTTCTTCTTCCCCCTAGGACATTGATTCCTATAATGTCTTTTTGCATTGCATTTGAAGCATATGATGTGCTCCTTGCTCTTGATACTTGGGGAACCGACGTCCGTTGACTTTCGTTGACTTTTAGGCACCGGAGGAGCTTTCCTAATCTTCTTTGGGCATTTGCTCTTATAATGCCCATACTCCCTACACTCAAAGCACATAATATGTTTTTTATTTAAAACTAAATTGCTTGAGTTACCTAGTTCGGTGGTGGAGACCGAAATTGGACTTTGGGCTTCTTCATCTTGACCGGATGTCGAAACTTCTTCTTCTCGATGTTCCGGTATAGATGATCTCTCCCCTTCTTCTATTTCCTCTTTCGATCCGGAAGTTGACTCCTCACTTCCTCCCGATTCTTCACTTTCACTTGAGGATGAGCTCTCTTCTTCGGTCTCCTCCTCTTCCGAATCTTCTTGGACCGATTCGGGATTTTCGTGGAACTTGATCAACTTGTTCCACAATTCCTTGGCATCCCTATAGCTTCCTAATCTAGACAAAATATCGTTAGGTATCAAATCAATTAGCATTTTTGTTACCTTAACGGTTGTCTTGAATTTTTCCCTTTGCTCCTCGGTCCATCTCTTCATCTTGAGGATTTCGCCGTTTTCTCCTCTCGGAGCATCAAAACCTATAGTCACGGCAAACCAATTTTCTATATTTGTCATTAGAAAATATTGCATTCTACCTTTCCAATACGCGAAATGTTCGCGGTTGAAGGAAGGTGGGATGTTGACGTCGTCACCCAATTTTTCTTGAAATTCCATATTCTTCCCTCTAGCTTCTTGACTCCGGGTTGTTAATCCGTAGAAGAGCCCCGGGCTCTGATACCATTTGTTAGGAATCGTTGGAATGCTAGAGGGGGGGCGTGAATAGCGTTGACCGTTCTTGATGGAAATCGTTCGCGTTTGATCGTCTACAATTCGTGTTAGCGCAGCGGAATAATAATAATAAAAGCAATACACGAAACACAATCACACGAACACAAGCACAATATAACGTGGTTCGGAACCGTAACGGTTCCTACTCCACGGATTGAGCTCTAAAGAGCTCTAGTGATGCACACGCAATCACTAATCAATAATAACTCATTCTCGGAACAATCCGGAGGCGAAGAAACCTCGTACAATATGATTACAACAATAATCAAATGAATACAAGCAATATAATGAAATACAAGTAAAGAAAAGACTTTACAACACTTGTTTTGATTGCTTGAATGCTTGGTTGCTTGCTTGCACTTGGAGACCTGATTTGCACCAACAAATCGCCCCAATAGCCCTCAAGAACCGGTTCCTTTTTCCTCCATCACGAGCTCCATATATAGCTTCAACCTGTGCTGGAAAAAGTCTATCAGTCGACTGATCGAGACCATCAGTCGACTGATGCCACTGTTGTCGTGAGACAACGGCTAGTTCCACGTTGGATAAGTCCAACGGAACTACTATCAGTCGACTGATTGTGACCATCAGTCGACTGATGAAGTCCTCACTCGACCAGTCGAGTCTCGACTCCATCGCGTGGCGAATTCGAGCACGATCGATCACACGATCACGATCGCTGAGCCATCGGCCGATCCGCCATCGCGGCGATCGCTAGGCCATAACCCACAGTCAAACCCTAGTTGACTCGGTCCAGTCGACTGCCACATGGCATCAGTCGACTGGCACACCTCAAACATGAGATTTTAACTCAAGTATGGTTCCCCCATACTTGCTAGACCACCCTTAGCCTAGACCTAAGCCTTCTAGTCACCTCCATCAGCCTCACGCCTCTCGGATCCCTCCAAGTCATCCATGACTTGTTCATCCATCGCGCTAGCCTTCAGGTGCTTCCGTCGGCTATGTCATGCTAACGGTGTCTACACCACCAAGGCACATTGGACTTACGCCGCCAAGACTCCGCTTGGACTTTACGCCGCCAACCATTGAACTTATGCTGCCAAGACTCCCGCTTGGACTTTACGCCGCCAACTATTGGACTTATGCTGCCAAGACTCCCGCTTGGACTTTACGCCGCCAACTATTGGACTTATGCTGCCAAGACTCCCGCTTGGACTTTACGCCGCCAATATCAAACCCTTGGACTTTCCATGCCAAGAACATGCTTGGACTTTACATTGCCAAGTGTCCGACTTGGACTTTCCATGACAATTATATTGTCATATGTTTTTGTCGAAACATCAAAACACATCAAAACATTACTCGAGCCAAACTCGAGTCCTGGTCAATCATGACCTGGGCCGATTGCACCAACACCGAGCATAGTGACCCTTTTTGTCACAATTAAAGCAAGTCACCTTGCTTTTAGGTTTCTTCCCTATCTTCTTGTTCTTGTTCTTCTTGATTGGGTATGTCCCATCTGCAGCAGCAGCTTCTTTCTTCTTTCCCTTCCCCTTCTTGAACCATCTCTTTTTCTTAGATCCAAATGATCCAGCAGAATTGGTAACCAAATAGGCTTGGCCAGAAATCCTCGCGGATTCTACTCTCTCCGCCTCTAGTTCAACATGGCACGAGACATCAATGAAAGTCTTAATACTCTCACTGTGAGTAAGGGTATGCTTCATGGTCTTACAAGAATCTGGAAGGGATCGAATAACTACCTGAACCTATTGTTCGTCAGTCAACTCATGACCTGTAGTTTTAAGCTCTCGAATCATGTTCGATATCTCCCTGAGATGTTGAGCCATTGTGACATTCGGGCGCTTCTTATAACTGTCAAACTTGATCGTCAGCTGTCGAAGCTTGCTCAGACTGACTCCACTGTACTTATCCTTAAGGGCTACCCAGACAGCATGAGCCGAAGAATAAGCCTCATACTCAAATGTCAGGTCGCCCACCATTGAACTTATCAAAATGCCCTTAGCAGTGGAGTCCTTTTTCTTCCATGCCTTATAGGCATCAAGATCTTGTCTGTTTTGTACAGTGGGACCATCTATAGGTTCTATCAAAACCTGATTTACAGTCTCAAGAACTTCTTGTTCCTCTAGGACATACTATATCATGAGGTGTCATATCTTATAGTTATCCCCATTTAGTTTCTCACCCTTATTGAGTTCAACTATGATGTTTTTGGTTGCCATAACCTAACATAAATAAACATATTATTTAGTTATTCAGTGTATGCCTTTATGTATGTAATCTCTAAATTGACTCAATGTAAATTCGATTTGGTTTACAAAATCAAGTGACAATCAAATTCTCACTTATCATTTGTATGTTCCAATTCAATCGACTTTGATCAATTATATTACATACATCCCATCTTAACATGATACTATTAAATGAACATATCAATTAAATTATACTCATTATGAACAAATCAAAGAGTAATTAAATATCATGCATCATGTAGAGTTAACAGAACAAAATGAACATATCATTAAATTAAACTTGGTGTGCATTGTTAACATATAACAAAGAAAACTCTACTTAGAATGTTACATATAACATTCTACTAACTCATAACTGATAAAAAGAAAAAAAATAACTCTAACAAACTAGATAGGTGATTATTGTTGGGATCGAGGCTCGCTAGAGGGGGGGGTGAATAGCGAGTTGAAAAATCTAACTCAAATTCAACTACAAAACAACAGATTATGCAGCGGAAATAGAAAACAAAGCACAAAGCACAAATACAATCAATACGCAGGTATTTACGTGGTTCGGAACTCAGTAGTTCCTACTCCACGAGCAGCTCAAAAGAAAAGTCTACTATGAATGGATCGGAATGATTCCAGAGGTGAAAACTTCACCTCTTACAAGCTTACAATGCAATAAATATAATCAAGAACAGTAAGCTAAGAAGTTAAAACAAGTTACAGATCGTTGTTCGACTTCTTACGTTGAAGATGAAGTTGTAGCACTTGCAAGAAGATGATTGACAGCAGTTGTGAGCACTTGTTGGAGAGGAGGTGAGATGAGAGCAAGGTTTTTTCTTCTTCTCCTTTAGAATGAATCACAGGAAGCTTGTATCACTTAGAGACTGAAAACTAGAGCCCAAGAACTACTTCTCTTGTTCTTCAGCAAAGCTTTTATCTTCCTCCATTAGAACCTTAGAAATCATGCCCGACCAAAATCTGACCACCCCAACCTCTGGTGGTTCGTAAGGAAAGGAACCTGCTCCTCCAGCCCGAAATTGTCGCGTTTGAATCTTTACTCGAAACGGAAGCATCCCGTTGCCACCTCCACAGTCGAGTCTGACTCGCGTCTGTGCTCGAAAAACACCTGTCAGCCGAGCCCGCAACCAAGCCGGGCTTGGTTCTGTGACCGAATCTGTAGCTTCCAATCGAGCCACTACCAAATTGACTCAACTGGTATAGGGTTTAGAGTTTGGCGATCAGAGTATATAGTCGAGGGCTTGGTTACATCTTTGTTCCACGTAGTGGCGAGGTAGTAATCGAGCGGTCGATTACATGCTATACCAAATGATAAATGTCAGTGGCCGGTCGAGCCAACTCAGTCTGCCTTTGTGCATGAGTGCCAGTCGAGCTGACCCCCATGGTGGCTCGACTGATGTGGTAAATATTTGAAGCACATGAATATCTGCCCTAGTAAGCTGCCACTCCTAGAGTTTCAAGCACCTAGTAAGAGACCAAGCACGTTACGGTGCCTTCTCCAACTAACAAATGCTCTAAGTACCTTAGACAAAGACCGAGCGCGCTACAACACCCTCCTTGCCTAACGAGTACTCCATGTACCCTCAGCAAAGAATGAGCACATTACGGTGCCCTCTTTGTCTAATGAGTACTCCCAGTACCCTAGCCAAAGAACGAGCACGTTACGGTGCCCTCTTTGTCTAACGAGTACTCCCAGTACCCTAGCCAAAGAACGAGCACGTTACGGTGCCCTCTTTGTCTAACGAGTATTGGGTCCATGTACCCTAGTAAGAGAACGAGAACATTATTGTGCCCTCTCTTACTAACGAGTACACTAGCTAGAGACCGAGCACTCCCTTGTGCCCTCTCTAACTTTAATGGAGAACAAGCACGTTACAATGCCCTCTCCATCACCAAGCTTCCGGACCTCCGGCTAGCTTGTACTCTTCCCAATGGAGAACAAGCACGTTACTATGCCCTCTCCATCACTAAGCTTCCGGATCTCCAGCCAACTTGTACTCTTCCTCTACCAAGGTTCCCCATTTGATTTCCATCCATACCAAGGCTTACCCTTGGATTTCTCATCCATACCAAGGTTTACCCTTGGATTTATCCCAAGGTCTAATGTCACTCTAAACATCTAACTTAGTGACCTTAGGTTTGTATCAATCGAGGTAATGTCTTGACTACACTCTAGCTCAAACTAGATTTCTATTTCCTTGACTTAAACCTTGTTGTTAAACATTGAAACATTAGATGGGCTTGATTGCACTAACAATCCCCCACTTTTTGATGTTTGACAATATGGTTTAAGTTTAGGTGATATAAATACAGTTCATCTCAATTTTTGAAATATAGCATGAAGTACAGAAATATTTCATATCAGAAATTTATCATTCATGTAGTAGGGATGATATAACTTGGAGTGCAGAAATTTCACATGTAATAGATACAATTCATCTCAATTTCTGAAATATAGCATGAAGTGCAGAAATATTTCATATAAAAAATTTATCATTCATGTAATAGGGATGATATAACTTGGAGTGCAGAAATTTCACATGTAATAGATACAGTTCATCTCAATTTCTAAAATATAGCATGAGGTGCAGAAATATTTCATATCAGAAATTTATCATTCATGTAATAGGGATGATATAACTTGGAGTGCAGAAATTTCACATGTAATAGAGATGGGCCAAGTGCAGAAATTTCACATGTAATAGAGATGCAGAAATTTCACATGTAATAGAGATGGGCCAAGTGCAGAAATTTTACATGTAATAGAGATGGGCAGAAATTTCAATTTAACTCCATTTGAATAATATCACAAATATCACAATAACTTGAACCCATACTCTCCCCATTTGGCAAACAACAAAAAATCATGGGGAATAAGTCCCTCCCCCTAAAGGCTTGCTCCCCCTTGACCATTGCACCAACAATGTCCTTGGAAAGTCCCTAAGCCAATAGGAACTCTAAACCATCAAAAATAAGGTCTAAAGTTCAACATTGAACTTTCCCATACCTTAAATTTGACACATCACCCTAACACCTCTCCTAATCCACATCCAATGGATTTTCACCCTTCATAATACTTCCCAAAGCATATCCTAGGGTTAGGAGTGGTTAGGGAACTTTACCGCAGCTGAACATGGGCTAAACAACATTGTTTTTCCCGAAATCAGCCAATCAGTCGAGTCCTTCAGAAATTAGTCGCTCATCGATCGCATCAAGCAAAAATCGATCGATAACTACGCCAGTAGTTTCGCCAGGCAATTTCACGGTTTCCATCGTATGGCGGTTTTGCCAGGCGATTCGCCCATATCTCGGCGATTTCACCAGGCGGTTTCCACGAGCGATTTACGCGGGGTAGTTCTTTGCCAGTGGCACTGTTGCCCCATCGGTTGATCGCCATCATAGGCGATCGATAATCAAAACTCGTTTTGAGCTTATCAGATATTAACTTTGAAAATTGATAAGTAATTATACGTAACTTTAAAAATCATGAAATTTCATACGTATAATACTTATGACACATATAATTGGTGAAAAATGTTGGAAAAATATTTTACCCATTAAGATATCAAAAGGGTTAGTGAAGGGAAAGATAGAGGAATCTTTAAATGAAAATATCCTTATGACATTAGTGTGATACTTCACTTCACATTGGGGTATATGAACTAAAAAAAAAAATCCTCACACACTTTCTTAACACAAATGAGAATATCTAGAAATCTTTAAACACACTTAGATCTTTGCTAGGCTTGGGGTATAAAATATAGGGAAATCTCCCACTAATACTGTGGACTTCCCAAACCGTAGCTCCCCCTCAATCAAACATTCCTTTAGGGTTGATTAGGTGCACACTTAATGATTGCACTAACAATGGTGGGATGGAGTCAAGGCTTGGGTTGTTCGGGTGGCACTAACAAGGATTGCACACACAACAAGAAGTTTAATAAACACTAATCGACTCAACCACACATAACCAATAACAGATCATACAACAAAAACAGAATGAACAAAAAGTTAACATTTCAAAAAACTGTTTCACAAAAACCGTTTCACAAGAACAACCATAGTTTGAAGTCTAAACACAAAGACGAATATCCATAGTGCAACCATCCTAGGTGGATTGACACAATTGGAGATCTTAACGTGATTCTATTTGTCGGGGGCTGGTGTAGAAGGTTCCTCCAAGCTACTTGTCCAATTGATCAAGATATCTTTGATTTCCATCTGCTCTCGAAGGATTTGATCTTGAGTGTGTTGGATTTGAGTCAATCGCTGGTTGGTTTGTAGATGGAAATATGATATTGTCATGGTGATTGTGTTCACAAAAGTCTCATGGGCTTCACGAAGTTGAGATAGCTGCTCTGTGATAGTGGTCAAGTATTCAGCTTGGTTAGGAGCCGGGTGGTGTGGTTCTTCAGTAGGAAGAGCAGGTTCTTCCTCAAGATCCATATGCTTCCCAACTTGATGACCATCCTTTCACTGAATTTCTCCTATAGGGGTGCGAATCATGTCGGCTAGAGATAAATTTCTCCAATGGATATAGTCCAGCCTTTTCACCTCCCTCACTTTTCCCCTGGATGTGTTTATGCCTAGGGACTCTAACCAGAAAGTGAGGATGTGACCAAAAGGCATATAAACCTTTTTCTTGACTAGAATGGAGAAATGGACAATGCACAGAAACATGTTCAAAGCTATGTTGAAATCAAGGTGGTTTTTGAGAAGGTGGAGAGCCAATAAATGATGTGGCCTAACTTTGGCTTGCCCTTTGGTGACTATGAGCAAAATGCATCCGATAATGACTTTGTATAGGATGTTGTCAGGAGTCGTTAGTGTCATGGCTGACACCAAATTAACTCCTTCATCTCTAGGACATCTAAATAAGGATTCGTGGATGGAATTGAGGTCAAAGCCCACTAAATTTTCAGGAAGAGTTGGATAGCATTCTAGGTTAGAGGAGGACTCTCTACATCCTAGAAATGATCTCCAGATGGCTGGAGTAAGAGTGATATCCGTTTGGCTACCCTCGACTTATAGATAAGCCTATTTTCAGTGGGTTGTAGGTTGTTATAGAATTCGACAAGTAAGTCTTCATTGATATCATGATCGCAGTAGACTAACTTACCAAGTCGATAGTGGTCAACCATCTCTCTAACATATGGTGCATTATTGGAGAAGAAATGACCATCTATGGACCGGATGCTTAGGAGTTCAAACTCGTGGATCCTAAAGGTGTGCAAATGATATTCCAAAGGGAAATGATGGTCCGAGAAAGGCCTCTCTCATGAGGGCCTAGAGGTGGAGGACTCAAGCTCCTTTCTTTTTAGTCCAAAATGTCATGTGTCAAATATGTCATGTGCACAAGATTGACCCATGAACGAATGCAAGGAATGAAATGATGCATGTCAAGTGGGGAAAGTGATTAGCTACTTAGAAATCCTCTAAAATCATAAGGAGAGTAAGGAAAAAGTCTTACTTGGGTGCCATAGAACCAAGAACAAGAGCTTGTTGCATAAGAGGAAGTTTTCCTGCTAGAACCCTAGTTGTGGTCGAGTGGTCAGAGATTAGGGTTAGGGTTAAGAGGAAATGGCAAGGAGAAGGAAGAAGATCCTTACTCTAGACTAGAGAAGGCTTGTTTTGAGGTTGTAAAGCTTGGACGGAGATGTAGAGCTCAACTGGCTCTCGTCGTAGTCGGGAGGGCATGATTGTGGGGAAGAAAAATCACGGAATGAAGGGGTTTCCATTTTAAATCTGTGAGACATTAGTTGAGGCGATGAGTGGATCGGCTCGACTGGTAATATCAGTCAAGGCGACGATCGAGACGCACTTGGTTCTGTGTGTGATCGGAATTGGCCAGTCGAGGCTCGAGTCGAAGCGCACTCGATTCTTAGTGCTGAAAACTCGTACCAGTCGGGGTGCCGGTCAAGTCTGTCTCGGTTGATAGGCTTAAAAAATTGGGTTTCAATATCTGAACACTCCAACTAAGTTTTGTGTAATTCCTAAGGCTTAGGTAAGTGTTAAAAACACTTGATATGATAACCTAACACACTTTTTGATTGTTTTAAACAGTTGGTATCTATGTTCTTGGTCTCAAAGAGGATCCAACCATTTTTACTTGGTTGGAATGTCTAGTTATGATCTTGGAACCACAAACACAAGAATGTGTAATGGTCTTCCCCATAACTAGTCACATTAGTGATTTTTGTCTCGTCGACCTCTCTATCTCTGGGATGCAATGAGTATGTGAAATAGAGTGGTTGATCCTATCATCTCATCCCATTTCTAGCAATACATAAATAGTTTTGTCATCCCTATCATTTTTGTGAGATGATCCCAGGTCTTCCCAATTTAAATTCCCATTTCTCTTATTAAATGGATTTTTTTTTTATATTAACCTAAGATCATGGAGGGATCCTCCTTCATTGGGCAGCATACATGCCCAACTATCTTCTCAAATGGCTAAACTCATTTTTGGGAAGAGGTTTTGTGAATATGTCGGCTAGGTTAGACTTGGACTCAACATGACTGAGTTCAATGTCTCCCTTAGCTACATGATCTCTAATGAAGTGATGCCTCACTTCAATGTGCTTGGTTCTTGAGTGATGAACCAGATTTTTGGTGAGATGTATAGTGCTAATGTTATCACATAGCACTTGTACATTCCTATAGGTCAGTCCATAATATTCTAAGGTGTGTGTTAGCCATAGCAATTGTGATACACATTCTCTCATAGCTACATATTCATCTTCGGTTGTGGAAAGTGCTACACAGTGTTGTTTACGGCTTGACCAACTAACCAAGGCCGATCCTAAGAAATGACACCCCCACTAGTGCTTTTCCTATCCAACTTACATCCGGCATAGTCGGAGTCGATATAGCCAACTAAATCAAAAGATTCAGTCTAGGTGTACCACAATCCTACATTGATAGTGCCTTTTAAGTATCTCATAATTCTTTTTACAGCAATCATGTGAGACTCCTTAGCACAAGCTTGAAATCTAGCACACATACCAACAGTGAATAAAATATCAGGTTGACTCACTGTTAAGTACAATAAACTCCCTATGATACTCCTATAATTTTTCAAATCCACTGCCTTCCCTTTCTCATCACTATCTAAACGAGTATTGACAGCTATAGGTGTGCCTACTTCCTTAACTTCCTCCATATGAAACTTTTTCAGTAACTCCATTGCGTACTTAGATTGATGTATAAAAATCCCTTCCTTGGTTTGCTTTATTTCAAGTGCTAGAAAGAAGGTCAATTCTCCTACTAGACTCATTTCAAATTCACTTTCCATGTGACCAATAAACTCATTGAGATAATCCCTATTGTTTGAGCCACAGATTATGTCATCAACATAAACCTGGGCTACAAATATGTATTCACCATCCCTTTTCAAGAATAGTGTGAGATCTATCTGTCCTCTCCTAAAACCTTTCTCAATTAGGAAGGTTGACAACCGCTCATACCAAGCACGAGGTGCTTGTTTAAGCCCATAAAGAGCCTTTTTTAGTTTGTACATGTGGTCTGAGAATTGTGCATTCTCAAACCCCGGGGGTTGTTCAACATAGACTTCCTCCTTGATGACTCCATTCAAGAAGGTTGACTTCATATCCATTTGATATAGTGTGATGCCTTTGTATGCTGCATAAGCAAGCATTAGTCTTATGGATTCTAACCTTGCTACAGGGGCATAAGTCTCATCATAGTCTAACCCCTCAATTTGGTTGTAGCCTTTGGCTACTAACCTTGTCTTATTTCTAACTATTTCTCCTCTATGATTTCTCTTATTCTTAAACACCCATTTAGTCCCAATAATAGAGGTTTGACTAGGTCTAGGGATTAAATCCCAAACTTGATTTCTCTCAAACTAGCCTAACTCATCTTGCATTGCAATGATCCATTCTTGATCAAGCAAAGCTTTATCCACTAACTTGGGCTCAATCTCAGAAATCAAGGCAACTTCATTTCTGAAAAATGATCTAGTCTTCACCCCATGTTGGATGCCTCCAATAATTTGGTTTTGGGGATGGCTAGTAGCATTCCTAGTGGATCTTGTTACTTGAGGTGGTTCGGGTACTACTGAAATCTGTTCAGATTCTCTAACCTCAAGTGATGACGCTTGAGCTCTCACTCTCTCTTCATCAGAATCCACTCTTGCTTCCCCTATAGGGTCGCTATCTTCCAATTTCAGCTTCCTCAATTCCGGCTCAAACTCCACTGATTTTCTGTCTGAATCAATATTCATTCATTTTTCTTCAAACACAACATTAGTTGACTCTTCTACTAGCTTAGTCCTATGGTTTTAGACTCTATAAGCTTTGCTAGTGAAGGAATATCCAACAAGGATACCCTCATCAGCTTTTGCAAAAAAATTTCCTAAATGATCATTGGTATTTAGGATATACACCATACGACCAAATACCCTAAGGTGCTTGATTGTTGGTGGCTTTCTAAACCAAAGTTCATGTAGTGTTTTTCTTAAGAATCTATGTATCAAAACCCAGTTTTGAACATAGCACACAGTGCTAACTACTTCAGCCCATAGGAAGTTTGGTAATTGGTATTCGTTTAGCATACTCCTAGCTGCCTCTTGCAAGGCTCTATTTCTCCTTTCTACAACACCATGTTGCTGTGGTGTTCTAGGTGTGGAGAATTCATGTTTGTATCCATTCACTAAACAAAAGTCCTTAAGTTTAGCATTTTCAAACTCTCCTCCATGATCATTTCTAATGATTTTAATTGTTGAGTTTTTCTCATTCTCAACTCTTCTACAAAAGAAAATGAAGGTTTCTATTGTTTGGTCATTATGTTTAAGAAAATAAGTCCAAGTATATCTAGTGTAATCATCCACAATAACCAAGCAATATCTGCTACCATTGATAGATCTAATAGTGCTAGTATCAAACAAATCCATGTGTAGTAAATCTAATGCTTGTAAAGAACTTACAAAATTCTTCCCTTTGTGGGAAGATCTCACTTGCTTTCCTTTTTGGCATGCCCCACAAACCCTATCCTTCTCGTAGGTGATTGAGGGCAGTCCTCTTACAAGTTCCTTCTTGGCCAAATTCTTGATGTTCTTCATGTTGACATGGGCGAATCTCTTGTGCCATAACCAAGACTCTTCTTCCTTGGATATGTAACACTTAAAAGACATGTTAGTAGCACTACTAAATTTAACTTAATAAATATTTTCCTTCCTAGATCCTATTAGCATGGTTTCATTGGTGTCACTGTGGATCACAAGGCATTGAGTTGAGTGAAACTCAATCCTATACCCTGCATCACACAATTGACTTACACTCAACAAGTTAAATGCCATCCCTTTAACTAACAATACATTTCTAATTACAAATATTTCAGAAATGTTAATGTTACCTACTCCTACAACCTTCAATTTACCATTATTACCAAAGGAAAATATACTTCGGTCTTTGGCATGAATTGAGGAAAATAAAGAGGAGTTCCCTGTCATATGTTTGGAGCACCCGCTGTCCACAAACCATGTAGTTGGACGCTCCCCCTTGACGGGTCCCTGCTAAACACGGAAAATTTGGTCTTTTGGAACCCACAAGTTGGGTCCCTCTGCATCTACTATAAACTTCCTAGGAATCCAAGCCTTAGAAGTTCTAATAAAAGGTGATCTAGTAGAAATAAAACCAGCAGTGATAGTTCTACCATTACCAAATTTAGACATAGCAGTTCTTGCATTAATAGATTTTCCTTTAGCAGTTTTAGGTCCATCAATTCCACTAAAAGAAACTTTAGATCTAGATGCAGGTTTCCTAGACACTAAGGACATATAACTAAATTCCTTTTGTTGTGAATTGAACCCTAGTCCAGCCTTGTTATAGACTGCACGTTGGGCTCCTAAGTTCATGTTTAATGTCTTTGATCCATTGGTAAATTTCTCAAGTGTGCACTTGAGATCTTCCACCTGTGCCTTCAAGGATGCATTCTCATCTTTGATCTCCTCCAAATAAGAATTTCCAACACCACTGTCATCAGATAGTGTATTAGTATTATTAACTAGTTCTAATTCAATTTTCAGTAATTTAACCTTAGTTTTGGATTTTTTTCAGAGCATTTGTCAAGAAAGCAATAGTTTCATATAATTTATCTAGATGGGGAGAGTTTACCTGATCATCATCCGAAGATGATGATGAAGAGTCCGAATTTGATTGCTCCCCATCAGAATGCTTCAGCTCTCCATCCAAATCTGAATTTTCAGAATTCTCCAATGCCATGAGAGGCTTTTGCTTTGCTCCCTTCTCCTCACTTTCTTCTTCCGATGAGGAGGATGAGGATGAAGTATCATCCCAAGTAGCCTTCAATGCTTTCTTCCTCTTGGCCTTTTCTTCCTTCTTTTTGTACTTAGGGTATTCACTTTTGAAGTGACCTTTCCTATGACAATGAAAGCACTCTACATCAGATTTATCCTGATTAATTTCAGAACTTTTACCTTTCTTTTTGTTGGTGAAGTATTTTATCACATCCTTCTTGTTGTATTTTTGGCTTCTTCTCATCAATCTCCTCACAAAGTTAGCCATCTCGCTAGAGGATGACTCATCATCTCCATCCGAATCTAATGATGAAGAGGAGGAAGAAGCTTCCTTCTTCTCCTTCTTCTTCTTGCTCTCCTTGCTGCGATCTCCTGCAATAAAAGCTAGACCCTTCTCCTTTGGGCTTCGATTAACTTGTTCATGTAATTCCAATTCACAAAACAATTCATCAATCTTAATTGTTGAAAGATCCCTTGATACTTTGTAGGCATCCACCATAGACAACCAGAAAGTATTCCTAGGGAAAGATTTGAATACATACCTGGCTAAATCCCTATTCTCAATAGCCTCTCCAACAGAATGGAGGCCATTGAGTATTTCTTTAAACCTACCATACAGTTCACTTACAGTTTCAGTCTCCTTCATGCTGAAATTCTGAAGTTGGTTCAAGTAGAGATCCCTCTTTGTTGTCCTTGAATCTCTAGTTCCTTCATGCAGCTCCATCAACTTCCTCCAAAGTTCTTGAGCACTACTGAAGGGGCCAACTTTGTTGAGTTGGTCCTTGGCTAAACCACATTGCAAAGTTACGGTTGCTTTGGCATTGGCCTGGGCTCTTCTCCTCTGTTCTGCAGACCATAGAGAAGACACCAAAACCCTTCATTCGTCGTCAGTTGGTGGTGAGAATCCCTCTGCGACGGAGAACCACATATTCATGTCCATCATCAAGTAGTATTCCATCAGGCTCTTCCAATACTGGAAGTTTTGGCCGTCGAAATACGGGGATCGAAAGCAGTCAATCCTCTTATACCGCCATTCCTTGATACTCTGGCGGAGGTAAATCCGGTGCAGAGCCCTTGCTCTGATACCACTTGTTGGGATCGAGGCTCGCTAGAGGGGGTGAATAGCGAGTTGAAAAATCTAACTCAAATTCAACTACAAAATAGCGGATTACGCAGCAGAAATAGAAAACAAAGCACAAAGCACAAACACAACCAATACGCAGGTATTTTACGTGGTTCAGAACTCAGTAGTTCCTACTCCACGGGTAGCTCAAAAGGAAAGTCTACTATGAATGGATCGGAATGATTCCAGAGGTGAAAACTTCACCTCTTACAAGCTTACAATGCAATAAATATAATCAAGAACAGTAAGCTAAGAAGTTAAAACAAGTTACAGATCACTGTTCGGCTTCTTATGTTGAAGATGAAGTTGTAGCACTTGCAAGAAAATGATTGACAGCAGTTGTGAGCACTTGTTGGAGAGGAGGCAAGATGAGAGCAAGGTTTTTTCTTCTTCTCCTTCAGAATGAATCACAGGAAGCTTGTATCACTCAGAGACTGAAAACTAGAGCCCAAGAACTGCTTCTCTTGTTCTTCAGCAAAGCTTTTATCTTCCTCCATTAGAACCCTAGAAATCATGCCCGACCAAAATCTGACCACCTGAGCTTGTCCCCGTAACCACCTCCAACCTCTGGTGGTTCACCAGGAAAGGAACCTACTCCTCCAGCCTGAAATCATTGCGTTTGAATCTTTACTCAAAACGGAAGCATCCCGTTGCCGCCTACATAGTCGAGCCCGCAGTCGAGTCTGACTCGCGTCTGTACTCGAAAAACACCTGTCAGTCGAGCCCGCAACCAAGCCGGGCTCGGTTCTGTGACCGAATCTGTAGCTTCCAGTTGAGACGCTACCAAATTGACTCGACTGGTATAGGGTTTAGAGTTTGGCGATCAAAGTATATAGTCGAGCCCGCAGTTGAGCTGGGCTTGGTTCTGTGCTGTTCCACATAGTGAGCAGTCGAGTCGGTAGTCGAGCCAGATCGATTCTGTGCTATACCAAATGATAAGTAGTTGAGCTGGCAGTCGAGCCAGCTCGATTCTGTGCCTTTGTGCAAGAGTGTCAGTCGAGTTGACCCCCATGGTGGCTCGACTGATGCGGTAAATATTTGAAGCACATGAATATCTTTCCTAGTAAGCTGCCACTCCTAATGTTTCAAGCACCCTAGTAAGAGACCAAGCACGTTACAGTGCCTTCTCAAACTAACGAATGCTCTAAGTACCTTAGACAAAGACCGAGCACACTACGACACCCTCCTTGCCTAATGAGTACTCCATGTACCCTAGACAAAGAACGAGCACATTATGGTGCCCTCTTTGTCTAACAAGTACTCCCAGTACCCTAGCCAAAGAACGAGCACATTACGGTGCCCTCTTTATCTAACGAGTATTGGGCCATTGTACCCTAGCCAAAGAACGAGTACGTTACGGTGCCCTCTTTGTCTAACGAGTACTCTCAGTACCCTAGCCAAAGAACGAGCACGTTACGGTGCTCTCTTTGTCTAACGAGTATTGGGCCCATGTATCCTAGTAAGAGAACGAGCACGTTACTGTGCCCTATCTTACTAACGAGTACACTAGCTAGAGACCGAGCACTCCCTTGTGCCCTCTCTAACTCCAATGGAGAATGAGCACATTACTATGCCCTCTCCATCACCAAGCTTCTGGACCTCCGGCCAGCTTGTACTCTTCCCAATGGAGAACGAGCACGTTACTATGCCCTCTCCATCACCAAGCTTTCGGACCTCGGACCAGCTTGTACTCTTCCTCTACCAAGGTTCCCCTTTGGATTTCCATCCATACCAAGGCTTACCCTTGGATTTCTTATCCATACCAAGGCTTACCCTTGGATTTCTTATCCATACCAAGGCTTACCCTTGGATTTCTCCCAAGGTATAATGTCACTCTAAACATCTAACTTAGTGACCTTAGGTTTGTATCAGTCAAGGTAATATCTTGACTACACTCTAGCTCAAACTAGATTTCTATTTCCTTGACTTAAACCTTGTTGTTAAACATTGAAACATTAGATGAGCTTGATAACACTAACAATTATCACTCCCACTAGCACAAATACTAGCGTAGCAATAATCCAAACAGGCCCATTCTTCTTGGGCTGAACTTGAACACCTTCTTCTGAGATGTTCTCCAGATGATGTCAGGACGCAGAATCTTCTAAAGGACACTTTTAAAGAGATCCCATAGGAAAAACCTCTTCAGGGTCTTCTTCCGGATCTGCCTCTGGATTTTCACGGTGCACTTCACAGTCCTCATAGTGAAGTAACTCAGCGCATAACTGGGTATATGAAATGTACCCCTCATAGCGCCCCCAGATCTGATGCGCTATATCACTAAGATGCTACGGCAGTGAACGAACCAGAGCCCAGATCCTGTAGTTCTCCAGTATAGGAAACTTCTGCATCTTGAGTCTCCAGAACAGTCTGTTCAGTCTCCCTATATGCCACCCAACTCCATGTGTTGAGTCATACTCTATCCCCTGGATAGCCTCCCTCAACCAGTTACGCAACACATCGCGTCTGATTATCGTGGTAATTATTTGTGCCATCTGTAAAAATTAAAATTAATTAAGTCAGTACAAAAATTGACAAACCAGTACATATACCGACTTAATTCAATTTATATATTGGCATAGAACGAACACATTCAATGAAGGATGAATTTCCTTCATTCTGTGGAGAATAGTCGACTGAAACACTTAGACTAGTTGACTGATATATTTACCAATCAACTATCATCTAAGTCCAATCGATTTAAATTGTTTTGACTTGACATGAAAACTTAAACACCGCCCATTTTTCTTCGAATACCCTAGGCACTCGAGTAATATGAACGAAAGTTTATTTTCATATCATCCCTAGTCATCAACTCTAGTTCTTATTAACCTATCTATAAGTTGTTTAAGTCGAGTTCTATTTGTTCCAAACAAATACTCGATGATCAAGTTATGAGTTAAGTTAACCAAAGTCAACTTAGTCAACTAACGTTGACTGACAGTAGGTTTAACACTCTGGCCAGACTACTTTGCCATCAATTCAGATTGGTCATACGAATTTCAGACTTGTTTTCGAAATTCTAGACCGGTTTGACGTCAATTAGACCAGTTTTCAGATTGGTTTCACATCCGCACGCCTTGCAGATCGGTTTTATAAACCAGCATCGGTTTTGGAAACCGACTAGTTTTCGTGCTAAGAAAACCGATTGGTCCGATGCAATTTCGGATCGTTCGAAATCCGCATCGATCCGCCAATTTCCGCACTAGTTCGAAATCTCGATTAGTTTGGGCAATTTCAGATCGTTCTCGAAATCCCGACCGGCCGCAATTTCCGACTAGTTCGAAATCCAAACCGGCCGGTAATTTCGCATCGGTTCAACATTTTCGCACGGCTCAAAAATCGACTAGCACCTGCACGGCCTGCTTTCCAAACTGTGATACTGGCCCATCTTCCAGGCGCTTTTGGAAATCGCTCGAAATTGGATCGACTGCACTCTCGTGACGGGTCTGAAATCCAGGCTAGTTCATTTAAATTCCAAGCACTTTTGCTCGATTTCCATTAATCGCCTCGAATCGCTATAACTACTGAAAGCGATTTTCCGTAATCGCTCCGCAGAACTGCTCTACCGTAGGACTATTCTCATCATGGACTGTTTCACCCGAGCAGCTTTCCCAGTGGAATCGCTCGCCGGGAATTGTTCCCACCTTGAATCGCCAGAAGCAATTGTCCCTGTGGATCTGCTCCTATCGTGGATCGCTTCTCCCGAGCAATTTTTCAAGGAACCTCTAGGAACTGCTCTTTCGAGGACTTCTCACCCGAAAGAAGCTTTCCAGGAACTGCTCCCGGGAACTGCTCCTTCTCAATCTGGCTCCGTCTGTCGATCGTCTTATGAAAACTACTCGAAATAGAGCAAGATATAGGATTGTTCCCCGTGGAACTATCCTTCCATCACAATGTCTGTCTATCGACCGGTCTATTATTGCTCGTGCAGGTAGTTTCACAGGAACAAGGAACTATTCCTTCGAGACCGATCAATGTCGACCGATCCAAATTGCTCAACAGCCTTCCTGTGGACTATTCCCTTTAAATCGGTCTCGATTCTCGACCGATCTTAAATCGCTCTTTACTGAAGCTTTCGCCAAGGTCCTTTTGGGAAACTACGAAAATTGCTCGTTACAGAGCAGTTTCGCCAGGGCAGTTTACTGTTCTTCTTCCTTGCGACTGCATTTTCGCGATGAACAATAATTTTGCAGGAAATAAAAGGAAAAACTTGAACAGATGCTTCACCAACAGGCTCTGATATCATTGTTGGTTATTTTTGTATCTTTTCGAGTCAATTTAAGTGCAGAAACATTAATCTATATTACTGTAAAAATACTTACAGAGGGTCGTCAGAGTCTTCTCACTTCCTGGTACTGTTGGATGATGGTTTCTGCTCGTCGTCCAAGGATCAATCACAATGGAAAGACCCTCTTCTTCCACAAGCCAAGATTGCAACTTTGTCTTGGTGGTCCTCTCTCTCGTTCTCTCCGATGAAAAACCTCACAGTTCACTCTGGCCTCCTCTTTCTCGCAGCCTTTCGACGTCTTCATCTACACTCCTTGCTCTTGGACGCACACCCCCTTATAAAGGGGGTGTTTCTGCTGCGCTGCATGAAGTGCGCAAACTGAACTTCGTGCAACGCATGCACACATTGCAAAGCAATGTGTGCACGCTGCAGCCGCTGTGCAGTGGTTACACATAGTCTTTTATAACCTAATGACTCTATCCTCTAATAAAGGAGCAGATGATGGTGGAGGTAGCTTGGGTAGGTTGGATAAGTTAAAATCTGATAACTCCTCATCTTCTAGTTGTTGAGGCTGAGGCTACCCCCCATGCTTCCATACTAGGGCATCATTTTCTAGTTCCATTTTAGCCCAAGAAAATTATTGAATCCCTATCATGTTACACTCAGATAGGGTTTAATCAATTCACTATTGTTTCAGATTTGAACTCATCAAGTTCACTTCTATAACCACAACACAAGGTTCATGTCTGACAACTTATTAGAGATTTTATCCACCAAATTGACCTCTTAATTTCTCTTCAATTTCTTGCATCCCAAGGATTTATGATCCACTTATCACAATTCTAGCATTTTTCTAGAGAATTTTCTTTTAAAGGTGTCTCATTTGGATCCTAATTTAGCCCTTTCATTGGGTGATCCAAGGCCTTCCTTTTTGAGTTGGATCATGCTAACCATATTGGTTTTAGTTGTAGCAAGAGAGAATTTTTCTCTTGTTCAAACGTGCGTCTTTTTTAATGTGGAATCTAACAATGAGTTATTTGACATCCATTTCCTTTCACTTATGTTTCCAATCTCACATAAGATTACTTAGAGCTCGTGAACTTAAGTTTAGAGTCTACCATTTTATAATCTAGAAATCAACTCCCAATAAAATTTTTTGTCCCACATCCTCGATCTTTTATTTTCAATTAAGAAACTCTGTAGTTTCTTAGTCATTTTTTTTCATACTATACAAATTGTATAACAAATCAATAAGAACATTTAGTAAGTAGCATAGGACTCAAAATGATTCCATACATCCACAAAATTGACAACTTGAACATCGATTCCATCCTTAGTCAATTTAGGAGATTCTACTATTACAAACTAGTGAGATTCAATGTGATTAAATAAAATAGCATCTTTTATTGCTACCATTTAAACTTCTTTAGTTTTTCTTTGTTGATTGGAGTTGTCATGGTCGGGGACAGATAGGACGTGTATATTGAGTAGTTTGTCAACACAGTCGGGGTCTCTATATTAATACAAAGGAAACTATTTTAAGATTGTTAGGCAAAATTCGAAATTAAAATCACATATAGAAATAGAAATATATAAATAGAATACAAAATTACAAAAACAGTTTGTGTTTTGGATGTTGGCAAAAGCAACTTTGTTAAGGACAAATCAAGCTTATACTAATTATTGATGCAAATAAAATTTATATATCTTCACAATGATACAATTTTATCTATTTTGGACTTAAGTCCTCATTGTTTTATTTTTGGACTATACTAAAAAGGCCTCATATCAATAGAGATATAATTTCATTTTATAAACATATGATCTTTTCCATGTCTTACCAATATGAGACTTTGATTGTATTCTCAATACTCCTCCTCAAACGAAGAACCATATTGGTCACCTAAGTCTATCGGTTCTCGAAAGACTTTCTTTGCTTGATGTTCGATCCTCAACCCACCAGGACTTCCTACCAACTGTCTGATTCTCTTGATCTAGCTGGATTTTCTGTTAATTGTTTAGTCCTTCCGATCCAATTGAACTTCCTGTCAGTTATTCAGTCCTCCTGACTCAACTGGACTTCCTACCTAATGTCTGATTCTCTTGATATAGACATGAAAATCTCACTTGTTTCGGTCGAGGTGCATGACTTGACATGGACTATGACTCTTATACCAATTGTTGAATGCAAATAAAATTCATATATTTCCACAATGGTATGATATTGTCCACTTTGGACTTAAGTTCTCATGGATTTATTTTTAGATTATACCCAAAAGATCTTATACTAATAGAGATATCTTTTCATCTTATAAGCATATGATCTTTTTTATGTCTTATCATTGTAAAAATTTGATTGTATTCTAATACTCCCAATAACAATTACAATTTTTAGAACAAATTTATTTCCTTTCTAAATGTGCTTAGAGATTCAAATGGACAATTGTATTTGATGATAAGCAAGAATTGCTATATGATGAATTGATTTGTATCCTAAACACTATTTGAATATTATCACCAAAGCACGAAAACTCAAAGAATGAATAGAAAAAATGAGGAATAAAAGAAGATCTATTATTCAATATTTTAAAGCCTCAATCATACATAACCCAACTAGTTCAGTGGCAGAGGGACATATTAGGTTACCTAGGCTTTAATCCAGGTGTAAGATGTGGAGCGGTTACTGCACAGTGCGCAGTAACCGTGCCACTCATAGGTGCACACACTCAAAAGAGTGCGTGCACGCTGCGTTCGTGCAGCGCGGCAATGACACCCCCTTTATAAGGGGGTGTGCATCCAAGAGCAAGAGTGAGATAAACAGTGAAGTTATCGGAAGAGAGCACGCTGTAGTGTGGGCGGAGTACTTCCGTGTGTGTCGAAGTTCCGTCGGACAAATCAGAGATCAGAGAACACCAAGGCGCGACTGAATCTTGGCTCGTGGAAGAAGAGGGTCTTACTGTTGTGATTGATCCTTAGACGGTGAGCAAAAATATCATCCTAACAGCACCAGGATACGAGAAGACTCTAACGAATCTCTGTGAGTTTTAATTCCAGTCGGTATTTCTTTTTCTTATTCTGTTCTTTCTACTTAAATCAGTTTCGAAAAGATGCATAAATCACCAACATTAGTATCAGAGCATAGTTGGTGAAACATCTGTTCATTCTTCTTCTTTTTTTCTATAAAATTACTATTCATCGCGAAAAGAAAGTCGCGAGGAAGAAGAACAGTAATTTGCCGCAGTTTCCCAAAAGGACCTTGGCGAAACTGCTCTGTAACGAACAGTTTCAGAAGTTCCCCAAAAGAACCCTAGTGAAACTGCTCTGTAACGAACAATTTCAGACCGGTCTGAGAATTAGATCGGTTTCGCTAGGGGAATAGTTCCCTGGAAAAACTGTCGAGCAGTTTCAGACTGGTCTGACAATCAAATCGGTCTTGAAGGGGAACAGTTCCCTGTTCCTTGTGAAACTGCTCTGGCATGAGCAGTTACAAATCGGTCTGAGAGACAGACCGATTGTAATGGAGGGACAATTCCCTGGGGGAACAATCCCTATGATATTGCTCTGCTTCAATGCTTCTCGAGGAGTTTTCATTAGACCGGTCTGGCAAAAAGACCGGTTGAGAAGGGAAGAGTTCCCTGGAAAAATTGCTCGGGTGAGATGTCCTTCTCCGAGTGGAAATAGCCTGGCGTGGACAACAACCTCCCGAGCAGGTCCATGGTGGGAATACCAAGGGAATGGGCCCATGGGGAAAACCGCCGAAAATAGTCTCAAGGGAATAGCCTCAGGGAACAGTTCCCTAGTATAGTTAAGGAAATTGTTTTCCTGAGTAGTTCCCGAAAGTGCTCGGGAATTGAAAATCGCTCGATTTCAGATCGTCCGAGAACAGATCGATCCGAAACATGCAATTGAAATTAGACAGTATCGATCCGATTTTAACTAGTCCGAAATTGGACAGACCGTCCGATTTCTAGAACTAGTTCGAAATTGGACAGATCGGTCCGATTTCCGTAACTGGCCTTAAAATTGGACAGACGGCTCGATTTCCAAAACCGAAATTGCATTAGACCAACTGGTTTTCTTAATCACCGAAATCGTCTAGTTTCCGTAACTACCGTTTCAGAAACTACCGATAAACCGGTCCGACATGAAACCAGTCTGCAAATCGTTCTGGATTGACATCAAATCGGTATGGAATTTCAGAAACCAGTCTGAAATTCGTCTGACCAATCTGAATTGATGACAAAGTGGTCTGGCCAGAGGGCTAAACCTACTGTCAGTCAACATTAGTTGACAAAGTTGACTTTGGTCAACTTAACTCATAACTTGATCGTCGAGTATTTGTTTGGAACAAATAGAACTCGACTTAAACAACTTATAGATAGGTTAACAAGAACTAGAGTTGATGGCTAGGGATGATATGAAAATAAACTTCCGTTCATGTTACTCGAGTGTCTGGGGTATTCAGAGAAAAATGGACGGTGTTTAAGTTTTCATGTCAAGTCAAAACAGTTCAAAACGATTGGACTTAGATGATAGTCGATTGGTAAATGTATCAGTCGACTGGTCTAAGCGTTTCAGTCGACTGTTCTCCACAGAATTAAGGAAATTTATCCTTGATTGAATGTGTTCATTCTATGCCAATATATAAATTAAATTAAGCCAGTATATGTACTGGTTTATCAGTTTTGTACTGACTTAATTAATTTTAATTTCTACAGATGGCACAGATGATTACCACGATAACTAGATGTGATGTGTTGCGTAATCGAATGAGGGAGGCTATCCAGGGGATAGAGTATGACTCAGCACATGGAATCGGGTGGCACATAGGGAGACTCGAGATGCAGGAGTTTCCTATTCTGGAGAACTATAGGATCTGGGCTCTGGTTCGTTCACTGCCGCAGCACCTTAGTGATATAGCGCATCAGATTTGGGGGTGCTATGAGGGGTGCGTTTCCTACACCCAGTTGTGCGCTGAGTTACTTCACTACGAGGACTGTGAGGTGCACTGTGAAGATCCAGAGGAAGATCTGGAAGAAGACCCTGAAGAGGTTTTTCCTATGGGGTCTCTTCAAAGGTGTCCTTTAGAGAATTCTGCATCCTGGCATCATCTGGAGAGCATCTTGGAAAAAGGTGTTCTAGTTCAGCCCAAGAAGAATGGACTTGTTTGGATTATTGTTGCACTAGTACTTGTGCTAGTGGGAGTAATAATTATCTATCTAGTTTGTTAGAGTTGTTTTTTTTTATCAGTTGTGAGTTAGAAGAATGTTATGTGTAACATTCTAAGTAGAGTTTTCTTTGTTATGTGTAACAATGTACAACAAGTTTAGTTTAATGATATGTTTATTTTATACTGTTAACTCTACATGATGCATGATATTTCATTACTCTTTGATTTGTTCATAATGAGTATAATTTAAATGATATGTCCATTTAATAGTATCATGTTAAGATGGGATGTATGTAATATAATTGATCAAAGTCAATTGGATTGGCATATACAAATGATGAGTGAGAATTTGATTGTCACTTAATTTTGTAAATCAAATCGAATTTGCATTGGGCCAATTTAGAGATTACATACATAAAGGCATACACTGAATAACTAAATAATATATTTATTTATGTTAGGTTATGACAACCAAAAACATCATAGCTGAACTCAATAAGGGTGAGAAACTGAATGGGGATAACTACAATATATAACACCTCAAGATACAGTATATCCTAGCGAAACAAAAAGTTCTTGAGGCTGTAAATCAAGTCTTGATAAAACCTATAGATAGTCCCACTGCACAAAACAGGCGAGATCTTGATGCCTATAAGGCATGGAAGAAAAAGGACTCCACTGCTAAGGGCATTTTGATAAGTTCAATTGTGAACAACCTGGCATTTGAGTATGAGACGTATTCTTCGGCTCATGCTGTCTGGGTAGCCCTTAAGGATAAGTACAGTGGAGTCAGTCTGAGTAGGCTTCGACAACTTACGATCAAGTTCGATAGCTATAAGAAGCACCCAAATGTCACGATGGCTCAACATCTCAGGGAGATGTCGAATATGATTTGGGATCTTAAAACTGCAGGTCATGAGTTGACTGACGAACAACAGGTTCAGGCAGTTATTCGATCCCTTCCAAATTTTTGGGAGACCATGAAGCAGACCCTTACTCACAATGAGAGTATTAAGACTTTCACTGATGTCTCGCACCATGTTGAACTAGAGGCGGAGAGAGTAGAATCCATGAGGATTTCTGGCCAAGCCTATTTGGCTGCCGATTCTGCTGGATCATCTTGATCCAAGAAAAAGAGATGGTTCAAGAAGGGGAAGGGAAAGAAGAAAGAAGCTGCTACTGCAGGTGGGACATGCCCAATCAAGAAGAAGAACAAGAAGACAGGGAAGAAACCTAAAAGCAAGGTGACTTGCTTTAATTGTGACAAAAAGGGTCACTACGCTCGGGAGTGTACCGAGCTAAGAAAGATAGCTTCTAGTCACTCTTCTAAGCATTTTGTTGCTAGTTCTGTGCTGTTGGCTGATTCTTATCCTTTGTGGATTATAGATTCGGGAGCAACCAACCATGTAGCTCGGGAGTGAGTTACATATGTGGAGTACCACAGGGTACCAGCTGGCAACAAATAGATATATGTAGGAAACAATGCAAGAGTCAAAGTCAAAGGAGTCGACACTTGCAAACTTATCCTTCGGGGTGGAAGTACTTTGTTTCTACATGATGTATTGTATGCTCCTGAGATTCATAGGAATCTTGTTTCTGTTACTTGCCTTCTTGATTTAGGGTATTGTATTAATTTTTACAGTCGGTATGTTGAACTCAAGATTGACTCAGTGTCAATCGGTTATGATTTTTTAACGAATGGTTTTATGGTTCTCGATGTGGAACCAAATGTCAATTGTGCAATTGATAATTGTTTTTCTAACATTACTCTTACTAGTGATACAGAAATAACTGATGATATTTGACATGCTAGATTAGGACTTATAGGATAAGATCGTATGAATTGGTTAGCTAAAAAGGGCTTAGTGGACTCTCGTGCTAAGATTAGCTTGTCTGTATGTGAGCATTATCTTACTGGAAAAATAAATAGGAAACCATTCGGTAAGGCTATTAGGGCAGAGTCACCATTACAATTGATTCATTCAGATATTTGTGGTCCAATGAATGTGAGGGCTAGACATGGAGCTTCCTATTTCATTACATTTATTGATGATTTCTCTCATTTTTGTCATGTGTATTTGATTTCTCACAAATCTGAAGCATTGGATTGCTTCATTCGTTATATGAACAAAGTTGAGAATCAAATGGAACGTAAGGTTAAGACTTTACACACTGATTGTGGAAGAGAATATATTTCTGATATGTTCAAGACAATATGTAATGATAAGGGGATTATTAGACCGTTGACAAACCCTGGAACTCCACAGCAAAATGAGATTGCTGAGAGAAGAAATAAGACTCTTCTCGAAATGGTTAGGTCTATGATGGTGCAGGCTAATTTGTCGATCTCCTATTGGGGAGATGCATTACTAGTTGTAGTCTATATACTTAACAAAGTATCTTAAAAGTCAGTTCCATCTACCCCGTATGAATGTTGGACAGGCAGAAAACCAGATTTGGAAAATCTGAGACTCTGGGGTTCGGCTGCATATGTTCACGATAGTTCTCATAAGTATGAAAAACTGGGACCTAGAGGTAAGAAATGTATCTTCATAAGATATTCTGATACCTCCAAAGGTTATGTTTTCATAGGTGAGCAAAAAGATGGAACAATCTCCGAATTGGATTCGAGAGATGCTACTTTTCTCGAAACTGAGTTCCCAGCTAGAGGTGAAGTTGATAAGACAGTTCCTCTATTTGAGGAGGATGAGTCGTTGTCAATTAGACAAGTGTCTAGTGGGATACCTGGAACTAGTCAATCCAGTAGGAGTATTTTGCCTAGTCACGGGGTGACCTCTCATGAGCCCAACTTACGGAAAAATGTTCGTAAGACCAAACCTAAGAAGAGGTTTGATATTGAGAATAAGGCAATGATGACACTCCCTGTTGATGATGAAGAACCTCAATCAGTAAAAGAAACTCTGGGCTCTAGAGTTGGAGAAAGTGGAGAGATGCAATGGTTGAAGAAATGGAGTCAATGATTAAGAATCATGTTTGGGAGTTAGTTGATCTTCCTCCTGGCCGAAGGGCTATCGAAAATAAATGGATTCTCAAAATAAAGAGGAAACCAGATGAATCGATTAACCGATACAAAACTCGTTTGGTTGCAAAAGGATTTACCCAATTGGAGGGTATTGACTTTGAGGAGACATTTGTTAGTGTCTATAAGATTCACATATCTCCACAATGGTATGATATTATCCACTTTGGATCTAAGTCCTCATGGTTTTGTTTCTGGGCTTCACCCAAAAGGCCTAATACCAATTGAGATATCTTTTCATCTTATAAGCACATGATATTTTCCATGTCTTACCAATGTGGGACTTTGATTGTATTTCCAATACTCTAACAATCCCCCCTCAAACGAAGGACCACATTGATCCCCCTCAAGCCTATCCGTCCTCGAACGACATCCTCTGCTTGATGTCCGATCCTCAATCCACCAGAACTTCCTGCGAACTATCTGGTCCTCCTGATCCAGATGAACTTCCTACCAGTTGTTCGGTCCTCCCGACCCAACTGGACTTCCTGCCTGGTGTCTGGTTTTCTTGATCCGGACATGGGAGCTCATCTTCCTTCGTTCGAGGTTCATGGCTTGATATTGACCATGGCTATGATACCAAATGTTAGTGCCTATAAAATTCACATATCTCTATAATGACATGATATTGTCCACTTTGGGCCTAAGCCCTCATGATTTTATTTTTGGGCTTTACCCAAAAGGCCTCATACCAATAGAGATATCTTTTCATCTTATAAGCACATGATCTTTTCCATGTCTTACCAATGTGGGACTTTGATTGTATTCTCAATACTCCAACAATCTCCCCCCTCAAACGAAGGACCACATTGACCCCCCTCAAGCCTATCCATCCTCGAAGGACATCCTCTACTTGATGTCCGATTCTCAACCCACCAGGACTTCCTGCCAACTGTCTGGTCCTCCTGACCTAGCTGGACTTCCTGCCAGTTGTCCAACCCTTCTGACCCAACTGGACTTCTTGTCTGGTGTCTGGTTCTCTTGATCCGGACATGGGAGCTCAACTTCCTTCATTCGAGATTCATGGCTTGACATGGACCATGACTCTAATACCAATTGTTAGTGCCTATAAGATCCACATATCTCCATAATGATATGATATTGTCCACTTTGGGCCTAAGCCCTCATAGTTTTATTTTTGGGCTTCACCCAAAAGATCTCATACCAATGGAGATATATTTTTATCTTATAAGCACATGATCTTTTTCATGTCTTATCAATGTGGGACTTTGATTGTATTCCCAATACTCTAATAATCCCCCCTCAAACGAAGGACCACATTGACCCCCCTCAAGCCTATCCGTCCTCGAACGACATCCTCTGCTTGATGTCCGATCCTCAACCCACCAGACTTCACAACCGCTGTCCTCCTCGACCTAGCCGACTTCTTCCGCTTGTTCACCTCCGACCCAACCGGACTTCTGCACGTGTGTCTAGTTTTCGATCCGCATATGGGAGCTTAACTTCCTTCATTCGAGGTTTATGGCTTGACATGGATCATAGCTCTGATATCAAATGTTAGTGCCTATAAGATCCACATATCTCCACATTGACATGATATTGTCCACTTTGGGCCTAAGCTCTCATGGTTTTATTTTTGGGCTTTACCCAAAAGGTCTCATACCAATGGAGATATCTTTTCATCTTATAAGCATATGATCTTTTCAATGTCTTACCAATGTGGGACTTTACTTGTATTCCCAATACTTCAACAACATTTTCTCCCGTAGTGAAGTTTGTGTCAATCCGAGTTATTTTGGCTTTAGTGGCGCATTATGACTTGGAGTTACATCAGATTGATGTAAAAATCGCTTTCCTTAACGGTGAGCTTGATGAGGAAATCTATATGGTTCAACCAAAAGGTTTAATTGCTGAAGGCCAAGAAGATAAAATATGTAGATTGAAGAAATCTATATATGGGCTAAAGCAAGCATCAAGACAGTGGAACATAAGATTTAACGAAGTGGATTTATCTTATGGTTTCAAAATGATCAATGAGGATCATTGCATTTTCCTGAAGAAGGACAAAGGAAAGTATGTCATTTTTGTTAGTAATATATGAGAGGTGTCCTAAGGCAATCGCCTTATGGTTGTACTATTTATATGATAAATGAAGATTCAATATTTGAGTATATATGTTTTCATGTATTTGATTAGATCTTAAACTCATTTACTGAATATCCCCGATACGATTCACAACATGAGAGAATTTGTGATTGGATCACAACTAGTGAGTATCTCTACATGTGTAATTGTGATGTATTGGAATTATCCCTAGTCGATGAGTTAATGGATTGGAACACCATCAATTCTGTCGAGACTAGCACGAGGTATACTCCTTGGTGTATCCAAGCAGCTGACTCTCACTGGCTGGAGACATTGTGATGTCCGAAGTTAATTATGGATGCTAGTTATGGTAACTAGTTCATTGGAGTGATCAGCTGTAAGACTTCATATGATTCTCTGCATATATGAATATGTCAATGAAGATCTTACTACAACTTAAGTGCGATGTTCCTTTGACTTGCGGTATTCAAGTCATCTTGGTCATGAAGACTTATGCTTTGACATCTTAAGCAAGCATCTCTGAGGAGATGTGGACCCGGGATGATTGGGTATAAGTTGAAGTGGCCGAAGGTGTTTGAATAACCTATAAAGGATTCACCACACATTGCGATGAGATGTATATCCATGGCCTCTCGTCGGATTGTTACTAAAGTCTTTGGCTAAAATATTACATGTTTAGAGTATGGTACTCTTGGACACATGTGCAATAACTAGAATCTGTAGGACGAGGAAATGATACTTGAGTTAGGTGTGACGTAGTCAATCTAGTGGGGACTGACACTATAGACCATGTCTTGAACCAAGTGGGTATAAGATGCGTGAAGGGAATGGGGCATGATTCATTGTAGCTGCTGAAGGGTTTCAGAAATAGTTCTGGATCAACCGTTGATCTTTCGATTAATTGGGGATCATGATATACTACTAGGTGTCACTCATGATCGTTCTATAATTAATGGTTAATTATAGACGGCCAACATAAATCGAGTGTTGGTGCAATCGGCCCAGGTTGACTCGAGTTTGACTCGAATAATACTTTGATAGTATTTTGATGATAGACAAAACTCATGACATGGGATTATCATGGAAAAGTCCAACATGGTGTTGGCATGGAAAATCCAAGCATGGAGCTTAGTGTGGGAAAGTCCAACATGGAGTTGACATGGAAAATCCCAATATGGAGCTTGGTGTGGGAAAGTCCAACATGGAGTTGGCATGGAAAATCCAAGCATGGGGCTTGGTGTGGGAAAATCAAAAGCATTGTGAAGTCGTGTGCTTGGTGCTTGGTGAGAAATGCATTGCGAAGTCGTGCGCTTGGTGCATGTGGGAAGTCTTGAGAACTTGGCAAGTTCACTAGGCTGGGGGTCATTGAGTCGGTGAAGGATGGCATTGTGAAGCTGTGCGCTTGGTGCATCCGAGGGACCGCCGGACGGGGAGCGAATGGAGTGAGGCCCAAGAGAAGCATACTTCGAGGGCATGAGACGTGAAGGATGGCGTTGCGAAGCCGTGCGCTTGGCGCATCCGAGGGACGTAAGCTGAGAGAAGAGAGCTTCAGTGGGGAACTCCATCAGGGATGATGTGGACTTGGCCAAGTGGCTAAGACTGAGTGTCGGAGGCTCAAACTTGATGTTTGAGGGTTTACCCGATGGTCGGATGCTCAAACAACTTGGTGTTTGAGGTTTGCCCGACAACAGTCGATTGGCATAGGTGTCGGTTCGACTGGTCCAAGTCGACTAGGGTTCGACTAGTGTTAGACTACAGTTTTGTGCTTGCGATCGCGCCATGATCGATGTTGATCGAAGCCGATCGATCGAGGATGACAATGATCGATGGGAATGTCACGAGCATAGAACGCTCCATAGCCGACTGAGCAGTCGACTACTAGGTCACCAGTCAACTGATGGACATGATCAGTCGACTGGTAGGTGATCCATTGGAACTTGTCCAACGTGGATCTGGCTGTTGTGAGACAACGACTACAGGGGCAATCGACTGGGGCCTTTTGGCAGTCGACTGCTAAAACAGCTTGATGCAGGTTATAAATGGAGCTCAAGTGGGAGGATTTCACCAAGACTTTAAGCTATTGGAGGGGAATTGCTGCTGCATTCCAGTCCTTCCAGATCCATCCAAAGCAAGCTACAAGCAAAGGGTTCAAAGCAAGCGTTGTAAAGTGTTCTTTACATGTATTTCGTATTTGTCTTTGTATTGCTTGTATTTCATTACTTAGTGTAATTGCTTGTGAGAGGTTTCTCCACCTCCGACGTGTTGTCGAGAAGGAGTGGTTTAGTTAGTGTTGTGCGCATAACTAGAGCTCGGAGAGCTCGCCTGTGGAGTAGGAACCATTCGGTTCCGAACCACGTATATCGTGTGTGTTTGTGTATGCTTGTATTTGTTGTTAGTATTCATATTTGTATTAGTATTCCGCTGCGCTAACGACAATTATAGATGAGCACGCAACGAGAACGATCGTATTCCATCGTACGATGATTGAGGGCTATTCACCCCCCCCTCTAGTCGGCCAACACATACACATCGATCTCCTACAAGTGGTATCAGAGCCAAGGAGCTTGTCAAGGACAACCGCCGACACAAGCACTATAAGATGGCCGACTATAACATCCATCCACCGAAATTCGATGGAGATTTTGCTTGGTGGAAGAAATGGATGGAGGTATATCTCAAAACCGACTTTGATTATATGATTATTGTAGAAAACGGTTTTGAGATGCCTAGGGACAAAGACAACAAGCCCATTGAGAAGTCAAGGTGGACCCAAGACTAAATCAAGGACTTCACGATAAATCTTGAGGTAATAAAATTACTTAGTGATTTGTTACCTAACCATATTTGGTCTAGATTGGGTGACTATAGGGATGCAAGGGAACTATGGAATAAGATAATAAAATTCCAAGAAAATTCCCAACCGACACAAGTAGAGGAGAATGCCGAGGAAGAAGCACCCACAACATTTGAAGATGTTGATGATTTAGTGGAGACCTCCACCTCTAGCATTGAGGGGGAGGAAAGGGTTTCTATTCCAGAGCAAGATCAAAATGAAGCTTCTATCTCCGGAAGAAGTGAAGAGGCCTCCACCACCTCCCTAGGTAACTCAAGTGTTATTATTTTAAATAAAAATCACATAATATGCTTTGAGTGTAGGGAGAAAGGGCATTACAAGAGCAAATGCCCTATATTGGCTAAGGAAAAGGCATCGGCACCAAAAGTCAACCCAAAGTCAAAGGATACCGGAGTCCCCACAACTAGAAGCAAAGAGCACATTGTGTGCTTTAAATGCAATCAAAAGGAGCACTACCGAAGCCAATGCCCTAGAGGGAGGAAGAAAGGGCAAGAAGGTGTATCTCATGTAGGGGGAGCTCCCAAAGCTAACCCTAAGGTATATTTAAATAATGCACCTTTAATTCCTAAAGCTAAAAAGCATGCTAAGAATTATTTTAGCTCTCTTGCAATCATTAATGAAAAGCATGCTAGTAGGAATAAATATGTGTATTTAGGTGCTAAGCATGTTAGTTTCTCTAAGGACAAATCTAGGACTCAAAATGCTAGACCTATTTTACCTAAAGAGTCCATTAAAAGAGTTGAAAACCATCTAGGCATTAACCCTAAGAAGGGTAGACACATGCCTAAGAAGAAGAGGCCTTCCCAAAAATCCAATGATAAATCAAAATTCGGAAAATTAGAATTAGAAAACCAAGTCTTGAGGTCAAGACTTGAGAGAATAAAAAAAACCCTTAGAATCATAGAAAATTCAATTCTAGGGTCAAATGCCCAAAAGTCAAGACCTAAGGTTCAAAAACGGTCTAAGGGCAAGAAAGGTTTGGGTCACAAACCTATGTTCTATCACAATGTTTCATTTAATTATGGAACAACATCTAGGTCTAGGAAAACCAAGGCTAATAGGGAAGTTATCCCTAAGACTAGTCATGGTGTTTTCTTAGTGGCTAAGGACTTAAGAAAATCTAAGAAAGCCACTAGGAAAGACTCATTTGACTAAGGCTTCAAAGCCTAAAAGGGTCATTAGGAAGGTATCTAGGGATGTTATCCCTAGAGAATACCTTGTTAACCCAAGGAGCTCCAATAGGTATTGGGTTCCTAGAAGTGTGATCGATTCACGCTAGATGGGTTAGGGTGTGTCAACCCTAAGTGGATGGGTAGTTAACCTAGCCATGGTGAGTTGACACATTAGGATGTGTCAATGTGCTTAAGAAGTTGAAAAATGATTAAATTGACACAATTAGGTCTTACAAGTATTGGTGTGTCATTTTGGGTTTTTGGCACACTAAGGGGAAAAATGGCTTTAAGGCAAAATGGACTTAACCCTAGAAATGACAATTTGGATTCAACACTTAGGTATTTTATACCTTAGTACATTTTTCTTGCCATGATTTATTTGTCTTGCCATGTCATGACATCATTTTCATTTTTATCTATAAAAAGTCATGATCATGTTTAGAATTATTTTTAGATGTCATGTATGCATAGATTTCTCTCACATGTCATGACATCATGATTTTGGCATATGCTTTCATTTATATCATATCTATGTCATAATCATTATCATGCATATAATTAAAATGGATTTAAGGACTATGACATGATTTGAAGGGAATCAAATAAAATTGCCTAGAAATATGTATAAGACCATTAAAGATCAAAACCCCACATCTCACTAAAAACTTGACTTGTATGTGTTTTACACATCTAGATACAAGTGAGATGTTTAGGAAAAAGGAATCAAAGGTTTTAAAAACTTTTTGAAAATATTTTGAAAAACCTTGGTGAAGCCTATCTTTTGATAGCTATCGCCATTGAATGGGATGATACAACGAGGGCTCAATATTGAAGCTTTTCTAAACTTTTGGGCTTTATATCAATCTCTTAATTTAGTGGGTAAAATAATTTTCAAATATTTTTCACCCATAATGATTGTGATAAGTAATATACATACCAAATTTTAAGATTTATCAACTTATATATATTTACTTATGAATTTCAGAAAGTCATTTCTGAAATTCAGAAAATTGCAATGTAGATTATCCGACCGCCATGGTGGCCAATGATCGATAGTGGCAATGATCGATTAATTCAATGATACCCTAAGCTAATTTTGGGTAAACCTTGTTGGTTGGGCCCATGTTCAGCTAGGTTAAGGTCCTCTAACCACTCCTAACCCTAGGATATGCTTGGGAGAGCATTAGAAAGGGTGGAAATCCATTGGAAATGGATTAGGAGAAGGATTTAGGGAGAGTATTAATTTTAAGGTGGATGAGAGTTCATTGTTGAACTTTGCCTTAATTTTGATGGTTTTATGTTCCTATTGGCTTAGGGACTCTCCAAGGACATTGTTGGTGCAATGGTCAAGGGGGAGCAAGCCTCTAGGGGGAGGTATCCATCATGGAAAGATGGATGTGTATTTCCTCATGGGAGGAAAATTGGATTGCCTCTCTTTAAGTGATATGGGATCACTAGAAAGATTGTAGGCTTGTGTTCCTCCAAGGAAGAGATTGTAAGATCTCATTGGGATATGAGACATTCATACCCTTGGGGAGGACCTTTTTGATGTAATGTCAAAAAGGGGGAGAAGTTACCAAGTTACCAATTAGGTTTGGAATTCTCATTTGGGATGTGAGAATTGCCAATATGGGAGAATTGGTAGACTTGAGATGGTAGTTTTGTCAATCATCAAAAAGGGGGAGATTGTTGGTGCAATCGGCCCAGGTTGACTCGAGTTTGACTTTAGTAGTACTTTGATAGTATTTTGATGATAAACAAAACTCATGACATGGGATTGTCATGGAAAAGTCCAACATGGTGTTGGCATGGAAAATCCAAGCATGGAGCTTGGCGTGGGAAAGTCTAACATGGAGTTGGCATGGAAAATCCAAGCATGGAGCTTGGTGTGGGAAAGTCCAACATAGAGTTGGCATGGAAAATCCAAGCATGGGGCTTGGTGTGGGAAAATCCAAAGCATTGCGAAGTCGTGCGCTTGGTGTTTGGTGAGAAATGCATTGCGAAGCTGTATGCTTGGTGCATGTGGGAAGTTTTGAGAACTTGGCAAGTTCACTAGGCTCGGGGTCCTTGAGTCGGTGAAGGATGACATTGCGAAGCCGTGCGCTTGGTGCATCCGAGGAACCGCCGGACGGGGAGCGAATGGAGTGAGGCCCAAGGGAAGCATACTTCGAGGGCATGAGGCGCGAAGGATGGCGTTGCAAAACCGTGCGCTTGGCGCATCCGAGGGACGTAGGCCGAGGGAAGAGAGCTTTGGTGGGGAACTTTATAAGGGATGATGTGGACTTGGCCAAGTGGCTAAGACTGAGTGTCGGAGGCTCAAACTTGATGTTTGAAGGTTTACCCGACGGTCGGATGCTCAAACAACTTGGTGTTTGAGGTTTGCCCGACAACAGTCGACTGACATAGGTGTCAGTTCAACTGGTCCAAGTCGACTAGGGTTCAACTAGTGTTAGACTGCAGTTTTGTGCTTGGCGACATTATGGATCGACCGATTATCGCCGATAAGCAATGATCGCCGAGGGATGGCAATGATCGATGGGAATGTCACGAGCACAGACGCCCATAGCCGATCGGGCCGATTATTAGTCACCAGATCGATGGACATGATCACGATCGTAGGTGATCCGCTGGAACTTGTCCAACGTGGATCCGCCGCTAGTGAGACAATGACTACAGAATGATTGGGGCCTTTGGCCGATCACGAGCGAAAATAGCTTGATGCAGTTATAAATGGAGCTCAAGTGGAGGATTTCACCAAGACTTTAAGGAAGCTTATTGGAGGAATTCATCGCATTCCAGTCCTTCAAGAGTCATCCAAAGCAAGCTACAAGCAAAGGGTTCAAAGCAAGCATTGTAAAGTGTTCTTTACGTGTATTTCATATTTGTCTTTGTATTGCTTGTATTTCATTACTTAGTGTAATTGCTTGTGAGAGGTTTCTCCACCTCCGACGTGTTATTGAGAAGGAGTGGTTTAGTTAGTGTCGTGCGCATAACTAGAGCTCGGAGAGCTCGCCCGTGGAGTAGGAACCATTCGGTTTCGAACCACGTATATTGTGTGTGTTTGCGTATGCTTGTATTTGTTGTTAGTATTCATATTTGTATTAGTATTCCGCTGCGCTAACAACAATTGTAGACGAGCACACAACGAGAACGATCGTATTCCACCGTACGACGATTGAGGGCTATTCACCCCCCTCTAGTTGGCCAACACATACACATTGATCCCCTACACCGAGAACCTATTTGGTCATACGCACAACGAGCGTAATCCAAAGGATTTAAAACGAGCTTGAGAATAAGATTCTCAGACTGAGAGAAACTAGGTTTGGTTGGACCAAACAAGGATCGAGCATAAAATCGTTTCAGTCGCAATGGAAGCGTAGATAGACCGTGTCTTATGAAGACATGATGGATGAACCAAATTGGTTTGGTTCTAATCCAATGGTGAAGAATAAACCAAAGGGGTTTGGTTTGTTTTAAACGAATGAACCAAAGTTAGTTCGGTTCGTTTTAACTTAAAATAGACCAACTCGGTTCGGTTTATTTTAACTTAAGTTATTGGAGCGGATTAACGGGTTTTGGTTATGAACTAATAACCGTTAGGAGAATGTGTTTTCTATAAAAACATGACTTAAGAGTTTTTCGCGGATAACTTGGTGTGATGGAAAACCTAGCCACCCTCTCCCTCTCTTCTCCTTGCCGCCGCCCAAGGGTTCCACGCCGCCCAGCTTTTTGCCACCGTCCACCCTTGCTGCCAGTGTCCAGCTACTGCTGGCCACTCCTCCGGTGACCCTCCGGCGACTCACCTTGGTTCCGGCGACCAAGGGTTGGCCGACCATCCTCTTTGGCCGGCACAACATCCTCCACCAAGCTGTCCAGTTTTATGGACAGCTTGTTTCCTTACGTGTCAGAGCATCGTTTGGAAGACATTTGGAGCTCCGACAGCGGCTACCTTATCGGAGATTCGATCTCCGGTAATCCTCATAGGTGGAGGATGAAGGATTCGTCAATCGGTTGACGAATACCTCTCCGGAGAAGCGAGTTTTGGGGACTCGATTTCTAATCCGAATTTTGATTCGGATTGTGATCTTCTCTCGATCACATCATCTTCGACACGAGGCTAATGACTCCTACGAAGATGAGGCTCGTGACTTTGTGAAGTCATCCCGATGAAACTCGACGTGGATACAGATAGAGACGATTCTAGCGAGTCGCTCCGGTTGATGTCTTTCCCGCTACACGTGATATGTCAGGTATACCTAGAAAAAATTCTTTTTATTGTAAAATTTGAAACTATAATTATGTCTACACATTTTGTACTATGCATGCGTGTGGTGTGTGTAATAAATTAGATTTATTGCCTTTTATTTCTTCCGTTGTGCACATGGTTACGAAATATGTTCAAACACACACTCGCCGCAGTGCAGGAATCCCAACAGTGGTATCAGAGCCCAGGTTGTGTTTTGACATAATCGTAAAATTATTTTGCGATAGTCGTAATTGTATTTATGGAAATTTTCTACTTTTGGAAGTTTAGAAGTATTTATGAAAATTTTTTAATTTTGGAAAGCCTAGAAGTATTTATGGAAATCTTCTACTTTTGGAAAGTTTAGAAGTATTTATGGAAATTAACACTTTCCATAAATAAAATATATGATTAGATTTGGAAATTTGTTTCCTAATTTAATCATGATTTGATTTGGAGAATCAAATTTAAAATATATTTTATTTCCATAAATAGTTTTAACAATTTAGGAAATTTGTTTCCTAAATTAAATTTGACTTTCCTTAATCAACACTTTCCATAAATAAAATATGTGATTAGATTTGGAAATTTGTTTCCTAATTTAATCATGATTTGATTTGGAGAATCAAATCTCAAACATATTTTATTTCCATAAATAGTTATGACATATAAAGAAATTTTTGTACATGTCATAATTGTATGTCATGTAATTGCATTAGATGATATCATTATATCATACGTGTCGTAACATGTAGATGTATGTCATGCCATGTAGATAATAGTTATTTGCATTCAAAGAGGATGAGACATAAAACCCTTACTCAATATTAAAGTCTACATCTTCCATTAATATGGTTAGAACCAGAGTTTTATTTCCTGTTTGGGTTGTTGGACTCTCTCCAAGCCCGACTCGAACCTGAACATGTTCAAACCATGAAATAGTTTAATACTAATATGGTAAGAGTCAGAGGTCAATCGTAAGCTTTGGTTGTTGGACTCTCTCTAAGCCGGGCTAATTGGTTGAATGCACTCTAACCATATTAAAATTATTTCTCGATTAATGGATTGGCTTTAACTTGGAGCATCGGCTTATTGGACTCTCTCCAAGGTCGATGTGAAGGGAGGTGAAGTTGGGTGCTATGCATATGATGCATACTTGTTAATGAGTTAACAACCCAATGTATGTGTGAACATTCAATTAGTTGATAGCACATTGTGATAGTTGCATATATGTGATATGTATATTTAATACCTACCATCTTAGCTATAAATGGCTTGTTGGACTCTCTCCAAGGTTGTTCATATCTATGTTGGATATCAACCCATTCGGAGATAGACCTATGATCTCCCGAAGTGATTTTTGGGGTTTTTAAAATTCGAAAAATAAATGGGATTTATAAATGTATGTTGATGCATTTTAAACCATCTTTCTCATATATGCTCGATTTTTATTTCTAGATTAATCTCTTGATCATGATGTCTTTGAATTTGCGCTCTATTTTGAATTCAAATAAATTGACTAGGGCGAACTTCTTGGACTGGCTTAGAAACTTGAGAATTGTTCTTAAGGCGGAAAAGCTTGCGTATGTCCTCGAAGAGCCTCTTTCCACCCGTCCTAGTGATGATGCAATACTGGAGCAATTGTTGGCCCATCAGAAATATGTGAGTGATTCTGAGCAAGTGAGTTGCCTCATGCTAGCCGCGATGGTACCCGAGTTGCGGAAGCAGCATGAGCATATGGATGCTCATACCATAGCCTTCATCTTTATGAGTTGTTTGATGAGCAAGTGAGATTCGAAAGGTTCGAAGTCTCCAAACTCCTCTTCACCTCTGAGACGCAAGAAGGTTCATCTATGGTACTGCTCAACATGCTGAAGACTGTGGAGCCTTCTGAGAAGCATGAGCAGGAGACGGTGCTGTTAGTTGATTCCTCGAAGAAAGGTTCTAAGAGGAAGTCTAAGAAACAACATAAGGGGAAGAAGAAAGAGGCTAAAAAGGTAGAACCAGCTTAAAAGGGCACTTGCCATTATTATGGCATAGAGGGCCATTGGCGAAGAAACTGCAAGATTTATCTTGAGTCCGTGAAGAAGAATAAGACATCAGATGCCCCATCTTCTTCAGATATCTTCGTTATTGATTGTCATTCTATTTCCTTAAACACTTGGGTATTGGATACTGGGTGTGGGTCACATATATGTAATGATATACATGGACTAAGGAATAGAAGAAGACTCGTCAAGGGAGAGTCAAATTTACGTGTTGGGAATGGAGCAAAGGTTACTGCACTCGCCATCGGAATGTATTTATTGAGACTCTGTACAGGACTTGTCTTAGAACTGGACAATTGCTTTTATGTTCCTTCGATGATAAAGAACATCATTTCTATTTCTTATTTAAATAGAAATTGGTACCATTTAACTTTTAGTAACAATTGTTGTTACATTACTTTAAATGACGTTTTTTATGGGACTGGAACTTTAAGCAATGGTATTTATATGTTGAACGTATCCAGTGACATTTTCAATATCTAAGCGAGCAATAAGCGTGCTCGAAAGGATAATCAATTAGACTCCTACATGTGACATTGTCATCTTGGCCATGTAAGCAAGAAACGCATGTCCGAATTACACCGATATGGAATTCTGGAATCGTTTGAATTAGATTCATACGATACATGTGAATCATGCTTAAAAGGCAAGATGACCAAGTTACCTTTTACGGGAAAAGGTGAACGGGTGGGTGAGTTGTTTGGTCTAATACATACTGATGTATGCGGACTTATGTCAACTCAAGCTCTGGGAGGCTATAGCTACTTCATTACCTTCATCGATGATCACTCACGGTTTGGGTATGTGTTCTTGATGAAACACAAGTCTGAAGCCTTTGAAAGGTTCAAAGAATTCAGAAATGAAGTGGAGAAACAACATGACAAGAGTATTAAAATACTTTGATCGGATCGAGGTGGTGAATACTTAAGTCAAGAGTTTCTAGATTATCTAAGAGACAATGGTATATTGTCTCAATGGACTCCGCCATATACACCGCAGCATAATGGTGTATCTGAGAGGCGTAATCGAACCTTGTTAGACATGGTCAGGTCAATGATGAATCATGCGAATCTTCCCAAGTCCTTTTGGAGCTATGCACTTCAGACATCTATTTACTTGTTAAACAGAATGCCAACCAAGGTAGTTTCTACTACTCCCTATGAGATATGGAATAGTAAGAAACCTCATGTATCTTACTTGAAGATATGGGGTTTTTCTGCTTATGTGAAGCGGACTATATCAGACAAATTGGATGCTAAGTCTGATAAATGTCTATTTATTGGATACCCTAAAGAAACAAGGGGTTACCAATTCTATCATCCTATGGAACAAAAGGTGTTTGTTTCAAGGCATGCTGTGTTTCTAGAGAAAGAGTTTCTCTTGCAAGAAAACAGTGGGAGTGTCGTCAAGCTTGAGGAGGCTGGAGAGACTCAAATAGACATTGATGAGATACCTAGTGAAGCACCACAGCCAATAACTCATAGTGATGAACCATCGGCTGGACCTATTGAGACACCACATCTTCGTAGATCTGGTAGAACACGCAACATTCCTGAGATATATGGATTTCTTGTAAGTGAATCGAACGACGTGTTACTCATTGATGATGAGGAGCCTATCAGTTATGAAGAAGTTCTGAAAAGTTCAGAAAGGGATAAATGGCTTAACGCCATGAAGTTGGAAATGGATTCCATGTATGAAAATCAAGTTTGGAACTTGGTTGACCCACCTGAAGGCATAAAGCCTATAGGGTGCAAGTGGGTTTTCAAGAAGAAAACTGACATGGATGGTAATGTGATTACCTATAAGGCTAGATTGGTGGCGAAAGGGTATCGTCAAAAACAAGGTGTTGATTTTGATGAAACCTATTCACCGGTTGCTATGCTTAAATCCATTCGGATGCTCCTGGCCATAGCAGCTCATTATGATTATGAGATATAACAGATGGATGTGAAAATAACTTTCCTTAATGGAAACCTACTCGAGGATGTGTATATGATACAGCCTGAGGGTTTCACATCGGTTGATAAAACCAAGGTATGCAAATTGCGACAGTCTATATATGGACTGAAGCAAGCATCCAGGAGCTGGAATATTTATTTTGATGAGACAATCAAAAAGTTTGATTTCTCACAAAATTCGGATGAACCTTGTGTGTACAAGAAGGTTAGTGGGATTGCAGTCGTATTCCTAGTATTGTATGTCGATGACATATTACTTATATGAATGATATTTCTGTCTTACAGTCACTTAAAATTTGGTTGTCCAAGATATTCTCCATGAAAGACCTAGGAGAAGCAACCTACATTCTCGGGATTAAGATCTATAGAGATAGATCGAAATGGTTGTTTGGTCTTTCGCAGTCTACATATATAGACCGAGTGCTAAAGAGGTTTAGCATGTCGAAATCCAAGAAAGGTTTCCTACCCATCAGACATGGGATACACCTTTCGAAGTCTATGTGTCCGCGCACAGAAGACGAGAGGATTTGCATGAATAAGATTCCCTATGCATCCGTAATAGGATCTATCATGTATGTTATGTTATGTACGAGGCCCAATGTATCGTATGCTCTGAGTGTCACGAGCAGATATCAGTCTGATCCAGGAATGGATCATTGGGTGACTATTAAGATGATCCTTAAGTACTTGAGAAGAACTAAGGATGCATTCATAATATATGGAGAAGGGTACATGGTGATACGTGGGTATACGGATGTCAGCTTCCAGACAAACAAGGATGATTCCAAGTCTCAGTCTGGATATGTATTCACCTAGAATGGAGGTGCAATAAGTTGGAAAGGTTCCAAGCTTGACACTATAGCAGATTCTGCCACTAAGGCAGAATACATTGCAGCAAAGGAAGCGGTTTCGATCAAGAAGTTCATCTCTGAACTTGATGTGGTCTCATCAATGATCCAAACATATGCTTCGTCGCTATCATTTGATCAGAGAGATCATAAGTAGGAAGGAAATACAAATCAAGAAGATTCCCACTGAAAGGAACTTAGCGGATCCTTTAACTAAGACATTACCTCAAAGTAAGTTTGAGGGTCATGTTAGAGCTTATAGTATTGGATACCATAACGATTGACATTAGGCCAAGTGGGAGTTTGTTAGTAATATATGAGAGGTGTCCTAAGGCAATCGCCTTATAGTTGTACCATTTATATGATAAATGAAGATTCAATATTTAAGTATACATATTTTCATGTATTTGATTAGATCTTAAACTCATTTACTGAATGTCCTCGATACGATTCACAGCATGAGAGAATTTGTGATTGGATCACAACTAGTAAGTATCTCTACATGTGTAATTATGATGTATTGGAATTATCCCTAGTCGATGAATTGATGGATTGGGACACCATCAATTCTGTCGAGACTAGCACGAGGTATACTCCTTGGTGTATCCAAGTAGCTGATTCTCACTGGATAGAGACATTGTGATGTCCGGAGTTAATCGTGGATGCTAGTTATGGTAACTAGTTCATTGGAGTGACTAGCTGTAATACTTCATATGATTCTCTGCATATATGGATATGTCAATGAAGTTCTTACTGCAGCTTAAGTGCGATGTTTCTTTAACTTGCGGTATTCAAGTCATCTTGGTCATGAAGACTTATGCTTTGACATCTTAAGCAAGCATCTCTGAGGAGATGTGGACCCAGGATGATTGGGTATAAGTCGAAGTGGCCGAAGGTGTTTGAATAGCCTATAAAGGATTCACCATACCTTGCGAGGAGATGTATATTCATGGCCTCTCATCAGATTGTTACTAAAGTCTTTGGCCAAAGCATTACATGTTTAGAGTATGGTACTCTTGGACACATGTGCAGTAACTAGAATCCGTAGGACGAGGAAATGATACTTGGGCTAGGTGTGATGTAGTCAACCTAGTGGGGACTGACACTATAGACCATGTCCTGAACCAAGTGAGTATAAGATGCGTGAAGGGAATGGGGCATGATTCATTGTAGCTGCTGAAGGGGTTTCAGAAATAGTTCTGGATCAATCATTGATCTTTCGGTTAATTGGGAATCATGATGTACTACTAGGTGTCTCTCATGATCGTTCTATAATTAATGGTTAATTATAGACGATTAATATAAACCGAGAACCTATTTGGTCACACGCACAACGAGCATAATTCGAAGGATTTAAAACGAGTTTGAGAATAAGATTCTCAGACTGAGAGAAACTAGGTTTGGTTGGACCAAATAAGGATCGAGCATGAAATCGTTTCAGTCGCAATGGAAGCGTAGATGGAACGTGTCTTATGAAGACATGATGGATGAACCAAATTGGTTTGGTTCTAATCCAATGGTGAAGAATAAATCAAAGGGGTTTGGTTTGTTTTAAACGAATGAACCAAAGTTAGTTCAGTTCGTTTTAGCTTAAAATAGACCAACTCGGTTCGGTTTATTTTAACTTAAGTTATTGGAGCGGGTTAACGGATTTTGGTTATGAACCAATAACCGTTAGGAGAATGTGTTCTCTATAAAAACATGGCTTAAGAGTTTTTCGTGGATAACTTGGTGTGATGGAAAACCTAGTCACCCTCTCCCTCTCTTCTCCTTGCCGCCGCCCAGCTTTTTGCCACCGTCCACCCTTGCTAACGGCATCTAGTTGTTGCTAGTCACTCCTCCAGCGACCCTCCAGTGACTCACCTTAGTTCCGGCGACCAAGGGTTGGCCATGTAGGGGATCGTTGGAAGCTAGAGGGGGGTGAATAGCTTGTATTTGTTCGATGATGGAATTCGTTCGCGTTCGTCTACAAACTTTGTTAGCGCAACGGAATATAGATAATAATAACAATAACGAAATAGACAATCACACGAACACAAGAATATAACGTGGTTCGGAACCGAATGATTCCTACTCCACGGATCAAGCTCTAAAGAGCTCTAGCGATGCCACAAACACCACTAAGCAATAAACTCATTCTCGACAACACGTCGGAGGTGGAGAAACCTCTTACAATAGTTTACAACAATAAACTAAATACAACAAGCAATTATAATGAAATACAATGCAATACAAGTAAAGAAAACACTTTACAAATGCCTTTGGATCGCTTGCTTTTAGTTGCTTGAAGAATGACCTTGGAGACCCTGATTTGCAGCAACAAATCGCCCCAAGGATGCTCAAGAACTATTTTTGCTTTCCTCCTCCACGAACTCCATTTAAAGCTTCAACCTATGCTGGAAATCACCGATTAGTCGACTGCTCGGGACCATCAGTCGACTGATGCCACTGTTGTCATGAGACAACGGCTAGATCCACGTTGGAAAGATCCAACGGATCCATCATCAGTCGACTGCTAACCCCGATGAGTCGGACTTCATTCGCGTGCTAAACCGAGCACCCGGCCGATCGATCACAAGATCACCGATCGCCCACCTATGACAATGATCGCTAGGGCACCCGCATAAACCCTAGTTGACTCACACCAGTCAACTGCTATATGGCACCAGTCGACTGGCACACCTCAAATATGAGGTTTTAACCCAAGTATGGTTTCCCCATACTTGCTAGACCACCCTTAGCCTAGACCTAAGCCTTCTAGCCACCTCTATCAGTCTTACGCCTCTCGGATCCCTCCAAGTCATCCATGACTTGTTCATCCATTGCACTAGCCTTCAGGTGCTTCCATCGGCTATGTCATGCTAACGGTGTCTACACCGCCAAGGCACATTGGACTTACGCTGCCAAGACTCCGCTTGAACTTTACGCCGTCAACCATTGGATTTATGCTGCCAAGACTCCCGCTTGGACTTTACGCCGCCAATATCAAACCCCTTGGACTTCTCCAATGCTAAGACTCAAGCTTGGACTTTTCCTTGCCAACCCATGTTGGACTTTCCATGCCAAGACCCATGCTTGGACTTTCCTTGCCAACCCATGTTGGACTTTCCATGCCAAGACCCATGCTTGGACTTTCCCAAATGCCAAGTGTCCCACTTGGATTTTCCATGTCAAGTACCCAAGACTTGGACTTTCCCATGACAATCACATTGTCATATGTTTTTGTCGAACATCAAAACATCTCTCGAGTCAAGCTCGAGTTCTGATCAATCGTGACTTGGGCCGATTGCACCAACAATCTTCCCCTTTTTGATGTTTGACAAAAATCAAACAAACCATTGAGTTAGTCCATCTAACTCAAACCAATCATCCCCATCAATTTTCCCAATTGATGTCATTCTCCCAATAAATTCTCCCCCAAAATATTCTCCCCCTTTTTGACTAACATCAAAAAGGTTCTCTCCAAGGAGGTCAATGTCTCATGTCCCATTGAGATCTTATAATCTCCCTCTTGTTCCAAAAATACCTAGGATGTCTACCATCTTCCTAGTGATAAGTCACATATCACTTAAGAGAGGCAATCCTATACACTCTTCCAATTTCCAAATTGAGTATCTCAAAATCCCTTTTTCTCCTGCCCATGAGGAAAAAATATCATCCATCAACCCATGATGGATACCTCCCCCTAAAGGCTTGCTCCCCCTTGACCATTGCACCAACAATGTCCTTGGAAAGTCCCTAAGCCAATAGGAACTCTAAACTATCAAAATTAAGGTTCAAAGTTCAAACATGAACTCTCCACACCTTAAATTTGATATATCACCCTAACACCTCTCCTAATCCATATCCAATGGATTTTAACCCTTTATAATGCTTTCCAAAGAATATCCTAGGGTTAAGAATGGTTAGGGACCTTTACCGTGGCTGAAATCGGGCTAAACAACCTTGTTTTTCCTGAAATCAGCATTGGCAGTCGACTCTCTCACTACCGATCACACTCATCAATCGATCGCCACCCAGGTCGATCGATAATCAAATATCAGAATTTCAATTATCAGAAACAAAATTCGGAAAATCATAAGTAATTATACGTATATCAAAAAATAGTGAAAATTCATACGTATATTACTTATAGGCAATACAATGGGTGAAAAATAATAGAAAAATATTTTACCCATAAAATATTGAAATTGATACAAAATCCAAAAAGTGAATAAAACTTCAAAGTTTTAGCTCACTTTGTATCAATCTCATCAATGGTGATTGCTATCAAAAGATAGACTTCACCAAGGTTTTCTAAAGTGATTTTAAAATGTTTTCAAAACTTTATTTTAGATCATATTCCTTGAGCTCAATGTACATGACTTATACACAAGATTTCCCAATGATCCAATAATGAAATAGGATGAGTTTTAGTTCATCTAGATGAAAAAAGTATGCACCTTGAACTCAACTCATATTCTAGCATCTCACATGTATCTAGGGTGTATAAATACACATACATGTCAATATAATATGAGATGTGAGTTTTGTTCTCCCTAATCTAGGGTTTCATGCATTTTTCTAAGACAACTCTACTTGATTCCCTTATAAATGGGACTCCACGTCATGTCATTGTCCTTACATCGATTTTAATCAATTTAAATGCATGAAATGATCATGGCATAATGATAGCAATAATTAAGCATGACCAATGATCATGATGTCATGACATATGATTAAATCTAAAAACACATGACATTTAATCCATAATCCTAAACATGATCATGACATATAAATGATAAAAATAAACATGATGTCATGGCATGTTATATGACAAACAAAGCATGACATATAAAAAATATAGGTATAATAATACCTAAATTTTAATATTAGTTGTCATTTGTTATAATTGGATTTATTTTGTCATATTACTACTAATCTTCCAAGTGTGTCAAATGCCCAAAATGACACACTATAACCTCTAATCCTAAATTGTGTCAATTTAATTAATTTTTCATAATTTCAAAAATGTATTGGCACATCCTAAAATCTTTTAGGATCAAAAGATCAAATCTATTTTCAAGGTACCCATAACCTTGAAAATTACCTAAAGTGTCACCTTTATCATGGTTGAGTTAACTACTCATCCAATCAAGGTTGGCACACCCTAAACCCATCTAGCATGAATCAATCACGCTCTTAGGAACCCAAAACCTATTTGAGCTCCTAGGATTAATTAGGTATTTTTTAGGGATGACCTCCCTAGATACCCTCCTAATGACCCTCCTAGGCTTGTTAACCTTGGTCATTGTGGTCTTACCTAGGTTGACTCTAGGGGTAACTCCCCTTGCAATCTTCTTAGTGACTTTCCTAAGTTTCCTTGAAACCCTAGCCACTAGGCACACACCATGGTCAAATCTAGGGATGACTTCCCTGTTGACCTTGGTCTTTCTAGACCTAGTTTGTGTTTCATAATCAAATGGAACACTATGATAAGTCACCTTAGGCTTAGGTTTGTGACTCAAACCTTGCTTGCCCTTGGTTGACTTTTGTCTCTTAGGTCCTAGGTATTGACTTTGACTCTTGGACCTCGACTTTTGATCATTTGACAATTTAAATTGATTTTGTATATTCCTAAGGGTCTTTTCTAGTTTCTCAAGTCTTGACCTCAAGACTTGATTTTCCATCTCCAATTGCCCAATTTTCGATTTTTCATTTTGTCTTTGGGCATTAGCATTTCCTCTAGGCATATGCTTAGTCCATTTAGGATTAAGACCTAGGTGTTCTCCTATTTTCTTGATAGATTTCCTAGGTAAAATATTTTCAAGGACATTAATTCCAAATTTCTCCTTATTTCCTAAGTAGGCATTCTTAGCTCATAGGCAATAGAATCTATTTCTACTAACATGCTTTTCATGAGTAATAACAATTGAATTAAAAACATGCTTTTGACTTTTAAATTTAGAATATGCATTATTAACTTTTACCTTAGGGATTGCTTTAGAAGCTCCCCCTACATGTGATACTCCCTCTTGAGTCTTCTTGCTCCCCCTAGAGCATTGACTCCTATAGTGCCCCTTTTGATGGCACTTGAAGCAAATGATGTGCTCTTTGCTCCTTAGACTTTGGGCATCGACATCCTTGACCTTTGGCGCCGGTGAACTTTTCTTGACCCTCTTTGGGCACTTGCTCTTATAGTGCCCGGTTTCCCTACACTCAAAGTATATAATATTCATTTTATTATTAATTGACATGCTTGAGTTACCTAGGGTGGTGGTGAAGTTCTCTTGAGCTTGCTCTTCCTCTCTACCAGATGTAGATGGTTCTTCTTGTTGCTCTAGTGTTGAGGATGCTCTAATCTCCTCCCCCTCAATCCTTGAGATGGAGGTTTCCTCCAATTCTTCCTCTTCCTCTTCCACCGATTCGGAAGTTGACTCCTTCTCAACTTCTGAATCCTCACTTGCTTGTGAGGATGAGCTCTCTTCTTCCTCTTCCTTTTCTTCTTGGATTGAGTGAGACTTCTCATGAAATCTTGCCAATTTTCTCCATAGCTCCTTGGCATCCATGTAATCCCCTAGCTTGCACAAAACATCATTAGGGATTAAATCTTCTAAAAAATTTGTTACCTTAACTTCGGTCTTGAACTTTTGGCGTTGCTCTTGGGTCCACTTCTTCAATTTTAGGACCTCTCCCTTCTTATCCCTAGGAGGTTCAAAGCCTTCTACGAGGATGAACCAATCCTCTATGTCCATCATCAAGAATGTCTCCATTCTTGCTCTCCACGCCGGAAAATTTTCTCGATCGTATGGTGGTGGAGTGTTGATGTCTCATTCAAGCTTGTCTTGGAATTCCATCTTCCCTCTAGCTTCTTTAGCTCCCGGCGGTTAGTCCGTAGAAGAGCCCCGGGTTCTGATACCACTTGTAGGGGATCGTTGGAAGCTAGAGGGGGGTGAATAGCCTGTATTTGTTCGATGATGGAATTCGTTTGCGTTCGTCTACAAACTTCGTTAGCGGAGCGGAATATAGATAATAATAACAATAACGAAATAGACAATCACACGAACACAAGAATATAATGTGGTTCGGAACCGAATGGTCCCTACTCCACGGATCGAGCTCTAAAGAGCTCTAGCGATGCCACAAACACTACTAAGCAATAAACTCCTTCTCGACAATACGTCGGAGGTGGAGAAACCTCTTACAATAGTTTACGACAATAAACTAAATACAACAAGCAATTATAATGAAATACAATGCAATACAAGTAAAGAAAACACTTTACAAATGCCTTTGGATCGCTTGCTTTTGGTTGCTTGAAGAATAGCCTTGGAGACCCTGATTTGCAGCAACAAATCGCCCCAAGGATGCTCAAGAACCGTTTTTGTTTTCCTCCTCCACGAGCTCCATTTAAAACTTCAACCTGTGCTGGAAATCACCGATCAGTCGATTGCTCGGGACCATCAGTCGACTAATGCCATTGTTGTCGTGAGACAATGGATAGATCCATGCTGGAAAGATCCAACGGATCCATCATCAGTCGACTGATTATGACCATCAGTCGACTGATAGAGCCTCCACTCGACTGCTAACCCCAGCAGTCGAGTCAGACTCCATTCTGTGCCCGAAAAATTGAGCACCAGTCGACTGATCACAAGATCAGTCGACTGCTCATCCAATCAGTCGACTGCCCACCTATGACAGTCGACTGCTAAGGCAATTCCCGCAGTCAAACCCTAGTTGACTCACACCAGTCGACTGCCATATGACACCAGTCAACTGACACACCTCAAACATGAGGTTTTAACCCAAGTATGGTTCCCCCATACTTGCTAGACCACCCTTAGCCTAGACCTAAGCCTTCTAGCCACCTCCATCAGCCTCACGCCTCTCGGATCCCTCCAAGTCATCCATGACTTGTTCATCCATTACGCTAGCCTTCAGGTGCTTCCATCGGCTATGTCATGCTAACGGTGTCTACACCACCAAGGCACATTGGACTTACGCTGCCAAGATCCGCTTGAACTTTACATCGCCAACCATTGGACTTATGCTGCCAAGACTCCCGCTTGAACTTTACGCCGCCAATATCAAACCTCTTGGACTTCTCAAATGCTAAGACTCAAGCTTGGACTTTCCCTTGCCAACCCAAGTTGGACTTTCCATGCCAAGACCCATGCTTGGACTTTCCTTGCCAACCCATGTTGGACTTTCCATGCCAATATCCATGCTTGGACTTTCCCAAATGCTAAGTGTCCCACTTGGACTTTCCATGTCAAGTACCCAAGACTTGGACTTTCCCATGACAATCACATTGTCATATATTTTTGTCGAACATCAAAACATCTCTCGAGTCAAGCTCGAGTCCTGGTCAAGCTCGAGTCCTGGTCAATCGTGACCTGGGCTGATTGCACCAACAGGCCGACCATCCTCTTTGGCCGACGCAACATCTTCCACCAAGCTGTCCAATTTTCTGGACAGCTTGTTTCCTTACGTATCGGAGCGTCGTTTGGAAGACGTTTGGAGCTCCGACAGTGGCTACCTTATCGGGGATTCTATCTCCGGTAATCCTCATAGGTGGAGGACGAAGGATTCGTCAATCGATTGACGAATACCTCTTCGGAGAAGCGAGTTTTGGGGACTCAATTTCTAATCCGAATTTTGATACGGATTGTGATCTTCTCTCGATCACATCATCTTCGACACGAGGCGCTAGTGACTCCTACGAAGACGAGGCTCGTGGCTTTGTGAATTCATCCCGACGATACTCGGCGTAGATACGGATAGAGGCGATTCTAGCGAGAGTCGCTCCGGTTGATGTCTTTCCCATTACACGTGATACGTCAAGTATACCTAGAATAAATTCTTTTTATTGAAAAATTTAAAACTATGATTATGTATACACATGTTATACTATGCATGCGTGTGGTGTATGTGTTGTAATAAATTAGATTTATTGCCTTTTATTTCTTCCGTTGTGCACATGTTTACGAAACATATTCGAACACACACTCACCGCAGTGCCGAAAACCCAACAATTTTATCATTATATGTTGATGATATGATGATTGCAGGAAATGACATAAGTTTTGTGATAGAAGTCAAAAAGTGGCTTTCATCACAGTTTGACACAATAGATATGAGAGAAGCTGAATACATCTTAGGAACAAAGATCATCAGAGATCGATCTAAGAGACTTTTGGGTTTGTCTCAAGAGTCTTATATGAATAAGATGTAACAACATTTCGGCATGTCTAATTGTAACAGTGAACAGACAACTATTGTCAAAGGTATTGTTCTAAGCAAGAGTATGAGTCCCAAAACTTCTAATGAAATAGCCGAGATGAATAAAAAAAACATATGCCAGTGATGTTGGTAGTTTGATGTACACTATGTTGTGTATTCGTCCCGATATCAGCTATGTTGTTAGCTTAGTCAGTCGTTTCTAATCAAACCCAGGACTGAAACACTATAAGACAGTGAAAAGGATATTCAGATATCTGAAAGCGACGACAGGTTACAGTCTCTGTTATCAAGGATCAGATATGAGCCTGAAGGACTATTCAGATGCAGATTGGGCTGGGGACCTGGATGATAGAAAATCCACATCAGGTTATTCGTTCTTGTTGAATGGTGGTGCCATCTCCTGGAACAACAAGAAACAAGCCTGTGTGACCTTATCAATCATGGAAGCTGAATATGTGGCATGTTCAGCAGCTGTACAAGAAGCAATCTGGTTAAGGAGGTTCCTGAAACATCTGAAGATTCACAAGACAAGAGTCCAAATCGATCATTAATACGATCAGTGCTATAGCTTTTTCCAAGGATCTCAAATATCACAGCAAGGACAAGTATATAACTATAAAGTATAATTTTATCAGGGATATTATTGCTAAGAAGAAGGTGATTCTTGAGTATATCCCTACACAAGCTATGCTTGCAGATCCTTTTACTAAGCCAATAACTAGAGAGCCATTTAATGAGCATGTAAAGTCTATGGGACTTCGTAGAATGTAACAGTTTTGTAATGACAATCGAATATTATAATTTGATTGTTATTAATGCAAGCCATAATTCATTCAGTGTATGTGATGTTACATTCTAATAAGATCTCGATGAGCATGTTGACAGATAATGATTGGTCCTCTCACATGGACAATCATCTCTGTTTGTTATATACAAATAGGGGTAAGACTATTGCTTATAGGATAGCTTTGGAAGCTATATGTATGGGATACATACCTATAAGCTGGGGTCGTCTTGATATGTGTATCAAGATAATATCATTTAAGAAAAGTGATCGAAGTAAATGTTTCCACCATTTACTATACATGTTTATGAGCCAAATTAGAATTCATATGTTGAATTCAGGATTAGACATTTGGAATGTCTAGATCAAAATCTGTACGATGTTGAGGAAAACTTGCGCTCTTTATTGATGAAGAGAATAACATCGTAACATGTGATTCATACCACGTGTGCTAAGACGACAATAAGGGTAGTAGGAGAATGGATCTCAGCTTTTCTACTATGTAAGCCCTTTGAGTTTATATGTTAATCTCAGCATTTGTCTTTTGTGACTATTTAGGTATCTGCTTGAAGTTTTAATCAGGGTCTGCTACTTTAGCATGTAAACCTATTGACTATGGATGATTCGGTCTATGAAACATAACTAGGAAAGCGACTGATTAAAATGAATGGATTCACACTAAAAAGGAAGATTAAATATGTTTATATCCTTGAGAATTATTTACTGGTCGACCTATTTCTGTTATGTATAGAAATATTTGTGAATATTGAGAATATGGAGCATGCTCTTGACTTGATGGTCATTATGAGGGATTAGAGATGTTCATATTGATGTAAGTGGAGATTATTTAATCTGGGCAAATAGCAAGACATTATATCTAGGAAAATGGTTAAGTACCCCTAAGAGAATGGTTCAGTACCATCTGACAAACGACTGTGAACCACCTGGAGGATGGCAATGGGCCATCAGGTGAATGACTATGTGTCATTCAGAGAATGGTTATGTACCATTTGAAGAGCGGCTAAGTTAGGCGTAACAATTTTTCTTAGCATTGATCGCTCTATGAGCAGCTATGTAAAGTGTAACAACTTTCTTAGCATTGGATTGCTCAGTGTGTTTGCTGTTGCACGAGCTATTTTCCTAAGTATGAATTGGTTGTTCTGATGGTCTTTGTGACTATTAAACTTTGTTCTATTAGTCTTTTGGGACTATGGTCTCCGACTCGATTCTAGTCTGTGTGACTAGATACTTCTATTAGTCATTTGTGACTAATGACTCCGACTCTATTTAGTCTATGTGACTAAATACCTCTTATTGGTCTATGTGACTATTTTGTCTATGTAGCATACTTTGGACAAGTGAGAGATGTAAGACGTGGAGCGGTTACTGCGCAGTGCACAGTAGCTACGCCACTCACAGGTGCACACACTCAAAGGAGTGTGTGCACGCTGTGTTTGTGTAGCGCAGCGGTGACACCCCCTTTATAAGGGGGTGTGTGTCCAAGAGTAGGAGTGAGATAGACAATGAAGTTGCCGAAAGAGAGTACACTGTAGTGTGGGCGGAGTACTGCCGTGTGTGTCGAAGTTCCGTCAGACAGATCAGAGATTGGAGAACACCAAAGCGTGGCTAGATCTTAGCTCGTGGAAGAAGAGGGTCTTTTCGTTGTGATTAATCCTTAGACGGCGAGCAGAAATATCATCCTAACAGTATCAGGACGCGAGAAGACTCTGATGAATCTCTGTGAGTTTTAATTTCAGTCGGTATTTCTTTTTCTTATTCTGTTCTTTCTACTTAAATCAGTTTCGAAAAGATGCATAAATTACCAACACCAGGGATATTTTATTTTATTTTATTTTTGTTTACCTGATCAATTTTAAATCTTCAAATTGAAATTCACCATTAGTCGGGTCATTTTGTTAAATAAATTTTAGTCCGTGTAGGATGTTTTAGCATCTAATCGAGATTATCTAAGCATGAATAATGAAATGAATAACGAAACTGTAAAACGGTAAAGGAACTTACAATGACCGTCAGAATCTTCTAGCTTCCTGGAACGTTAGGACGACGTTTCTGCTTTGCCGTCTGAGGATCGATCACACTGGAAAGAACCTCCTCCTCCACAAGCCAAAATCCAACCGCGCCTTGATGTTCTCTACTCTTACTATTCTCTCCGACAGCACCTCGCTCGAACAGCCTCTCGGCATCACCCTCTCTTTTTCTTTGGATGCAGCACACCCCCTTATAAAGGGGGTGTCATCTTCATTTGCCGCGAGCAAGTGCGATTGCGCCAGCGTGCGCACTGCGTTAAGCAACATGTGCATGTTGCTGCAGTTACATCTCCCACTCGTCCAAAGCATGTCACATAGACAAAATGGTCACATAGACCAATAAGAGGTATTTAGTCACATAGACCAAATAGAGTCGGAGTCATTAGTCCCAAATGACTAATAAAAGTTTCTAGTCACATAGACCAGAATCATGTCGGAGATTATAGTCCCAAAAGACTAATAGAACAGAGATCAATAGTCACAAAAACCATTAGAACAACCAATTCATACTTAGGAAAATGGCTCGTGCGCAAAGAAGCACTGAGCAATCCAATGCTATGAAAGTTGTTACACCTTACATAGCTGCTCACAGAGCGATCAATGCTAAGAAAAGTTGTTACGCCTAACTTAGCCGCTCTATAAATGGTGTATAACCATTCTCTGAATGACACATAGTCACTCACCTGATGACCCATTGTCATCCTCCAGGTGGCTCCCAGCCATTTTCCAGGTGGTACTGAACCTTTCTCCTGGTGGTACTTAACCGTTTTCCTGGATATAATGTCTTGCTATTCGCCCAGATTAAATAATCTTCATTTACATCAATATGAACATCTCTAATCTCTCATAATGACCATCAAGTCAAGAGCATGTTCTATATTCTTAATATTCACAAACATTTCCATACATAACAGAAATGGGTTGACCAGTGAATAATTATCAAAGGATGTAAACATATTTAATCTTCCTTTTTAGTGTGAATCCATTCATTTTAATCAGTCGCTTTCCTAGTCATGTTCCATAGACCGAATCGTCCATAGTCAATAGGTTTATATGCTAAAGTAGCAAACCCTGATTAAAATTTCAAGCAGACACCTAAATAGTCACAAAGGGCAAACGCTGAGATCAACATATAATCTCAAAAGGGCTCACATAGTAGAGAAGCAGGGATCTATTCTCCTACTACCCTTATTGTCGCCTTAGCACACGTGGTATGAATCACATGCTACGATGTTATTCTCTTTATCAATAAAGAGCGCATGTTTACCTCAACATCGTACAGATTTTGATCTAGACATTCCAAATGTCTAATCCTGAATTCAACATATGAATTCTAATTTGGCTCACAAACAGGTATTATAAATGTTGGGAACATTTATTTCGATCACTTTTCTTAAATGATCTTATCTTGATACATATATCAAGACGACTCCAACTTATAGGTATGTATCTCATACATATAACTTCCAAAGTTATCCTATAAGTAATAGTCTTACCTCTATTCATACATAATAAATGTAGAGATGATTGTCCATGTGAGAGGACCAATCACTACCTGTCAACATACTCACCGAGATCTTATCAGAATGTAACATCACATACACTGAATAAATTATGGCTTGCATTAAAGAACAATCAAATTACATTATCTGATTGTCATTACAAAATTGTTACATTCTTCGAAGTCCCATAGACTTTACATGCTCATTAAATGACTCTCTAGTCATTGGCTTAGTAAAAGGATCTGCAAGCATAGCTCGAGTAGGGATATACTCAAGAATAACCTTCTTCTTAGCAACAATATCCCTGATAAAGTTGTATTTTATAGAAATATGCTTGCCCTTGCTGTGATATTTGGGATCCTTGGAAAAAGCTATCGCAGCTTGACTGTCACAATAGATACCACCGGACTTCCCAATCGCCTTCAGCAATCTTCAGATGCTTTAGAAACCTTCTTAACCAGACCGCTTCTTGTACAGTTGTCGAACATGCCACATATTCAGCTTCCATGGTTGATAAGGCCACACAGGCCTATTTCTTGTTGTTCCAAGAGATGGCGCCACCATTCAACAAGAACGCATAGCCTGATGTAGATTTTCTATCATCCAGGTCCCCAGCCCAATCTGCATCTGAATATCTCTTCAGGCTCATATCCGATCCTTGATAACAGAGACTATAATCTGTCGTCGCTTTCAGATATCTGAATATCCTTTTTACTACCTTCCAGTGTCTCGGTCCTGGGTTTGACTGGAAACGGCTGACTAAGCCAACAGCATAGCTGATATCGGGACGAGTACACAACATAGTGTACATTAAACTACCAACAGCACTGGCATATGGTTTTTTATTCATCTCGGCTATTTCATTTGGAGTTTTGGGACTCATACTCTTGCTCAAAATAAGATTTTTCACAATAGGTGTCTGCTCACATTGCGTAATTGGACATCACATCTTATTTATATAAGACTCTTGAGACAAACTCAAAAGTCTCTCAGATCTATCCCTGATAATCTTTACTCCTAAGATGTATTCAGCTTCTCCCATATCTATTGTGTCAAACAGTGATGAAAGCCACTTTTTGACTTCTATCACAAAACCTATGTCATTTCCTGCAATCAGCATATCATCAACATATAACGATAAAATGACATACTTTCCTTTATCCTTCTTCAGGAAAACGCAATGATCCTCATTAATCATTTCGAAACCATAAGATAAAACCACTTCGTTAAATCTTATGTTCCATTGTCTTGATGCTTGTTTTAGCCCATATATAGATTTCTTCAATCTACATACTTTATTTTCTTGGCCTTTAACAATGAAACCTTCTGGTTGAACCATATAGATTTCTTCATCAAGCTCACCGTTAAGGAAAGCGGTTTTTACATCCATTTGATGTAACTCCAAGTCATAGTGAGCCACTAAAGCCAAAATGACTCGGATTGACACAAACTTTACTACGGGAGAAAATGTCTCCTCAAAGTCAATACCCTCTAATTGGGTAAATCCTTTTACAACTAGACGAGCTTTGTATCGGTTAATCGATCCATCGCCTTTCCTCTATTTTGAGAATCCATTTATTCCCAATAGCCCTTCGCAGAGGAAGATCGACTAACTCCCAAACATGATTCTTAATCATTGACTCCATTTCTTCAACCATTGCAACTTTCTACCTTTCTCCAGCTCTAGAGCCCAGAGCTTCCTTTACTGACTGAGGTTCCTTATCGTCAACAGGGAGTGTTATCATTGCCTCATTCTCAATATCAAACCTCTTCTTAGGTTTGATCTTACGAACACTTTTCCGTAAGTTGGGCTGATGAGAAGTCACCCCGTGACTAGGCAAAGTACTCCCACTGAGTTGACTAGTTCCAGGTATCCCACTCGACACTTGTCCAGTCGATAATGACTCTTCCTCCTCAAAAAGAGGAATTGTCTTATCAACTTCACCTCTTGTTGGGGAACTCGCTGAGAAAAGTGGCATCTCTTGAATCCAATTCGTAGAGATGGTTCCATCCGACATCTCACCTATGAAAACACAACCTGAGGTATCGTAATATCTTATAAAGATACACTTCTTACCTCTAGGTCCTAATTTTCCATACTTGTGAGAACCCATGAACGTAGGCCTGTGGTCTCAGATTTCCCAAATCTGTTTCGCCTGGCCCACCGCTCATATGGGTAGTTGGAACTGACTTTCAAGGCACTTTGTTATATATAGGCTGCTAATAATGCATCTCCCCAAAAGGAGATCGCAAATTAGCGCCATCATAGACCTAACCATTTCGAGAAGAGTCCTATTTCTTCTCTCAAAGAACCCCATTTTCAGTGGAGTTCGAGGATCGTTAGTCGCCTAATAATCCCTTTATCATTACATATTGTCTTGAACATATCAGACAAATATTCTCTACCACGGTCAGTGCATAAAGTCTTAACCTTACATTCCGTTTGATTCTCAACTTCGTTCATATAACGAATGAAGCAATCTAATGCTTCATATTTGTGAGAAATCAAATACACATGACCGAAATGAGAGAAATCATCAATAAATGTAATGAAATAAGAAGCTCTATATCTAGCCCTCACATTCATTGGACCACAAATATCCGAATGAATCAATTGCAATGGCGACTCTGCCCTAATAGCCTTACCGAATGGTTTCCTAATTGCTTTTCCAGCAAGACAATGCTCACATATAGACAAGCTAACCTTAGCTCGAGAGCCCAATAAGCCCTCTTTAGCTAATCGATTCATGCGATCTTGTCCTATATGTCCTAATCTAGCATGCCAAACATCATCAGTTATTTCTGCATCACTAGTAAGAGCAATATTTGAAAAACAATTATCAATCGCACAATTGTCATTTGGTTCCACATCAAGAACCATAAAACCATTCGTTAAAAAACCATAACCGATTGACACTGAGTCAATCTTGAGTTCAACACACCGACTGTAAAAATTTATACAATACCCTAGATCAAGAAGACAAGTAACAGAAACAAGATTCCTCCGAATCTCAGGAGCATATAAGACATCATGTAGAAACAAAGTTCTTCCACCCCGAAGGTTAAGTTTGCAAGTGCCGACTCCTTTGACTTCGACTCTTGCATTGTTTCCTACATATATCCATTTGTTGTCAGCTGGTACCCGGCGGTACTCCACATATGTAACTCGCTCCCGAGCTACATGGTTGGTTGCTCCTGAATCTATAATCCACAAAGGATAAGAATCAGCCAACAACACAGAACTAGCAACAAAATGCTCAGAAGACAGACTGGAAGTTACCTTTCTTGGCTCGGTACACTCCCGAGCATAGTGACCCTTCTTGTCACAATTAAAGCAAGTTACCTTGCTTTTAGGTTTCTTCCCTGTCTTCTTGTTCTTCTTCTTGATCCACCTACAAATACTTCCTTCTTCTTTCCCTTCCCCTTCTTAAACCATCTTTTCTTCTTGGATCCAGATGATCCAGCAGAACCGGCAGCCAAATAGGCTTGGCCAGAAATCCTCGCGGATTCTACTCTCTCCGCCTCAAGTTCTACATGGCGCGAGACATCAGCGAAAGTCTTAATACTCTCGCTGTGAGTAAGGGTCTGCTTCATGGTTTCCCAAGAATATGGAAGGGATCGAATGACCGCCAACTCACATTGTTCATCCGCACTGTGACCGATAGCTTCTAAGCTCCCGAATCATATTCGACATCTCCTGAGAGTGACATTCTCGGGCGCTTTCTTGTAGCTATCGAACTGTTTGCTCGATCGACTACAGACTTATCCTTAAGGGCAACCCAGACAACATGAGCTGAAGGATACGGCTCATACTCAAAGACTAGGTCATCTATCATTGAACTAATCAAGATTCCCTTAGCAGTGGAGTCTTTCTTCTTCCATGCCTTGTAGACATCAATTTCTCGTCTGTTTTGTGCAGTGGGACCATCTACAGGTTCTACCATGACCTGATTTACAGCCTCTAGAACTTCTTGTTCCTCAAGTACATACTGTATCTTGAGGTGCCAGATCTTGTAGTTATCCCCATTGAGTTTCTCACCCTTATTGAGTTCAGCTATGATGTTCTTAGTTGCCATAACCTAACATAAATAAACACATTATTTAGTTATTCAGTGTATGATTTTATGTATGTAATCTACAAACTGACTCAATGTGAATTCGATTTGGTTTACAAAATCAAGTGACAATTCAATTCTCACTCATCATTTGTATGTTCCAATCGAATCGACTTTGATCAATTACATTACATACATCCCATCTTAACATGATATTATTAAATGAACCTATCATTTAAATTATACTCAATATGAACAAATCAAAGAGTAAAAATATCATGCACATGTAGAGTTAACAGCATAATATGAACATGTCATTAAATTAAACTTGTTGTACATTGTCAACAAATAACAAAAGATAACTCTACTAAGAATGTTACATATAACATTCTTCCTACTCATAACTGAAAAATAAAACCTAAACAACTAGATAGATAATCATTACTCCCACTAGGATAAACACTAGTGCAGTAATGATCCAAACATGCCCAATCTTCTTAGGCTGAACTAGGACATCCCCCGTCGAGATGCTCTCAAGATGATGCCAGGATGCAGAATCTTCTGTAGGACACCTTTGAAGCGATCCAAAAGGAAAGATCCCATCAGGGTCCTCTTCCGAATCATCCTCTGGATCATCACAATGCACCTCACAGGCCTCGTAGTGAAGCAGTTCAGCGCATAACTGGGTATAAGAGACGCGTCCCTCATAGCGCCCCCAGATCTCATGCGCAATCTCACTCAGGTGTTGTGGCATTGAGCGGACCAGAGCCCAAATTCTGTAATTGTCCAGAATCGGAAACTCCTGCATCTCGAGTCTCCAGAACAATCTATCAAGCCTCCCAATGTGCTACCCGACTCCATGAGCTGAGTCATACTCTATCCCCTGGATAGCCTCTCTCAGCCGATTACGCAATACATCGCGTCTAGTCATAGTGGTAATCATCCGTGCCATCTGAAAAAATTGAAATTAATTAAGTCAGTACAAAACCGACAAACCAGTACATATACCGGCTTAATTCAATTTATATATATAGGCATGGATCTATCATAATAAATCAAGAATAAATTTCCTTGATTTTATGGAGGACAGTCGACTGACTTAGACCAGTCAAATGGTACTCTTACCAATCGACTATCATCTAAGTCTAATCGATTTAGACTGTTTTGACTCGACTTTTTATGTGAAAACCAAAACTCCTTTATTTCTCTCCGAATACCCCAGGCACTCGAGTGAAATAAACGGTTGTTTAATTTTTCACATTATTCCTAGCCATCAACTCTAGTTCATTTTGTCTATCTGTAAGTTATTTATTTCAAGTACTAATTGCTCCAAACAATTACTTGATTATTGATTCTGAGTCAAGTTGACCAAAGTCAACTTAGTCAACTTCGTGCCCACCACTTTAAGTGAATACTGATCACCACCAAACCGACATTTATGCTAACCGGTCTTATTGCATAGAAAATCACCCTTTCCAGGCTAAATCGCCATTTCGTGGGTTAAACCGCCTTTCGTAAACCGCCTCTACGTAAACCGCCTCAGCCTCTCAAACCGCCTCGAAACTGAAACCGCCTGTGAGCGTAATCGCTCGGTAATGCGAACCGCTTCGCCAGCAAGAAACCACTCGCCAGCAGAACCGCTCGGTACGGCAAAACCGCTTCGGCGAGGCAGAAACCGCCCCGCCGGCCAGAACCGCTCGCAGAAACCGCGCGAACCGCCTCGCCAAAGCAGAAATCGCCGCCAAGTACAAAACCGCCCTGCCGAGGCTCTAACTACCCTGGTAAGGCTCAAAACCACTCTGCCAAGGCTCAAACTGCCCTGGCAAAGTTAAAACCACTCTGTCAAGGCTCAAACGGCCCTGGCAAGGTTAAAACCACTCTGCCAAGGCTCAAACTGCCCTAGCAAGGTTAAAACCACTCTGTCAAGGCTCAAACTGCCTTGGCAAGGTTAAAACCACTCTGTCAAGGCTCAAACTGCCCTGGCAAGGTTAAAACCACTCTGCCAAGGCTGAAACCACCCTGGCTAGGCTCAAAACCACCCTGGCCAGTTCGCCAGAGTGGTTTTCCACTCGACAAACTGCTCTAGACAGACCAGAGCAGTTTGTCCAGAGTGGTTTTCCATTCTTCGCCAGGGCAGTTACTGTTCATCTTCTTCACGACCTTTATTTTTTTTTCACGATGAACAGTAGATTTACAGAAGAAAAAACTTTCTAAACTCGAATAGATGCTTACTAACTTTGGCTCTGATACCAATGTAGGATGTTTTAGCATCTAATCGAGATTATCTAAGCATGAATAATGAAATGAATAACGAAACTGTAAAACGGTAAAGGAACTTACAATGACCGTCAGAATCTTCTAGCTTCCTGGAACGTTAGGACGACGTTTCTGCTTTGCCGTCTGAGGATCGATCACACTGGAAAGAACCTCCTCCTCCACAAGCCAAAATCCAACCGCGCCTTGATGTTCTCTACTCTTACTATTCTCTCCGACAACACCTCACTCGAACAAATTTCCTCGTCACCCTCTCTTTTCTTTGACGCAAAGACACCCCCTTATAAAGGGGTGTCATATCGTGCACGAAGTGCGATTCGTATTGCATGCGACACGCTTCTAGTTTTAGTATAAATTAAGAATATTGTGCTGTGCAAGAGAGAATATTTCATTTAATGACATTATTATCATTTTAATTGTGTGATTCAATATAAATCAAACTATTTACCTACTTTGATTTTTTATAATATGAAACTATTCTATATTTCCATTGAAGTCATTTTTATTCAATTTTTTAACAATGATATTCTACTTCTTTGTAATAGAGATTCTTGTCGAAGAAGACAATGTGTGACTCTCTATAAAATTCAATAAATCACCCTCTACTAAATATTTCTTCTAGTTAACCACTTTGAGATTGAAGTTGAGATCTCCTACTACTTAAGTTTAACAATTTTTTTAAAATTAAATTCAAATAGATAAAAATATTTATGAAGATATTAATAGTCGTGATGGTTAAATGGTTTCACTTAGTTTAGTTATATAAATTAAATAATTAAATATTTATTTGGTTAAATGGTTTCAGTCACTTAAATTATGTAAAATTTATTTTAAATGAATTATTATGAAAAATCAGTCTTCTTCTCACTTCTTTTCGTCTTCATATATATCCAAATTATGGAGAAAAAAATTGTATAAAAGCACCATTAGTACATGATTGTATTAAGAGTGTACAAATTTAAAAAATTTAAAAATGTTTTGTATAAATCATAAAAGATGGTATATTAAAATATAAATGTCTAGTATAATTAAATAAAACTACTAGATCTTTTTTTTTTCAACTATAACGAAATAAACACCATCATTTTTTTTTGTACAAAATAAAATTACTTGTTACATGTAAAAAAAAACACTAACATAGAAATTATAATTAACCGAGCACATTTATATTATAAATAAAAGATACTTGTTAATAATAAAGACACATATTATAATTAAATAAACACAAACATTACAATTTATTAAATATTATTATAACTAAGAGAAAGAAAATACTTTATAGCTGTGTAAAAAAAAATCTCTATTTTAGTTTTTTTTTAGACCAAAATAAAAAACACATATTAGATAAAGATGCACACATATGAACCGGGTTTAATACTGTACGAAATAAAAAAAAAAGAAAAGAGAGAGAATAAAAGAATGAGATGATCAGTCCGAGGATATTAACCTCAATAATCATACTGAGTTGATTAATCAATCATATTTCTGTCCCAAGATTATATAAGGACATGTTATATAGACATATCAGTGTGTTATTTTAAAAAAAATAATAAATCTAACAAATTATTCTAAGAAAAAAATCTAATAACTTAAAATAAAAAATTAAATATAAGCTTATTCTAAATAAATTGAGAAAAAAATAAATATATTGGATAATATTTTGAAGCAGTTTATTTGAATATTTTTATTAAGGGATCATATCACTCCATCGCCCTCCAAAATATAGATTTTATGTCTAAATTAATTATATAGATTTATATTTAAGATAGGTTTTACGCCTAAATTACATCGTGTTTTATATTTAATTGCAAAATAAGACTGAATTCAAATCAAACAATATAATTTAAAAATTTATTTTTATCTTGGGTTGAATTCTTCCAAATGAAAATATATTTCATGCAATCAATTGGAGGACAGGCTCAAGCCCAGGACAGGCCCAGGCCCATTAGAGCCCAACTAACGTAATTAATGGAGTATAAAAGGTGAGGGTTCACGGCACAGAGAACCGTTGCATTAGATCGCCTTGCCGGGCTTTTCTCCCCGCTTCTCTCGCCCGCCGTGCGATTAATTAATTCATCAATTCTTCCAAATTAATCCGGTAATTTTTCTACGTCGTCATGATCGCCGCCGGCGCAATTCCCCTCTCCTCTTCCTCCTCCACCTCCGCCACCGCCACCAGCCCCTCTCCCTCCGTCCCCACCAGACGGCGCCCGCTGGACCCCGCTGATGCGGATCCCTCCGTCGACGACCACTCGCCCGGCCACGACGGCGACCCGCGCACGCCGGCGGCCGGCAGCGCGCCCTTCTCGCGCCGGCGGAGGGCCGGCAGACTGATGTCAGGGAACTGGTGGCTGACTAGGCTCCTGGCGGTGGCGCTCGTCGCGCTGCTCGCCTTTGCCCTGCTCCTCGGCACCGCCCGCATCGGCGGCGGTGGAGGCCGCGGCGGCGCCGCGGCGCGCGAGAAGAAGGAGGAGGTCCTCCTGCAGATCAACGCGCACGATGAGTCGATGGGCTGGACGGCGGAGAACGCCACGGCGGTGAAGCGGAGGCTACATCCACCGGTGGTGCAATTACTCAATCCCCATCAATTAATATATCGTTTGCTAATCATCTCTAATTCTCTCATGCATGGAAACAAATCATTTCTTTTTTACATAAATTTGGAAATTCTTTAACAAGATTCACAACCTTGCATCCTTGATTCTATCATCTTCTATAACAGCAATAACACCGATCCTTGTTTCCTCGATCAAAACGAGAAAAACAAAAAACAAGTCCTTTATTAATTAGAGTTGACTCTAATACGTCCACTTTGTCCTTTGTGATTAATGCTTGTAGTTTGTTGCCATGCATATATATATAAGTATACTCATATGTAATTGTAATATGAATTCTCTTCATTGTATCTTGCTCCAAGGTCAATTTTTAGGGTTGATTAATTAGTGGGATTGATGGAGATTGTTATGAGCTTAATCTTCTATTCTTTATCTATTTTAGTTTTAGTGGTTTGGGGATTGATTAACTTCTTTTGTTGTTTATTCGATAAGTAGTAGAGTATTTTGCCTTGCTAGTTTCTTCTATTAGAACTACTTTAGTTCTCTAGGCGGTCGTAAACATGGAAATGAACTCTTCGATTTCGAGGGGGATGACTTGTATTGGTTCATATTATTCTATTTGTGGTGGTCTTTTATGAGTATTCTACAATTGGCATGGTTTGGAGGCTTTGAGAGATTGAATACTTAGGATGTTAAAAGAATTAACTTGGTTTTAATACGCAATTGGCATAAAGGAGTTGTGGAATTCTTCTATGGAGGTTGTTATTTATCATAGCAATGGTATGATTAAAATTTGTGGCTTGGATTTCTCTTGTCGATCTGTTGATACTAATTCTATAGATCAATCGATCCAAATCTCTTGCCCTCCCTATTCTTCTAGGTTCTTGCTCTTCTCTAGACTTTTCGAGATGGCATTATACTTAGGATCCTTTCCTAGGGTTTTATTTTATCACAATTTGCTTAGTATTCGTTCTTTATTTTATATGCTAATTAAGAACATTGTTTGTCTAGCTTTTCATAATAGGTCGAACACTAGTGCTAAATTTTGTGAACGTCTCACACGTGGCTAAAGTCATGAAGGTTTTTGTTAATGATCATCCTAAAACCCTATAAAGTCTCTTTTATGTGTTGAAGTGGAACAAAAGAAACTCTAAAAATATAGAACAAAATAGTTGTTTAAGCATTAGAATTTTAGTAATTGCATATGTTATGGTTAACTTTCTAGCAATTTTACAATGATTCCTTGTGACTTCTCAAAGGGGAATAATTCAATTAATATCAATTTAATCTCTTTTTCTTCATTTTTTAACACCCAAAGTATACGAATTTATGCACCGAGTTGTGAATTTTTGTATTGATAAAACTCGTCTGTATCTTTGTTTTCAGATATCTGAGATTTGGATGAAACCAAAAAATAATGGTTTTGACCAATGCATAGAACGTCCCAAAGCAAAATGTAGTAAGTCAATTGTTTGTGTTGCTTTTGGGAAAAGAAAAAATTCTTCTTGAAAAACTATTTGATCATTCTCATCAAATGAATCTCTCATTGTTTATTTGTAGAATCGTGCAATCTTACGGTTGGTTATCTACTAGTTCATGCGAATGGCGGACTTAATCAAATGCGAATGGGAGTAAGTAATCTTCTACCTAGTAGAAATCATAAATAGTATAGTGTTTTGTGTTTATTAGTAAGATGAATGTTAAAGTTAATATCGATGCATTATTTTTTAATTTTTGTGCTATATTTATGTAGATCAGCGACATGGTTGCCGTAGCAAAACTAATGAATGCTGCTCTTGTGCTACCATTATTAGATCATAAATCTTTTTGGACAGATCCAAGGTAAGCAATATACATGATGATGAATAAGGTGAAATTAATTAATTTAAAATGATATGATCTTGTTGGAAGGTGACTAAATTTGGTTTTGTGGTTAATCAAGTCGACTAAATTAAAATTTAAAATGATAACAGAGTGAGAAATCAAATTATTATTTTTTAATTTTATATAGAAGTCAATGATATGTTTGTGGTGCATGAATTTAAGTTACATGGGATGTGATATGTTTACAGTGAGTTCAAGGATATATTTGATGTTCAAAACTTCAAGGAAGTTCTCAAAGAAGATATCACCATAGTCAATTCCCTCCCGAAACAATATGCAAGGATTAAGCCGCTTATAAGAGCTCCCATTTCATGGTCCAAGGTTGCATCTGGCTCTTAGATTTTTGTTCTTCAAGCTTATACCATTTACCTTTTTTCCTTCTTTTTTTAATTTGCTAAGCAATTATTTGATTTTTGTAGGCTTCTTATTTTAAAAGTTTCTCTCTCATTTTAAGCAAACACAAGGTCATAGAGTTTAGCCACACCGATACTCGTCTCGCAAACAATGGTCTTCCTCCTTCAATTCAAAGGCTTCGATGTCGAACTAACTACCAAGCACTTCGATACACCCAAAAAATCGAAGAACTCGGGGAGAAGCTAGTTAATAGATTGAGAAATGGCAACAATCCCTACATTGCTCTCCATTTGAGGTAACTTTAGAAGAGTTGGACATGTATTCTCCCTTCCTACTTAATTTGTTGCAATTTCATCGTAACATCGATTGTTTACTTGTCTATGATATAGATACGAGAAGGACATGTTATCATTTACGGGATGTACTCATAACCTCTCAAAGCATGAAGCAGAAGAACTAAAAGTTATGAGATACAAAGTGAAGCATTGGAAGGAGAAAATAATCGATAGCAATGAGAAGAGGCTTCAAGGAGGTTGCCCAATGACCCCTCGAGAGGCTGCCATCTTTTTAAAGGCAATGGGGTATCCCTCCACGACAAACATTTATATTGTGGCAGGACAAATATATGGAGCTCATAGCATGGATGCATTGAAAAAAGAATATCCAAACATATATACTCATCATAACTTGATATCTCATGAGGAGTTAAAATCCTTGGAGAAGTATCAAAATAGGCTTGCGGCGCTCGATTACATTGTGGCACTTAAGAGTGATGTCTTTGTGTATACTTATGATGGAAACATGGCGAAAGCTGTTCGAGGACATAGGATATTCGAAGGGTTTAAGAAGACAATTGATCCAGATAGGTATATATATATATATATATATACTCTTGCATTCGGAACTTTTGTTATTTTTTTTATTATTTAAGGTTAATCTAACATGATTGTCCACTTTGTAATGAACCTAGAAAACATGATGACTCCCACATCTCTTCCTAACATTGTCATAAGTTATTAGTTCATCATGTCCCATATGATTAAAGATTGGTAAAAAGAATATAATTGAAGCTCATCACTGTTTTCTTTATTTTACTTATAATCAATTAATCCTTTTCTTTTGACATTTTTTTCTTCCATTGATCTTTTAGGAAGAGGTTTGTGCAACTAATAGATCAATTGGATCAAGGCATATTACAGTGGATAAAGTTTGAGGAGGCAGTCAAGAAGGATCATGCTAAGAGACTTGGAAGCCCATATGAGAGGAGAACTGATATAAACCCAAGACTAGAGGAGTACTTTTATGCAAATCCTCTTCCAGGGTGTTTGTGCAATAAGCTATATAGAAACATATAAAGGTGACTCCAAAGAAAGTTCAACAAATTAACACACCTAAAAAGAGAATATTCTACAAAGGAGGGCATTAAATTCATAACATTAACAATCTGTAGATTTTTTTTTCTTTTGCCATTTTTTTTCTGCTAGTAGGGTGTTCGGGACTTAGAGTTTGTACATAATTAGTTAAGAAATCGTTGTTGTCATCACGTCATCCCTAGTTCAATGATGAATTAGGTTTTTTTGCATTGTAATTCATTTGATTGTATACATTTTTTTTGTTTATTTGTAATTCATATTTATTTTGAAACCAAAAGCTACTAAACTTCATGGGTTTATTGTGCAATTTATTTTAGAATGAGTATAATTTTTGTCGATTCATTTGATATGATTTATTCATCTATATAGGCAAGCTATGTCTTTTTAAAAACTTAAAATTGTTGCTATTTTATCTTGTATGTAGGTGAAAATATCATTGCACTCCATAATTGACAATAAGCAATATAACAACCAAAAACATCAATTGACAAATGAGTAAGCAATTATGCTTGTTTGCACATCATCTTCTAAGGCAATGGGGGAGAGATGCACAAAAAATATGGCAACTAGTGGATACTCCAATTGGGGGTTTCCAATGTAGATAGTGGTAGTTTTGAAAAGGTAAAGGCAAATTGAGATGAGTTGTCTTATAAATGCACAAATTTAGGTTCCATCAAAGTGCCTATGGGAGAGGTTCACTTCTCACGTGGACATTAGCACAAGTTGTTTGTGCTAAATGTTGAGTTATCTCTTTTATCATAGGGGCTCTCCCTCCTTTTACATCAAATGATGCTCTAGCTTATTCTGTTCCTAAAGAATTTTGAAGGGCATGGTGTTGGTGCAATCATGTCTCAAGTGGTTGAGCTAGACCAAGTGTTGTTTAAAAGATTGCCGGTGCAATTATATCATAAGTGGTCAAGGTTGACTAGGTGATTTTGATGTTTATACTAATAATTGACTAAATACTTGGCAATCAAATGAGTCCAACAAGTATTGGCAAAGGAGAAGTCCAATGTGTATTGGCAAAGAGGAGTCTAAGTAGGTTAAGAGTGATCGAATACTTAATAGTTGAAGAAGTTCAAGTATATCAAGGGTAACTATATACTTGGAGAAGTTCAAGTAGGTCAAACGTAATCGAATACATGACAAATAAAAGTCCAAACAAGTCAAAAGTGATCGAGTGCTTGACAAGTAAAAGTTCTAGTGAGCTACGGTTATTAGATACCATATATAAGAGAAAGACTCGGAGGTAACACCTCTTATTAGAGGAAGTCCTAACGACAAAATCTCTTGGCAAAGGAAGACTTGAAGGCTAGACCTCTTGGTGAATGTGGAAGCTTTGGAGGCATAATCTCTTAGCAAGAAAGCCTTAATTGAGTTGAGAGTCTACGAATGACCTATGATGATGTAATCATGCTATAAGTAATCAAGTTTCACCATATGATTTTAATGTGTTTGACTAAGAGCTTAAGTTAGGCCATAATGTTGTTATGCTAAAGTATGTCAAGAGTGCAAATGTAGGTTGCATGATATTGACAATATAGGTACAATGGATGATATCTAAGTGAGTTGAGTTTAATCAAATATTTTAACAAAAAAGGAAAGTCGAAAATCAAGTGGATCGAAGTCAACCAAACATTTGATAAAGAAGAAATCTAGTAGATGTTAACATATAAAGGAGTTCAACAAGTGTTGGTAGATAGGGAAGATTTGGAGGTAAGGCCTCTGAGCAAAAAAAAAAAAAAAAAGAGTAGATTGAAGTTAATCAAATACCTAGCACATGATAAGTTTTAATGGGACAAGGTTGAACAAATACCCAATGCATGAGAAGTTCTATTGCTTAGGTGAGATATGTTACAAAAATTAGATAGTTCTATTGCTTTGGTGAAGATCTGACTATGAAATGGGTGTTTCAAGTTGGAGAAGATGACATAATTGACTAGTATGGTTAGTCTACGTAGGAAGTCAATAGAAAGGCTCTGCTTTAGGTTGATTTGACTAATGATAGTTTAATCAATTGGTGCATGATTAATCAACTAGATAGTCCTTTAGAGATGTATCTCTTGCTACTATTAAATTTCTATTTCAAGTTTAGTCATTTTTTTAGTTGACACTAGATATTTAGGCCTTTAGCCCAAGTAATTCTGAAGGCGATTGATTCGACCCCACGAAAATTCCCTATCGACTGTCAGGGTAAATCAGGAAGTGCTTGTAAAAAGCGACCCAACAACCTAATGTTCTAAGGTTTGTCACTCTATTTGAAGAATTTTTTTTACAAATGCACCACAGTTGGAGATCGAACCTAAGATACCTAAAAAATTACATGAATGTCCACCGTTGCACCATAGCCCCGGAGTATTCAAGATAAGCCAATTTAACCTTATATTGGTTGACTAATGATCGGTTAGTCAAATAAACAGTCGGTTGAAACTTTATCCCCATAAAAAAATTTCTATTCATAATAGAGTTGATTGTTTAATCGACTGAAGCCAAATCAGTTGACTGATTAGTTAGCTATAATCATTTTAATTCAAAATATTATATTGTGGAACACAAACTTATCTAGAGTAAGTTGACTATTTCATTTGGAGTCGACTAAGAATGGCTTGAGTGAACTAAAAAAGATGAATTAGTGAATTGAATCAATATTATTTAAGAGTTAAACTTGCATGCCTATCCAAAAAAGACTAGCTTGTTATAGAGTTGACTGAAATGTATAACAATCAATTGAAATTGTTTTTTGTCTATTAAAGACAATAATTAACAAGTTAGGTTCCACTTAGATCAAGCTATAATTGACTGTCGACTAACATTAATATAGAGCAATTGTTGAAGTTTATCCATGGACATTTGAAGGGCTATAAAAAAATATTGGATCGGTAATGCATCTAGGAAGCAAGGGTTGAATAAGCAACATCTTTTCTTGCTTCCATTCATGATTGCCTCTACAATTTCTTAGTAAGCAATGAAAAAAATAGAATAACAAATAAAAAGATGCAAGTACACAAAGCAAACTAGTCTTCAGATAGTTTGGAACTCTTAGTACGTACTTATTCCATAGCCCATGATCTATTAATAGATCACTTCTAGAATCCCACTGTCTTTTATCCTCTTTGGATAATTTTTGAAGATAGAAAAACTTCTTAAAGAATCTTGTTCTTACAACAACACAAGAGATAGACAAATACAAACAATGACAACGATAATACAAGTAAAATTATGGAAGAAAATAATTTTGATTGCTTATTTGTTGTTGCTTTTGTTTGCTCACTAATTGTTTGAAATGTAGTAGAACTTACTCAAGAACTGATCATAGGTATTGTTGTGAACTCCTCCATCAAATTCTTTTTTATAGGATTTTTGTTCATGCTTAGAATTTGCTAATTAGTTGACTCCTTTGCTTATCAGTTGACTAATTGTGTGCCCATTACCCTACTACTCCATTGTGGTAGTTCTGAATTCGACCAAATTTGTAACATTATCCACTTAACTAATTGCCTATAGGTTCTTATTTTCCCATCAATTGATTATCTTACCATCTTAGTTGACTACTCACCTAAGATAAATTTTCTTTTCATTATGTTCTCCATCTTGACCTGACTTGTTCACCTAAATAAAACCTTTTGTTTGTCAACATTTTAGCCCGAGCTAATTGCTTAATCGATTGCTCTATCAGTCAATTGCTATCCATATCAGTGGATCTAAATGATAAATTCTCAGACAACCTTTTGTATTTTATGATATTTGGCCAATTCCCTAAACTCGACAATTGGATACACTACTAGTAGACTATAATTCACATTAATCGATTATTGCAAGCTTCAAAATCTCACCAAACATAACTTCATGATCTTAAGTTCATGAATTGACTGCACCACTTTACAAATTAATAAAAACTCTAATTCTAGTTACTATAAGGTTGAAACCATGTCTTGCCAAGATATCTTACATCTCTGAGACTTCCTTATTTACCAAATGCAAGTCAATCTTGATTTACTAGGATTTCATCCTTACTAAGTATCTCTAATAGGACTTTCCTAGAGGCTCCTTGCCTCTAAAACTTCATCCATTACTAATATCTAATATACCTTGACTTATTAGAATTTTTATTTGCCCAGCCTTAAGTCATCCTTGATCTACTATGACCTATAAAGCCTAGAGTCAACTTGCAAATGTGGTCTAATAGATTTTTTCCCATCACATTCTTTTCTATTATTCTCTCCCTAACCTCATTAATCCACATGAGTTGAGGGATTAACGTATACAAATATTTTTTTATTATTCTCCTCATAATCTGTCCAAATCAAAGGAACAGGTTATGTTAGGACTGTTTCAATACACTAGAGGGCATGATCAATCAATTGTCCTAGAAATACAACTCGAGCATATATGAGAAAGATGATTTAAAATGCATCAATATACATTCATAAATCTCATTCATTTTTCGAATTTTAAAAACCTCAAAATCACTTCGGGAGATCGTAAATTCATCTCCGAATGGACTGATATCCATCATAGATATGAACAACCTTAGAGAGAGTCCAACAAGTCATTCATAGCTACAATGGTAGGTATCAAATATACCGATTGCATATCACATACATGCAACTATCACAATGTGCTATCAACTAATTGAATGTTCACACATACATCGGGTTGTTAACACATTAACAAGTATACATTATATGCATAGTACCCAACTTCACCTCCCTTCACATCGACCTTGGAGAGAGCCCAACAAGCCGATGCTCCAGGTTAAAGCCAACCCATTAATCGAGAAATAATTTTAATATGGTTAGAGTACATTCAACCAATTAGCTCGGCTTGGAGAGAGTCCAACAACCAAAGCTAACGATTGACCTCTGACTCTCACCATATTAGTATTAAACTATTCCATGGCTTGAACATGTTCGGGTTCGAGCCGGGCTTGGAGAGAGTCCAACAACCCAAACAAGAAACGAAACTCTGGTTTTAACCATATTAATGAAAGATGTAGGCTTTAATATTGAGTAAGAGTTTTTATGTCTCATCCTCTTTGTATGCAAATAACTATTATCTACATGACATGACATACATCTACATGTCACGACACGCATGACATAATGATATGTATCTAATGTAATTACATGACATACAATTATGACATGCACAAAATTTCCTTATATGTCATAACTATTTATGGAAATAAAATATGTTTGAGATTTGATTCTCCAAATCAAATCATGATTAAATTAGGAAATGAATTTCCAAATCTAATCACATATTTTATTTGTGGAAAGTGTTGATTAAGGAAAGTCAATTTAGGAAACAAATTTCCTAAATCATCAAAACTACTTATGGAAATAAAATATTTTTAAGATTTGATTTTCCAAATCAAATCATGATTAAATTAGAAAATAAACTTCCAAATCTAATCAAATATTTTATTTATGGAAAATATCAATTTCCATAAATACTTTCAACTTTCCAAAAGTAGAAGATTTCCATAAATACTTCTAGACTTTCCAAAATCAAAAATTTTCATAAATACTTCTAACTTTCCAAAAGTAAAAAATTTCCAGAAATACCATTATGACTATCGCAAAATAATTTTACGATTATGTCGAAACACAACCTGGGCTATGATACCACTGTTGGGTTTCCGGCACCGCGGCGAGTGTGTGTTCGAACATGTTTCGTAAACATGTGCACAGCGGAAGAAATAAAATAATAAATTTAATTTATTACAACACACACATCATACGCATGCATAGAATCGTCTCTATCCGTATCTACGCCGAGTATCTTCGGGATGACTTCACAAAGTCACGAGCCTCGTCTTCGTACGGGTTACTAGCCTCGTGTTGAAGATGATGTGATCGAGAGAAGATCACGATCCGAATCAAAATTCGGATCCAAAACGAGTCCTCAAAAACTCGCTGCTCCGGAGAGGTATTCGTCAACCGTTTGACGAATCCTTCGTCCTCCACCTATGAGGATTATCGGAGATCGAATCCCCGGCAAAGCTACCGTTGTCGAAGCTCCAAACGTCATCCAAACGACGCTCCAACAGGAAGGAAACAAGCTGTCCAGAAAACTGGACAGCTTTGGTGGAGACCTTGCGCCGGCCAGATAAGGAAAGCAATATGCTCACCTTGTCGCCGGAGCCAAGGAAAATCACTGGAGCTCCTCCGGCAACAGCTAGACGCTGGCAAGTAGGGAGGACGGCAGCTGCTGGACGTCGGTTGGAGGAGCTTGGGCGGCGGCAAGGAGTTGGGCGCCGACCACTTGGAGAAGAGGGAGAGGGTGGGCGGCAACTTTAGGGTTGCAAGGATTAGGGCTTAACAAAAACCCTTAAGCCCTATTTTATAGAGAACAAATTCTCTTAATGGTTATCGGATCATAACCAAAAGCCCGTTAACCCGCTCCATTAATTTAAGTTAAAATAAACCAAACCATGATGGTTTATTTTAAGTTAAAATGAACCGAACCAACTTTGGTTCATTCGTTTAAAACAAACCAAACCCCTTTGATTTATTCTCCTCCATTGGATTAGAACCAAACCAATTTGGTTCATCCATCATGTTTTCATAAGACATGGCCCATCCACGCTTCCATTGTGACTGAAACGATTTCATGCTCGCTCCATGTTTGGTCCAACCAAACCTAGTTTCTCTCGGTCTGAGAATCTCATTCTCAAGCTCGTTTTAAATCCTTCGGATTACGCTCGTTGTGCGTGTGACTAAATAGGTTCTCGGTTTATGTTGGTCGTCTATAATTAACCATTAATTATAGAACAATCATGAGTGGCACCTAGTAGTACATCATGATCCCCAATTAACCGAAAAGATCAACGGTTGATCCAGAACTATTTCTGAAACCCTTCAGTAGCTCGAATGAACCGTGCCCCATTCCCTTCACTCATCTTATACCCACTTGGTTCAGAACATGGTCTATAGTGTCGGTCCCCACTAGGTTGACTACGCCACACCTAGCCCAAGTATCATTTCCTCGTCCTACGGATTCTAGTTACTACACATGTATCGAAGAGTACCTTACTCTAAACATGTAATGCTTTGGCCAAAGACTTTAGTAACAATCCGACGAGAGGCCATGGGTATACATCTCCTCGCAAGGAGTGGTGAATCCTTTATAGGCTATTCAAACACCTTCGATCACTTCGACTTATACCCAATCATCCCGGGTCTACATCTCCTCAGAGATGCTTGCTTAAGATGTCAAAGTATAAGTCTTTATGATCAAGATGACTTGAATACCGCAAGTCAAAGGAACATCGCACTTAAGCTGCAGTAAGAACTTCATTGACATATCTATATATGCAGAGAAGCATATGAAGCCTTACGGCTGGTCACTCCAATGAACTAGTTACCATAACTAGCATCCACGATTAACTCCGGACATCACAATGTCTCTAGCCAGTGAGAATCAGCTGCTTGGATACACCAAGGAGTATACCTCGTGCTAGTCTCGACAGAATCAATGGTGTCTAAATCCATCAATTCATCGACTAGGGATAATTCCGATACATCACAATTACACATGTAGAGATATTCACTAGTTGTGATCCAATCACAAATTCTTTCATGCTGTGAATCGTATCGTGGACATTCAATAAATGAGTTTAAGATCCAATCAAATACATGAAAATATGTATACTCAAATAGTGAATCTTCATTTATCATATAAATGGTTTAAACATAAGGTGATTGCCTTAGGACATCTCTCATATATTACTAACACATGCCTCATCGAACCTAAACATGCACCTTAATGAGTTTTCCTAACTTACTATCAGTTCACTTAATCTAAATACATCAAACTATCTTCTTTCCTATCTAGCCCATTCTAAATTAAGCAGTGATGAAGTACTAAACATGCAAATAAATCATCTAATTAAAGAAACATAGCTTTGATAGTCTTATTCACAGAATGAACTTGACTTTTGGGGATTCAACATAGATTATTTATAATTTAATTACTTAGGAAAGTCCTAGGGACTCATGCTTAGACTCGACCATTGGCATTTCGATTGACTAAAGACATGTATGATTTATTGGTCAGACTAGCCTTGTATCCGAGTCTAGATTTGTTGTATATGGTTTGTTGGAATCCAAGCATCATGTTGAGATACTTAGAATCCGAGATGAATTTTTCCAATATTCCCTTGAGTTATTCTACTTAATTTTTCAAGGTAGAATTTTCTTTTTCAACTCTTGCAACTAATTGAGTTGAGTTTCCATCTTGAAAATGATAAGTTGAAGAGTTCGAGTTGACTTTGTTGGATCATTTAGAGCGCTAGGGTGAATAGTGCAAGACAAAATTCGTTCGTTTGTTTGTTCGATATAAAATAATGTGTGTGAGAGTAAATGCAGCGGAAAGGAAAAAGTACTCATTTATTTTTACTTGGTTCACAACCTTCGGCTACTAGTCCAAGGCCCTAACGGTCCTAGACCGCGTACGGAGGACAAACCACTAAAAATACTCCTCCTCGTTAGAGGAAGGAGTAAGCGAATACAATCGATGAAAAAGCTCAAGGTAGAGGGACACTCCCCCTCTCCTTGTTACGATTAAAACACGATAAATAAAGATACACGACAATAAGAAAGAAAACCAATGACTAAGTAAAGTAAGAAAATTAGGCACTTGTTGTCGGAGATGCGGTAGCATTTTGCCGTCGTAAGGTCATCGTAGAAGAGTATCGTAACGGAGGCTTTTTGGAGAGCTTTTGATGATAGAAATAGGGTGGAGAAGCCTACTTTTATAGCCTTGGAAACCCTAGATGTTCACATCTTCAACAATGAGAGCAAGCCTCCTATCCCTTCAAAAATAGAGATAAACTTTGACTCTCCTCGAAGTTGATCCTTAACCAACAGTCAACTGCTACCCTTACCAGTCGACTGTTGATGGATCAGTTGATTGATACAAGCCCTCAATAGACTGATGGCAGGTTTCCCAGTTGCAACGAAGAGTTAGCTCGAAAATACAGTTAATACAAGTAAATTAAATGGTCATACACCATCCAATCTCGACTTAGACCTTCCATGTGAGGTCTTGGTCAGATCGTCGCCTAAGAATGTCCCCGTATAGAGGACACGACCTTCCTTGCGCTCACTCACACGATCTTACCTCTTTCATTTACCTTGTAGCTTCTGCTTCCGATCTTCCACCTGATTCCTTCGGCTTCCTCTGAAGTCATCCCGGTGTCGCCCGACCACCACAGCTCCCTCCGGGTGTCGCTGACCTTCAGCTCTAGCTTTAGTACTTTTCTTCACACTCGATTTAGCTCGTGAGATAACAAAATGAGTTTAACTTTGTATCATTTGCTATAATCAAAACTCATGTTTGACTAAGGTGCCTACTGCACCAACAATCTCTCCCTTTTTGATCTATGGCAAACCCATATAAAGTTAAGGAAATAATATGCATGAAGAATCAAAGATTCAGTAGGAGTAATAGAGACTTTCTTCCAAGTACTCCCCCTTGAGGAAACCTCCCCCTTGACCGAGGGTGAGTCTTGAAAGAAGATCCTAATCCTCCCCCTTGATGTTTGCTATTTAGGAAGAGTTTAAGTAATTAACAATTACTTAAAGTTGGCCTTAGTATTAAAAAATAAGTTTAAGTTAAGAAGATTTCTTAACTTCGCCTTTCTCCACCTTTCTCACATTAACGTTTGGCCATGGCCATAAGAATATAGAATTAAGTTACTAAGTTAAGTTATCAAAAAATGATCCCTTAACTTTGGCCTTTTCTCCCCCTTTTGCTTTAAGTTCCAAGTCCAAGCATGTTGCATATTATTTTGAAAATAATATACTAAAAATAAGCTCATCTATTAAATGTTCAACTCTTATTTGACTTAATTGATATAAAAGATCAACAAATCCTGGTCAGAGTCGGTTAATATATATGGTTATACTCCATGGTTCATGGTGATGCACTAGCTCTACATCTGGAACCAGGAGTAAGGTCCTAATATCTCACGTCCATCTACGTGGCTAAGTACACAAACACATTAGTCCTATGTGTTGTGAAATGTATTGGCTCCTTAAATATATATGTGCATGATATCTAGGGTAAGCCCTAAGCTAGTTCCATTAACATGAAAAGAGAAGTAAATACTAGAGTATATAAAAAGAATGTAAGTTCTACTTTATTATGCACATGCCTAATTTTCGTCTTAGTAGACTAAATTCGACTTCGGGTAGTGGCTTGGTAAAGAGATCGACTAGATTTGACTTGGATTCCACATATTCGAGTTTAATGGTTCCGTTAGCTGCATGTTCTCGAATAAAGTGGTGTTTAACTTCTATATGTTTGGTCCTAGAATGACAAATAGGATTTTTGGTTAGGTTGATGGAGCTAATATTATCTATGTGAGTTTTAATATTGTTGAAGTTTAAGTTAAAGTCTTGAAGAGTGTGTTTCATCCAAAGAAGCTAAGCTACACACTCATCCATCGCGATGTATTCGACTTTGATTGTAGATAAAGCAACACAGTGTTGCTTTCTACTGCACCAACTCACTAGACTCGAGCCGAGAAGTTGACAACAACCACTCGTGCTCTTCCTATCGAATTTACTACCGGCATAGTCCGAGTCGGAGTAGCTGATTAGTTCGAACTCGGTAGATCTAGGGTACCAAATACCTACGCTTAGCGTGCCCTTTAGATATCTAAGGATACACTTAACTAAAGTTAGGTGAGACTCCTTGGCACAAGTTTGAAACCTTGCGCACATACTTACCACGAATAAAATGTCGAGTTGACTCGCGGTTAAGTATAGAAGACTCCCTATCACACTCCTATAGTATTTTAGGTCGATGGGATTTCCTTCTAAGTCCTCTCCTATATTGACATTATTTGTCATGAGTGTATTGAAGGTTTTAGCGTCTTGCATTCCAAAATGTTTAATTAATTCTCTAGTATATTTTTGTTGATGTAAATATATTTCATCCTTAGTTTGTTTAATTTGTAGTCCTAGAAAGAAACTCAATTCACCTACTAAATTCATTTCAAATTCACTTTCCATAAGTGAAATGAATTCGTTTAGTAGGATCGAATTGGTTGTTCCGAAAATGATATCGTCTACGTAAATCTGGGCTATGAAGATTTCATTACCTACAGTTTTTACGAAGAGGGTTGGATCGACTAGGCCTTGGTTAAACCCTTTAGACTTAAGATAAATTAAAAGTCTCTCGTACCAGGCTCTAGGAGCTTGTTTGAGTCCATGGAGAGTTTTCTTTAGTTTAAGGACATGGTCGGGTTTATCTAAGCTTTCGAATCCTGGGGGTTGGCAAACGTACACCTCTTCTTTAATAAGTCCATTTAAAAACGCTGACTTGATATCCATTTGAAATAACTTAAATCCTCGATGTGCAGCGTAGGCTAACAACATTCGGATAGATTCTAGTCTAGCTATGGGGGCATAGGTTTTATCATAATCTAATCCTTCTACTTGACTGAAACCTTTGGTGACTAACCTTGCTTTATTTCTAACTACTTCACCTTTGTCATCAAGTTTGTTTCGGAAGACTCACCTTGTTCCAATAACTGATTTATCTTTAGGTGGTGGTATTAATTCTCAAACCTCGTTCCTAGTGAATTGAGCTAGCTCTTCTTGCATTGCAATAATCCAATCGAGATCAAGAAAAGCTTATTCAATGGTTTTGGGTTCGATTTTCGAAATCAAGGAGATTTGACTAAGGTTTCTATAAGATGATCTAGTTCGAACCCCTAAGCTAGGATCACCTATCACTTGGTCGATAGGATGATTTGTTTGAATCCTAATTTGACTTGGGTTAGGGTCACCTATGACTTGGTCGACTGGATGACTCGTTGGACTTGGGTTAGAATTAATACTAGACTCGATCTCAGGGTCGGAGTCGAGTCTAGTATGAGTCAATTCGCTAGTTGGTGTTGCTACGGATTTTGTAGGTTCGTGTCCTTCATCAAACACTACATTAATAGTCTCTTCAACTCTAAGGGTGTCATGGTTGTATACCATATAGGCTCTACTTGTAGTGGAGTATCCTAAGAAGATTCCGGTAGATGTTTTGGAGGTGAACTTTCCTAGATAATCCTTAGTGTTCAGAATATGTACCTTACATCCGAATACCCTAAAGTACTTAATGTTAGGTACTTTGTCGTGATAGATTTTGTACGAGGTCTTAAGGTGTCTCTTTACCAAAAGGATCCTATTTTAGATATAGCAAGTCATACTAACGGCTTCTGCCCAAAACCTGTCAGGTAGGTTATACTCGTTTAGCATTATCCTAACGGCTTCTTGTAGGGTTCTATTTTTACGTTCGACTAGACCATTTTATTGTGGGGTTCTAGGACACGAGAATTCATTGTGATATCCGTTTAGGTTACAGAAATTTGTAAACCTGTGGTTTTCGAATTCACCACCATGATCGCTCCTAAGTCTTTTAATTTTAAGGTTCTTTTGATTTTCGATTAGTTTAAACAAGTTGATGAGTTGATCTAGGGTATCACTTTTATGTTTGATGAACCTAACCCAGGTAAATCTAGAATAGTCGTCAATTATGACTAAGCAGAATTGACTACCATTAAGTGACTTAGCTCCATGTGAATCGAATAGATCCATATGTAGGAGCTCAAGAACACTTTTGGTTCATTCTTGATTAGTTAGTTGATGTTGTGTCCTAGATTGTTTACCTTGTTGACAAACATTATAAATTTTATTGTCTAAGTTGTTAAGGTTGGGCAAACCTCTGACTAAGCCACTCTGACTCATCTTGTGGATGAGTCTTGGGTGCGAGTGACCGAGTCGTCGGTGTCACAATCAAGATTCCTCTTGTTGTGTCATAAGACACTTGGTTGAGGAGTTAGGTAGATTAATAATATAGATGTTGTTATTCCTAGTTCCTTTAAGCATTGTTTTAGAGGTTTCATTTGTTTTAATTGCGCATTCATGTTCTAGGAATATGACCTTATAGTTATTATCACACAGTTGACTTACGCTAAGTAAATTATATTCGAAATTTTCAACTAGTAAAATATTTTGAATGATAAAGGTTTGAGTTGAGCTCAATATCACCTGATCCGATGATTTTGAGCTTATCGTTGTTTCCAAAGGCTACTGATCCTTATCGCTTGAATCGAAGCTTTGAAAACTTAAGTTGATCCCTGGTCATGTGTCGGGAGCAACCACTATCCAACATCCATTGATCCTACACGCAAGGTAGTTGGATCGGATATTGGAATTTTAAATTTGGTTGTAAATTATTAGACCTAGATCATCTCACCCATTTCTACATGATCAAACATGTTATCCTTATATGTTCTTATGAGATGAATTCAATTTTACTTGATTAATTTTAATGAATCGAAACTAGTCAACCTTGAGTTAGATTCAGATTTGACCCTAAGCTCATCAAGTCATCTTTTCAAGATCTTGGCTTCCAGGTCGTGGCGAGGCACAGGGGCCTTCTTTGATTGGAAAAATGACCACTTCCTTAAACAAAGTCAATTTCGAGAAAATAGTAACTTGACTTACTTAAAACCACTTCCTGGTCTAACTAGTCTAGGATATGACGAGGTAGCTTCAGCTAGTCCCACTCGGTCAAGTGAACCGAACTAGATACGTCTTATCAAGCTCGAGTATCCAAGACTTCACTTTCCTAGCGTACTATCATTTCGTCACGTCCTGGTACTATTGTTATCAAGTATTGACGAGTTATAGTCCCTATCTAACCATTCTAAAAAAAAAAGAAAGAGAAACTAAGCATGAAATTTCTAAGTAATAGCATGAACAAGTTTTGTACTAGCTCCCCCTGGACCATTTAATCGGTTCGGTCTTTCCACATAGTGGATTTGGTCCTTGGGAACCCAATACTGGTTGGATCCTAATTGAGAAATCAAAGTGGTCTTAGGGACCCATGCTTGGACATGTATTCTATTTCGACTTACGATTGACATATATGACTTGTTAGTCATATTTGAGCTAAATCCAAGCCCGACCTTATTGTACACGACCCTTTGCGATCCAAGTACGAGGTAAAGTCCCTTGGATCCCAAAGTGAACCTTTCCAACGTGTTCCTAAGATCTTCGACTTGACTTTTCAAAAGTGAGTTTTCAACTTTGAGCTTTTCAACTTGAGTTGAGTTCTTCTCTTGAACTTGACTAGTCAAAGATGTTAGGGAGACCTTGTGTTTAAGGAGTTTAACCTCCTCAAACAGGGTCTCGAACTTGGACTCGGACTTAGATAACTTCCTAGTTAGAAACTTAATTGCATTGTACAAGGTACTAATGAGGGACCGACTTACCTTGAGAGTTTCTCTTGAACCGGATGCATATCCGTGGCTTGTCTTGAATAGAGATTCGTAGTCCGACTCGTCCTCGGGTTCAGATTCAGACTCCAGCTCCGATTCGATTGGTTTAGCTATGAAGACGAGGTCATAGTCTTCTTCCTCTGATGCCTCTTCCCACGTAGCATTGAGCGCCTTTTTGAACTTTGGTGCTTTGTTTTTAAGCTTCGGGCATTCCGACTTGATATGTCCCAACCTATTGCATTCATAGCACCTAACGTTAGAACTAGTTTTAGATTTACCTTCGTTGGGTTGAGTGATGGATCGTCTTCGGCTCTTGATCATCCTCCGAACTGTTGGTGCAATCGGCCCAGGTCACGATTGACCAGACTCGAGTTTGACTCGAGTGATGTTTTGATGTTTGACAAAGGGATTTGACAAAGGGATTTGACAAAGTGGTTTGACATTGATGTTTGACATTAATGTCGGTTAATATGTTGGGGAGATTGTTGGAGCAATCGACCCGGATCATGTTTGACCAGACTCGAGTTTGACTCGAGGAAGACCTTGATGGTTGACTGGGGTTGACCATGTGATTATGGGAAAGTCCAAGCATGGGTCTTAGCAAGGTAAAGTCCAAGTCATGGGTACTTGGCATGGAAAGTCCAAGTAGGACACTTGGCATTTGGTAAAGTCCAAGTCTTGAGTACTTGGCATGAAAAGTCCAAGTGGGACACTTGGCGCATGGAAAGTCCAAGTCATGGGTACTTGGCATTTGGGAAAGTCCAAGTCTTGAGTACTTGGCATGAGAAGTCCAAGCATGAGTCTTGGCAAATGAGAAGTCCAAGCATGGGTCTTGGCAAATGGAAAGTCCAAGCATGGGTCTTGGCATGGAAAGTCCAACATGGGTTGGCAAGGGAAAGTCCAAGCTTGAGTCTTGGCATTTGGAAGTCCAAGGGGATTGATTTTGGCAGCGTAAAGTCCAAGCGGAGTCTTGACGGCGTAAGTCCAATGTGCCTTGGCGGTGTAGACACCGTTAGCATGACATAGCCGAGGGAAGCACCTGGAGGCTAGCGCGATGGATGAACAAGTCATGGATGACTTGGAGGGATCCGAGAGGCGTGAGGCTGATGGAGGTGGCTAGAAGGCTTAGGTCTAGGCTAAGGGTGGTCTAGCAAGTATGCCTCATCTTTGAGGTTGGCCGACTTCTCATGGGAGCGATCGCCCGATGTCTACGGTCATTGGAAAGTCGGCTCGTCATTGCTAGTTTAGCCGCGAGCGAGAATACTCGTGAGCCGATCGGGCGATCGACTACGCGGTGCGATCGGCGCCAATGTTGGCGATCGCGAAGAGATCCGCTGGAGTTTTTTCGTGTGGATCGATCCGTTGTCTCACGACGCTGGCATCGATCGTTGGTGACTTATGGCAGTCGATTGATAGGCGGAAATCCAGCCCGACGCAGGTTATAAAGGCAGCTCTGAAGGAGGGTTTTTGCAGCGATTTTCTTGGGCGAAATTGAAGGGGAAAGTTGGTGCTTTCCAGTCCTTCAAAGCTAGTTCAAGGCAATCAAAGATCAAGCAATCCAAAGCTCTTGTAAAGTTGTTTTTCCTTTACTTGCATTGTATTTCTTACTTGTATTTGCTTGTATCTTGTGTATTACTTAGTGTAATCCTTGTACGAGATTTCTCCGCCTCCGGATTATTCCGAGAAGGAGTTATTATTGATTAGTGATTGCGTGTGTATCACTAGAGCTCGATCCGTGGAGTAGGAATCGTTCGGTTCCGAACCACGTTATATCCTTGCGTTTGTGTGTTTGTGTTTTCGTTATTGCTTTATTATCTTTGTTTCCGCTGCGCTAACGAAATTGTAGAGACGAACACGCGAACGAATTCCATCTACGTACGGTCAATGCTATTCACCCCCCCTCTAGCGGCGTCAAATCTCCAACAAGTGGTATCAGAGCCTGGGGCTCTTCTACGGACTAACCGCCGGGAGCTAGGACAAAGAAGGCTAGAGGGTAAAGATGGAAATCCAAGGACAATTGGGATGGGATATCAACACCCCAATTCCGTATGTCTTCTATGGACGAGAAGGTTTCAATTCTTGGAAGGCGAGAATTGAAGATTTTTTGATGATGAGAGACCTTGAGGAGTGGTCCGCATTGATGGAAGGATTTGAATATCCTAAGGGACCAAAGGGAGGGTTTCTCAAGAAGAAGAAATGGAGTGAGGAGCAACTCCAGCAATTCGATAAAAACAAGAAGGTAATCAAATTCATTTTTGATTTAATTCCTAATGACCTCTTGTGTAGCCTAGGTGACTATGTGGATGCTAAGGAGCTATGGAGCGATTTGGCCAAGCTCCATGAAAGCCTATCATCGGTCAGAAGAAGACCATCACCCTCTCAAGATCAAGAAGAACCATCTAGAGCTTGAGGATTGGAGGTTGATAGGAATCAACATCCGGATCGGAGAAGGAAGTAGAATCGGAAGTTGATAGAGTCAATTCCGGGTTGGTGGAGGAAGTGGAAGAAGCATCCACTTCTAGGATTGAGGAGGAGATTAGAGTTTCCTCAACACCGGAGCAACAAGAAGAACCATCTACATCCGGTAGAGAGGAAGAGCAAGCTCAAGAATCCACTCCGACCACCACAACCACCCTAGGTAACTCAAGCATGTCAATTAATAATAAAATGAATATTATATGCTTTGAGTGTAGGGAGAAAGGACACTACAAGAGTAAGTGTCCTAAACGGGTTAAGAAGACTCCACCTGCCAAAAGTCAAGGAGACCGGTGCCTCAATGAAAAGAGCAAGGAGCAAGTGATTTGCTTCAAATGCACAATCTGGGTCATTCGAGTCAATGCCTAGGGGAAGAAGAAGGGGCAAAGGGGAGCATCACAAGTAGGGGGAGCTACAAAGGCTAACCCTAAGGTATATCAAGTTAATAATGCTCTTTCTTTAGTTAATAGACAAAAGCATGCTAGAAATTTCAATTCCCTAGCAATTTGCCATGAAAAGCATGCTAATAGAAATAAATACTTTTGTTTATGAGCTAAAAATATTCACTTAGATAATAGGGAGAAATTTGGGACTAATGTCCCTAAAAACAACTTATCTAAGGACAAACCTAGGTCAAATAACTCTAGAAAATTTTTACCTAGGGAGACAATTAGAAAGGTGCAAGAGCACCTAGGTCTAAACCCTAAATGGACTAGGCATATGCCTAGGAAGTCCAATGCCCAAGATTTAAATCTAAATTCTAAAATCGAGCAATTAGAAAAGGAAAATCAAGTCTTGAGGTCAAGGCTTGAAAAACATAAAAAGACCCTAAATAAGATACAAAATCAATTTAAAGGGTCTAGTGGTCAAAATCAAGGGTCCAAAAGTCAAAGTCAACACCTAGGACCTAAGAGTCAAAAGTCAACCAAAGGCAAGCAAGGTTTGGGTCACAAACCTAAGCCTAAAGTGGCTTATCATAGTGTTCCATTTGACTATGGAACACAAACTAGGTCTAGGAAGATCAAGGTCAATAGGGAGGTTATCCCTAGAGTTGACCAAAGGGTGTGCCTAGTGGCTAGGGTTTCAAGGAAACCTAGGGTGGCCACTAAGAAGGTTGCAAGGGGAGTTACCCCTAGAGTCAATCTAGGTAAGACCCAAATGACCAAGGCTAACAAGCCTAGGAGGGTCATTAGGAAGGTATCTAGGGAGGTTATCCCTAAGGAATACCTAATTAACCCTAGGAGCTCAAATCGGTTTTGGGTTCTTAAGAGCGTGATTGATTCACGCTAGATGGGTTTAGGATGTGCCAACCTTGAGTGGATGGGTAGTTAACTCAATCATGATAAAGGTGGCATTTTAGGTTATTTTCAAGGTTATGGATACCTTGGAAATAGGGTTGAATTATAATCCTAAAAGATTTTTAGGATGTGCCAATATTAGTTATGAAGTTTGATAAAATGATCAAATTGACACAATTTAGGTTTAGAGGTTAGTGTGTCATTTTGGGTTTTTGGCACACTAGGGAGATTAATGATAATATGGCAAAATATATCTAACTATATCAAATGGCAATTAATATTAAAATTTTGGTATTACCATACCTATACATTTTATATGTCATGCTTTGATTGTCACATGTCATGTCATGACATCATGCCTAGTTCTATGATTTTATATGTCATGTTCATGTTTAGGATTAAGGTTTCAAATGTCATGTGTTTTTAGATTTCATCTTATGCCATGACATCATGATTATGAGCATATGCTTATTTATAACATTTCTAATGCCATAATCATTCATGCATTTAAGACAATTTGGTTGAAATTGAATTAAGGACTATGACATGACTTGAAGTCCCATTCATAAGGGAATCAAGTAGGGTTGCCTTAGAAAAATGCATGAAACCCTAGTTTAGGAAGAACAAAACCCACATCTCACATCCAATTGACATGTATGTGTATTTATACACCTTAGATACATGTGAGATGCTAGGATATGAGTTGAGTTCAAGGTGCATAGTTTTTGCATCTAGATGAACTAAAACTCATCTTGTTTCATAATGTGGATCATTGGGAGAGCATGTGTACAAGTCATGTACATAGAGCCTAAGGAATATGATCCAAAATAAGGTTTTGAAAACATTTTAAAATCTTTTTGAAAAACCTTGGTGAAGTCTATCTTTTGATAGCAATCACCATTGATAGAGTTGATACAAAATAGGGCCAAAACTTTAAAAATTTCAATGGTTTTGAGTTTTGTATCAAACTCACTATTTTATAGGTAAAATAATTTTCAAATATTTTTCACCCATTGTGTGTGTCATAAGTATTATACGTATGAATTTTCACGATTTTTCAAATTACGTATAATTATTTATAAATTTTTAAAATTCATTTCTGATAGTTGAAAATCGAGATTTTCAATTATCGATCAGCCTGTGTGGCGATCGATGATGAGTGAATGATCGTGATTCTTGTCGAGTCATTGCTAGGTCTGATTTCGGGTTAACAAGGTTTGTTTAGCCCGTGTTCAGCTATGGAAAAGGTTCCTAATCACTCATAACCCTAGGATATGCTTTAGGAAGCATTATAAATGGTGAAAATCTATTGGATATGGATTAGGAGCTGTGTTAGGTCAAAGTATCAAATTTAGGGTGAGTGAAAGTTCTATGTTGAACTTAGAACCTTAATTTTAATGGTTTAGAGTTCCTATTGGCTTAAGGGCTTCCCAAGGACATTGTTGGTGCAATGGTCAAGGGGGAGCAAGCCTTTAGAGGGAGTTATCCATCTTGGGATGATGGATGTATTTCTCTTCTTGAAGGGGGAGAAGTTATTGGGAGAGTATCATCAATCGGGAAAATTGATGGGTTTTTGATACCCAATTTGGAAATTGGGAGAGAGTATAGGATTGTCTCTCTTGAGTGATATGTGAATTATCACTAGGAAGATGGTAGGCATCCTAGGTATTTATTTTTGGATCAAGGGGGAGATTGTAAGATCTCATTGGGATATGAGACATTGACCTCCATGGAGAGAAAACCTTTTTGATGTTAGTCAAAAAGGGGGAGAATGTTTGGGGGAGAACATTTGGAGAGTGTTTACCAATTTGGGATAATTGGTAAGGGATTTGAGTTAGTGGTCTAACTCAGATGATTTGTTTGGTTTTTGTCAAACATCAAAAAGGGGGAGATTGTTGGTGCAATCGGCCCAGGTCACAATTGACCAGACTCGAGTTTGACTCGAGTGATGTTTTGATGTTTGACAAAGGGATTTGTCAAAGGGATTTGACAAAGTGGTTTGGCATTGATGTTTGACATTAATGTCGGTTAATATGTTGGGGAGATTGTTGGAGCAATCGACCCGGGTCATGTTTGACCGGACTCGAGTTTGACTCGAGGAAGACCTTGATGGTTGACTGGGGTTAACCATGTGATTATGGGAAAGTCCAAGCATAGGTCTTGGCAAGGTAAAGTCCAAGTCATGGGTACTTGGCATGGAAAGTCCAAGTGGGACACTTGGCATTTGGTAAAGTCCAAGTCTTGAGTACTTTGCATGAAAAGTCCAAGTGGGACACTTGGCGCATGGAAAGTCCAAGTCATGGGTACTTGGCATTTGGGAAAGTCCAAGTCTTGAGTACTTGGCATAAGAAGTCCAAGCATGGGTCTTGGCAAATGAGAAGTCCAAGCATGGGTCTTGGCAAATGGAAAGTCCAAGCATGGGTCTTGGCATGGAAAGTCCAACATGGGTTGGCAAGGGAAAGTCCAAGCTTGAGTCTTGGCATTTGGAAGTCCAAGGGGATTGATTTTGGCAGCGTAAAGTCCAAGCGGAGTCTTGGCGGCGTAAGTCCAATGTGCCTTGGCGGTGTAGACAGATTAGCATGACATAGCCAGGGAAGCACACGGAGGCTAGCGCGATGGATGAACAAGTCATGGATGACTTGGAGGATCGAGGCGTGAGGCGATGGAGGTGGCTAGAAGGCTTAGGTCTAGGCTAAGGGTGGTCTAGCAAGTATGGGGCACCATACTTGGGTTAAAACCTCATCTTTGAGGTTGGCGATCGTAGCATTATGGCGGTTCGTAGCCGTGAGTCGACTTGAGTTATTTATCGTTTAAGGCTGGCCGCTATCGATTGCTCATGGGAGCGATCGGCCCGATGTCTCGATCATTGCCAGGGTCGATCATTGCTAGTTCAGCGAGCACGAATGCTCGTAGCCGCCAGGCGATCGACTACGCTGCGATCGCGCCAATGTTGGCGATCGGCGCCAAGAAATCCGTTGGAGTTTTTCCATCATGAATCGATCCGTTGTCTCACGACAACAGTGGCATCGATCGTGGTAACTTATGATGATCGGCGCAAATTCAGCCCGACGTAGGTTATAAAGGCAGCTCGGAAGGAGGGTTTTGCAGCGATTTTCTTGGGCGAAATTGAAGGGGGAAGTTGGTGCTTTCCAGTCCTTCAAAGCTAGTTCAAGGCAATCAAAGATCAAGCAATCCAAAGCTCTTGTAAAGTTGTTTTTCCTTTACTTGCATTGTATTTCTTACTTGTATTTGCTTGTATCTTGTGTATTACTTAGTGTAATCCTTGTACGAGGTTTCTCTGCCTCCGGATTGTTCCGAGAAGGAGTTATTATTGATTAGTGATTGCGTGTGCATCACTAGAGCTCTTTAGAGCTCGATCCGTGGAGTATGAACCATTCGGTTCCGAACCACGTTATACCCTTGCGTTTGTGTGTTTGTGTTTTCGTTATTGCTTTATTATCTTTGTTTCCGCTGCGCTAACGAAATTGTAGAGACGAACACGCGAACGAATTCCATTTACGTACAGTCAATGCTATTCACCCCCCTCTAGCGGCGTCAAATCTCCAACACGAACTAGGTTGACTAGTTCGGTCTCCATCTCCGGATTGACCTCCGACTCGTACTCGTCCTCTTCTTCTTTCAGGGGTGGCTTACTTGTGGGCTTCTTCTTTTGACCTGCAATGAGAGCTATACCTTTCTCGGGTACTGAGTTAGACTGTTTGTGGAGTTCAAATTCTGAAAATAATTCATCTAACCTAATTTTTGATAAGTCCTTAGAGACCTTGTAGGCATCGCCCATAGATGCCCACAAGATAGTCCTAGGAAATGAGTTCAAGACGTACCTTATTAGGTTGCGGTTTTCGACCTTTTGTCCTATGACGTGCAAGTTGTTGACGATGTCTTGTACTCGGGCGTGTAGTTGAGTCACGGTCTCATGTTCCTGCATTTTTAAGTTATATAATTTATTAAAAAGAAGGTCTCGTTTGCATACCTTTGCTTCGTCGATTCCTTCGTGCAATTCCACTAATTTGGTCCACAAGTCCTTTGCACTGATGAAGGGGCCGACGCGATTAAGCTCCTCCTTGGACAAGCCGCATTGGAGGATTTGAGTCGCCTTGGCGTCGGCTTCAACTTGTCTTTTTGTAGCATTGGTCCATTGGTCATAATCCAAAGATTCACCTACTTCGTTAGTCGGAAGTGTGAATCCCGTTTGGATTATGATCCACATCTCGATTTGGGTCTTAAGGAAGCACTCCATCTGACCCTTCTAATAACGGAAGTCATCTCCGTTGTAAAATGGAGGTCGGACGGTGCTAAAGCCCTCGAGATGAGCCATTGATACAAAAAGAGCAAGAAAGACGCAAAAAAAAACCTAGCAACGACAAAAACAAGCGGAATGTACCAAGACTCACGTCTTGGATTAGTAGTGCGGGAGAAAATCTAATCGAACGAAAGAGCTTGTAAAAAATTCAAAATAAACAGAAATAAAAATTAAAATAAATCTGTAAAAAAGATAGATTGGTGGTTTCACCAAATATTAGCACCCCGGCTTTGATACCAATTGTTGGATCGTTTAGAGTGCTAGAGGGGGGAGGGGTGAATAGCGCAAGACAAAATTCGTTTGTTTGTTTGTTCGATATAAAATAATGCGTGTGAGAGTAAATGCAGCGGAAAGGAAAAAGTACTCGTTTATTTTTACTTGGTTCACAACCTTCGGCTGCTAGTCAAAGGCCCTAACGGTCCTAGACCGCGTACGGAGGGCAAACCACTAAAAACACTCCTCCTCGTTAGAGGAAGGAGTAAGCGAATACAATCGATGAAAACGCTCAAGGTAGAGGGACACTCCCCCTCTCCTTGTTACGATTAAAACACGATAAATAAAGATAGATGACAATAAGAAAGAAAAGTCAACGACTAAGTAAAGTAAGAAAATTAGGCACTTGTGACTTGTCGTCGGAGATGTGGTAGCACTTCGCCGTCGTAAGGTCATCGTAGAAGAGTATCATAATGGAGGCTTTTTGGAGAGCTTTTGATGATAGAAATAGGGTGGAGAAGCCCTACTTTTATATCCTTGGAAACCCTAGACGTTCACATCTTCAACCAATGAGAGCAAGCCTCCTATCCCTTCAAAAATGGAGACAAGCTTTGACTCTCCTCGAAGCTGATCCTTGACCAACAGTCGACTGCTACCCTTACCAGTCGACTGCTGATGGATCAGTCAACTGATACAAGCCCTTAGTCGATTGATGGCAGGTTTCCCAGTTGCAATGAAGAGTTAGCTCGAAAATACAGTTAATACAAGTAAATTAAATGGTCATACACCATCCGATCTCAACTTAGACCTTCCATGGGAGGTCTTGGTCGGATCGTCGCCTAAGAATGTCCCCGTACAGAGGACACGACCTTCCTTGCGCTCACTCACATGATCTTACCTCTTTCATTTACCTTGTAGCTTTTGCTTCCGGTCTTCCACCTGATTCCCTTCGAAGTCATCCCGGTGTCGCCCGACCACCACGGCTCCCTCCGGGTGTCGCTGACTTTCAGCTCTAGCTTTAGTACTTTTCTACACACTTGATTTAGCTCGTGAGATAACAAAATGAGCTTAACTTTGTATCGTTTGCTATAATCAAAACTCAGGTTCGACTTAGGTGCCTACTGCACCAACATACTTGCTTCTTAAATACTTGAACTTTCTTAAGAAGTAACTCAACTTGTTTCTCGGATTTAGCTAATTTCTAACTTAAAATTTAATTATTCTACACATTGTATCTTCTAAAGGAGAGGTTACATCATTAGAACTTTCTAAATCGGATACGTATTCGTAGCTTGACTCATACTAGAATTAGGTTCCTCAGCTTGATTTAGACTCGGAATCAAACTCATACTCGAATATGCCTTCATTTGTCGTAAGTGCCATAAAGTTTGTTTGTTTTGGTTCCTCCTTGTCCAACTCCTCTAAGGATGACTCACCTTTCTGCATTTCACAATTAGATAATTGATTCAACAAAATTTCATATTTCATTACCTTGGATTTATTTGTCCCTTTGTGCAACTCGATTAATTTTTTCAAAGCTCCTCTAAGGATCGAAGTTGTTCGAGAGAGGGAGGTGAATCTCGATATTAAAATTTCTTTAATTAAATTTTAAAAACTTTTCTTATCTTATTTTTAAATAGAGTGCACAACGAAAAAATAAATGAGATAATATAGATTTTACTTGATTTAAAATCCTCATCGGATTGCTACTTCAAGACCCGTAACTCTCTTCTAAGACTACCTCATAGGGCAATTCACTAAGATCCTTGTAATTCAAAAACTTTCTATCTTGGAGGGTGTTTGCATGCAAAGATTGAGTGCAAGGTAATACTCTACTTTCCCTCACAATATTAAGTACAAGTGCGAATATAAAATAATGATTATATCGACAAGTATTGAAATGAAAGATGAATCTCGATTATCGACGGAGTGTTGGAATGGGCACAACAAAGCTCTATGGACTGCAAAAGAAGATGTAGCACTTGAGAGGTAATTGAGCGAGTTGTATTTCGAGGTTGCATCCATCCTTCTTTTATAGGTTTTTTCCAGTCGCTTGGACCACCTCCCAAGCGCCTCTACATCGGCCTGTCGATTAGGCAATTCTACTTTTCCGGGCACCTGGACTCGGTCCAGACAACTCAACCTCAGCCTTATCCACTCCATCATATTTCTGGTATTTTTTGGTCTCAAGGGTATGGATCTAGTCCAGTCGCTTGCTTGCTCTTGCCATTCGTGGCTAACTTTCAGTCGACTCGGAATGCTCTAGTCTCCTTGAATCTAACCGTGTCATATCTACATCCCAAGCACTTGGACCAGGTCCAGTTACCTGGACCAACCCAAGTCGCCTTGAACTCTACAACACATAGTTAGCACAAGAAAACATACATATCAAATTAGCAGAAGTTTTACTGTTCAATCTCGACCTTGGAGTCCAAGTTAGCCCCGTAGTCGGATTTACATCTATCTTTGTCCTCAATCGATGACACGGTCTCACCTCTCCACTCAAGAGTTTACCAGCCAAACATTTGGTTTTCTTGACGTGTTTACACTTTCATCGTTTGAAGTTTAATCTTGACCCATCAAGTTTTCTTATCAGTTGTCTGATCCACCTAATTCAATTGGACCTCCTGCCAATTGTCTAGTTCACCTAACCTAACTGGACTTCTGTCAGATATTTGTCCCTCTTGATCCATCTGGATTTCCTGCAAGTTATCTGACCCGCCTAGTCCAACTGGATTTCTATCTAGTATTCGGTCCTTCTGATCTGTCAAAACTTCTTATCTAACATTTGGTCAGTCTGACCTATTAGCTAGGTCTTTAAGTGATGCATACTTAACACTCATATCAATTCATCATGTATTCTAATTTTAAATCTTTGCTCATATATCAAAATATAGGAGTGGTACTTTCACTAACAAATTTTGTACAGTATTGCATTTGAGGCCTTTGTAAGAAATCCACAACAACCAAGTAGACAAAACAAGAGTTCTTCTTCTAACGTAGTGTTTTTTTTTTTTTTGCACTGTCATATTATTTGCTTATGTATTTTCATTTACTACTATAGATATAGAATTATAAAAAGTTTTTGCACCAAGGTTTTTAAAGAGGAAAAAAGATAGCAAGATTCTAGGAGTAGGAGTGATCCATCGATAGATCAAATCATAAAATAGAAACTAGAGGTTTAAAGATCAGTGTGCGTCTGTGTTTGTATCTTTATATTTGTTATTTTATATATTTCTATAGCATACTAACAAATTGTAAAGATACACATGAATAGTGAGTGTCTACTTGTAATCAATTTTAATGAGTTGAATTTAGTTTTCATTATTGTATTCGGTGATCATTAATGTGTTTATTTGAAAATAACTTGAAGGCCTTTAGTTGTTTTGTTTAAATGGATAATCGTCAAGATCATCTTTGAATTCCATATTGCACTGGGAGAGGGATGGTGACCACAAATACCAAATCTCCCCACACTATATACATCGAGATGCCTTGTATAACAAGTTGTTTTGATCTCCTTAAATCACTTTGACTATCTTATTGCATCTCCTTTTGCAATTACTTATGTAAGATGAGTTATATGTAGAGGAAATGTTGACCGTTAGAGGGGGGAGGTGAATAGCGTCGATTCATTGCGTGATTGTCTACAAATCTTCGTTAACATAGCGGAAATAAAGCAATAATAATACAAGCACACAATTACACAATCATGTAACATGGTTCGGAACCGAACGGTTCATACTCCATGGATCGAGCTCTAAAGAGCTCTAGTGATGCACATGCAATCACTAATCACAAATAACTCCTTCTCAGAATAATCCGGAGGCGGAGAAACCTCTTACAACAGATTACAAAAGTAATATAAGGTAAAACAAGCAAATACAAAAAGAATACAACAATCTATACAAAGAAAAACTTTACAAATGCTCTTTTGATTGCTTACTTTGTGGTTGCTTGAATTGCACTTGGAGACCTTGATTTGCAGCAACAAATCGCCCCAAAAGCCTTCAAAAACCGGATGTGATTTCCTTCTCCACGAGCTCCATTTAAAGCTTCTGCCTGGGCTAAAAATCGCCGATCAGTCGACTGCTCGGGACCATCAGTCGACTGATGATACTGTTGCTGTGAGACAACAGTGTAATCCATGCTGGAAAAATCCAATGGATAGAACATCAGTCGACTGATCATGACCATCAGTCGACTGATCGAGCCTCTACTCGACTGCTAACCCCAGGAGTCGAGTCTGACTCCATTCTATGCCCAAATTATCGAGCACTAGTCGACTGATAACACAATCAGTCGACTGCTGGCTCAAGTAGTCGACTGCCCACCTCTGACAGTCGACTGTTGGGACACTTCCCGCAGTCAAATCCTAGTTGACTCACACCAGTCGACTGTCATATGACACCAATCGATTGGCACACCTCAAACATGAGGTTTTAACCCAAGTTTGGTGCTCTCATACTTGCTAGACCACTCTTAGCCTAGACCTAAGCCTTCTAGCCACCTCCATCAGTCTCGCACCTCTCGGATCCCTCCAAGTCATCCATGACTTGTTCATCCATTGCGCTAGCCTTCAGGTGCTTCCATCGGCTATATCATGCTAACGGTGTCTACACCGCCAAGGCACATTGGACTTATGCTGTCAAGACTCCGCTTGGACTTTACACCGCCAACCATTGGACTTATGCTGCCAAGACTCCCGCTTGGACTTTACACCGCCAATATCAAACCCCTTGGACTTCTCAAATGCCAAGACTCAAGCTTGGACTTTTCCTTGCCAACCCATGTTGGACTTTCCATGCTAAGACTCATGCTTGAACTTTTCTTTGCCAAGACCCATGCTTGGACTTTACATGTCAAGTACTCAAGACTTGGACTTTCCATGACATGATCAACTCCAGTCAACCATCAAAATCCCCTCGAGTCAAACTCGAGTCCGGTCAATCATGACCCGGGTCGATTGTGCCAATAATCTCCCCAAAATATTATCAGACATCAATGTCAAACATCGATGTCAAACTTCCATGTCAAATATCAAAACATCACTCGAGTCAAACTCGAGTCCGGTCAATCGTGACCTAGGCCGATTGCACCAACAATCTCCCCCTTTTTGATGTTTGACAAAAACACATACCTTTGAGTTAAAACACTAACTCAAATCTCCTTACCAATTATCCCAAACATTCTCTCCAATTCTCCGAATTGACAATTGATAACATCAATTGATAACACTCTCCATAACATTCTCCCCCAAAACATTCTCCCCCTTTTTGACTAACATCAAAATGGTTCTCTCCAAGGAGGTCAATGTCTCATGTCCCAATGAGATCTTACAATCTTCCCCTTGGTCCAAAAATACCTAGGATGTCTACCATCTTCCTAGTGATAACTACCATATCACTCAAGAGAGGCAATCCTATACACTCTCCCAATTTCCAAATTGGGTATCTCAAAATTTCATTTTCCCCCTCATGAGAAAAAATATAATTCATCATCCCATGATGGATACCTCCCCCTAAAGGCTTGCTCCCCCTTGACCATTGCACCAACAATGTCCTTGGGAAGTCACTAAGCCAATAAAAACTCTAAACCATCAAAAATAAGGTTAGAAATTTAACATTAAACTTTCCAATACTTTAAATTTGATACATCACCCTAACAACTCTCCTAATCTATATCCAATGGATTTTCATCCTTTCTAATGCTTCCCAAAGCATATCCTAGGGTTAGGAGTGGTTAGGGAACTCTAACATAGCTGAAAATGGGGTAAACAATCTTTGTTTTTCCAAAATCAGCTCTGATAGTTGAGTCCTTCAGAAATCAGTTGACTGCCATGCCCATCAGTCGACTACCACCAAGAGTAGTCGACTGATAACTGAAATTTCTGAATTTCAGTTATCAGAAACAAATTTTGGAAATTCATAAATAATTATACGTAATTCGAAAAATTATGAAAATTCATACGTATACTACTTATGACCAATACAATGGGTGAAAAATATTTGAAAATTATTTTACCTATAAAATAGTGAAATTCACACAAAGTTCAAAACCATTAAAATTTTCAATATTTTAGCCCTACTTTGTATCAACTTTATCAATGGTGATTGTTATCAAAAGATAGACTTCACCAAGGTTTTCTAAAATGATTTTAAAATATTTTTTAAAACCTATATTGGATCATGTTCCTTGGGCTCAATGTACATGACTTGTACAAAAGCTTTCCCAATGATCCACCTTTAGTTAAAGATGAGTTTTAGTTTATCTAGATGCAAAAACTATGCACCTTGAACTTAACTCATATCCTAGCATCTCACATGTATCTAGGGTGTATAAATATACATACATGTCAATTTAGATGTGAGATGTGAGTTTTGTTCTCCTAATCTAGGGTTTCATGTATTTTTCTAAGGCAACCCTACTTGATTCCCTTATAAATGAGACTTCAAGTCATGCCAAAGTCCTTAACTCAATTTTAATCAATTTAGATTCATGAATGATTATGGCATTAATGATGGTATAAATAAACACATACTCATAATCATGATGTCATGACATAAGATGAAATCTAAAAACACATGACATTAAACCTAATCCTAAAAACATGATCATGACATATTAAATGATTAAAAATAAACATGATATCATGGCATGTTATATGACAATCAAAGCATGACATATAAAATGTATAGGTATAATAATACCTAAAACTTAGTATTAATTGTCATTTGTTATTATTAATTATATTTTGCCATATTGTCACTTTTCTCCCAAGTGTGCCAAAAAACCAAAATGACACACTATAACCTCTAGACCTAAGTTGTGCCAATTTGATTGATTTATCAAACTTTTTAATTAATATTGGCACATTCTAAAAGCCTTTAGGATTCAAGATCAAAACACATTCCCAAGGTAACCATAACCTTGAAAATGACCTAAAGTGTCACCTTTACCATGGTTGAGTTAACTACCCATCCAATCAAGGTTGGCACATCCTAAACCCATCTAGCGTGAATCGATCACGCTCTTAGAAATCAAAAACCTATTTGAGCTCCTAGGGTTTACTAGGTATTCCTTAGGGATGACCTCCCTAGATACCTTCCTAATGACCCTTCTAGGCTTGTTAGCCTTGGTCATTTGGGTCTTGCCTAGGTTAACTCTAGGGGTAACTCCCCTTGTAACATTCTTAGTAACCACCCTAGGTTTCTTAGAAACCCTAACCACTAGGCACGCACCTTGATTACCCTTAGGGATGACTTCCCTAGTAACCTTGATCTTCCTAGACCTAATTTGTGTTCCATAATAAAATGGAACACTATGATAAGCCACCTTAGGCTTAGGTTTGTGACCCAAACCTTTCTTGCCCTTGGTTGACTTTTGTCTCTTAGGCCCTAGGTGTTGACTTTGACTTCTAGACCCTATGATTTGACCATTTGACCTTTGCATTTGATTTGTCATTTTTATAAGGGTATTTTCAAGTTTCTCAAGCCTTGACCTCAAGACTTGGTTTTCTAATTCTAATTGCCCAATTTTCGATTTTCATTTAGTCTTTGGGCATTATTTTTCCTAGGCATATGCCTAGTCCATTTAGAATTAAGACCTAGGTGATCCTCTATTTTCTTGATAGATTCTCTAGACAAGGTCTTTCTAGAGACATTAGTCCCAAATTTCTCCTTATTTGAAAAGTGAACATTCTTAGCTCCTAAACAAAAATATTTGTTACTCCTAACATGCTTTTCATGATAAATTGCAAGAGAATTAAAATTTCTAGCATGCTTTTTGACATTTAAATTAGAAAGAGCACTACTAAAATGTACCTTAGGGTTAGCCTTAGCTCCCCTTACTTGTGATGCTCCTTCTTGAGTCTTTTTGCCCCCCCCCCCCTAGAGCATTAATCCTATAATTGTTAAATATTGAAATTTAAAATACTAAATTTAATGGTCAAAAATTTAGGAAAAATAATTCTAGGAATTATTTTGGGATTTTTGGAATTTTAGGAAATTTTTCCGGAATTTTTCTGGAATTAAACGGAGTCCGTACGAGATTATTACGGGGATAAGAAAAATAGACTTTTAAATGATCTATTAAGATTATTTATTATTGGGGAATTAACGGGTTTGATTAACCCTATGTTTAAATACCTAAATCTAGGGTTAAGCTTTTGGATTTGTTTAAAACTTAATTTAGGGTTAGAGCTAATTAAATTGGACGGGTTTAGTAACCTATCCCATTAATCACTCCTTAGGTTTTATTACTTCCCCGCCACACGCACTGAAGCCTAAAGTTTTCCCTATCGCGATTTCCACTCGCGAGCCCTTCTCTCACGATTCTCTTCCGCCGCACATCCCTTCCTCCTCGTTTCTTTCTCGTGCCAGCCGCAACGCCGAGGCGCCCTTCTCCTCGCCTCATCTCCGCCGCCGCTCGTCTCCTCCCGCTCTCGATCGCGCACGCCGCATCGTGCGCCGGCTGCTCCTTCTTGCGATGGTGTCGCTAAGCAGCCAACGCCACCGCCTTTTTCCTGCGACCACCGCTGCCCCTTTTGGCCTCATCACCCGCGCCACTCGTGCATAGCGTCGACCAGCGCCGTCGACATCAACAGCGCCCACTGACTGCTACCTGTCACTCTCGAAAGGGGTCGGTCATCGCCACGCGAATCGCCGCCGCTGCTTGCTCGCGTCGCCACCCCAGTGCCGTCGGCACCTTTACTCACTGCCCACGCCCCACCGCCTTGGTCAGCACTGTCACCCGACCAGCCTCTGCCATCGCCATGTTATCGTTCCTCTCGCTGTTGCCGGCGCACGACCACACCGTGTCGCAACAGTCCGATGTTGACATCGCCTCGACCCGCTGTCAGCCTCTGCCCAGCCGCATTCAGAGTCCGCCGACTCGTCGACCCCAATTTGTTCTGACAATGAAGGAGGTAAGGGAAGAATCGGTTGTTTGGTTAATCGATGGTTGTTGCTGCATGTTAATTAGTCAGTTTAGCTAATTAACTAATTTGGTTAATCAAAGTAAGGAATTAGTCATTTAAAACAGTGGAGTAATTTGATTAATCGGTTATTAGGAGTAATTGGATGAATTTGGATTTAATTAATAAGTTTAATCAAATAGTACGGTTGGGTTTTTGGGGTAAATTGATATTGATCAAGTGGTAATTAAACTTGGGGTTAATAAAGTTGATTACCTAAGCTGGTTATGATGAATTATATTTTGATACGGCGGTGAGTGATCGGTTAAGTGGATAGCTTAATCCATTAGGTTTTGGACTTGATATTGGGGTTGACAATATAATCTGAGTATATTATATTTTATGTAGGTTTCGGTCACGAGATAGGTCCCCGGTCGTGACGATCTGGTTCTTTTTGCAGATATTTATATTCAGGCGGGTGTTTTGACTTATTTTTTAGATATAGTCAAGTTGATATGCTAGTTAGGATAGCTTGCAATAATTTTCATGTTTATATGCCTAGTATATTTTTGGTGCCTACTTGATACATGCATGTGATAGGTTATGATTATACCTTCCCTGTTTTATTTGGATCATAGTTACTTGGATTATGGATATGTACATATTGATTGTGCATATTATTCGGATAGGTGTATTTAGTTGGATTTACATGCTTTAGTATCATGCACCATCTTGCATGATTGCATGCTGGCTGGACGAGGTTCCTTTATAGTTGAGCCCGCAGCCAGTTACATGGCCTGCACACGCTGCCACTCATGGGTTAGTGGTACATCAGGAGGGTGTGTGCAGTTGCTCTGTCAGGCTCCGCTGGTCCACTCATGGGTAGCGATGAGGCAGCGTGGTAGCGGGCAGGGATCCCTCCTCTGGTCTATGACACCGGGAGATGAGAGCTTAGCTCCCCCACTCTGTTTGGGGTAGGAGAATAGGTGTACTCCGACAGCATCCTGTCCACTCGGTCAATCAGGAGCAGTGATGGCAGAGTGCACAGTTGTCATAGCCCTACCCACTCGGCTTCACCATCGCGTGTGAGGCGGCTGACTGGCGTCAGGGGTGACCATGTCATTTGCACGGCATGCATTTTGCATGGATATCATTTGTATTGTGTTTGCTGCATTTTTATTGCTGCCTTGGATGTTGCATATGATTGTCATGCATACAGGATACATATTTGTTTATGGTGATGACTTGATTACTTCTAGTATGACACATGCTCCTATATCAGGGTAGGAGAATCAGGTAAGTATAATCCTTTTGTATTTCTTTCTTGCATACCCTATATTTGTGAGATTGTACTGGCATAATTAGTATTGTTAGCTATATCTTACTTTGCATATCGACCATATCCGCTAAGTTCTTTAAACTTACCCCGTTGATTTATATCTATTTCAGAATGAAGCTGTTAGGAGAGTTCAGCTGCCAAACCCCACTCGTTGTGACAGTTTTATTGGTCATTTGTTTTTTTATGGATTTGGATTTTTATTAGAAGATATGTTTAGGCTTGAAGATTGGATTTATGTACTCGTGGATTTTTGGTGTCCTTGTGGACCCTTATTCGGATTTTATCTCGATTAGTGTTGGTTGGGTATTCCTGCCCACATGGCAGAAGGGGTAAGTCTAGTTGTTGTAGACGATTTACCATTTACTTTGATTCTTGGCCTGAGGCCTTATTACCTGCGTGGGTTGTTTGGATTCCAGTCGTGTTGACCGATGTATAGTGGTCGTGTAGGCCTTGTATGAAATTAGGTATTATCACCCATACAGGAGAGATACTGCCGGATTTTTGTCTAGCGGGGACTCCCTCGGGGCGTGACAATTTATTTGGTATCAGAGCCAGATTTTTGAGTTCCTTAGGGTCTTTGGGTTTTCGGAGTTTGCCACGTTTTGGCAGGTTAACTGGGGTATTTTCGGAGTTGTACGAATTTTCGACGATTATTATGTTTCGGAAATTCGAGGTATTATTGACGAGGTCAATTTGGGGGATTTGGCGGCAACAGGACATCTCTAGACGGCTAACAGGTAAATAAATTCTAGAAAATTTTCTAGATTTAGTGCATATTCGTATTGGTTATATTGATTATGCGGTGGTATAATGATTTGTCTGGTATTGTTTTAACCTTATATCAGTTAGACTGTTAAATTTTTAGGTTGCTGGTTTATCGTTGGCATATGGTTATTAGCATATGGTTATTAATTGCTATTACTGCTATACGTAGCTAGTTATCATGGTGATATAAATGATTAGATATTATTGGTAGATGTTTACCTCTTACTTTTTGGACTAGTATTAGGATTGGACTAGTATTGGGATTAGACTAGTTGAACAATATGACTAAGATGGATAAATTGGTAAAAGGTATACATATAGGTTCTTTGACTCTCTAGATACTAGTGCATGATGTCATGATTACATTGCTTACATAGTTTAGGGAATATGTAGACATCTAATGTTTTATTGAGTATTGCCTTGACTTTGATGACCCTTTAGTTATACCCTAACTAATTTCAGTCATTGATTGTCATTAGTATGACTATGTTGTCGTTTATTAGACATACCATGATTAAGACTAGTAGAGATAGAATAACTTAGATGAGGTTATTCTGTAGGAGCGGATCTCAGGAATGAAACAACATTAATATAACCCTAGGTGTGGGAGCCCTAGGCGTAATAACCCGGATGTGCTTAATGATATATGGTTATCCATTTACTGTTTCAATGATATGGTGATCGGACTAGTAGAGTTCGTATGGTAAGGATGCGATTAATCCTTACTATATCTCCCATTCTTGGTTGAGAGAGAGTCTGCAGTAGAGTCTCTCTATAAGTATGTGCTTTGTATATTTGTGGTCGATTATGTCTCTCATGCATGGTTGAGATGACCTATTGTAAAGTTATATTCTTGCGTTATTCGTTCGGAGTAGATGATAATTGGATTCGTATGACGCCTGTAGCTAGATAGCTACTTTACGTCTTAAGTACCCACGAGATCTGTTCGTGGTAGCAGGTTGGGGCATGCATGATTGAACTGGTAGGATGATATAATTTGGGCTTAACCCTCTTGAAGGGCTTGATAGTAGATTCGTGGTCCTTATTGGCCTTGATAGATGTTTCCTGTTAGTTGGGACGAAACCCTATGATTAATCGTCTCGACGTGATTATTAGTGGACTTGTGATTTTGATCGACCTTGATAACCGATCATGTTAGAAGGGTTGGAACGCTAGACTTAACCATCTCGACTTATTTATTTATAAGTCGATGATCTTTACCGACTTTGGTAAACATTTCATTTTAGAGGTGTTGAAACCCTCGCTTGACCTCCTCAATGGGTTAATGGTAGATCGATGATCTTTGTCGACGTTGATGGTCGTTTTATGTTGGATGTATTGGATAACCCTAGATTTAACAACCTAGGATAATCGACTGCCCACGCGACCTATTAGTGGTAGTACGCAAGTGCGTGTAGTCAATAACTAGATATCTATATACTGCCTATCTATCCACAAGTCTCATTCGTGGTAGCATGTAGTTGCGCGTAGACAATGTTATTGAGTGTCGGCCCACGAGTTACGTTCGCGGTAGCTCATAGACAGTTCCCTTTGTGTGCGAGAGCCACGAGGCATTGTCGTGGTATCCGAACGAGCACTGCTTGTTGCAGTGGTTGTGTATGTTGCGGGTATATTTGTTATACTGCTGATCAGGATAATTGCAGACTGATATTGGTACTCTGAGGGTTGGGTTATTCTAGTTGTTTCCTTTGACTTTCATTATGTGCATTATGAGTATGCACTATGGCCTATCCATTCACTGAGTGGTTGGACTTATCCCCTCCTCACTTATCCTTTAGGTTAACTGATGGAGGACGTGTCCTGTTGACCTACCTTCGTGTCGCTCAGAGAGTTCCTTGCCGTGCTTGCTCCCTTGCATCGTCAAGATGTTGCTTGATCTACTTTATCGGTGTTGCATTTTGTTTATGCACTTTGGATTTTTGGGTCGCAATTTGATTTGGGGTCATAAAACTATTTTACTTTAATTGATATATGTTTAGTCGTGCATGCATGCAGTTAATAAAATACTTATATTTCTATTATTATTTCGAGGTTTTTACCAGATCTGGTCCATGTATTTCGGAATATTGTCACTAAGGGACTCCTCCATCATTTGGATGACGGATATGCCCCTAGGACGTGACAATTTTATTGGTTTACGGTTTTGGTTTATGGGTTTTGTGTTTTGAGGATTTTCTTTTCCTTGGATTTTTGGGAGTTCTCGTGTTTTGGGACCAAGCAAGCTGAAGGATATCTCTGAGCTATAGGAAAAGTGTTGTCTTTAGTGGTTAGGAAAAGTATTGACCTAGTGAATTGCCCCTACTCATGGTCGGGGACGAGGGCGAGGATGTAGTGACCTTGCGGAACCTGACGATGATTTCAGAAGTACAGACTCTTTAGAGGTGCCGACTGATGACGAATTAGGAAACTAGGGATTTGGCTTGCTAGCCACCAATTTGAAGGACAAGGAGTAAACCCTCAGAAAATATCAGTCCCTACTAATAGTGATTTGATTATGGATAAGGCGTGTATGTCTACACTGGTCAAGATGATGAAAGATCATTTTACCTTATATTATAGGAGGTGTTGGATGGGATATTTATCTGTCCCAGTATTTTTTTTTAGAAAAGATCTGAAACTCTTTGTTAAAGGAGAGATGGACCTTTGAGGTTATGCATCGATTATCGATGATAGAATACGGTAATTGTGGAAGGAAATGAATATCCTTCATTGTGGATAGAGGATCTATTTAGATCAGTTATAGGACACCGGTGTATACTCTATGATTGATCTATGACTGGTGTGATGATATTGTAGTGACATGGTGTCATACAATTATCATTGTCGTTGTGATGATTGTTATATCATCAGCCTAGAGTAAAGAGAATGCAGTTGTATAGCGACGACAATTTCATACTTGGTATGAATTGTATGAGCTTGTGATTATCTTATTAGACTTATTGATGACTTAGTCGTCTAGGGATTTGGGAAGTCGTGTATTCTGGACACGATTGGCTCAGTTGTGGTCGTTGGATTGCGTAACTTGGCCACTGTGGAGGGTGGTAGTTGGAGTTGTGTACTCGGTCACCGTAGATGGTTTTTTTTTCTTGGTATTGATTTGATGATTACCATAGATATGGATAGGATGCTCTAGCGGTACTACATCACTGACTGGTTGAACCAGGAAGATGATGGAATTTACTTGGTCTGAAGCTTGTGAAACTAGTTTCAGGGCTTAGACGATGATTGACTTTTACGCTAGTGTTGATTAATCATTCTGGTGTGGATGGAGGAGTAGTATACATGGATGTATCATTTCGGGGATCGGAGCGATTCTGATGCTATTGAATAAGACGTATCCTAAGTTTACGACAATTAAAGGACTGCAAAATAAGACGTCATATATATGACGTGGACTTAGCAGTTATTAAGTTGTTTTGAAGAGGTGAGGAGTAGAAATGCTCATGGGGTTTTGGCTAGCTACTGGATAGCTAGTATAGAGTAGCTGGAACACGAACGGTTGTAACAAGGAAGTTTGGTCGCGATAACCTCCCATGCACTTACAAAGTGTGTGGTGGAGTGGATTTTGGATGGTAAATGGACTACCATCTCTGACTCCGAGGAGGATAATGGTTTTCGGAGTTGCATTAGTTTAAAGAACAGGTGTTTCAGGAAATTCTGATTCCGGAATGGAAGTGGAAACATATTATTATGGATTTTGTGGTGGGTTTGTCTAGGACACATCAAGGCCATGACACGATTTGGGTAGTCATTGACCGACTAACCAAATCTGTGCACTTCTTAGCGATTCAGAAGACCGACTCTTTGGATCATTTGACAGAGTTATATTGTCGGGATATCATCAGATTGCATGGTGTTCCTTTGAGCATTATATTAGATAGAGATCCCCAGTTCACGTCTCGTTTCTGGTAGAGTCTGCAGCAGGCCTTAGGCATGCAGCTTCGTTTTAGTACTGCATTCCATCCGCAGACAGATGAACAGTTTGAGCGGACCATTCAGACACTAGAGGACTTGATAAGGTCCTATGTTATGGATTTCGGGACAACTGGGAGGACCATTTGCCGTTAGTGGAATTCGCCTACAATAACAACCATCATTTGACTATCCAAATGGCACTGTTTGAAGTATGGTATGGTAGACAGTGTCGTACGCCCACCCTTTGGGAGGAGATTGGGGAGGCCCAGTTGCTAGGACCCCAGAGAGCTCAGCATGAGGCAGAGTTGGTCCGTACTATCAGACGTAGGATGGTAGAGGTCCAGGATCGTCAGGGGAGTTATGCATATCGGAGACGGAGACCTCTAGAGTTCTCTATTAGTGATCATGTATTCCTGCGAGTCTCACCCACGAAAGGGGTGAAGAGATTTGGCCTCCGAGGTAAGCTAGCTCCTAGATACATTGGTCCGTCTGAGATTTTGGAGAGGATTGGAGCGGTTGCTTACCGCCTAGTGCTACCACTGTCCTTGGCTGGTATTCATGATGGTTTTCATATATCCAGGCCAAGGAAGTATGTGTCAGACCCTACCCATATTCTGTCAGATGTGTCAGGTTCCATTCAACCTGATGCTACCTACGAAGAGGTTTCGATACGGATTCTGGATCACAAGGAACGATAGTTGCGAATCAAGATAGTGCGGCTTGTCAAGGTCGGGTGGAGTCACCTCACAGATGAGGAGGCTACTTGGGAGCTTGAGGAAAAGATTCAAGCTCAGTACCCCACTTAGTTACTTGATGTGTTGTTTTCCCCAAGTACTTGAGTTGAGCAGTGTGACATTGCTTGTTAGTACTTGAGTAGGAAATTTGGGGACCAAATTTTTATTAGTGGGGAGAATGTTAAATACTAAATTTAATGGCCAAAAATTTAGGAAAAATAATTCTAGGAATTATTTTGGGATTTTAGGAAATTTTTTCGGAATTTTTCTGGAATTAAACGGAGTCCGTACGAGATTATTACGAGGATAAGAAAAACAAACTTTTAAAGGGTCTATTAAGATTATTTATTATTGGGGAATTAATGGGTTTGATTAACCCTATGTTTAAATACCTAAATCTAGGGTTAAGCTTTTGGATTTGTTTAAAACTTAATTTAGGGTTAGAGCTAATTAAATTGGACGGGTTTAGTAACCTATCCCATTAATCCCTCTCTAGGTTTTATTACTTCCCCGCCGCACGCACTGAAGCCTAAAGTTTTCCCTATCGCGATTTCCACTCGCGAGCCCTTCTCTCACGATTCTATTCCGCCGCACATCCCTTCCTCCTCGTTTCTTTCTCGCGCTAGCCGCAACGCCGAGGCGCCCTTCTCCTCGCCTCATCTCCGTCGCCGCTCGTCTCCTCCCGCTCTCGATCGCGCATGCCGCATCGTGCGCCGGCTGCTCCTGCTTGCGACGACGTCGCTAAGCAGCCAACGCCAATGCCTTTTTCCTGCGAGCACCGCTGCCCCTTTTTGCCTCATCGCCTGCGTCACTCGTGCATAGCGCCGAACAGCGCCGTCAACATCAACAACGCCCACTGACTGCTACCCGTCGCTCTCGGAAGGGGTCGGTCACCGCCACGCGAACCGCCGCCGCCGTCGCTGCTTGCTCGCGTCGCCACCCCAGTGCCGTCGGCGCCTTTACTCGCTGCCCATGCCCCACCGCCTTGGTCAGCACTGTCACCCGACCAGCCTCTGCCATCGCCGTGTTATCCTTCCTCCCGCTGTCGCCGGCGCACGACCACACCGTGTCGCAACAGTCCGATGTTGACATTGCCTCGACCCGCTGTCAGCCTCTGCCCAGCCGCATTCAGAGTCTGCCGACTCGTCGTCCCCAATTTGTTCTGACAATGAAGAAGGTAAGGGAAGAATCGGTTGTTTGGTAATCGATGGTTGTTGCTGCATGTTAATTAGTCAGTTTAGCTAATTAACTAATTTGGTTAATCAAAGTAAGGAATTAATCGTTTAAAACAGTGGAGTAATCTGATTAATCAGTTATTAGGAGTAATTGGATGAATTTGGATTTAATTAATAAGTTTAATCAAATAGTACGGTTGGGTTTTTGGGGTAAACTGATATTGATCAAGTGGTAATTAAACTTGGGGTTAATAAAGTTGATTACCTAAGCTGGTTACGATGAATTATATTTTTGATACGGCGGTGAGTGATCGGTTAAGAGGATAGCTTAATCCATTAGGTTTTGGACTTGATATTGGGGTTGACAATATAATCTGAGTATATTATATTTTATGTAGGTTTCGGTCACGAGATAGATCCCCAGTCATGACGATCTGATTCTTTTTGCAGATATTTATATTCAGGCGGGTATTTTGACTTATCTTTTAGATATAGTCAAGTTGATATGCTAGTTATGATAGCTTACAATAATTTTCATGTTTATATGCCTAGTATGTTTTTGGTGCCTACTTGATACATGCATGTGATAGGTTATGATTATACCTTCCCTGTTTTATTTGGATCATAGTTACTTGGATTATGGATATGTACATATTGATTGTGCATATTATTCGAATAGGTGTATTTAGTTGGATTTTCATGCTTTAGTATCATGCACTATCTTGCATGATTGCATGTTGGTTGGACGGGATTCCTTTATAGTTGAGCCATGACCCATTCATGACACTCTGCGCGCCACTCATGGGTTAGTGGTACATCGAGGAGGTGTGTGCGATTGCTCTGTCGAGCTCATTGGTCCACTCATGGGTAGCGATGAGGCGTGGTAGCGGCGAGAATCCCTCCTCCGGTCTATGACAGGAGATGAGAGTTTAGCTCCCCACTCTGTTTGGGGCGGGAGGATAAGTGTACTCGACAAGACATCCTGTCACTTTGGCCACTCAGAGGCGATGATGGCAGAGTACACAGTTGTCATAGCCCTACCCACTCGACTTCACCATCGCGTGTGAGGCAGCTGACTGGCGTCAGTGGTGACCATGTCATTTGCACGGCATGCATTTTGCATGGATAACATTTGTATTGTGTTTGCTGCATTTTTATTGCTGCCTTGGATGTTGCATATGATTGTCATGCATACAGGATATATATTTGTTTATGGTGATGACTTGATTACTTCTAGTATGGCACATGCTCCTATATCAGGATAGGAGAATCAGGTAAGTACAGTCCTTTTATATTTCTTTCTTGCATACCCTATATATGTGAGACTGTACTGGCATGATTAGTATTGTTAGCTATATCTTACTTTGCATATCGACCATATCCACTAAGTTCTTTGAACTTACCCCGTTGATTTATATCTATTTCAGGATGAAGTTGTCAGGAGAGTCCAGCTGGCAAACCCCACTCGTTGTGACAGTTTTATTGGTCATTTGTTTTTTTATGGATTTGGATTTTTATTAGAAGATATGTTTAGGCTTGGAGATTGGATTTATGTACTCGTGGATTTTTGGTGTCCTTGTGGACCCTTATTCGGATTTTATCTCGATTGGTGTTGGTTGGGTATTCCTGCCCAGATGGCAGAAGGGGCAAGTCTAGTTGTTGTAGACGATTTACCATTTACTTTGATTCTTGGCCTGAGGCCTTATTACTTGCGTAGGTTGTTTGGATTCCGGTCGTGTTGACCGATGTATAGTGGCCGTGTAGGCCTTGTATGAAATTGGGTATTGTCACCCGTACAGGGGAGATGCTGTCGGATTTTTGTCTGGCGGAGACTCCCTCGGGGCGTGACAATAATGCCCTCTTTGACTACATTTGAAGCATGTAATATGCTCCTTGCTTTTGATGGTTGGGGAACCGGCATCCTTTGACTTTTAGGCACCGGTGGAGTTTTCCTTACTCTCTTTGGGCACTTGCTCTTATAGTGTTTGATTTCCCTACACTCAAAGTAAATTATATGATTTTTATTTAAAATTACATTGCTTGAGTTACCTAAGTCCGTGGTGGAAGCCGGATTTTGAGCTTCTTCATTTTGATTGGATGTTGAAGGCTCTTCTTGAGGTTGCTTTAGTGTGGGAATTCTCTCCCCCTCAATCCTAGAGGTGGAGGCTTCTTCCACCTCTTCTTCCTCCGATCCGGAAGTTGATTCCCTATCAACTTTCGAATCCTCACTTTCTTGTGAGGATGAGCCCTCTTCCTCATCTTCCTTATCTTCTTGGATTGAATGAAGCTCTTCATGGAATTTTGCTCACTTGTTCCATACCTCATTGGCGTCTTTACAATCCTCTATCTTGATCAAAATATTATTAGGAATTATATTGAGCAAAATACCCATTACCTTATTGTTGATGTTATAGTATCGGAGTTGTTCTTGGCTCCAATTCTTCTTCTTGATTTTTCTTCCTTCTTCGTCTTTTGGAGTGTCAAAATCTACTAAGACACTAATCCAATTGTCAAAGTCATATATTAGAAAATGCATCATTCTACCTTTCCAATATGCAAAATCTTCGCGGTCGAAGGAAGGCGGAACATTGATGTCGTCGCCCAATCTCTCCATCTTTCCCTCTAGCGTCTTTGCTCCCCGCGGTTAGTCCGTAGAAGAGCTCCTAGCTCTGATACCAATTGTAGAGGAAATGTTGACCGCTAGAGGGGGGTGAATAGCGTCGATTCGTTGCGTGATGGATTTCGTTGTGTGCTTGTCTACAAATCTTTGTTAGCGCAGCGGAAATAAAGCAATAACAATACAAGTACACAATTACACAATCATGTAACGTGGTTCGGAACCGAATAATTCCTACTCCACGGATCGAGCTCTAAAGAGCTCTAGTGATGCACACGCAATCACTAATCACAAATAACTCCTTCTCGGAATAATCAGGAGGCGGAGAAACCTCTTACAACATATTACAAAAGTAATACAAGGTAAAACAAGCAAATACAAAAAGAATACAATAATCTATGCAAAGAAAAACTTTACAAATGCTCTTTTGATTGCTTGCTTTGTGGTTGCTTGAATTGCACTTGGAGACCCTGATTTGTAGTAACAAATCGCCCCAAAAGCCTTCAAAACCCGGATGTGATTTCCTTCTACACGAGTTCCATTTAAAGCTTCTACCTGGGCTGGAAATCGCCGATCAGTCGACTGCTCGGGACCATCAGTCGACCGATGACACTATTGCTGTGAGACAACGGTGTAATCCACGCTGAAAAAATCCAACGAATAGGACATCAGTCGACTGATCATGACCATCAGTCGACTGATCGAGCCTCCACTGATCGCTAACCCCGATGAGTCCGACTCCATTCTCGATACGTGCCCAATTATCAGCACCCGATCGATAACGATCGATCACGCTGGCTGCATCGTGCCCACCCTTGCGGTGGGGGATCACGACACTTCCCGTAATCAAACCCTAGTTGACTCACACCAGTCGACTGTCATATGACACCAGTCGACTGACACATCTCAAACATGGGGTTTTAACCCAAGTATGGTGCCCCCATATTTGCTAGACCACCCTTAGCCTAGACCTAAGTCTTCTAGCCACCTCCATCAGCCTCGCGCCTCTCGGATCCCTCCAAGTCATTCATGACTTGTTCATCCATTGCGCTAGCCTTCAGGTGCTTCCATCGACTATGTCATGCTAACAGTGTCTACACTGCCAAGGTACATTGGACTTATGTTGTCAAGACTCCGCTTGAACTTTACGCTGCCAACGATTGGACTTATGCTGCCAAGACTCCCGCTTGGACTTTACGCCGCCAATATCAAACCCTTTGGACTTCTCAAATGCCAAGACTCAAACTTGGACTTTCCCTTGCCAACCCATGTTGGACTTTCCATGTCAATACCCATGCTTGGACTTTTCTTTGTCAAGACTCATGCTTGAACTTTACATGTCAAGTACTTAAGACTTGGACTTTCCATGACATGGTCAACTCCAGTCAGCCATCAAAATCTCCTCGAGTCAAACTCGAGTCCGATCAATCATGACTCGGGTCGATTGTGTCAACAATCTCCCTAAAATATTATCAGACATCAATGTCAAACTTCCATGTCAAACATCAAAATATCACTCGAGTCAAACTCGAGTCCGATCAATCGTGACCTGGGTCGATTGTACTAACATTATCTTCTTTGTATTTGTCAATTAGGATTCTGATTTATCTCCTTCATCAGTAAGGACAGTCAGAGAAGACTGTTAATGTAACGATTCTATATTTTTTTTATACGTAGGATGAGCATTAAATGCATGGATCTTTAGCTTTGACAAATAAATCAGGCCAACTCATATATTTTTCTATTTGTTAATCAAAATATCACATATCAATTATGCTCAATGATTATGTCCTTAAAGTCTCTTACATTTATTCTTTAGCGTGGATAAATTACTTTGAACTCACATATAGTTGGATATACATCATATTTAAGAAACACAAAGCTACTATGTGACAAAAAGCTAATATGAGATAATGGAACGGTTTGAAATTGATGATTTATAAAAGAATGACAATTAATTTTAATTATCCAATTCAGTTACAGTTCCTGATTCGGGATTATCGATAATGATTTGATTCACAGCTCGATATTATTAATTATTTATATTTTATTTTTAAAAGATATTTAAAAAATTTATAAATATATAAAAAATAAAATATAAATTTATTTAAGTTGTTTATCTATTCACTTGAGTTTAAAATAATTAAAATCACGTTCGTTAATTCTTTTATTTCTTCCTCTAAATATTATATTTATTTATTCATTTTTAATTTTCGTCGAATCATTCAATAATGTTTGAGCTTCTAAAAAGTCGATATTAAAATAGAATGAAAAAAATATTATACTAAAATATGATTTTGTATATTCTATGATAATCTTCATTATATATATAATTTTATTAATAAATAAATTATATTTCTCAACAAATCTATTATTGATTGTATCATACAATTTAAATCATCTTTGTAAATTTAATATTTACCGAAGAAAAAAATAAAATAAAACTAATAAATAATATATTAGAATTTAATAATTTAAAAGTTAAATACTCATTGAAAAAATTTAAGATAAATACATTTAAAAAAATCGATTTAAATAGATCAGTATAATAGTAACACATTGAAAAGTTTAAAATAAATGAACCAATTTAGCCTTTAATATCATTAAAATATTATAAATATGATTATATAAAAATTATTATTTAAAAATCAATTAAAATAAATAATATTTTAAAATTATTAGTCAGTGGTGGCAATTCAATTGGCAAGTTGGATCGTCGATTCAGTAGTTAAAATGAATTTGACTCGTAATAGGCTCATTTAGAGATGGACCGATTACAGATTAGACTCATTGAACCGAGTCAATGGGTAATCGATCCATTAATCTGATTCAGGTTTCAAGTCCGGTCTAGTTTGGACTCGACCCTATTTGTTGGTGCATGAACAATAGATAATAGAACCTGTGTTTTGATTATGGCAAAGACACAAAGTTAAGTTTACATCGTTATCTCACGAGCTAAATCGAGTGTGCAGAAAAGTACTAAAACTGGAGCTGAAGACTAGCGACACCCAGAGGAAGCCGCGGTGGTCGGACGACACTCGAGTGACTTCGGAGGGAGCCGAAGGAATCGAGTGGAAGGCCGGAAGCGAGAGCTACAAAGTATGTATCGAGGTAAGCTCGTGTGAGTGAGAGATGGTAAGGTCGTGTCCTCTGTATGGGGATGACTGTAGGTGGCGATCCAACTAAGACTTCCTGTGGAAGGTCTAGGTCGAGATCGGACGGTTAGAAATCGTCGCATTTATCATTTTCTGAGCTAACCTTTTACTGCAGGGAAGTGGCTAGGCTGGCAGTCGACTGATGCTCATCAGTCGACTGATGCTCATCAGTCGATTGATGCTCATCAGTTGACTGATGGTGACGAATCAGCCTTTGCGCTAGGTCAAAACGGATAAGGTTTGATGCGGACACTTCGCGATAAAATTTGTACAACTTCGTGATCTGTTCCGAAAGATGAGGAGACACATTCAGAGGCCAAAATCTATAAAAGGAGGGAAGGATTCCAACTCCAAACATCATCAAGTTTATTCTCAAGTGCTCCTACAACGCCAATGCTCCAACACCGTCATAACGCTGACGCGACGACAAGTTCTGATCTTCTTCGTCGGCAGCAGCATCAAGTAATATATTTTGATATTGTATTCTCTGTTTTTATTCGTAACGAGGTGAGGTAGACTTATTGCCTCATCCTCGTACTTTCAGTTTTGTGATCATTGTCTCCTACCTCCAACGAGGAGGAGACATTATAGTGTTATGCTCTCCGTACGCGGTCTAGGACCGTTAGGGCCTTGGAGTAGCAACCGCTGGGTTGTGAACCGAGTAAAAATAAACATGTCTCTTTATTTTCCGCTGTGCTTACTCGTGTATCGAACGAACGAACGAACGAACGAAAAGATTTACGCTCACTATTCACTCTCCCCCCCCTCTAGCGACGCTTCTCGATCCAACAATTATTTTTCGAGTTTGAACTTCACGAACAAATTAACGTGGTCCAGGCCGAGAGAGGTATTACTCTACTTGCAGGACAAAGAAGCAAGCCACCTACTAGGCAAATAGATGAACTCGAACCCAAAGACGAATTAGAGTCCGAATCGGAAGAGGTGGAAGCAATAATAAACGTAGTGCGAAAGATCATTCGGAGGGAAAGGAGACTACTAAAGAACCAAAAGAGGGTACAATTCAAATCAAATCAAAAGAAGGCTTTTCGTGCAACATGGGACAACGAAGAAGGCGTCGGCATAGCATGCATGGTAAGACCTGAAGAGTCCGAGTCAGAGTCCGAATCCGAATCCAATTACAACACCAACTCCGAACTCGAGGACTATTTCGAGAAGCAACTCAAAGTCGGATCAAAAGAGAAAATTAAGGTTAGCCGCTCACTAATTCATACGCTTTACAATACAATTAAAATGCTTACTAGGAAATTAACTAAGTCTGAGTTTAGGGTTGAGTCGTTACTTGAGGAGGTTGAAATCCTCAAGCAAGAGGCTACTCTAACCTCTTCAACTAGTTAAATTCAAGAGGGAAACTCAACCCAAATTGAAAAACTTGAGGAGGAGAATTCTCTCTTGAAAGACCGAGTTCAAGATGTCGAAGCTAGGTTGAAAATGTTCACATTGGGATCTAAGAACCTTAATCGACTACTTGGAACCCAAAGAGTCGTGTACAACAAAGTCAGACTCGGATTTAAGTCAGAGACTACGAATAGGTCTTATATGTCTATCGTAAATCGTAGTCATCAAAAAGTCCAAGCATGAGTCCCAAAGGCTTTATTGAACTCACATATAAGGACTAATAAGTTTTGGATTCCCCAGGATCAAGTTCATTATTTGAATAGACCATATTGGTTCAATGGTCTAGGGGGAGCTAACACTAAAATAGTATACCCGCTTACTTAGCAAAACCATTGAATATTTTACTTTAATTTGTAAAACAGCTAGATAGGAAAAATAGTTAGTCAACTTTTGACAATATAGTATCAGGACGTGGGCGAGATGATAGTACGTTAGGGAAACAAAGTCTCGTATATTCGAGCTAGATAAGACGTATCTAGCTTGGTGCACTTGACCGAGTGGAACTAGCTGAAGCTACCTCGCAGTATCCTAAACTAGTTAGACCAGGAAGTAACCCTAAGTGACTTAAGTGATATTTTCTTGAATTTGGCTTTGTCTAAGGAAGTGATCGTTGTTCCAATCAAAGAAGGCCCCTGTGCTTCCCACGACCTGGAAGCCAATTTCTCGAAAAGTTACTTAACGATCTAAAGGTTAAATCCGAATCTAATCCAAGGTTGACTATCTTTAATCAATTTAAAATCATCTCACAAAACATATAAGGTGAACAAATTCTGAGACACATAGAATGGGTGAGATGTTAAGAATAATTGAAATATAACCTCTTCAAAATACTACTTATTTTCTCAACTATTGTACTTAATGACTCTTTAGGCCAAAGTTTAGCGCCCCCTACATCTCTTATACTTCATATATTTGACTAAGGGGGAGAGCAAACTAACCTTAAGGGTTATATTATAAACCTTTAGATTATTGGTGCAGAGGGACACACCTTGAACCAATCTATCTAACTACCGCTAGACGCATGCTTGGACTCATAGTTAATTTATCTAGATGCATGCATATACGATATTGTTTTTAAACCCCTATTTTATACAAAAACCCCAACATTTTTTTTATGGCAAAGGGGGGAGAAGAGCGAAAGTTAAGGGGGAGTAACATAAAATTTAATTTTGAAAATTAAGTTATCTCTTTCAAAACTCACCTAGGGTTAAGGGGGAGTAACATAAAATTTAATTTTGAAAATTAAGTTATCTCTTTCAAAACTCACCTAGGGTTAAGGGGGAGTTTTTGGAAATGACATTCATCATCTACTATACTTGTTTTATGCTTTAATTTTCCTTAACTTTGTGTTGGTTTGCCATAGATCAAAAAGGGGGAGATTGTTGGTGTTGGGACACTAGATAATCGAACCTGTGTTTTGATTATGGCAAAAACACAAAGTTAAGTTTATATCGTTATTTCACGAGCTAAATCGAGTATGCAGAGAAGTACTAAAGCTGGAGCTGAAGGCTAGCGACACCCGGAGGAAGCCATGGTGGTCGGGCGACACTCGAGTGACTTCAGAGGGAGCCGAAGGAATCGAATGGAAGGCCGGAAGCGAGAGCTACAAAGTAAGTATCGAGATAAGCTCGTGTGAGTGAGAGATGATAAGGTCGTGTCCTCTGTATGGGGACGACTATAGGCGGCGATCCGACTAAGACTTCCTGTGGAAAGTCTAGGTCGAGATCGGATGGTTAGAAACCATCGCATTTATCATTTTCCGAGCTAACCTTTTACTGCAGAGAAGTGGCCAGGTTGGCAGTCAACTGCTGGACATTGGATAGTCGACTGATGCTCATCAGTCGATTGATGGGAGGCATCAGTCGACTGATGGCGACGAATCAGCCTTTGCACTAGGTCAAAACGAATAAGTTTGACGCGACCACTTCGCGATAAAATTTGTACAACTTCGTGATCTGTTTCGAAAGATGAGGAGACACATTCAGAGGCCAAAATCTATAAAAGGAGGGGAGAATTCCAACTCCAAACATCATCAAGTTTATTCTCAAGTGCTCCTACAACGCTAACGCTCTAACACCGTCATAATGCCGACGCGACGACAAGTTCTGATCTTCTTCGTCAGCAGCAACATCAAGTAATATATTTTGATATTGTATTCTCTGTTTTTATTCGTAACGAGGTGAGGTAGGCTTGTTGTCTCATCCTCGTACTTTCGATTTTGTGATTGTTGTCTCCTACCTCCAACGAGGAGGAGACGTTATAGTGCTTTGCCCTCCGTACGCGGTCTAGAACCGTTAGGATCTTGGAGTAGCAACCACTGGGTTGTGAACCAAGTAAAAATAAACGTGTCTCTTTATTTTCCGCTGTGCTTACTCATGTATCGAACGAACGAACGAAAAAATTTATGCTCGCTATTCACTCCCTCTAGTGACGCTTCTCGATCCAACACTATTAACTAATTGCATCCAATTAATGAATCAAATCGATTCCCTTATCTACTCAACAAATTCCATAGTTGTCTTGTTGTATTCATCTCGAAGTTCCCAACTAAGGTCCCAGTTGTTCTATAATATAATCTACTATGTAACTAAAATAACTGCTGCTGCTCCATTTTCTAACTAAATTTTGGACAAACTGAGACTTAGCTGAATATTTTTCTTTTTCTTTTTTTAAAAAAAAAGTGAAAAATTGATTGGGTCTAAACTGGCCCCATTTGATTGTTTTTGGGCCGTTAGAAGCCCACTCAAAGGCCTCCAAAATTCAAAATTGGCGCCCTTGTTTTAACGCATCTTCCCTCTCTTTTAAGTTCCGATGACTGTTTCCCTCTCTTTTTTTTTCGCTCTTTCCGTTATTAAGTCTTTGAATTTGGTCGATGCGTCCGCCGTCTCTTTCCCCTTCCTCGTCCCCGGCGCTCCTCAGCCATGGTCAAGCACGGAAACAGCAGAGCTAAGAAGCCGGATAATCTCGGCAAGGGGAAGATCACTGCCGTCCAGATCGCCTTCATAGTTGACCGCTACCTCGCCGCTAACCGATTCGACGCCACCCTCGCCGCCTTCCGCTCTGAGGCCTCCGACCTCTTCGCCAGAACCAAGGCCAAAGAGGTATGCTCCCTTCTCCCTGCTCTGGCTAGGACTCCTTCATTGCCTTCATTTTATTGGGTGGTTTAGTTCGGCGGATGTGGATCCAGGTGCCCAAGGGGCTGCTAGGGCTAGGCGAGATTCTGGACGAGTATATTAGCCTCAAGGAGCAGCGAGTGATGCTGAATCAGGAGAGGCAGAGGGTGGAGATAGCGCTGCAGGGGATGCAGGAGGTTCTGCGGGCATACCACGCCGCTGGGGCGGCGCCGCTTCCTCCATCGACCCATCTTCCTACCCAGCTCCTGGCGGCCCCCGTGACACCGATCCTTCCCACATTGCACCCCATCACTTCTGGATCTTCTCCAGGTACGTTCTCTCTCGCTCCAGGCCTCTCCATATAGAAAGTAAGTGGTAAGATAGATCCAAAATTAGTTATTTTATATATAAAATAATGTCTAGCCATCATATAGAATGTAGTGCATGTTAATAAATGTGTTAAAAACATTTTTATTCTTTATCATTTTCAATCTTCTAAAGTTTATGATACGTCTTCCTAGAACAGTTGATATTCTTATTCCTCTCTGTTGGTATGTTTTAACAGTACTCCTCCAGAAACATTACCTTGTGTTTCCACTCGTTGAATATCTTGGCAGTAAACGTGATCGAAATTAGCAATTTGTTTATAAAGATTTAATATTCAACCACATCATATTTTGCTGATAACACAGTTAAGGATACCTTTTTCCCTTCATTTTTTTGAGAAAAGCTCGAAAGAATTCTGCAAATTCTTCATAGGAAGAAAAATACATAAATTTAGAAGAAAAAACTTGCCAAGAGGTTTGTTCGCTTGATCTCATAACACAAAGTAAATCAAGAAATCCTGTAGGAATGCTCTCGGACATAATCATAAATTTCCTCCTGCTTCTAAACATTCTAGATTCACAACATCACTAAGAGTAATGACTGATCTGATGTCGAATTGTAGCATATTCACCATAGTATTTCCAAGATACTTTCAATGCCGGAAAGTTAACTTTAATTTATGTTAGAAGGTAAAAATCCTTTGTTGCTTTTGTTGTTGATTTTTTCAAGATCTTGTATATCTGCACTTCTAATTAACTTTGTTGTATTCGAATTCATCTGCATTGAAATTGTATGAAAAAAATGATCCCAGACTCGAAATTATATGAGTCAGTTTAAGAGCATGAGTTTCCAGTTATTAGTGAGTTATGCCATTTGTGAATAGGTATCCTTGGTCAATGTTTATTACTCACTCTTCTTACTGATGCCAGGTTATGAGTTTGGCTGAATAGCCTTCTGTAATTGTCTGATACCAAAAGGAAGTATTTTCCAGTACCTTGGCAAAGTAATTATGCATTGTATTTGGATGCAAAAGTCATGTTTATTGGCTGAATATAAAATTGGATCATCTTGAAAACCATGGGGTAATGTTGAGGATCATCAGAATCATGAGGCTTGTTTTGCCTAGGAGAAAATTGCACTTATGCAATGTGGAAATTAGAGAATTAAATGGTAGGAAAGGCATGGGAAAATTCAAGATTACTATGAGAAAGGAAACCTGATTTATATGGTTAAACAATTATGTTTTTCTGTGGCTATTACTGAGAATTCTATTACTTAATATATTGTTACCGTCTCAGAACATTATTCATGCAAAGTTTCTTACTATAATATGGTTATATCACTCCTATAAACAGAAGAGTTAGGGTAGTTAATCATATTTACAATTATTGATCTCAAGGGAGTAACATAGGTTGAATCGTCTATAATAGTTATATGCTTTGGCTGATTTGGGATGATCAGGTTCATTGAGGTTACTCCAGATTTCCATTTTATATTATCTATTTGACATCATATTTGTTGGGTTGCCACAACATTCAATTTGTATCAATTAGCACATTACCAATTGATTGGTTCTCCATATCTTGAACTTGATTCTTGAAAACATTGTGTAGTGCAACAAAATAGGTCTTGTAATACAACTCAATGGTTGTTTGAAAGGGGTGAGGGAATAATTGTTGAGGAAGTTGATACATAATCTTGTATAAGTTCAGTAGAAAGATTAATTTCATGCAACAGACTTAATACTTGAGATTGACACAACTGATGATAATGACAATTAAACTGTTATCTTATCTCCTCGGTCTTTATATATTTTATACTCCATTGCACCAGTTGTACCATCTTTTTTGGTATTTTACCAAATACTCTTCTGTAAATTCCTCGGCACAAAATTATTCTATGCAGTACATAATAACACTACGGTACATAATACATAACAGTCTTCATGATTTATTGGTGCATGTTGCTAGTCCTTTTGTAGGTTTAAATTGTGCATACTTTCTCAAAGTTGTCATGATTTTGCTCCATGCAGGTAATGGGACTAATGGAACTCCTGCTATGGAATATGCACAACCATCCATTGGGCTTGCTCAGAAATCAAATTCAATGCCCAATTTTTCCAATGTGAACAAGAGAAAGGCAATGAAGTCTTCGCCACATCATCCTTCAGAACCAAAAAAATCTCGGACTAATTCATCTAATTTTCTATCTTCTGTTGGAGGTATAAGATCACTTCTTAGTAGATCTAAGTTTCCTTCACAATTTGCTCAGTTTACATGACTATTTATTCCTTTGTTGGAACTTCAGATGCCGCATTGATCTCCAAAGGTGCTTCTATTCCAAAAACTCAAGAACAAGTAGGGACGTCCACTCCCAATGCTGTATCTACTGATTTGGTGACAGATAAAATTCCAACACAATTGTTTTCTATGGGAAAGAGTTCTTGTAAACAATCACCTGATTGCCAGACCAATTCTTCCCCCAGAACACCTCCACAGGCACTCCAGTCTCCAGTTGACAAGTCTGGTTCTCCATTGGAAAATGCCTCTTTGCAAACCAGTGGTTGTGACATGCTTAAGCCAAGTGCGCCATCCAATTGCTCTATACTAGCATCCAAATCTATCATAGTAAGCCCCCTCAAGAACACTGAGTATTATGCAGTTGAGAGGAGCTACCACATTACTTCACCTTATAAACTCAATTCCAAAAGCAAGAGAGGACATATAAAGGGAAAATTGGACTTTGATAATCCCGTTGTCACCACAGGTGTTCATGAACCAGTTGCAGATGCTTCTAAATCTTCAAGTAATAACGAGCCCACTGAAAATTTAGACATTGATCTTCCAGACTTGGACATCTTCAATGTCGATTTCTCTTTCTCTGAATTTTTAGCCGAAATTGATCTGGACTGTGAAGTTGATCCTTCATTACAGTCACACTCTTCACTTGTTTCTTCAATTCCAAGGTAAAATCTAACTCTTCTTATTGTTTTGGAAACTTTTACCCTACCTTTTTCTCCAATCTGTTTTTCAGTTACAACGACAATGCTATGAGTGGATGCTTACCATCAGCTCAATCTGACAGCTCACTCCCATCAGTTTCTGACAAGGAAATGGACACTCTAGGTTACAAATCCTATAAAGTTTGATACCTTTTTCTGCTTTTAGTTTAAGATCAAACTTAGAATCGACACTAAAACTTAGAAGATGTTTTTTTTTCCCTTCTCTACTTGTGAATTCACATTTATCCTAAATTCAAACGCACCTTGTGTGTTCATTTCATGGTAACAGGCCAAGATTATGTTGCCTCTGTAAAAGCTGTAACAAAGTTTGTTAAAATTGTACGCCCGGGTAAGCCAAGGATTCCTTTATTTTTTCACTCACAAAATTGCTTGAAATTGTTTCAACATACTGATGAACTCTTGGATGAATTGGCAGTCAAACCCAACAGTTCTAAGAAGCAAACATATTCACCTGGAAAAGAATAGATGGTTGCTGTTCAGAACCAATTTGCTTGCTTGATGTAGATGGAATGAAGGATGCTTTGACCAGTAAAAAATTCTTTTCAGTTCTGCCACTCTTTAAGCTACTTAGCAGCATGTCTGTAATTATGCAATTGGTTTACCCTTCCTCTCCAAGGGTAATAGGGGTTTAATGCTTTTATTCTGTGTTAGCCTTACTGCCCCATGGAGGAGCCAGAACAATAGACAGATTCTAGTTAGAGTGCTCCTATGTGAGCGAACTTTGTTCGAATTCCACAATGTGTCAAATTCATTTACTCTAAACTATCTTTTCAACAATGCAAAATGTGATATTATGGTAATGGTAAGTGATAAGTTGTCAACAACATAAATTAGACACTGCAACTTGAGATTGCCACATCTCTTGAGTTCTCCTTTGCAACTTGCTTGTGACTTATGGGAATAAGCATGTGCATTGTGCTAGCAGCTGTTTCGGAGTATTCTCTACAATTGTGGAGGTATTTTATTGTCTTATTTAGAGGATTTTATCCATCATTTCTTTACCAAATTTATGTATTTTTGAGCATCTATTTTCCATTTCGACCATGTAGAAAACATGAGGCTTTCATTGCCAATTGAAATAGAGGCAAATTCGTTCACTCTCAAATTTGCTTCTTGCCACTATCATAGAAATCTTGGGAAATACTCTCCAACCTTCATTAGCTCTCATGTGTCTGCGCCCCTTGCCTCCCAAATAAATGGAAACATTGGACCATTGGATCATTTTTTTAACAAAGCATTTTATTTTCATTGTGATTTATTTTTTTCGTATTAGCTATGAGGCTGATTGACAGGGGCATTGAGCGAATCATTTTTTCACCAACAAAGTATTTTATTTAGCAAATGGTCTATTTTATTTGTGAGCAAAGTACTTTTTATCATAATTATTTTTTTATAATCAGATGTTTAGATTTTTGACTTAATTATTTTTGAGATTGATGGTTCAATCCAACCGAATTTTTTTTATTGGTTATTAGGATAAATTTGAATAGCATAGATGGGATCAGTGGGGTAATTCAACGGATTTTTTTTTAGAGATTTAAACTTAAAAAATTTCAAAGAATGATTTTTAAAAAGAATCAAATCTTTATTACATGGAAATCACTTTGCTACATGGAAATCACTCTGCTCTACCGTTGCATGGGATTGAACATGGAGTTTGTGATTTGTCTCACATATCTCTTTTAATTAATTAGTTTATTAAGTGAAATTATGTATAATAAATAAATAAATAAAATTATATTAAGTATCCTTTTATCTTTTTCAACTGAACAATTGGTTCTCGGATCCGAACTTGGGCTTTGGGTCCTCCCTTTGGGCTTTGCAAGCCATTCTGCTATGGTGATGTTCTCTTTTGATCCCATCACTTCGTCAAGATCTTCATCCTCGCCCTCATCACTCTTGTCTCCTACTTCAGCAAGCATGAATGATGTCATGCCTCCCCCTCACCCTCAGTTTCCCTTTCCCCCAACGCCAATCTCTTATTCGATGCCTCCTCTCTACTTTCTAGAGTTGTAAACGAATCAAATATTCATGAATAAATTTGGTGTTAAACTTGGAAAAAGTTCATTTATGTTCATACAATATGCATCAAAGTTAATTAAATAAATAAATTTGAACACATATGTATTCAATTTATTAATACTCGTGAACAGTGTTCATGGAAATGTTCATGAACACAACTTGTAAACTATGCTTATGATAAGACTCATTTATGAATTTATTTATGAACTTGTTAATTGTTTATACTAACCAATCAAATAAATATTAACACTTCAAACAGACAAATAAGTTTGACATAAGAGTTTGATAACATTTAAATAAGTCAAATTTAAATAAGTTTGTATCAAATTTGATTTGAGCTTCAATTGAGCTTGATTTAGAAGCTTGATATCTATTAAACAAGGCAAGCTCAATTCAAACTCGAACCAAATTGAAATCAAGTCAAACTTGAATAATTGTTTTAATAACTTCGTTAATTTTATGTTTGATTTGGCTTGGCTTGGTTTGATTATCTTATCAAACAAGTATGAACACAATAAAATTTGATTTGACTTGGTTCATTTACAATCCTACTCCTTTCTGATGCACTGTCGCTGACGATGAAAGACTGCAAAAATGCTAATGACACAATGACAGTGGAGTGGAGGTGGATCTGACATACGACTAGGAATAAGAGAGGAGCGATAGATAATAAGAGAGGATTAGGGTGCAAATAAACAAGTTTAAGAGGGATTAGTCTATAAACGCCATCAAATAGAATTAGACGTCCTAACCACTTTCTTAATTTAATTTTTTTGCTTTGCTCATATTTTGTTTTCCTTTAATTACTTTAAAGGATGCGATGCTAGTATGGAGCTCTATATGATGACTCTCAAGAGCATAAAAGCGTGAATTCATTTGAATTGTTTGATGATGATGTGCTATGCTTAACTCCTTGAATGATTATCAATCGATTCCTCAAAATCTTCAAGATAGGACTCAAGGTGATCATTAACATCCTCCTCCTTAGGATCCTTCGCGATCATGGGAATCGAGGTATCACTAACAACCTGGCTAGGCAGTCCCGTTGCAACTCGCCATTTTAGCCCTTCCCCCACTTGGCGGCCATCCTCCCATTCCACAAAATAGGCCACTTGCTTGAGGCCAGCCAGAGAGAAGGTTCATGTGGTGATTCAGTCATATTTTGCGGCCATTGGTCGCAAGTTACCTTGAGAGACATCAAGTCTAGGGAAGCTAGCCACTCTGTGATGATATTGTCAAATGACATGTGAACCTTAATTACCTTGGACTAGTTTGATGGAATGAATGATGCAGTGGAACATATTTAAAGACACGTTGATGTCCAAGGTATGTTGAAATGCATACATCAAGAAAAGATGTGGAGGTCATATGGTGGCAAGATCCCGAGTTACAATGGGTAGTATACAATTGACGACGACTTTATATAGGACGTTGTTAGGTGCAGCCACTTCTAGGGCAAAGAATAGATTAGCACCCTCAGGTTGCAGACGTGGCTTATGATAGAAATGTTCATGCATGGAGGACAAGGAAATATGCTCAAAAGGCTTGGGTAGAAGCTCGGGTAATGTGGGACAGAATACGAAATCACTAGTGGATGCAAGACATCCCAAAAACTCTCGGAGAATGCAAGGGTGAAGTCAAGATTTCGACGAGCTACACGAATCCTACGCTTAAGGTTGTCACCACTAGGACACAGGTTGTTATAAAATTTAGAGACTAAATCGACATTGATGTCTCTTTCGCAAAGGACAATGGACTCTAACTTATAATGTCGAATGATGCGAATGACATCAAAGCAATAGTCATGGAAAAATTTGTTATAGTGACTAGGCTAGAATAACTGAAATTTTCGGGTGTGAAATTGGGACTCAAGGGAAGCATTTGGAAATCGTGGATCAACTGCGGGTTGGGTTCTTGATGACCCTTCACTGGACTCATTTGGCCTCTTTTTGGTGCTAAATACACGTAGATGATGCATGAATTGCAATCCCAACAATGCAAACAAACAAATGCACAACAATGCATGAATGCAAATCAAACGACAATAATTAGTGAAGACATTCAGTAATAGTCAAAATGAAAATGATTTAGGGTTTAGGGTTTACTTCATCACCATTAAGTGTGCAAGAGAGGAAGGCCTTGGAGTGAACCCTTGATAGTCATGAGAGCAAGATGTCCAGTGATCGTCGGAGACTGCACGAAACCCTAGTGGAGAGACTGAGGTTGTTGGAGCGAGAAAACTAGTTGGAGAAGAAACTGATGGCTTGGGAAGAGAGAATAAGGTGGGTGATAAGGAGAAGGAGGATCTGAGGCCTATCGAGGGAATAGTTCATCAGAAAAGATGTTAGAGAAGAAGAGAGATGAAATAGGTGAAGGCAGAGCATCGGGCATGAAGAGTTCCCTGAGTCGATTGTCAGGGTTTAGAGTTTTTAAAAATGCACTGACCAATTGATTGCTTAACCCGAGCAATCGATTAATGTGAAGCAATCGAATTACGTAATCGATTCAACATGGTTCTGTGTCCGTGAGTAGAAAACCAATTGATTGACGTATAGAATCAATCGATTGGTATATAGTGATGAGGGTGGTGGCATGATTACCAATTGATTGGTGAGGCCTACCAATCAATTGGTGTACATGAATTGACAACCTAGTCAATTCTGGCTCATTCTGTATCGAGGAGTTGGATTATCAATTGATTGGTAACTGAAACCAATCGATTGTTAGACATGATAAAGTTTGATAGCCTCTAATTTTGTCCAAATCTTGTGTTATTTTGTGTGGTTGTTATACTGATATGCATTTTTGGGGTTTAACTTAGTTATGTCTGTGATCTTTCATGGTTTGATAAGGTTTGTAGATTTTTATTGAGTGGAAATGTCCAACCATGATCTTTGGATCAAATACACATGAATTATATATCGATTCTCTCCATGATCGATCAAATTAATGATTCATGCATATATGTCACTTTCTTGCTCAAAGTAATGCATCATAACAAGCATTATGAACAAGAAAATTTTCCTTAGCATTTCACTCCCATCTAAATATGTCAATACACAATCAAGGTAATCCTTAGGTTTTTGTGAGATATAGTAATAATTTTGCTTTGAAGTGATCATGATGGTGAGTTCATTCTACTATACACATTCCCAACTCCTTTCGTAGATAACTAAATTCATTTTCCGAGAGTGGTTTGGTGAAGATGTTAGCTAGGTTTGATTTAAACTCTACATAATTGAGTATAATATCTCCTCTAGATACATGATCTCTAATGAAGTGATGTTTGACTTCTATATGTTTTGTTCTAGAATGATGAACTGGATTCTTGGTCAGGTTTATTGTGCTCACATTATCACATATGACTTGCATATTTTTGTAGGTAAGATCATAGTCCTCTAAGGTGTGAGACATCCATTACAATTGTGATACACATTCTTCCATAGTGATATATTCAGCTTCAGTTATTGAGAGTGCTACACAATATTGTTTACAACTTGACCAACTAACTAAGGATGAGCCAAGAAATTGGGACCCTTCACTAGTACTTTTCCAATTCAATTTGCATCCAACATAGTCGGAGTCAGAATATCCCACAAAATTAAAAGTTTTAGTCCTAGAATACCATAGCCTTACCTTTCGAGTTCCCATTAAGTATCGTAGTATTCATTTTACTGAGCTAAAGTGGAGCTCCTTACCACAAGATTGATATCTTACACACATTCCCACAGCGAAAAGAATACCGGTCTACTTGCTGTGAGATATAAGAGACTATCTATAGCACTACGATATAATTTGGAATCAACTTCTTTTCCTTCAGGATCACTCTTAGTGTTAGTTGCCATGGGAGTTGTTATGACTTTTGCATTGTCCATTCCAAATTCCAAATTTCTTTAATATTTCTTTTGCATATTTTGATTGATGAATACATATTCCTTCTTTAGTTTTTTGATTTGTAGTCCTAAAAAATATATCAATTCACCAACCAAACTCATTTTGAATTCACTTTCCATGGGATTTATAAACTCATTTAAGTAATCCTTATTTGTTGACCCACAAATGATGTCATCCACATATACTTAGGCTACAAAGATATTTTCTCCACTAGTTTTTAGAAACAATGTGGAATCAATTTGACCTCTATGAAATCTTTTAAGCACTAAGAAAGTTGACAATCGTTCGTTCCAAGCACAAGGTGCTTGTTTTAGACCATATAAGACATTTTTCAGTTTACATACACGAGTTGGAAATTTATAATTTTCAAACCTCGGTGGTTGTTCAACATAGACTTCTTCCTTGATGAATCCATTTAAAAATGTTGATTTTATGTCCATTTGATATAGCGTGAATCCTTTGTGAGAAGAAAAAGCTAGCATCATTCTAATGGATTCTAATCATGCCACGGGTGCATATGTTTCATTATAATCCAATCCCTCTATTTGACTGAAACCCTTAGCAATCAGTCTAGCCTTGTTTCTCACAATCACACCCTTGTCATCAAGTTTATTTCTGAAGACTCATTTTGTATCAATAAATGAACTTTCTCTAGGTCTAGGAATCAAATCCCAAATTTTACTTCTCTTAAACTAAACTAACTCATCTTGCATTGTTAAAATCCAATCCGGATCCAGCAAAGCATCGTCAATGGTCTTTGTCTCAACTTGAGAGATCAAGGCTATTTGACTTTCTTCATTTCCAAAATATGATCGAGTTCTCACTCCTTGAGTAATATTTCCCACTTGGTTTAAGGGGTGATTTGAACTCATCCTAGTGGATCTTGGTACGTGAGTTGTGTCAACCACATTCTCACATGATGACCCTTCTATTTTGCCTTGCTCCTTATCATATTCTTCTTTAACTCCCCCTTGATCATTGCACTCTTCAATGCTTAGTTTCTTAAGTTCGAAGATCATGTCATCATCAACTCTTTGTATCATGCTTGATGGTGGATTTTCTTCAAACACCACATTCAACGATTCTTCAACTAATCATATCCTTTTGTTATAAACACGATAGGCCTTGCTGATATTGGAGTATCCAATAAGAATACCCTTATTAGGCTTAGCCACAAATTTTCCTAACTGATCCTTAGTATTTAGAGTGTAGACCTTACAACAAAACACTCTAAGATGCCTAATTGTTGGAGGTTTACCAAACCAAAGCTCATGAGGAGTTTTTCCTAAGGATCTATGAATTAGGGTTCGATTTTGTGTGTAATAGGCAGTGTTTACTGCTTCTACCCAAAAATGACTAGGAAGTGAATATTTATTTAACATGCTCTTAGTTGCCTCTTGCAAGGCCGTATTCTTTCTTTCCACAACTTCATTTTGTTGTGGTGTCCTAAGGGTCAAAAATTCAGATTTGTATTCTTTTCCTAGACAAAATTCTGATAACCTATCATTTTTTTTAACTCACCTTCAAGATCACTTATACGATTTATTTTGTGATTTTTTTTCATTTTCTACCCTTCTAGAAAAATCAATCAATGTATCTAAGGTTTGGTCCTTATACTTCAAGAAAAACACCCAAGTATATCTAGTGTAATCATCAACTATAACAAGGCAATATCTACTACCATTCAAAAACTTATATTTACTCCTATCAAATAAATCCATGTGTATAAGTTCTAATGCATTTGACATACATACTGTTGGGATGTATACTGAAAAGTCTATCTTTTGTATTAATATATTTATTTTGAAATAAGAATCACATGATTATTGTTTGCATATTTATGATTATACATACTGTCTAATACATTACATTGTAGATAACATGATGTGTACGGGAGATCATGTTATCGGCTCCTTGTAAAGTATAAGTAAAGGCTCACAACCCAGATGACTTTGGACAAACTATTGGTATGGTTGTAGTGTGATTTGGTATTGGTTTGTCTTGACCATAGAATCACACTAGTGCACTTTGTGTGTATTGAGCAGGACCGACTTAGAGGTGATTCGATTTATTCCTGACTACATAATCGAATCGGACCTCAGATATTATATTGTACATGCTCTTAATCCCGATATAATAACAGACACATATACTTAGTATTTATTTCTTTGATTTACCAATGGGCAAGATTTATTGAGTAAATCAATAGGCTCGGTAAGTTGGGAACTGATATTATTTATATGGTGTGTCGTTGATTATAGGAGGAAACTGTGTCCTATATATTAGGATGATGATGTCCCCTTGAGGAGCTCATAAGGTTCATCATGTAAACCCTGCAGGTGGACTTGGTCCGGCATGACGATAAGGATGAGTGGTACTACTCATGGAGTTAGATGTTGATTAATTAATGGTCAATAAATTAATTAATTGACGGACATTCGAGATCTTAAACATGGGGAGAAAAATGTACAAATAATATATGGAGCGCATATTAACTTATGGGGGTTGGTGAGGTAGATCAATGATAATCCTCTAGTGGAATGGATAATCATTAATGGATCGGACTTTATGTGGGCTTGATCCATTGGGTGGCCAAGATTCAACTTCTCCTCATGGTCCCTATTGTAGCCTATTAAAACCTCATGAAGCTTAGATCCAATGGTCGAAAATAAAACTCTAGATCCAACGGTAGAGATTAAATCTCTAGATCCGACGGTAGAGATTAAATCTTTAGATCCGACGGTTGAGATTAAATCTATAGATCCGACGGTTGAGATTAAATCCCTAGAACCAATGGTGGAGATTCAAACAAGGCCTATCCCTAACCCTATAAATAAGCCTTAAGGGAGTGGGCGGCAACTTAATGGAAGGAGATTAGGGTTTTCTTCCCTTGGGCAGCAAGGAATCCTAGTTATGTTAGGATTGTGTTTGGGCAGCTAGGGTTTGGGTGTTGGAGTAGGCGGCAACAATTGGAGAAGTTCTTCTTCTTCTTCCTTGGTGGTTGGCGCCCATCTCTTTCTTCCCTCCCTTGGCCGACGTCCAAACCTAGTCCTTCTCCTCTCCTTGGCCGATGGAAACAAGGCTTAGGGTCTTCCCCTAGAGCTCTTGGCCGACAACTATCTTCATCATCTTCTCCTTGTTGGCCGGCGGCAAGCACCTAGGTTGGTGTTTGTTAGTTGGCTAAAGGAAAGAGAAGAGTTTTGTTTCTATACTTCCTCTTATTCGAAGCGAACAATGAAGGAAGATTGGTGATCTAGGAGCTTCGACTATTGGTAGATCGTCGCCCACACGATGTCCAAAAGGAGGAAGGACATACAATAGAAGACCAAGAGGTATAACATTTGTTTATATTCTTTTGTAAGTTGTCTATATTTGTTCTTCAATTATATGAATGTTATATATTTTGTTTTGTGGCTAATATAACTTGGACCCCGAACATAAACACAAAAGCCGACAATCCGTACATCGTCTATTCCGCGACTATTCGTAGAATAGAGGTTGGTGGCTTGAACAACAAGTTTGTTCAAGTGACCACTCTAATCGAATAGCACGACGATGAAACTGTTGCTTGAGTGATCCCTTTTGTCTAGGATTATTTTTTTTTAATCCGGGGACGTTGATGGGATCGCCATGAACAAGTGACCGAGTTGAAGTGGGAAGCGAAGTTTCTCCACCTTCATGTGGAATAAGAGCTTCGGTTCCGGACAAAAACCCTTCAAGTGGTATCAGAGCCACAGTTTCTGGTTTTGTGTGTTTAAGATTCGGTTACTTTTATGCACTTTTCATATATTATATGTGTCGGATAATAGTAGGATATGCGTAGGTTAACTCTTTGGTTGCAGACATAGGATCCAACTATTATGGTCATATGTGTGTATGTAATTATATGTGTGTAATTGTATACTTTGTTGAATCCTCGGGGTTGACGAGGCTAGTATTTAATTTTTTATAAATTAGATACGACATTGTTTAGCCACTTTTTTTATTTTAGTTTACTTTCGATCTAGATTTCATGTACACTCCCTCGTGGAGTATAAGATCGATGGATGTAAATTAAAATATTTAGTCTTGGCTCGGATCTCCGGATGGCTCGTACATGGCGTAGGAGGAGCAGACGAGATGGCGATACGACGAGAGATATATTGAAGACAAAAGCCATAATAGTTGAAAAATTTTATTTTTCATATTTATTGCTTATTTTTTGATATGCATGTCGTAGGCTAGAAAATTCCTCAATTTCAAATTACTAAGTGGGAGAGGGATATTTTTATAAATTCCCACGACCTCCATTACGATTTGACATGTGATGCAAGCAAACTTGCGCGTCGACTCTGAGTGCCTTCCTCCCCATCGGATGAGTCTGTTTGAAGATCACAAGGTCGAATATGGTTATAGGAAATTATTAAGGAGCGTGTGCACTTCCCCATCGGAAGGCACATAACCCGAGATAATTACCTTGGTACCGAGTAATGGTGAATACTTAGATACAAATATAAGTATCCTCCCCATCGGAGTCACTGCTTTTATTTGTAGGGCCAAAGAGGAACCAACTATTAATTTTATTTGTCAAAAAGTTAGGTTGACAAGATAGTAAAATTAATGGGTAAAATCTCCTCTTACAAATGTAGAATTCGTATACGTCCACACGATCGTGGCATACGATATTCTCGGTGTTTTGAGGTGTTGGTTGATTTCAAAATTTTATTATTTGAGGAATCAATAATTTTTTGAAATTTAAAGTTTTGATCTATGTGATTCTTAGTTTTTTCAAAATGAATTTTAGTCCACTTGCTGTGATACTAAAGGAAAATAAACTTACTGTACCCAACTATGTGATTGGAAGAGGAATCTTGATATTGTCTCAACTACTGAGGAGTACAAGTATGTACTCTTCGAAGAGTGTCATCCTAAGCCTGCGAATGAGCTGGAAGTCCTTGGAGCTGAGATCGATGGGGAAACCCAGGTCGATATCATTCTCTAGTCGACAAAAAGGCTTGCTCAGGCCCAGGCCATGGTTGCTCAGAAGGTTTCTACTTCTAAGCTGAAAGGCAAGAAGAAGAAGAAACAAGGTGGAGCAAAGCTGGTGGGAGGATCTCAGGGAGGAGTGAAGAAGCCGAAAGGCAAGTACTTCACTTGCAAACAGGATGGACATTGGAAGAAGGATTGTCCCAATCGGAAGCAGAACAAAGGTATATCCTTTAGTCTAGTCATTGAAACATGGTTAAGCAGTGTTATCTATCGGCACCTGGTGTGTAGGTACGGGAGCCGCTGATCATGTCTGCAATACTTTGCAGGGGTTCCAGGAAACCCAACAACTAGCTGAGGGGAGATTACCGTTTACTTGGGCAATGCCACAAAGGTGGCAGCTATTGTAGTGGGAGATGTCTATTTGTCTTTTGAGAAAAATAAAGTTTTGGTTCTTAAGAATTGCCTTTATGTACCTTTATTTAGAAAGAATTTGATTTCGGTTTCTAAATGGATGGATATTCTATTTCTTTTAATGACAAAGTTGTTATAAAAAGGAATAGGGAGATTATCTGTTCTGGTTCATTGATAGAAAATTTGTATACACTTGAACCAAAAGCTCCCACGATGCAAATAGAAGTTAATAACTCATCTTCTAATTCCAATAAGAGAAAAGAACCTTTGAAGATGAACCAAACATATCTTTGACATCTAAGACTTGGTCATATTAACCTAAGCATAATTCAAAGGTTGATAGCTGATGGACCTCTGAGTTCATTAGTGGTGGAAGATTTCTCAACCTGCGAATCTTGCTTGGAGGGTAAAATGACCAAGAAGCCTTTTAAGGCCAAGGGGTATAGAGCCAAAGATGTGCTGGAGTTGGTTCATTCTGATTTGTGTGGTCCTATGTCTATCCAGGCTAGAGGTGACTTTGAATATTTTATCTCTTTTATAGACGATTATTCAAGGTATGAATACATTTACTTGATGCGCCGCAAGTCTGAATACTTTGACAAGTTCAAAGAATTCAAGACTGATGCGGAGAAACGTCAAGGTAAAAGTATCAAGACACTACGATCTGATCGTGGTGGTGAGTACCTCTTGGGAGAGTTTAGGAATTACTTATCAGAGACTGGGATTCAATCCCAATTGTCTGCACATGGCACACTCCAGCAGAATGGTGTAGCAGAGCGAAGGAATAGGACTCTTATGGAGATGGTTAGATCGATGATGAGTTATTCTGAGTTGCCAGATTCGTTCTGGGGATATGCTCTAGATACGGCGGTGTACATTCTGAACTTGGTTCCATCTAAATCAGTGTCTTCTACTCCCACAGAATTGTGGACTGGGCGAAAGCCTAGTCTAAGACATATTCGGATTTGAGGGAGTCCAGCACATGTGCTGAAGGCAGATGCTGGTAAGTTAGAACTTCATACAGAAGTGCACATGTTCGTTGGCTATCCTAGAGGAATGAAAGGTGGTTTGTTTTATAGTTCTAGAGATCAGAGGGTGATCATTAGCACGAACGCCAGATTTCTAGAGGAAGACTATGTGATGAACCACAAGTCCATGAGTAAGATTGTTCTGGAGGAATTGAAAGGGGAAGTCACTTCTTCAGTACCACCGGTACAAGAGGATATACCACAAGTCACTGCACCGCGTGTCACAGAGGATACACAGGTGATACCTCGTCGTAGTGGGAGGGTTGTGAGACAGCCTGATAGATTCATGTTCTTGGGAGAATCTTCTGATTTGGTCCCTGGCGAACATGAACCTGATCCCTCGACATATGACGAGGCAATCCAAGATAAAGATGTAGTATCTTGGCAAAGTGCAATGAATACTGAGATTGAATCTATGGATTCAAATCAGGTTTGGGAGCTAGTAGAACCACCCGATGGTGTAAAAACCTTTGGATGCAAGTGGATCTATAAAAGAAAGAGAGAAATAGACAGGAAGGTTGAGACCTTCAAAGCGAGGCTTGTTGCGAAGGGGTATACTCAGAAAGAGGGTATCGATTATGAGGAGACCTTTTCGTCGGTAGCCATGCTTAAGTCTATCCGGAATCTCTTATGCATTGCTGCTCATATGGATTATGAGATATGACAGATGGATGTCAAGATAGCTTTCCTTAATGGAAGTCTTGAGGAAAACATCTATATGAAGCAACCAGAAGGTTTCATTGCAAAGGGCAAAGAGCATCTTGTGTGTAAGCTTAATCGGTCCATTTATGGATTGAAGCAAGCTTCGAGGTCTTGGAACATCCGCTTTGATGAGGTAATCCAGTCTTATGGATTTATTCAAAGTCCGGATGAGTCTTGTGTATATAAGAGATGTAACAGAAACGTAGTGGTATTTCTTGTACTATACGTAGATGACATTTTGTTAATTGGCAACAATGTCAAGGTGTTATCGGGCGTAAGGGTATGGTTGTCCAAACAGTTTGATATGAAGGACTTGGGAGAAGTGGGACACATCCTTGGGATCAAGGTTATAAGGGATCGCAGGAAAAGGATGTTGTGCTTATCTCAAGCTTCATACATAGACAACATTATGGATCGTTTTAGCATGCAAAACTCCAAGAAGGGTTTTCTACCCTTTAGGCATGGAGTTCCTTTGTCTAAGGAGATGTGTCCTACAACATATGAGGAGATAGAGGAGATGAAGGCGGTTCCTTATGCTTCGGCAGTAGGAAGCCTTATGTATACAATGCTATATACGAGACCAGATATCTGCTTTGCCGTGGGCATGGTCAGCAAAAATCAGAGTAATCCAGGATAAGGACATTGGACTGTGGTAAAGCATATATTAAAGTATCTGAGAAGGACTAGGGATTATATGCTAGTTTACCAGGCAGACCAATTACTCCCTGTGGGTTACACGGATTCCGACTTCCAATCAGATAGGGATAACAGTAAGTCTACCTCAGGTTTTGTATTTACTTTGGGAGGTGGAGCCATTGTATGGAGGAGTGTCAAGCAGAAATGCATGGCAGACTCTACCATGGAAGCTGAGTATGTGGCGGCCTCTGAGGCGGCCATAGAAGCTGTGTGGCTCAGGAACTTCTTGATGGACTTGGATGTGATTCCTGGTTTGCCCAGAACTATCATAATTTATTGTGATAATAGTGGTGCAGTTGCAAACTCGAAGGAACCACGAGCCCATAAGGCAAGTAAACACATAGAGCGCAAATACCACCTGATACGAGAAATTGTAAAGGAGGTAGAAGTTGTTGTCGCCTAGATTGCATCAGAGGATGACATGGTAGACCCTTTTCACTAAGGCCTTTCTAGCGAGAGCTTTTGATAGACATGTGGAGGGAATGAGAATCAGATGTATGGCAGTATGAGGACAGTATAGTCTTTTAGTATAAGTGGGAGATTGTTGGGATGTATACTGAAAAGTCTATCTTTTATATAAACATCTTTATTTTGAAATAAGAATCACATGATCATTGTTTGCATATTTATGGTTATGCATACTGTCTAATATATTACATTGTAGATAACATAGTGTGTGGTGTCACACGGGAGATCATGTTATCGGCTCCTTGTAAAGTATAAGTAAAGGCTCACAACCCAGATGACTTTGGACAAACCATTGGTATGGTTGTAGTGTGATTTGATATTGGTTTGTCTTGACCATAGAATCACACTAGTGCACTTTGTGTGTATTGAGCAGGACCGACTTAGAGGTGATTCGATTTATTGCTGACTATATAATCAAATCGGACCTCAGATATTATATTATACATGCTCTTAATCCCGATATAATAAGGGACACATATACTTAGTATTCATTTCTTTGATTTACCATTGGACGAGATTTATAGATTAAATCGATAGGCTCGGTAAGTTGGGAAATGATATTAATTATATGGTGTGTTGTTGATTATAGGAGGAAACTGTGTCCTATATATTAGGATGATGATGTCCCCTTGAGGAGCTCATAAGGTTCATCATGTAAACCCTGTAGGGGGACTTGGTTCAGCATGATGATAAGGATGAGTGGTACTACTCATGGAGTTAGATGTTGATTAGTTAATGGTTAGTAAATTAATTAATCAATGGACATTCAAGATCTTAAACATGGGGAGAAAAATGTACAAATAATATATGGAGCCCAAATTAACTTATGGGGGTTGGTGAGGTAGATCAATGATAATCCTCTAGTAGAATGGATAATCATTAATGGATCGAACTTTTTGTGGGCTTGATCCATTGGGTGGCCAAGATCCAACTCCTTCTCATGGTCCCTATTGTAGCCTATTAAAACCTCATGAAGCTTAGATCCAATGGTTGAAAATAAAACTCTAGATCCAATGGTAGAGATTAAATCTCTAGATCCGACGGTTGAGATTAATTCTCTAGATCCGATGGTAGAGATTAAAACAAGGCTTATCCCTAACCTTATAAATAAGCCTTAAGGGGGTGGGCGGCAACTTGATGGAAGGAGATTAGGGTTTGCTTCCCTTGGGCGGCAAGGAATCCTAGTTAGGTTAGGATTGTGTTAAATACGAAAAATTTAAAATATAAATTTAATGGCCAAAAATTTAAGAAAACAATCTTGGAAATTTTTCGGGATTTTTAGGAATTTTTTCGGAATTCTTCTGGATTTAAACGGAGTCCGTACGAGATAATTACGGGGATAAAATAAATAGGCTTTGGTGGAGTCTATTTAAGGGGGGTTAATCGACGACATTAACCTAAAGTTTAAACATCTAAACCTAGGTTTCTCTCTTAATTTTTCCCTCGATATCCGTTCCCTGTCGTTATCGAATTTCCAGAGCCCTTCTTCCCCGCGCGCCGCAGAGCCTTCTTCCCGAGGCCCTTCTTCCTCGTTCTCTTCTCACGCACGATGCACCGGTCGCCGTTCCCAAACGCCCTTCTTCCTGAGCCTTGCGGTCGCCGATTTCTCCGCAGCAGCCCGACGCCTCTCCTTCGCATGCACCGGCCTCCGCGACCATGGAATCGTCGCCGACCATAGCCGCGGCAACAGGGTCGCGCCGACCTCCTTTGCCCTAGACGACGAACATCGGCCTCCTCTGCCACAGTCACAGGCGCCGACTTCTTTGCCTCTGACCGCCGCTTTCCCGATGCCCAGGCCGCCGGCTTCTCTTCATCGCCACCCCTTTGTTTTCTGCCCAGTTGTCGCCCTGTGCATCACGCGCATGCGACCATCAGTTGCAGCCTCCGCGCGCTTGACGCCCCATCCATGGCCAACCTCCGCCCGATTCCTCTGCCACTGACGTCGGCAGCGGCTGCAGGTTGTTCTGGTCTAGGGCTGCAAATTTCCGTCGGAGTGGGTGAGCCGGTTAACCTCTATTTTAATTTTTGGACGAAATGCATTTTTCATTGTAATCCCTAACACTGTGAGTTGGAGTTTTAGGTGGCTGGCATCGGCTAAAGGGGAAGTTGTTTCCGTTGAGCAGAGTGAATTAGGGGAGGAACTGCTGCAGTGGAGTCCCAGGCAGGTATATCTCGATTGCTAAATTTTGATCAATTGATTTAGTGGGCTAGAATAATTGTATGGATACGTTATGGATGTACACTATTATATAGTTGGTCTAATGTTTGTTATGATTATGATGTTAGATCTAAAGCTAATCAAGATTTAGGCTCGATTTTGGGGTGGATCTACTTTGGGTTGTGATGAGATTTCAATTAGGGCGATTAGATCCCTAAATTGGTGTAATTGGGAGTTGTAAGGGTTGTGAAAGGGTTAGATAAATTAGTGAAATTGAAAGTTGATTTGGGTTATGAATGAAATCGATAAAGTATTCGATTTGTCGGTGGATTATATTTTTTGTGTTTAACAATAGTTATGTTGTATGCAGGTTTCGGTCACGAGGCAGGTCCCCGATCGTGACGATTTCATTCTTGTGGACATTTTTATCAAGAGGGTATTTTGACTTATCTTTTAGATATAGTCATGTTGATATGCTAGATAGTATAACTTGCAATAATTTTCATGTTTATATGCCTAGTATGTTTTTGTGCCTACTTGATACATGCATTTGATCGGTTATGATTATATCTTCTCTGTGTTACTTGGATCATATATATGTACTTATTGATTGTGCATATTATTCGGATAGGTATTGTTAGTTGGATTTACATGCTTTAGTATAATGCACCATCTTGCATGATTGCATGTTGGCTGGACGAGATTCCTTTATAGTTGAGCCCGCAGCCAGTTACATGGTTTGCACACACTGTCACTCATGGGTTAGTGGTACATCAGGAGGGTGTGTGCAGTTGCTCTGTCAGGCTCCGTTGGTCCGCTCATGGGTAGCGATGAGGCAGCGTGGTAGCGGGCAGGGATCCCTCCTCTGGTCTATGACACCGAGAGATGAGAGCTTAGCTCCCCCACTCTGTTTGGGGCAGGAGGATATTGTACTCTGACAGCATCATGTCCACTCGGTCACTCAGGAGCGGTGATGGCAGAGTGAACAGTTGTCATAGTCCTATCCACTCGGCTTCACCATCGCGTGTGAGGCGGCTGACTGGCGTCAGGGGTAACCATGCCATGTGTATCACATGCATTTTGCATGGATAATATTTGTATTGTGTTTGCTGCATTTTTATTGATGCCTTGGATGTTGCATATGATTGTCATGCATACAGGATACATATTTGTATATGGTGATGACTTTATTTCTTCTAGTAGGGCACATGCTCCTATATCAGTATAGGAGATTCAGGTAAGTACAGTCCTTTTATATTTCTTTCTTGCATATCCTATATATATGAGACTGTACTGGCATGATTAGTATTGCTAGCTATATCTTACTTTGCATATCGACTATATCCGCTGAGTTCGTTGAACTTACCCCGTTGCTTTATATCTATTTTAGGTTGAAACTGCCATGAGAGTCCAGCTGCCAATCCCCCTCGTCGAAATGGATAGGTTTTATTGGTCTTATGGTTTTGATTTTTAACTAGATGAAGTGTGTAGGACTTGTGTTTGTTTTGGTTATGTACTTGTGGAGGATTGTAGATATTTGTTGTGTCCTTATGGACTATTCGATTGGTTTGGTTGTATGTTCCTGCTCAGATGGAAGAAGGGGTAGGTCTCGATGTTTTAGATCTTTTATTTATTTTGGTTGATGGCCTGAGGCCGCTTATTATGTATAGTGTGTTTTAGTATGTTCCGGTCGTGTTGACCGATGTATAGTGGTCGTGTAGGCCTTGTATGCAAGATTGATATTGTCACCCGTACAGGAGAGATGCTGCCGGATTTTCGTCTTGCGGGGACTCTCCCGGGGCGTGACAGATTGTGTTTGGGCGGCTAGGGTTTGGGTGTTGGAGTGGGCGGCAACTATTGGAGAAGTTCTTCTTCTTCTTCCTTGGTGGCCGACGCCCATCTCTTTCTTCCCTCCCTTGGCCGGCGTCCAAACCTAGTCCTTCTCCTCTCCTTGGCCAGTGGAAACAAGGCTTAGGGTCTTCCCTTAGAACTCTTGGCCGACAACTATCTTCATTATCTTCTCCTTGTTGGCCGGCAGCAAGCACCTAGGTTGGTGTTTGTTAGTTGGCTAAAGGAAGGAGAAGAGTTTTGTTTCTATACTTCCTCTTGTTCGAAGCGAACAATGAAGGAAGATTGGTGATCTAGGAGCTTCGACTTTTGGTAGATCGTCGCTCACACAACGTCCAAAAGGAGGAAGGACATACAATAGAAGACCAAGAGGTATAACGTTTATTTATATTCTTTTGTAAGTTATCTATATTTGTTCTTCAATTATATGAATGTTATATATTCTTTTTTGTGGCTAATATAACTTGGACCCCGAACATAAACACAAAAGCCGACAATCCGTACATCGTCTATTCCGCGGCTATTCGTAGAATAGAGGTTGGTGGCTTGAACAACAAGTTTGTTCAAGTGACCACTCTAATTGAATAACACGACGATGAAACGGTTGCTTGAGTGATTCCTTTTGTCTAGGATTAAATTTTTTTTAATCCGGGGACGTCGATGGGATCGCCATGAACAAGTGACCGAGTTGAAATGGGAAGCAAAGTTTCTCCACCTTTATGTGGAATAAGAGCTTCGGTTCCGGACAAAAACCCTTCAATACAATTTTTTTATCTTTATGGACAACCTTAGTTTGCTTGCCCATTTGTCATGCATAGCATAATTTGTCCTTTTGAAACTTCAACTTTGGCAATCCTTGCACCGACTCTTTCCTTGATAATTTTTTTGATGTTTCTCATGTTGGAATGAGCAAGTCTACGGTGCTAGAGGCAAGTATCTTTTTCCTTGGACATGAAACACTTAGCAAACGCATTAGTAGTACTATATAATTCAACTTGATAAATACTTTCTTTTCTATGGCCTATGAGCATGGTAGTGTCTAGTTCACTATGTTTGATTAGGCACTGAGATGAATTGAACTCAACTCTATATCCTAAATCACATAGTTGACTAATACTTAGAAGATTAAAAACCATGCCTTTAACAAGTAAAACATTCTTGATCCTAAACTATTTAGAAATTTCAATATCACCTACACCTACAAACTTAAGCTCTCCGTTGTAACCAAATGAAATAGTACCTTTACTTTTTATTTTAAACTTTGAGAACTTTGATGACTACAAGAATAATGGTCTCTAAGAACACTAATAAATGTCTTTATAATATGTTTTTGGTGACACTATAAAAGCCCTATAAAGTGATGTCACCTTAGACTCTACTCGCAATCCTGACATTTTATAATGTCATTATATAATAGCAATGCTAACATTAAAAGTGTCTCGATTTAGATATATAACAACACTATAAAATGTCAGGAAAAGTCACATTTTAAGGACATTTATATATGCCTTATTATCATCGTAATAAGAACAAAATTAAATATCACCTAAACTTATTTATTTTGACATTTAAAAATATCGTATAATTTTTTTACAAGTACAATAAAAGTTGTAATTTATAAAATCATTTTAAAATGTCACATTAACTAATCTATAATAACATTAATAATAATTTATAAAGACATTAAAATGATCACTAAGATTTATTTAGAATATATGACATGAATTCAATATTTACACATCATCACAATTCATCCAACATTTAAAATAGAAAAATTATAAAATATAATTTAAAGTGCTAATAGAAAATATAAATTTATTTAACAATCATTTAAGTAAAAGTTACAAATACAATACTATTAATGAGTCTTTTACATCCAAAACTAATTACACACTACACTCAAAATATTAAATTTTAGAAGCAACAAAGTCTTATAAAATAAAAACTCAACAAAACATATCATCTTCAACCATAATATTGGTCCACAAAAATTCATATACCTGTCACCTATAAATACAATGGATATATTTGTATTAGTACTAAAATAAAACAATAAACATGCAACGTAAATAGAAATAATGATAAAGAATGGATATCATACTACACGAAAAGATATAAAGTATTATTCCATATGCACCTAATAGTAATCTTCACTTACTGTTAACTACAAATATATTATATATTTATTAAAAATTATAATAGCAAGATAAATATAAAAATTAATAATATTCTAATTAAAGATTAAAATTATACCATATGATAAGGCCAAGTTATCATTCTTCTAAATGTATCCTCAAACCTCTGTAAAAGTTCATAAGGTATAATTAAACTCTTTTCTGGTTCTAGGACAACTTGTACTCGTACTTCACACTAATTTGGTCCTAATGTCTATCCCCTACTATAGTATTTGGATCCATGATATGAAACACTCCTTTTGCCACAATCTTTATTGAATCAAATGAACTTTTGATCAAAACAGAACATCCAATCTACGTAAAAGTAGAAAAGAGATAAAAGTTTGAAAATGAATGAAACGGATAATAAAAAAGAAATTAAACAAACCTTGTACATGAAGATAGATGATGAGAAACAGAAATATATAGATTACTATTTAATGATGCGTGTTGATTATTATTTCCTCATATGTTTTTTTTTCATCTTTCAATTCATCTGATATCTATTGGAAGGAAATAAAAAAAAAAAGAAAAATGTAAAAAAAAAAACAAAACCTCTCACAAAAATCAATACACTTTTGTTATGGAAGAAACACAAAATAACCTCCATCAATATGAACTTATTTGGTGAGAAGTCGCCAACTAAATGATGAGTGACAATTCCACCAAACAATTCTACCAAAACATAGTACATACATACATCTTTGACTTGTTTTGCAAAATAAAATTAGAAAAAAAAGTAAATAAATAAATCACCTTTTCTAATAAGAGAAGTAGACTAAATTGTTCAGAATTTGCACCAAATTTGTTGGCAACTTCCCAAAGCCCAGCTTTGTGGCACATACTATACAATTATTTTCTCTTTGGTTTCACCGGGTGGAAAATGTAGATTGTACTTTGCATCAATATCATCAACCTCTCTTTCTGATTTTGCATCCCTTAATGCCTCAGTGACTGATTTAAAAAGCTATTGATTCAACCATGTCTAGATTCATTATCAATTCTCCGAGCTTCTTCAAAACGTTTGTTATAGTAGGATTGAAGGGAATTCTTCCTTTTCTGAAGCAACAACCACTTTTTGTCCAAGGTTTGAACTGCCCAAAGGACCTGAATAACAATTGAGATTGATCTAAGAATATATTTGATCTTCAAACTATTTGCATAAAAGATACACCCAGGATTAGTTATCAACTACCTTACGAAATTTCATCTTTGGAGTACCATCACTCTCTTGCATGCTGGCGTCAGGATCCTTCAAAAGGCTATGACACAACTCCTTGCGATACATGCTAATGAAAGGAACCTAAAAAAAAAAAATACAATAGTATTCCATCTTTTCAAAATCCCTCAGGATACATAATTCAAACCATCCCAAATAAAACTTACAACAAGCTTCTGCACATGCATCATTGTCAATACATTTCCAATTTCCTCTTTGTTTATTTCTTTGAGAAACTAGTCATAACCAAATAGAGGAGAGATACCACGATTTGTAAGTTGGCTGTAGATCCATGTACTCTCCTCTTCTATACTCTTATCATATGTTGGATGTAGCTCAGTAATATCTTCAGATAGCTATAAAGTAAAGAAAGTAAACTATCAGTAGATATTTAGTAATCTAAAATATGGTAATTGATCATGCAACAATAAGAAAATTTAAACATTGGCGGTGAAATTTGTTGCTTGAATTCCCTGACATTTGTTTCTCGTATAATGTCATCCTTTGGGGCCATATACTTCTCTGAAAGAATAAAAGGTTCAAACTCATCCTCTAGCTCCTTTTCACTGCAACTACCATCGCCAACACTGGAGGCAAGACTTTACTTCTGGAGCATTAGGGCATCTCCAACAGTAGAAAAAGCTCCTTTCTCATTATTTTATTAAAAAAAATAAGAAGAAACGCTCCCCCAACTTAGGAGAGCTCCCTCAAACATCTCTTTCCACGTTGGAGAGAGATGTCAGGTCATCACAATGAAAGCTCAAAGGAGCTCTCATTGTGGATGCTCTTAGAAACTCATCGACATCACCAAATATCTCATGCGCTTCTTGTAAAGCAGAAGATGAAACTCTAGAGCTTGGTCTGGCTTCTTTTTCTTTAGCTTTTTCTTTCTGTCATAAGTTAGCATTCCAAAAACATTTAGAAAGGAGTGAAAAATACAAGAGAGTACACAGAAATTTCCATCAAATAGAAATGTATCACACCTTGAAACCGCACCAGTCTCATCAACATCTTCTTTGCCAACAATAAAATCCATTTCGTCCTCATCACCAATGATGTCTACATCTTCTTCTTCTTCCTTTGGTTGTTCTTCTTCCTCGTAGTTATGGCGAAGAACCACATACACAACATCGGAGGTTGGTCGTCGGGCATGGTAGACACCGGCGGTCGCGGTCTCCGTCGTTGAGAAGCTGCGACGAAGCTAAGGACGGAGCGCGCGAAACGCCGAGGAGGCGATTGCGACAGGGCACCGACATTGAGGAGATGGATGTCGACAGCAGTGTCGAGGCAGTGGTGTCGACAGTGAAAAAATATAGTAGTCTGAAGGTGGAGAGGAAAGGGTGGCGTTGAGATTGGTTGGCGACAACTGGGAGTTGATGATTGAAGAAAAAAAAAACCTAGCAATAGTATTAAATCCATGGTTAATATTTTTTATTAATATCATGACAATATTACTTGTTGCTGACCATTGAGACCCAAGTGCATCAATTTGTTTGGAAAACATGGCTTCTTTTAGTGTCTGCCTACAAATATAGTCGGACAATAGACTTGTACCAATGTGAGGCTTCTGGAGATACCATTCTTCTACAGAAACTATGCCAGTTACAAATAGATCATTATAGCTCATGGGGAGTTCTTATGGATCAGAACAATAATCTCGAACTCTTTGTTCCCTCCAAAATTATCTTTAGCACGATCAAGCAAGCTACAAGTAAACACTTATTTTTGAGGTCATAGAAGTGTGCTATAGATTTCAACCCTATTGCTATTGTCTGTCGTGCTAGTTCAAAAGCTGAAAAGAAAAGTCTCTTTTGGAGCAGACACTGTTCTTGACAGTAATCTTTTTATGAACTTTGGAGGCCCTTTCGCAACTAGTTGTTGATCATGCATTTTTAAATATGGACTTCGTCAGCCCACAACAAACTTTGTATGGGAAGATGGTATCTTCTCCGTGACTATGGATGCCTTTCGACATGTTTGTTGTGGGATATATATATCAACATGGTGTTGTCATATGTAGCAAACATTTATTTTGTATTTTTATTATCTTTTTAGTCTTAGTCTTTGTAATTCGGCCTTTGTTGCTATGTAATGGGTCATGGACATCTAAAATGAAATACTCCTTTTCTTCCATGAGCCTAATTTGATCCCCATCATTAGCTTGTTAAGACGAAACTTATTCTCCATCACAAACGACCTTCTTATAAATGAAGGATAGCAACCAAGGAACTGAAAAACTACAATTGTGACATAGCTATGGGCCTATGTGATGCTAACCTACATGACAAGGCAAAAGAATTTCTTCCATGATCCTAATTTGATCTCCATTAATAGTTTGTTAGGACGAAACTTGTTCTCCATCTTTGATTCCATCACAAAAAACCTTCTTATAAATGGAGGATAGCAACCAAGGTAGGTGGTAGAATTGTCCTAAGGATAGCAACCAAGGTACTGAAAAGCTACAATTGTGGCTTAACTATGCGCCTCCATGATGATAACCTTCATTGATAGTGACATGGGAAGAGGAGAGGAAGGTCATCATGAGCTTCTTTTCATTAAGATAAAAGCTGATGGTGAAGGGATTACTGTTAAAAAGGGTGAGCAGGAGGAGGACATGCTTGCTTAGCTCACAAGAGAAGAGAAGCGAAAAGAGATGAGTCTAATATAAGACTAGAATGGATTCACTTGTAAGGATGCAAAAATAGAACTACTTTTAATAAAAGGTATATGATAAGATATATACGTTTGTGATATCAACTAGTGATATAAAAAAAGCAAATAGTACCTAAAATTCCATTAAAACCAAGTTTAGTCTCAATGGAGCAGATGCATAGTGCACACAACAATGTTAAGTCATAAAAAAAGTAAAAAAGAGATGTGATTTGGTAAAGCTAATTTGTTTATAAAAAATGAAATTAAACAAACTCATTCAAAAATCTTAGTCTTTTGGCAATATAATCTTTTAGTCATATGATAAATGTAGTATAAGATAGAGGAAATATAAATCAATTATTTAACTCTTAATCCACAAGGATTGATTAATAAATTTCTAAAGGAGAATACGAAGTAAAGAGGTCATCAAATTCATGCCCTTTGCTCGATAAGATCAACAAAACCTATGGAAACTCAAGGAACACGGAATAAAAAGACAAGAGAGAGAAAGAAAACTAAAATGAAATGAAGAATAAAGCAAAAAAATAGCTATTCAAAATAAAAAGAAAATAGAGGGGTGTTAATTGCGAATGAATGACTAAATTCAAATGTTAAATTCAAAAGGATCTTTCTAATTCTCAAGGAATATGAGGCCGACAGAATGATCATCTTTCTAATTCTCAAGCAATAAGGGGCCAACGGAATAATCACGAAAGATTTCATGTTGTTAGCAGTCAAATTATAGCAAGAGTTTCTAGTTTTTAGGACTATTACATTTCCTTGGGAAAATGATATTTACAATCAAGAAGGAAAGGAAGGCCAAGCCAGATAAAAAACAAAAAACAATTGTTTCACAACTCCATTAGTAAGAATTTGAATTTAAAAAACTTTAATAAAAAGGCCCATTTTAAAAGGAGGATCATGCCAAACAAATTCCAACTTTGAATTTTTCTCTGAGTTGCAATCTGTTTCGTTTTAATTCTCTTTCCAGGAAGGTTTGTTACGAAGCAATCTTAGCTTCTTTTGATAGGGGTTCAGATAGAGTTGTAGTGGACTGATAGTGATAATAGACACCTGTAGGGTTTCATCTTCTTCTAGCTATAACTAAAATGAGAAGAATCTTAGGGAAGATTAGATCGTGTAAAATCCAACAAGACAGTGTATAGAGAATATGGCTAAGATAAAAAAAAAAAGAAAAAAAAAAAGAAGTTTGAGCAATTCTTAATACAGAAGATATTTTGTTATGGAACTGAAACTAACGATTGCGGTTAGTTCCAGCTAATCTTTATAAATTAGCACTGCAGAAAATAATGGAGAGTCAATAATCACATAAAAACTTGGAAATTTGTGAATCTAATGTATTTTCAAAAGAACTCAACTTACTAATTATGTAACAACGCTATTAAAAAGGAAATTTTGATATGTCTGTGCAATCAGAACTCAAGTATATTTTTGCACTCTCAAAATGACTGTTAAATCAACAACAGGAACAAGACAGGAGTTACCATGATAAGCCGGTGAGAACAAGAGGAAAAGTACCTAGCCATATGCTAACACATTTATTTCTGTTGTTCGCCCGCACTTCCATCGTCATTACTGTTTTTAGCTCCTTTGTTCGTTAGAGGCACCTCAGTCCGGTATAGCATTAGCGAGAGTGTTAAAAGCCGGTGCACAATTACCTTGTCGACGAGCCCGAATTCCTTGGTCACATGGTACATGAACATGTTGCGTTCCATGTACTGCTCGAGTCGCTGGATAGGTTGCCCCGTCTGGCGAGAGTAGATATCGGCGAGAGTAGATATCGTTGAGGCTTGAGTGACTCGAGGGAGTTAGTGTGGAGGTGTACTGACTCGGAGGGTTTTGAGACTCGAGAGACGACAACAAGGACCATGTCGTCGCAGTTTTGAGACTCGAGAGACAACAACGAGGAGGATGTCGTCGCAGATACGCTACTTGAGGAGGTGGGAGAAGACGTCACCTCTGGAGAGGTGAGGCGTGTTCGATTCCCATGGAGATGAAGCCGTAGGAGCCGCAACCAGCACCGGCACGACGTGCTTCTTTACCTCCAGTCTCAAAACTCCTCCAAGTCGATACACCTTAACTCCCTCGACGATTCCGTCACTGCCGCGCTCGCCTCTGGAAGTGTGTTCGATTCCCATGGGATGAAGCCGTAGGAGCCGCAACCAGCACCGGCGCGACGTGCGGACGGGAGAAAGGTCCAGGGCCAGGCGGCGCCACATCGCAGTTCAGGTTAGGGTTTACTATAGGACGAAGGAACAAAAAAAATACAACGGACCCTTTTATTTGGAATCTAGGGCTTTATTTCATAAATATTTTTACAATTTTATTATTTATTTATTTATAACAAAAAAAATAACTTTTTAAATATTTTTCAAAAACATTAAAATTTACAAATTTATTATGTCAGATTTACACGATATCTTTAAAATTGATCCAAATTTAAATACTTTTTATAAATAAGCAGAATAAATAAAATAAATTATTATCTATATCACCTTAAAATTTTCCACTGCCAATTTATCCCTTTATCAACTTTAACTTTTATATTAATTTGGTTCTCCTCGCATCTTCGTCATGATATCCTTCGACCTTAATCTTTTTTTATGTTAATATTGCAATGATGATATAATTTTAATTTGGAGGCGATAGATTTAGTAGATAAATAAGCTTATAGTATCTGTAGCTCTCTACAGGTGAAGAAACCAAGTAGAATGTCAAGGTTTTGCTCTAATGATGATGCATTAATGGTGGATTATTCAATTGACAAATATAAAATGATATTAGGAGGAACCAAAAGCTAAAGTTATCAGCAAAAGATTTATCTACCATAAATTTATACACTAAATTACCATAGCTAAGTAATTATCTGTTATTAAACTGTCAAGGTTCTTTTTTCTAAAAATTTCAAGATTTAATAATAGATATTTATTTAGATATAGCAATGGTGTATAAATCTATGATGATTTAATATAGGACAATAGATAATATTTTGTTAATAATAATAGAGCATGAATTTATCTTAATTTAAAAAACTATCATATTCAATATTCTGGTCATAATTACGATAATTTTTATTATTTTAAAAATTATTTACATGTTATTTAGAAGATGGATGCATCTTGGTTGAATTTGGCATCACTCTTTGTTGTTGTTGTTCATGTTCTTGTAATCTCTTTCTTCCCTTCCGTCATTTTTTTTTTAAAGGGATTATCTTTTTCTTTTAATTCTTAGACAAAATCAAATAATGGGAATTTTCTTATCTTGTACTAGTGTCTATGATATCAACCAAAAGAGAAGTAATACTATATAACCTGTCAATATGGATGACACGATGATATTTACTCATGTCAAGTTAATATCATCCTTAGTCAACAATTGAAATGATACTTTTTGATTGTGCCAACTAATTTCATTCTTGAAACCATACTCTTCATAATTTATTACTTTATCCACATGAATTTCAATATTTTATGGTTCTTTAGTTTGAGAAAAATAAAAGAAGTTGATGCTGAAAAAATTGTTTGAAAATCAGATCAGCTTAGTTAACTTCAAAGCATCGAGTCATTAAATACTCCCAACATAAATAGTTTTGCATCTTTATTATCTTATTTTGGTCAGGTGTGTTATCTAGATATCATATTTTTTAAAAATCTTTTTAGCAAGTTATATACTGATTCATGTCTGTGCTCCAGTCCAAAGGGACGTACATAACAGTTATATTTATAGATTGTCTCATATGAGATACTTGGTGTATATTTTATCATAGTTCTATAAGCTTAATTGATGATTCTCTTTTCATATATAATTTTTCATGTTTCTGAGTTTCACAAGTACTATAATACAGATGATTATAAACAGTTTGCTACGTTAAATATAATTAACTGTCACATGCCATCAAATGAGGGAGTTTTTTTTTCTATTTGCTTGGGTTATAGCTATTGAAATTCACAAATTAACATCTTTAGTCTCTGACTCTTTAGAGAATAGTTGAAGTCTGGAAGTGGCTTCAATGCACTTAGAAGCTCCAAACTAAAGGTCAAAGTGGCTATAGTGATATATAGTTTCTGTTTCATTAGACAGTTGTCAATGGAGACAAAGTGGCTTCAACACCGGTCTTATTTTCTCAAAGTACTTGTTTTTTCATTTTTATTTATTTGTTTCATTATGAATCATAACATAGCTCAACATTCTTTTTAGTTTGCCTGAAAAATTCATGTGTATCACTCATTTTTGTTTTTGAAAACCTAATACTTTTCAATAATTGTTCTCCTTTGATATTACTCTTACCCTAAAATTTTATATTTTTCTTTCCTTTTGGACTAAGATTATTTCTGACCTATAAATGATGAAATTCGAATCTATCAGTAAATCATATTGTCGTCGCAAAATTTTTATGGTTATGCTTTACTATTTCTGATATAATTTTAGCACACTAGTCTGTTTCATTTTCTTAGGCACACCCAGAAAGGAAGTGGAGTCTTCCTTCTCTCTAGCTCCTAATTTGCAAGTTAATGACCTGATGTGAGATAAATTATTAAAATAAGCATACATAGTCTTATTCCTAATTGTTCATAGAATTAGTCATGTTAAATGCATCCAAGTGTCTATAAATGCATGGATTGTAATCCTATCTAAAGTAATAATAAAATTTTATTTGGTATACAACCATTCCATCCCATCTTATCTTGGCACCTTTGTTCTTTCTGCTCCTCCCTAAGCTACTTGTTGAGACAATAAGAACTTCCTGTTTGCATCCGCCTTCCTATTATTACCCATCCATGCTAGCCCTCTCTTTCCTGCCTCATGTCACCGAGCCTTTTGACCACAACTTCCCTCATATCCTTTTTCACCTTTGCTCATGAGATCAAAGTCCTTTCCTCCACTTGTGCGACCCCATTTTCCCTTCTCTGTTGCCCTCGCACATTTCTATTTTTGTGATACAACAACCGCTGAGCAAGATAAATTTGTGATAAAAAAAAAATGATCATGACAACTGTTGAGAGTATTAGAAATACAATCAAAATTTTATATTGATAAAGCATGGAAAAAATTATGTGCTTATAAGATAAAAAAATATCTCTACTATTATGAGATCTTTTGGATAAAGTCCAAAAATAAAATCATGATGGCTTAGATCCAAAATGGATAATATCATATCATTGTGGAGATATATGAATCTTATTTGCACCAACAATTAGTATCAGAGTCATGGTCCATATCAGGCCATGCACCTCGAACAAAAGAAGTAGAGCTCTCATATCCGAATCAAGAGAACTAGACACCAGGTAAGAAGTCTAGTTGAGTCAGGAGGATCGAACAACTGACATGAAGTCCAATTAGATCAGAAGGGTCGAACAATTAACAGAAAGTCCAATTGGATCAGGAGGATCAGACAGTTGGCAAGAAGTCCTGGTGGATTAAAGATCGGATATCAAGCAGAGAAAGTCCTTCGAGGACAAATAAGCTTGAGGAGGACCCAATTAGGTCCTTTATTTGGGAGGAGATTATTGAGAGTATTGAAAATACAATCAAAATTTCATATTGGTATGACATGGAAAAGATCATAAATTTATAAGATGAAAAGATATTTCCATTTATACGAGGCCTTTTGGGTAAAGTCCAAAAATAAAACCATGAAGACTTATACCTAAAGTGATCTTAGATCCTAATCACCCCCATGTGAAACCTTTTCCCATCTCTGGCATAGAGTGCTTGGGAGATCTCTCCTCAATTCGACCTACTCTCTAAACCTTCCCTAATTGTTCCATCTCTATTTTGTCCATGGAAAGTTAGAATACTAATCCACCTTACCATTTTTTTTAATCTCAAATGATTTTGTTAAAGGAAAATCCTCTTTGTTAGGGATCGTTTAATGTGCTAGAGGGGTAACATCTTTCGATTTCTTGGTTCGATTGTGATCACGTTCTTGTCTACAAGAAGTTAGTACGAAGCGGAATACAAATATAAAGAAAATACAAAACAAACACAAGTACTACACATAGTATTTTACATGGTTCAGAACCTATAGTTCCTATTCCACAAGCGAGTTCTTGTGATCTACCATCACTAAAACCTCTCCTTCTCGGTATAACACTGGAGGTGAAGAAACCTCTTACAATGAGCTTATACAAAAGTATACAACAACCAAATACAAGACAAATGAAATGACAACACTTTACAAGTGAGCTTAGATTGCTTGTAGATTTGGTTGCGTTAGAGAGCTTTTGAAGACCTGGAATACAGTAGCACTTCCCCTCAAAATCTCGCAAGAACTGATAGCCGTAACTCCTCCACAAAGTCTTCTTTTATAAGTTGCATCAGACTGGTTTCCCGCCTAGCAGTTAAATGGTCTTACCCTCAGTCGACTGTTCACCTATCCATTATATCACAATGGATTAATCCACGTAGGATTACAGTCGATTAGTCGACTGCTCATATCCATCAGTTGATTGCTCATAGCCACTAGTCGACTCAAAAATATTCTGTGTAGAGGATCGTTGAGCGCTAGAGGGGAGGTGAATAGAAATTCTTTGATTTGATTCGTCGAATGTGTTCATATGCTTGTCTACAAAGTGATAGCGCAGCGGAAATACAAATAGAAAATTCAAAACACGAAACACAAGCATCCTTGTCTGTTAGTCCTTGAAGTGCATCCTCGCTCTTATACCAAATTGTAGAGGATCGTTGAGCGCTAGAGGGGAGGTGAATAACGATTCTTCAATTTGATTCGTCGATTGCATTCGTATGCTTGTCTACAAAGTGTTAGCACAACGAAAATACAAAATAGAAAATGCAAAACATAAAACACAAGCACAACACGAAGATTTTACGTGGTTCGGAACCCTAGTTCTTATTCCACAGTCAAGCTCTAGAGTGAGCTCTAGTGATGCACACCACCACTAAATCTTCTCCTTCTCGAAAATAATCTGGAGGTGGAGAAACCTCTTACAAGCAAGAGTTTATACAAAAATACAACAACAAGTGTAAAGAATGAAAACAAAATACACGTTATATAAGAATGCTTGAACACTCGATTGTCTGTTTGTTGGTTGCTTTGGACGAGCTTGGAAGATCTAGAACGCAGCAGCAATTCCCCTTCAAGATCACCAAGAATCGGCTTCTTCTTCCCTTCACACGAACTCCTTTTATAATCTCTGCTCTGGCTAGATTTTCGCCTAGCAGTCGACTAGCCTTACCCCTAGTCGACTGCCAATCTATTCATTGTCTCACAACCACATAGGATTATGCTCTAACAGTCAACTGTCATTACCCAACAGTCGATTGCCCAGTTGACTACCAAACATAGTCAACTGGGTCAAGCCATCAGTCGATTGCCAGTGCATAACTTAGTTTCTCGAGTCACAGTCGAGTGCTTCAGTTGACTACTCTACTAGTTGACTGATCATAACCCCAGTTGACTGGGTCATAATCCCAGTTGACTGCCCAAGTCAACCAAGCCTTCGAGTGTCGAACACTCGACCAGTCAACTGGTAAATCTCAAAATTGAGGTTTGACCTAAATATGATCCCCTTACACTTGACACTTATCCTTAGCCTAGACTTAAGTCTTCAAGTCACTTCCATCAGCCTCACGCCTCCATGTTCGAGTCCATGACTCCTCACCCTTTGCGCTAGTCTTCAAGTGCTTTCAACTATGTCATGCTACTGGGTATATCTTTGCCAAGAGGTCGTGCCTTCGGGACTTGCATTGCCAAGACTTCACCCTTGGACTTGCACATCCAAGATTTCACACTTGGACTTTTGTCATCAAGACTACACACTTGGACTTACATGGCCAAGACTACATCCTTGGACTTTTTTTTGTCAAATATCCACATTTGGACTTTCCTTTGTCAAGTCTCTATATTTGGACTTTCCCTTGCCAAGTATCCATACTTGGACTTCTCCTTTGTCAAGTCTTCACTCTTGGACTTTTCCTTGCCAAATATCTTTATTTGGACTTCTTCAACAATCTCCATCATATTGTTGAAGAATCGTTGACGCGCTAGAGGAAGGTGAATAGAGATTTTGTTCATTCGATGGATTATATTCGTGATTGTCTCTACAAAACGTTAGTACGCAGTGGATATACAAATATAAAGTAGAGATAAACACAAAGACAACACAAGAAAAATAAATACAATTTAACGTGGTTCGGAATTAGGGTTCCTACTCCACAGGGCGAGCTCTAATTGAGCTCTAGTGATTCACATCACCACTATCTTCTTCTCGGAACAATCCGGAAGTGAAGAAACCTCTTACAAGGTTCTCACAACAATAGGAAATAAATACAAGTAAATACAATGAAATACAAGCAAAGAAAACTTTACAAAGAAGATTGTTTTTGCTTGCTTATTGGTTGCTTGAAGATGCCTTTGAAGACCCTGAAATGCACCAGCACTTCACTTCAAAATCGCCAAGAAACCCCTTAAGAAACCTTAGCAATAATCCTCCAAGAGCTACTCTTTATATAACTTGCAGTTGGTTGATTTCGTGCTCAACAATCGACTGTCAAAAGATACCATTATCGCTCTTCTATCCATTGTTTTACAACGAGCTCGATCCACACTGGAATCTGCCCAACGAATATACTAGCAGTCGACTGTCCTTATCTAGTAGTCGACTACCCTTATCTAGCAGTCGACTATCATAGGCACCAGTTGATTGTTGCAAGCAAATAGTCGCCTGTTGACGAATCTGTGCCCTGGTCACTTAATTCCAGTTGCTCTACCCTAGCAGTCGACTGATGTGGACCAATCGATTGTTAAACCCTAGTAGTCATCGCAAGAGCTACAAATCGTGCAATCGCGCCTCGTCAACTACTTAACCCGGTTGATTGGGGCATAATCTCAATCGATCGCTCGAGTCAACTAGGCTTCCGAGTGTCAAACACTCGATCGACCAATTGGTCTATAACCCCACCATCGACCTCAAACACAGATTTAACCCAAATATGATTCTCTTATACTTGATTGACCACCCTTAGCCTAGACATAAACCTTCTAGTCACCTCCATCCCTCACGCCTCTTGGATCCCTCGAGTCCACGACTCTTCATCCTTCGCGTTAGCCTTCAGGTGCTTCCATTGACTATGTCATGTTAACCGGGTCCTTTGCCAAGGTTCATTTGGACATATCTTTGCTAAGACCCATGCTTGGACTTTCGTCGCCAACATCTCACTCTTGGACTTCCACATTGCTAAGATCCATTTGGACTACGGCTTCAAGTCTCATGCTTGGACTTTACAATCAAACCTACACCCTTGGACTTACACATTGCCAAGATCCATTTGGACTTACGCCACTAAGACTCATACTAGGACTTTACGCCAACAAACTTATCCTTGGACTTTCTCTTTGCCAAGTACCCATGACTTGGACTTTCCTTGTCAAGATAATGCTTGGACTTTCCTTGCCAAGATAATGCTTGGACTTTCCATGTCAACTCCATGTTGGACTTTTCAATTGCCAAAGTTTACTTGGATTTTACGCCGCCAAGACTACATGTTTGTACTTATGCCGTCAAAACTATACCTTTGGACTTCCCTTGCCAAATATCTATATTTGGACTTTTCTTGCCAAGTATCCAAACTTAGACTTCCGAGCTTGATTGCTCTAACAATCTCCCTCAAATAATCTCCCTTATATGACTTTGGATATCTCAATCATCCACTAGTCATATGGTAAACATATGGTCAAACTCATATAGTCAACCAATAGTTAAACCCATGGTCAATCCATTGTCAAACATCAAAATATTACTCGAGTTTGGTCAAAATTGGACCAGGACTTATTACACCAACACATATGACCTTGGATGTCCCAAACTATCCGCTAGTCATATGATCAATATATGGTCAAATTCATTGTCAACTAAATGTCAAACTCATTGTCAAACATCAAAACCCTACTCGAGTCCCACTCGAGTCCGGGTCAATTGATATGACCTGCCGATTGCACTAATATTCTGTGCTCCAATTCACTGAAACTAGTTAATTGCTAGACCTAGTAGTCGACGTTCAGAGGCTAATCGATTGCTAACCCCTAGCAGTCGACTTCCAGAGCTCTAAACAGGTTTTCTCGGGCTGCAGTCAAGTGCTCTAGTCGACTGAGGACAAGCGGATCGAAGAGGTTAGTCGATCGGTATAAACCACCCGATCATTGCCCGAGCACCGGACTATTTTCTTGAGTCGCACGCGGTCGCGGTCGAGTGACCACTCGACCACCGGTCGGGTCACAACTCCAATCGATTACACAGTCGTTTGAGCCTCGGGTGTCGAGCACTCGACTAGTTGGTGATCCATAACCTTAGTCGACTAGTAAACCTCAAAATTGAGGTTTAACCCAAGTATTATCCTCATACTTGACACTCTCTCGTAACCTAGACCTAAATCTTCAAGCCACTTCCATCAACCTCACGCCTGTTCAAGTCCATGACTCCTTACCCTTTGCGCTAGTCTTCAAGTGTTCTATCTCCATGCTATCAAGTACACTTTTGCCAAGAGGTCGCACATTCGGGACTTACGCCGCCACGACTACACACTTGGACTTACACAACCAAGATTATACCCTTAGACTTTTCCATTGCCAAATCTCCATATTTGGACTTTCCTTTGTCAAGTATTCATACTTGGACTTCTCCCTGTCAAGTCTTCACTCTTGAACTTTTCCTTACTAAGTATCCATACTTGGACTTTCCTTTGCCAAGTATCCATACTTGGACTTTTCCCTTGCTAAGTCTTTACTTTTGGACTTTTCCTTGCTAAGTATATATACTTTGACTTCACCTTGCCAAGTCTACAAACTTGGACTTACCCGAGATTGATTGTTCTAACAATCTCTCTCATATAAACTTGGATGTTCCAAATTATCCACTAGTCATATTGTCAAGCCGTGTTGTCAAACGTCAAAATACTACTCGAGTCTCACTCGAGATCTCATCAATATTGATCCGAGAACGATTACACCAACACTCTTTACATACCTCCTCACTAGTCTTAGACAAAGTTCTATATATATATCCCGAGTTTCTCATGAAGTTATTCTATAGTACTGCATACAAAATATTTAAATCGTTGTGTAATAGTTGTGTTTTTTTTGGATTTGTATGAAGAGAATGTTGGTGGTTATACTTCGATAGAATCTGTTATTTAGACAAATAATTCTCCTCTAGTGTTCATATAACCACATGTGTAACCCTATAACATTTACATTTTAGTCGACCTTTTTAGTGTAATGTTAGAATATTGATTTATATTCCTCCTCACTAACTAAATTCTATTAGAAGTGTGTAAGTTAAGTAAGCATCGCTATACCTCTTTTCTTCCTAAGTGCTTATGAACTCGACTCTTCTCTCTTTAATCTAGTTCACTTTGGTTCACTTTAACATAAGAGGTCCTAGTCCTATACTTAATTAGCAAAGTGCAAATTTTATTACTTTCTTTTTTCCTTTATTGATGATGATTTCATATGTATGGCATGCAACTGCTTGTTGAAAATTCTGAGGTTCTTGATGTAATCAAATAGTTTGCATGGCATAAAGATAGAGATTTATTCTTTCTATCAGAATTTTGTGCATCAAAAATACTCTCAAGTACACACAATTAATCATTTTTTTTCTTCATGTTTTGGTGCCTAACGAGGTATTATTTTTTAAATTCATATATATCTATTATGTAAAAGGTTGGAACCGTCAATCTAACAATCTCTCATCCTGACTCCATAAAAATTAAAAGGAAGTAAATTCACATGTATCTATACCTCATAGTAGAGCGGTGCTGATGAACTTAAGAATTACTATTCTTCTTGACAACATTGCATGCAGTATACTGTTATTATGCATATGCTTAAGCAATATTAGAGATACAACTCTTACCTCGTGCTATCTCACTAATTCTTTACCTTCATATGTACTCTATCATAAATTATGTTTCATATTTTTTCCCCCCATGAAATTGGTTTTTTCTTTACCAATAGAAATATTTGGTTATTTATGCTTTGTGTATATTCTTAGCCCTAGATGTGATACGGTTAATTTGTAGAGATACTTATTTTTCTAGAGTGATCCAACCAAAAGTGGTTATAGACCTTATGATCCAGTATTTTGATGATCTTATGTTTCAATTGATGTAATATTTTTTTTGAAACATTATTGATGCGGACGGGTGAAGTCTGTTCACTCCTTTCCAATGCAGTGAAGCACGGATGGAGATCTCAAAGGGTTCTCACAGGCCGCAATCAGTAAAGAATAAAAAGATGAAGTAGATGAAACGCAAAAACCAGCACCAGCAATCGAGACTCAGACACAAGATATAACGTGGTTCGGAATAAGGATTCCTACTCCACGGAGGTGAGTTTTCTCACCGGGGATGATGCCCAAACACTTTCACTATGAAGGTCCTCCTTTCCGGAAAGCGAGTTTCTGAAGGTGGAGGAGAAAAAGCCTTTTACAATAATCTCACCAGACGAGAAAAATACAAGAGATATAACAACGATAGGTCTCTATCCTTCTTCTCCGGTGAAGCGGTTGTCCTCCTCTTTCCTCTCCTCTTGCGTCTGTTAGTGCTTATAAGCTCCACATATCTCCACAATGACATGATATTGTCCACTTTGGGCCTAAGCCCTCATGGTTTTATTTTTGGGCTTTACCCAAAAGGCCTCATACCAATGGAGATATCTTTTTTCTTATAAGCACATGATCTTTTCCATGTCTTACCAATGTGGGACTTTGATTGTATTCCCCATACTCCCAACAATCCTCAAACGAAGGACCACATTGGGCCCCCTCAAGCCTATCCCTCCTCAAAGGATTTTCTCTGCTTGATGTCCGATCTTCAACCCACCAGGACTTCCTGCCAGTTGTTCGGTCCCCCCGACCCAACTAGACTTCCTTCCTGATGTCTGGTTCTCTTGATCCGGACGTGGGAGCTCAACTTCCTTCGTTCGAGGTTCATGGCTTGACATGGACCATGGCTCTGATACCAATTGTTAGTGCTTATAAGCTCCACATATCTCCACAATGACATGATATTGTCCACTTTGGGCCTAAGCCCTCATGGTTTTATTTTTGGGCTTTACCCAAAAGGCCTCATACCAATGGAGATATCTTTTTTCTTATAAGCACATGATCTTTTCCATGTCTTACCAATGTGGGACTTTGATTGTATTCCCCATACTCCCAACAGCGTCCCCTTCTCTCGCTGGCTGGGAATAATTGCCGGCTCCCCTTTCTTTTCCCTGCCTCCTTCCCTTTTATCTCCCCCTCCTTTCCTTCATCGTAACGCCGTGGGTTATCTTCATCGTACACGTGGCCACCACCTTTCCCTGGAGAATAATTCTGTTACAGATATCAGGAGTGGAGACTCTTTGGAATATTATGTGGGGCCTCCCAGGCCGTTGCCTAACACTCTTTCCCTCCATTTTTCGGGCAACTAGGCTAGACTATCTCCCTCAACCTTCCATGTTGAGGGAAGCTAGTTTTAGGTCTATAGCCCACGAGCGCCCTAGCCCTAGGGTTCCTCATCAACCCGAACCAATTCCTCTCCTTCCCGTGCCCAACTTCCCTTTGTAGGGATCAGATTGTGCTAGCTTCTTGGCAAAGTGCCCTCCGCCTCTCCTTTGTCGTATCAATTGCTTTCATTATCTCTCTCGTACCAATGGCTCTCAATACTCGCCTGTGCCAATGGCTTCTGAGGTTCGCCCGTGCCAATGGCTTCTGAGGTTCACCCGTGCCAATGGCTTCTGAGGTTCGCCCGTGCCAATGGCTCTCAATATTCGCCCGTGCCAATCTTCCTTTCTTTTCTTAGCTGAGCCGTATATTCTGGATCGGATCTTAGGTCACCCGCTAACCCCTCTATCGGGGATTATGTAAAGAAGGTACCAGTAGTATCATTAGTCAACCCCGAAAAATAGTCAAGCGAAGTTATAAGCTTGACTTTCCAATGTACATAAAGTTTCTGACATATTCTTCATTTCTTCGGCTTAAATCCATCCGTTCCCCTATAACTCCCCCCAGTATATTGAAGGAGGCCCACTGGGCCCATGGGCTCCGCTTCTCCTCCTTCTGTGCAGCTGAATCGTCGCGGAAAACCCTATATAAACCTTCACCTTCTTATTTTAGGTATCGGTTAGTGTGCTTAGTAATCCAGCCTGTTCTTCTTCTCCCGTGATTCTCATCGGCGGTGTTGCGGCGACCCTGTTCTTCTCTTCCTCACACGATTCTTCTTTACCCTCCGAGTAAGTGCTCTGCTTCGTTCATACCCATGGCTCCTAGGACCCTCTCTTCACCCGCCTGGTATGAACATACCATAACTCAGTTAGATTGCAACCATTATTTCTTTAACCTAAGGAACAACTACATAGAGCCTTCTATAAAATGTTGTTTCACGACCAAACTGCATCGACCTCATAAACCTCCTCCTGGCTTGACATGCTTTTTTTATGAACAATTTCTTAACGGCCTATCCTGCCCGATTACCACAGTCTATCGGACCTCCTAAACTTCTATGGACTACCTCTCAACCAATTCACCCCAACTCCTTAGGATTCTATCGAGAGCCCATATAGTGTTCCAACATTTGAACCTCTCTTTGACCCCCGAGATATTCCATTGCTTCTTCCAATTAAAGTCTTCTAAGGCATGCCTCTTCTATCTGTCTAGTCGTTCATTTGCCAATTCTAGTGAACCTACCTACTTCCCACAAGGGTTGGGAAGCCTTATATTTCTTTGTACAACTCCCAGAATCTTTACCTTACTCTGATACTTGGAAGGTAGACCTTCCTGAATTGCCTTCTTTAGAAATGAGGACCAAATGTCCTTCCGGAAGTGTATAGAGTCTTAGGAGCTACATTATTGCTCGAACCATCCGCTAGAAACTCCCCTCTTAAGCCACTTTGGATTGTCTCCTCTACCTTTGACGACTTCGGTTGCTATAGGTAGGGTGACATTTATCCTGCAATGTGACTTCCTTTTTAGGGCATTCATCTTTCTTACCAGTATATCTTGTAGATAATCTGATGCAGAAGGCTTTGGTGGAAGGGGAGTCGATCGAGGCTGCCAAGAAGAAGAAGACCCTGACTAAGAGAGGCAAATCCACAGCGGCTCCGTCATCTCCTCGGAAGAAGTTGCGGCTTATCAAGAAAGGAGCTTCAAGTTCATCGCTCTCCTTCCCTTGTCCTCCCACCCTAAGCTCGACCCTTAATCATTTATGAACCCCGAAGGGAAGGCAACACCTCCCCTGCCTCTTCTCTAGCTCCCCAAGGAGGGGATTCTCCCTCCCAGTTTTTGCATTCTTCTCCCTCCACACAGAATTCACCCCGGCCTCCCCATGCGGAATCCCTCCAAGCTCCAGCGCCGTCCGACTCGAGAACAGTTCCTGCCCCTCTTCACGTGACCCCATCTTCTTGGAAGGAGAAGACCCTTCCTTCCGGTTCCTCAGGGCCTCTCTGGGATCGTTCTTGAAAATTGGCACCCTTCGGAGGTAAAATTCTTTAACGATCGGGTATACAAGGCCCGTGTGAGCAAGTGGGCAAGCTGGGCAGGTATTTACTCCTTCCTTCTCCTCCTCTTTGCTATGGGTATTTCCCTATCGATAATTTTCTCTCCTTTTAGGCCTCCACTCAACATAACAACATGGTAGTCCACTGGCCCGATTCGATCTAGTGTGGAGACTCTTGCCATTTTTGCGTGTCACGTGAAAGAGCTCGCGCTGACGATTAAGCGAACAAGAGGCAAAGGAGGCGGACTTTAGGGTCAATGCGAAGACGCCACGATGCAACTAGCCTTGGTTGAAGTGAGAAAGAGGAATGCAACGGAAAATGAAGAACTAGAATAGCCTCTTCTTGCAATCTAGTGAGTGCAGCAGTAGACATCTCGACTCAGAATCAAGGAGTATAAAAGATATCTTATGGATGCCACGCTCAAGGATGCCGACTCTGCGGCTACTATCTCACGGCTTCAACAAGAATGCAACCGCCTTAACACGAACGTCAAGCACAGGCCCTTACCAGGAATCACTGTGTAAAGAAGTGTCGGGAACTTTCTTCTGCAGAACGGCTCTTCCCAAACTTATCACCGGTGGCCCAAGAAGAATCCATCTTCCAACAGGAGTATCTTGAAGCTCTTTCAGCCTTAGGACAGCGAGCTATAAAAGCAGCCACTGAGAGAGATGTTTTGGCGATCAAATTGGCGGAAAGTCAAACTCAGGTGGCTCAATATCAGGACCGACTAAAGGAGCAGGAAGCCGACCTCAAGAGGCGTTATGTCAAGAAAGGGGTAGATCTTTTTATACTAGGGTTTGAGGGGTCTTCAGCTCAAAATGCCGAGCGAGGATACCCGCCTCATGGCACGAATACTAGTTATTTAGATCCTACGGAGGCGCTAGCTAACTGTCCGCCCGAACTCTTTGAATTGTAATTTATACTATTCTCCTTCTTTGATAATTTTATCAATGGCCTCTCTTCTGCCTCTGAATAATGAATTTATTTATAGGCTTAGTTATCATCTTCTTGGCATGCTTCTTGACGGGTCGGGAATTCTGGACCCCTTTTAAAACTCCTCCTTTTTTTTATTTTCCTTTCTTCTTGTATAGGATGGTGTAATCACTTCATTGGCTCGGGCTTATGGAGGGGATATTGAATGACATTATCCGCCTCCGCCCCATTTTTGGTTCGAATGAGTATGTTGTCTCGATATTATTCACACCGTCCGGTTTTGATTTAGAATTCACTCGCAAGGTCTTTACGACATCATCATTCATACCCGCTCTCCGATTGGCGACGCTTTAAATAGCTCATGCTTGTTGATCTTCCTTATTTCTTTTACTGCTTGGGAAATGGTATCAATCTCTTCGTCTTCTTTCCCTTTCCCAGAACCTCGGTTGCCTCTTTCCTTCCATTATAAATCCTTCGTCCCCCATGCCTTCGTCCTGCTATCTTCTTATTATGGCTTGTGAGCATCCCATCGAGTTTCTTGAGTCGAATCTTTTGAACTACAAGACTGGTCTCGAGGATATTGAATATTCGGAGACCAATCGCCACTTGACCTTCCGCCTTCCATATCCGCCTCTCCAACTCCCTCCCACCCCTCCGTAGGAGGTCCTTCGCGCTCCTTTCCTCCTTCCATGCCGGGTGTGGAATCCTCCCTTCACGTGGGAGTATACAGTGGGAGATCCTCGTGCTGCCGCTGAACTTCCCCCACTTCCACCAGCACTGACTTTCGTCCCAGTTCCCCGGCGAGGACTCATCCTTCCTCTTCGATGAAGGTCCACAGTTCTTCCTCCCCCTCAGTGCGAGCGCTTGAGTCATATTAGCTCCTTCTCCCC